>CM055123.1:387111817-387860567 GCA_029206835.1 Rana muscosa | reverse complement strand
CCCTCAGTCTCCATACTCTAACCATTCTTGGCTCATGTCTTTTATACATGCAAAGACATATATGTTACCATATACTCGTATACTCCCATATTTTAATTATTCAATATACATATTTATATTTAGAGCCAACATTCCTCTTGGATTCACTGACACTCTTGGGGTTACACCTATTCCATCCATGCTGGGCCTTCCTTCCGTTTGACTCCGATTTGGAGCTTTGTTTGGCTCCGCCTCCTCAGCTCCCTGGTGAGACAGTCGCTGCCGCCGTTTGAGCTTCACCCCCGCTGTCTTTTGGCAATGTCCAGTGGTGAGTATGGGGTTTTCCATATTCAAGGCCCCCCCCCTGTGCCTTCATATCATGCTTTATACTATATCACTCTCATTTTAGGTACACTACGTGCATCTACCCCTGAAGAGCGAGCCAAGCCTCGCGAAACGCGTCGGGTTACTTTTGATGCCTATGTGTTTACATAATTACTGTCAGATACTCGTAATATCATTTTACCTAATTTATATTGGTCTTGTATTTTGTATGAATTGGCCCATGTTCATGACATCAATGTATGTACTGCTCTTTACTTGAATAAATATACACTGCAATTATTCTTGCGATTTTTTTATTGGCCTAACAGTGCTCACCTCACTCAAAGTCCCAAGGGCGAATCTCTCCTTTTTTTCATGAAATTCAGGGATGGAGGTGTGTCACTGGTGACACCAGACCCTTCTTTTTTCTTTTTTCACAAAAGACCTGATCCACCAGTTTACGAGCTTGGCTTTAAACATACTGGGGTGGTCAGATGGTACAAAGCAGTAAATCCCCGAAGGATATATCTCAAAACAGAGCCCTCATAGTGCAGTAAACTTATCTTCTTTTTTATTACAAGTTAAAATAACACTTACATGGATCCAAATATAAACAGCGTAGTATCAGTATTACAAAGTTTCCAACCGATAAAATAGCCGCGATCTTCTCTGAAACGTGATGACCACACATGCCAAAGCTCTAACCCACGCATTTTGTCATCCTAAAATAGATAGATGTGCAACCTTTGGGGATCTCTACTTTCTTTCATTCAAGGGGGTTTCACATTTTCTCCCCCTATTCAGCCTCCGCTCAATCCACAGGGTGTAAACCTAGTAATCTCAGTGTCCCCCATTTGGAACATTTCCTTGAGGTGTTATCCCGTGAGGTAATGTTTTTGTGGTTATCACTTTGTTTTGAAAGTATTGTCAGTATCAGTATTGTCCTGTAAGGAACCCCATTTAGTCTTTCACAAAGTCAAAGTTGTTTTAAGACCAATTCCTTCCTTTTTTCGCCCAGTGGGATCTCTGCTTTTCACCTTAATGCAGATACTTTGTTGTCTTCTCTGTGCCTAGTACCATTTTAGGAGAGCTCTCTCTCTATTGCCTGGATGAGGCAAAGGCTGAGTTTATCTCTTGGCCACTACTTAGGTGTTTAGGAGTATAACCTGTTTTCAATGCTTTAAAAAACGTTTTAATTCATCAGTTTAAGAGTTATGCCCCATACACACGATCGTTTTTCATGCCGTTAAAAATGCCATTTTAAAAAATGGCCATTAAAAATGATCGTGTGTAGGCTCCAGAGCATTTTTAACGACGTGAAAAACGGCCATTAAAAATTCCGGACATGCTCTCTTTTTTCACGTCGTTTTTCATGTCGTTTTTTTTAACGACGTGAAAAACGATAGTGTGTATGCTTTCACGACGTGAAAAAAAAACGCGCATGCTCAGAATCAAGTATGAGACGGGAGCGCTCGTTCTGGTAAAACTAGCGTTCGTAATGGAGATAGCACATTCATTACACAGTAACGGACTGAAAAGCGCGAATCGTCGCTCAACAAACTTTACTAACATGAAGGGTGGCGCCATTTGAACGGAACTTCCCCTTTATAGTGCCGTCGTACGTGTTGAACGTCACTGCGCTTTGCTTGATCGTTTTTTTTAATGATAGTGTGTACGCAAGGCAGGCTTGAGAGGAAACATGAAAAAAAACGAGGAGAAAAACGTTGGTTTAAAAAATGACATTAAAAACGATCGTGTGTACGGGGCATAAGGCTCAGTTCACTCTACCACGACCTGGAAGTAACAGTACGACTTTGCCAGACAACTTAACTGCTACATGAGTGGGACTTTAAAGTGTCTTTGAAGCAACTTCAGGGAATGCCTGAGTAATCTTTCGGTAAAGTCGGATCCAAATCACATCAATTAAAATGAGGACCCAACTTGGAGGCGACTTCCATTAAAGTCTATGGGCACAAGTTGGATAGCTTTTTTGGGGGGGATAGCAGTATAGCTACATTGTCTCAGCTCCTATGGGAGGTCCAGGCGAGTTGGTCCATAGGATTAGGGGAATAAGTGGGTGTTTATAGTTTTTGGGGGGGGGGGGGGTTGGGAGTGTTAGGCCTCGTACACATGGCCGGTTTTCTCATCAAGAGATAACAAGAAAACTGCTGTGAGAGCTTTTTTGCAGAGAAAACCGGCCGTGTGTACGAGGCTTTCAGGTTTCTCGTCAAGAAAACTGCCCAGAATCTCGACGATAAAAATATCTCGTTGGGATTCTTGTCGGCCTGTTTCCCGACGAGAAACCCGAGCATGTGGATACTTACCTGTCGCCGTGGAAACCCGCGCATGCTCGAAATGACTTTGACGCATGCACGGTAGCTTCCTAGGCATAGGTAGGGTGTAGCAAGATGGCGGCGACGGCATCGAATGTGATGAGCGCATGCTCGTAGTAGTCGATGACGTCACCGCGTTCGTGCCATTCAAAAGAACGGCGGTTCTTTTGAAGTGTACGTGTTGTGAGGGGGTTAGCTCGGTAGCGGGTGTGTGTGACCCCCTGGATGGGCTCCCCACACAAAAACAGGCCCAGCAGACGGAGGTTGTGGTTTTCAAGATCAAAAGGTGCGGTTTATTTCTCTATTTACAGTGACAAAAACACAGCAAAGCAAAAAGAAACATAAACAAAATAAATCCTGGTCAGCTTGACCTCTGACTAAACATGCAGGTTTCCCTAACTAACAACTGGGATCAGCCTGGTGCTGTCCTAGTCCCTAAGTCCCTGGTTTAGTAAATGTCCAAACAAATAGCCACACAGGCTTTGTCTCACCGCACAGGGGTTCACTCTCCCTAGACAGTCCACACAGGTCTGGGTCCAGGCATGAGCAAACACCTAATGAAGCTGGGAGTTTTTATAGAGGCCTTAAACGAGCTGACAAGCTTCAGCTGGTCTCATCAACTCCCTGCCTGCACGACGCCCAGCACTCTCCCTAGAGGTATGAATCATCCATGAGCCCACTAGCCTCAGCTGGGCTTCATCAACTCTCTCCCTAGTTGTATAAGTCGGCATAAAGCCTGAATCTGGGAGAAATATACCTACCCCCCTGGATGCAACCAGGTGACTTTACCTTCCTGCTGTCACAGTGTGTACACTCGGCCGGGACAAGATTCTTGTCAAGAATCTCGTCAGGAAAAACAACAGGTTTTCTTTCTCGTACATCACGGGACACAGAGCGACATAGTCATTACTATGTGGGTTATATAGATACCTTCAGGTGCTGGCACTGGCAACTTCCAAAACCGGAAGTACCCTCCCCTATATAAGCCCCTCCCATCCGGGAGTACCTCAGTTTTTTGCCAGTGTCTAAGGTGTTGGCCAAGAAGTAACATGTGTTTTTTCACTGAGCTTGCGTACAGGTTCTTTTGGACCTCAGTAAGCTATTCCGGATCCGACCAAAAAAGCTTCATAGCTAAACGGTCGGTACCCGGGCCTTGCAAGAGAAGAGCAAGGTTTTGCCTGTAATGCCTCTCTTAGGAGGGCTGGACCCTGGGATCCAGAGCTCTGGTCATACCCCTGACCAAGATGTTTTCTGTGCAGGGTGCTATACAGGTCCAGGGGAGTGGAATCCTTGGGAACCCGGTCCCTGAAGGTTTGATTACAATGCCTGCCGTGATAGGTGAAGTTTGGGCTTCTGTGGACCAAACAGAGTCCTGCGGCGAGGAAAAGGTAAGTGGGGGCCCTCAGGAACTTGGTTCTATTGGGGGACCCCCAAGACTATTTTGTCTTTCTGCCTGTTACCTAAGGTATTCCCGCTAAATGTTCTGTGCATGCCTGTTACTACTGAGAAAATGTAAATTTTTTTATAGTAGGCAAGGAAAAAAAAAAAAAAAAAAGTAAGACCGCTGTACCTGTGTTAAACACTAGAGGCCGCTATGGTTCTTTTTTCTTGTAATGTGGATTTTTTTCTTCCGAAGTCAAATCCAGGCAGTTGGTAAGTTCTCTGCTGGGAAGCTGTCTCCTCTGCCCTGTTGCTGCACTCATCCATCCCCGGGCCCTGCGGCAGGGACCCTGGCTCCCATCTAGCTCCTTGTTTTTTCAAAAAAGGCGCCGAAGGCGCACGTGCCCGCGCGCGTGCACGCGCCTCTCTATATAGAGGCGATCTGGAAAAAGGGTCGGAGCTGGTGGATGACGCTCGGTGTGCGCCGCGGCGCTACTGCGCATGTGCGGGCGTCCAGCATGTTTAAAGGCAATCAAGCTGGCTATTGAAGTGCACAAACAGAGCTAGCAACAGTAAAAAGGCACACAGAGGCGGTTGATGCAGGCATCCCCTAGAAAGGCACTTTAGTAGACACCAACTGATATATAGCAGAAATTGTGCTAGACTATTCTCAGTAAAAGGGGTGTATTACGGCTGGAATACCTCAGCTTTGGGCTTAGGAATATGCCGTCCAGAAGCTCCGGAACTAAATCTTCCAGGAAGCGAAGGGGGTCTCCATCGGGCTCTGAGGATCTTGGGCATGCTTCTGCTGCACCAGTCTCCCCTGAAAATTCAGAGGTTAGTGACCGTAGAGACCCTGCAGGAGTACCTGGTACTGTGGCTGTCCTCAGTTCACCTGCTCCTGTGTATGTAACAGAGGAGTTTTTTTCCTCAGCTCTGGGAGGATTAGAAGAGAGATTGTCAATATTAATCGCTGCCTCCCTGTCACAGGGAAAGCACGCCCAATCTCCGTCTCCTCCTTCAGAGTACCTGTTAGCGGAGCAACAGTCCCATACAGGGATCGACCTGCCTGAAGGGGATCAGGAGGAGGTTGATTCTGTTATAGAGGAATCAACTGTGGAGGAACCTTTCTCAGCATCTCAAGCTGAAAGATTATGGGTTCAGTCTTTGACTAACATGGTCCGATCAGCATTTAAAATGCACCTTGCGGAACCATCAACCACTACTGTCTCCTCGCTGGGGTCGCTAAAAGCTCCCCAGACTGTCTGTTCTTTTCCACTTCACCCTTTATTGGAAGGGCTCATGTACCAGGATTGGGAACATCCTGAGAAAATATTTACTCCCCCCAAGACATTTCCGGTGGTCTATCCCATGGAGGATAAGTTCATCAAAAAATGGAGGGTCCCTACAGTGGACGCAGCCATCTCTTGAGTGAATAAATCACTGACATGTCCAGTGGATAATGTCCAAATGTTCAAGGACCCAATAGATAAAAAATTGGAGTCCTTATTAAAATCTGCTTTTTCTACAGCAGGCTTGGTGACACAACCAGCAGTGGCAGCTATTGGGGTCTGCCAAGCAGTGAAGGATCAGTTGAAACAAGTCTTAAGGGACTTGCCAGATCAGCAGGCCCTTGCCCTAGCTGATCTACCTAGAGCCTTATGCTTTGCGGTTGACGCCATAAAGGATTCAATCCATCAGGCCTCCCGCCTTACGCTGTCGGTAGTACATATGCGCAGGCTTCTATGGCTCAAAAACTGGTCTGCTGAAGCTCCCTGTAAAAAATTGCTGGATAGCTTCCCATTTCATGGTGAACGCTTATTTGGGGAAGACCTGGACAAATATATCCAGAAAATTTCCAACGGTAAAAGTACACTCTTGCCGGTTAAAAACAGAGTTAGAGGTCCCTCTTTTAAGAGGCCTGCTTCTCCAGTCCCTGGGGCATCGGCTGTGAAACAGTTCCGACGGCCTCCTCGGTCAAATCCCGGGGGTAAAAATCAGGGACAATCGCAGGGTAATAAAAAACCCTGGGTTAGGAGAGGTACAAAATCTCCCCCAAAGTCAAATGCATGAAGGGTTGCCCCCACTCAATCGGGTGGGGGGAAGACTCCAGTTGTTCGCAGAGACCTGGCGGGACACGATCAGAGACAGATGGGTGCTCTCCGCAGTAAGTCTGGGATACAGATTGGAGTTAAAAGACTCTCCTCCTTCCCATTTTATGAGGTCAAACGTGCCAAGGGATCCCCGGAAGAGAGAGTCCCTCCTGTTGGCACTAGAACAACTATTGCTCCAAGGATTAATTATGGAGGTTCCCCTGGAAGAAAGGGGGTTCGGGTTTTACTCAAACCTCTTTACAGTCCCGAAGCCAAACGGGGACGTGAGGCCCATATTAAATCTAAAAGAGCTAAACAAATTCCTGCATATCAGGACTTTCCGGATGGAGTCGATCCGATCGGTGGCCACTGCCCTACAAGGGGAGGAATGGTTAGCCTCGATCGACATCAAAGATGCTTATTTGCACATTCCCATCTTTCCAGTCCACCAAAAATTTCTACGCTTTGCAGTAGAAGGGCGCCATTTTCAGTTCAGAGCCTTACCCTTCGGTCTGGCCACAGCACCACGAGTGTTCACAAAAATTCTGGCCCCATTATTGGCCAATCTAAGAACGCAAGGTGTAACGATAATGGCATATCTAGACGACTTGTTGCTGATAGACCACTCAGTGAAAAAACTAGAAGTGGTCGTTCACAAGACAATCAAGTATCTGGAATCTCACGGTTGGATTATCAACCGAGACAAGTCAGCCCTAAAACCAGTCAAAAGTCTGGAATACTTGGGGCTAAGGCTAGATTCAGGCCAGAGGAAAAATAGGATTTTTATAACAGCTTACCTGTAAAATCCTTTTCTTGGAGTACATCACGGGACACAGAGCGACATAGTCATTACTAATGGGTTATATAGATACCGTCAGGTGCTGGCACTGGCAACTTCCAAAACCGGAAGTACCCTCCCCTATATAAGCCCCTCCCATCCGGGAGCACCTCAGTTTTGTAGCAAAGCAATAAGTGTCCCTAAAGAGGGGCGGGAGCTCTGTGTCCCGTGATGTACTCCAAGAAAAGGATTTTACAGGTAAGCTGTTATAAAAATCCTATTTTCTTTCTCGTACATCACGGGACACAGAGCGACATAGTCATTACTAATGGGATGTCCTAAAGCAATGCCAAATGAGGGGGGGGATACACCATATATAAGCTGAGCGCTATCAGACATGAGGATCTTTTGCGGCCTGCAACACACTGCGCCCAAAGGCGACATCCTCCTGACTTCTAACGTCCACCTGGTAGGACCTAGTAAACGTGTGTACCGAAGACCATGTTGCGGCCTTACAGATTTGAGCCAGGGAGGCCTGGTGATGCACTGCCCATGAAGTTCCAACTGCTCTCGTGGAGTGCGCTCTAACTTTGAACGGAGGTGGTCTCCTTCTCAAGCCATAAGCTTGCATAATGACCTGTCGAATCCACTTGGCTAAAGTAGACTTTGACGCTGCCTGACCCTTTCTGGGGCCTTCCGGCAGAATAAACAAAGTATCCGTTCTGCGAATCTGAGCAGTGGCTTTTAGATAAGCTTTAACTGCTCTTACTACATCCAAAGAATGCAATAACTTTTCCTCTACCGAAGTAGGTTTGGGGAAAAAAGAAGGAAGAACCACATCTTGGTTCAAATGAAACCTCGATACCACCTTAGGAAGAAAGGCTGGATGAGGACGTAACCCTACTCTGTCCTTATGGATAACCAGATATGGCTCCTTACAGGACATAGCTGCTAATTCCGATACTCTTTTAGCCGAACAAATGGCTACTAGAAAAATCAATTTCCTGGTGAGAAGCACCAAGGAAATATGCTGTAATGGTTCAAATGGTTGTTTCTGTAGAACCGACAGAACCAAGTTTAGATCCCATGGACATATGGGAATATTAACCGGAGGACTAATACGCATCACTCCTTGTATAAAGGCTTTGACTAGTGAATGCGAAGCCAAGGGCCTTTGAAAAAATATTGACAAGGCCGAAATCTGACCCTTGATAGTACTCAAGGCAAGCTTCCTATCTACAGCCCACTGTAGGAAGTCCAGAATCCTACCTATTACGTACTTATGTGGATGCCATTTCTTGGCCTCACACCACGCGATGTACGCCTTCCAGATTCTATAGTAGATCTGTCTGGATACCGGCTTCCTGGCATTGATCATGGTAGATACCACAGCATTAGAGAGCCCTCTCTTTTTTAGAATGTGGGCTTCAATAGCCAGGCCGTCAAACCTAGGGCTGGTAAGGAAGGGTGGTATATCGGTCCTTGTGAAAGCCGGACGACGTGGGAGAGTCCAAGGACTCCCCACTGAAATTTTACAATCTCCGCGTACCACGCTCTTCGGGGCCACGCTGGAGCCACCGGAATCACTGGTTTCTTTTCTACCCTGATTCTGCGGAGTAATCGAGGTAACCATTGGCGGTGTGAATGCATATATCAGCTTGAACTGATCCCAAGGGAACACTAGGGCATCCGAGCCGCAAGCTAGGGGATCCCTTGTCCGAGAGACAAACCTGTCCCCCTTTGCGTTGAATCTGGATGCTAGAAGATCTACATCCGATGTTCCCCACCGCTGACATATTGTCCAGAAAACCTCGGGGTGAAGGGACCCTTCCTCTGGGCCTAATTGCTGGCGACTTAGAAAGTCCGCCTTCCAATTCTCCACTCCTGGAATGAATACCGCAGATATGGCTGGGACATATTTTTCTGCCCATTTCAGGATGTAATTTACTTCCCTCTGGGCTGCACGACTCCTGGTGCCCCCTGATGATTGATATATGCCACTGCTGTGGCATTGTCTGATTGAATTCTGACAGGGGACCCTTGGAGTTTGGATGTCCATGCTACTAGGGCATACCGGGCTGCTCGTATCTCTAAGAGATTGATGGGCAGGGCCTTTTCTGCATCCGACCATCTGCCCTGGAGAGACTATTGCTCCAGTACTGCTCCCCAGCCTATAAGGCTGGCATCTGTAGTGACCACCTTCCAAGAAATCGGACTGAAGGATTTCCTTTTTTCCAGATTCTGGGGAACCAACCACCAACGGAGGCTCTTGCGAACGGAAGGGGACAAGGACATTGTAAGTCTAGGGCCTGAACTTTTTTGTTCCAGGCTGACAGTATGGCCCCTTGCAAATTCCTTGAATGGAATTGACCGTAGGGTACTGCTTCGAATGATGCCACCATTTTTCCCAGCAGCCTCATATACAGGCGTATGGACGGCTGTCTTTTTTGTACCCACTAAGTGGATCAAATCTTTCAAAGACAACACCTTTCCTCGAGGCAAGAATATTTTTCTCTGGCCTGAATCCAACCTTAGCCCCAAGTATTCCAGACTTTTGACTGGTTTTTAGGGCTGACTTGTCTCGGTTGATAATCCAACCGTGAGATTCCAGATACTTGATCGTCTTGTGAACGACCACGTCTAGTTTTTTCACTGAGTGGTCTATCAGCAACAAGTCATCCAGATATGCCATTATCATTACACCTTGTGTTCTTAGATTGGCCAATAAAGGGCCAGAAACTTTGTAAACACTCGTGGTGCTGTGGCCAAACCGAAGGGTAAGGCTCTGAACTGAAAATGGCGCCCTTCTACTGCAAAGCGTAGAAATTTTTGGTGGACTGGAAAGATGGGAATGTGCAAATAAGCATCTTTGATGTCGATCGTGGCTAACCAATCCTCCCCTTGTAGGGCAGTGGCCACCGATCGGATCGACTCCATCGGAAAGTCCTGATATACAGGAATTTGTATAGCCCTTTTAGAATTAATATGGGCCTCCCGTCCGCGTTTGCTTCGGGACTGTAAAGAGGTTTGAGTAAAACCCGAACCCTCATTCTTCCAGGGGAACCTCCATAATTACTCCTTGGAGCAATAGTTGTTCTAGTGCCAACAGGAGGGACTCTCTCTTCCGGGGATCCCTTGGCACGTTTGACCTCAAAAATGGGAAGGAGGAGAGTCTTTTAACTCCAAACTGTATCCCAAACCTACTGCGGAGAGCACCTATCTGTCTTGATCGTGTCCCGCCAGGTCTCTTGCGAACAACTGGAGTCCTCCCCCCACCCGACTGAGTGGGGGCTTCAATGAATTTAACTTTGGGGGAGGTTTTGTAGCTCCCCTGACCCAGGGTTTCTCATTACCCTGCTACTGTCCCTGTTTTTTACCCCCGGGATTTGACCGAGGAGGCCGTCGGAACTGTTACACAGCCGATGCCCCAGGGACTGGAGAAGCAGGCCTCTTAAAGAGGGACCTCTAACTCTGCTTTTAACCGGCAAGAGCGTATTTTTACCGCTGGAAATTTTCTGGATATATTTGTCCAGGTTTTCGCTGAATAAGCGTTCACCATGAAATGGGACGCTAACCAGCCATTCTTTACAGGGAGCTTCAGCAGACCAGTTTTTGAGCCATAGGAGCCTACGCATATGTACTATAGACAGCGTAAGGCGGGAGGCCTGATGGACTGAATCCTCTATGGCGTCAACCGCAAAGCCTAAGGCTCTAGGTAGATCAGCTAGGGCAAAGCCTGCTGATCTGTCAAGTCCCTCAAGACCTGTTTCAACTGATCCTTCACTGCTTAGCAGACCCCAATAGCTGCTACTGCTGGTTGTATCACCAAGCAGATTTTCATAAGGACTCCAATCTTTTATCTATTGGGTTCTTGAACATTTGGACATTATCCACTGGACATGTCAGTGATTTATACATACAAGAGATGGCTGCGTCCACTGTAGGGACCTTCCATTTTTTTTTTTTTTTTTTGATGAACTTATCCTCCATGGGATAGACCACCGGAAATCTCTTGGGGGAATAAATATTTTCTCAGGACGTTCCCAATCCTGGTAAATGAGCCCTTTCAGTAAAGGGTGAAGTGGAAAAGAACAAACAGTCTGGGGGCTTCTAGCGACCCCAACGAGGATACAGTAGTGGTTGATGGTTCCGCAAGGTGCATTTTTAAATGCTGATCGGACCATGTTAGTCAGAGACTGAACCCATAATCTTTCAGCTTGAGATGCTGAGAAAAGGTTCCCCCACTGTTGATTCCTCTATAACAGAATCAACCTCATCCTGATCCCCTTCAGGCAGGTCGATCCCTGTATGGGACTGTTGCTCTGCTAACAGGCACTCTGAAGGAGGAGACGGAGATCGGGCGTGCTTTCCCTGACAGGGAGGCAGCGATAAATGTTGACAATCTCTCTCTAATCCTCCCAGAGCTGAGGAAAAAACCTCCTCTGTTACATACACAGGAGCAGGTGACTGAGGACAGCCACAGTACCAAGTACCCTGCGGGGTCTCTACGGTCACTTACCTCTGAACTTCAGGGGAGACTGGTGCAGCAGGAGTATGCCCAAGATCCTCCGAGCCCGATGAGACCCCCTTCGCTTCCTGGAAGATTCAGTTCCGGAGCTTCTGGACGGCATATTCCTAAGCCTAAAGCTGAGGTATTCCAGCCGTAATACACCACTTTTACTGAGAATAGTCTAGCACAATTGCTGCTATATCACAGTTGGTGTCTACTAATGTGCCTTTCTAGGGGATGCCTGTATCAACCGCTTGCTGTATGCCTTTAAATGTTGCCAGCTCTGTCTCTGTACTTCATAGCCAGCTCACTACAATATCGTGGTTTTTTTAAACTGCTGGGACGCCCGCACATGCGTAGAAGCGCTGCGGCGCGCACAGAGCGTCATCCCCCAGGCTCCGCCCCCTTTCCCGGCTCACCTCTATATATGGAGGCGCGTGCACGCGCACGCGCGCCTTCGGCGCTAATTTCAAATAGGGTAACAAGGGACAGGAGCCAGGGCCCCTCTTTGCCGCAGGCCGGGGGATGGACGAGCACTGCAACATGGCAGAGGAAGCAGTTTCCTATAAGAGAACTCACCATCTGCCTGGACTTTGCTCTGCTGAGAAGAAGCTAGTCCACATGACAAGAAAACATTCCACAGCGGCCTCTAGTGGACAAACACAGGTACCGCAGTCTAATATATTAAATATATATAAAAAAAAATTTTTATTTTTTTTTTCTTGACCACCATTAAAAATTATTACATTTTTTTAGTAGTTACAGGCATGCACAGAATTTTGCGGGAATACCATTAGGTAACAGACAGAAAGACAAATTAGGCTTGGGGGTCCCCCAATAGAACCAAGTTCCTGGGGGCCCCCACTTACCTGTTCCTCGCCGCAGGACTTTGTTTGGTCCACAAAAGCCCAAACTTCACCTATCACGGCAGGCATTGTAATCAAACCTTCAGGGACCGGGTTCCCAAGGATTCCACTCCCCTGGACCTGTATAGCACCCTGCACAGAAAACATCTTGGTCGTGGGTATGACCAGAGCTCTGGATCCCAGGGTCCAGCTCTCCTAAGAGAAGCATTACAGGCAAAACCTTGCTCTTCTCTTTGCAAGGCCCGGGTACCGACCGTTTAGCTATGAAGCTTTTTTGGTCGGATCCGGAATAGCTTACTGAGGCCCAAAAGAACCTGTACGCAAGCTCAGTGAAAAACACATGTTTCTTCTTGGCCAACACCTTAGACACTGGCAAAAAACTGAGGTGCTCCCGGATGGGAGGGGCTTATATAGGGGAGGGTACTTCCGGTTTTGGAAGTTGCCAGTGCCAGCACCTGACGGTATCTATATAACCCATTAGTAATGACTATGTCGCTCTGTGTCCCGTGATGTACGAGAAAGAAATATTCTTGCCTCGAAAAAAGGTGTTGTCTTTGAGAGATTTGATCCACTTAGTGGGTACAAAAAGACAGCCGTCCATACGCCTGTGCATGAGGCTGCTGGGAAAAATGGTGGCATCATTCGAAGCAGTACCCTACAGTCAATTCCATTCAAGGAATTTGCAAACGGCCATACTGTCAGCCTGGAACAAGAAAGTTCAGGCCCTAGACTTACCAATGTCCTTGTCCCCTTCCGTTCGCAAAAGCCTCCGTTGGTGGTTGGTTCCCCAGAATCTGGAAAAAGGGAAATCCTTCAGTCCGATTTCTTGGAAGGTGGTCACTACAGATGCCAGCCTTATAGGCTGGGGAGCAGTACTGGAGCAATGGTCTCTCCAGGGCAGATGGTCGGATGCGGAAAAGGCCCTGCCCATCAATCTCTTAGAGATACGAGCAGCCCGGTATGCCCTAGTAGCATGGACATCCAAACTCCAAGGGTCCCCTGTCAGAATTCAATCAGACAATGCCACGGCAGTGGCATATATCAATCATCAGGGTGGCACCAGGAGTCGTGCAGCCCAGAGGGAAGTAAATTGCATCCTGAAATGGGCAGAAAGATATGTCCCAGCCATATCCGCGGTATTCATTCCAGGAGTGGAGAATTGGAAGGCGGACTTTCTAAGTCGCCAACAATTATGCCCAGGGGAATGGTCCCTTCACCCCGAGGTTTTTCGGACAATATGTCAGCGGTGGGGAACACCGGATGTAGATCTGCTAGCATCCAGATTCAACGCAAAGGTGGACAGGTTTGTCTCTTGGACAAGGGATCCCCTAGCTTGCGGCTCGGATGCCCTAGTGTTCCCTTGGGATCAGTTCAAGCTGATATATGCATTCCCACCGCCACAATTGTTACCTCGATTACTCCGCAGAATCAGGGTAGAAAAGAAACCAGTGATTCTGGTGGCTCCAGCGTGGCCCCGAAGAGCGTGGTACGCGGAGATTGTAAAAATGTCTGTGGGGAGTCCTTGGACCCTCCCACATCGTCCGGACCTGCTTTCGCAAGGACCGATATACCACCCTTCCTTACCAGCCCTAGGTTTGACGGCCTGGCTATTGAGGCCCACATTCTAAAAAAGAGAGGTCTCTCTAATCCTGTGGTATCTACCATGATCAATGCCAGGAAACCGGTATCCAGGCAGATCTACTATAGAATCTGGAAGGCGTACATCGCCTGGTGTGAGGCCAAGAAATGGCATCCACGTAAGTACGTAATAGGTAGGATTCTGGACTTCCTACAGTGGGCTGTAGATAGAAAGCTTGCCTTGAGTACTATCAAGGGTCAGATTTCGGCCTTGTCAATATTTTTTCAGAGGCCCTTGGCTTCGTATTCACTAGTCAAAGCCTTTATACAAGGAGTGATGCGTATTAGCCCTCCGGTTAGTATTCCCATATGTCCATGGGACTTAAACCTGGTTCTGTCGGTTCTACAGAAACAACCATTTGAACCATTACAGCACATTTCCTTGGTTCTTCTCACCAGGAAATTGATTTTTCTAGTAGCCATTTGTTCGGCTAAAAGAGTGTCAGAATTAGCAGCTATGTCCTGTAAGGAGCCATATCTGGTTATCCATAAGGACAGAGTAGTGTTACGTCCTCATCCAGCCTTTCTTCCTAAGGTGGTATCGAGGTTTCATTTGAACCAAGATGTGGTTCTTCCTTCGTTTTTTCCCAAACCTAGTTCAGTAGAAGAAAAGTTATTACATTCTTTGGATGTAGTAAGAGCAGTTAAAGCTTATCTAAAAGCCACTGCTCAGATTCGCAGAACGGATACTTTGTTTATTCTGCCGGAAGGCCCCAGAAAGGGTCAGGCAGCGTCAAAATCTACTTTAGCCAAGTGGATTCGACAGGTCATAATGCAAGCCTATGGCTTGAGAAGGAGACCGCCTCCGTTCAAAGTTAGAGCGCACTCCACGAGAGCAGTTGGAACTTCATGGGCAGTGCATCACCAGGCCTCCCTGGCTCAAATCTGTAAGGCCGCAACATGGTCTTCAGTACACACGTTTACTAGGTTCTACCAGGTGGACGTTAGAAGTCAGGAGGATGTCGCCTTTGGGCGCAGTGTGTTGCAGGCCGCAAAAGATCCTCATGTCTGATAGCGCTCAGCTTATGTATGGTGTATCCCCCCCCTCATTGGGCATTGCTTTAGGACATCCCACATAGTAATGACTATGTCGCTCTGTGTCCCGTGATGTACGAGAAAGAAAATAGGATTTTTATAACAGCTTACCTGTAAAATCCTTTTCTTGGAGTACATCACGGGACACAGAGCTCCCGCCCCTCTTTGGGGACACTTATTGCTTTGCTACAAAACTGAGGTACTCCCGGATGGGAGGGGCTTATATAGGGGAGGGTACTTCCGGTTTTGGAAGTTGCCAGTGCCAGCACCTGAAGGTATCTATATAACCCACATAGTAATGACTATGTCGCTCTGTGTCCCGTGATGTACTCCAAGAAAAGGATTTTACAGGTAAGCTGCTATAAAAATCCTATTTTTTCCTGACGAGATTCTCGGCCGTGTGTACTAGGCTTTAGTACTGGGATTTTTGCATATATTGTTGATGTGCTGTTTATTCTCCTAACCGCTTGCCGAACAGCCGCCGTCATTATACTGCGTCAGGTCGTCTCGTTCCCGCGGACCGTCGTAGCTGTACGACAGTCCCTTTAAGTGGGATATCGGGCACGCGCGCCCGCTGCACAGTGAGGTGCCAAAGCTTGTGACCGGCGGTCGCCATGACCACCGGCCACGAGCGATCGCTGTCACGAGAGGAAGAACGGGGACGTGTGTGTGTGTGTGTAAACACACACATCCCTGTTCTGAGAGGAGAGGAGATACAGATCGTGAGTTCCTACAAGCTGGGAACCACGATCTGTTATCTCCTATAGCGAGTCCCCTCCCCCCACAGTTAGAACACACATTAGGGAACACAGGTAACCCCTTGATTGCCCCCTAGTGTTAACCCCCTTCCCTGCCAGTGACATTTACAAAGTAATCAGTGCATTTTTATAGCACTAATCGCTGTATAAATGCCAGTGGTCCCAAAAATGTGTCAAAAGTGTCCGATATGTCCGCCATAATGTTGCAGTCCTGATAAAAATCACAGATCGCCGCCATTACTAGTAAAAAATAAATAAATAATAAAAATGCCATAAATCTATTCCCTATTTTGTAGATGCTATAACTTTTGCGCAAACCAATTAATATACGTTTTTTGCGATTTTTATTACCAAAAATATGTAGAAGAATACACATCGGCCTAAACTGAGAATTTTTTTTTTTTTTTTTTTTTAAAAGGGCCTTTTTATTAGAGCAAAAAGTACAAAATATTGTGTTTTTTTCAAAATTGTCGCTCTTTTTTCGTTTATAGCGCAAAAAATAAAAACCGCAGAGGTGATCAATTACCACCAAAAGATAGCTCTATTTGTGGGAAAAAAAGGACGTAAATTTTTTTCTTTAAAAGTCAGCAGCTACAAAAAACACTGTAGCTGCTGACTTTTAATAAGGACACTTACCTGTCCAGGGAGCCCACGATGTCGGCTCCCGAGGCCGATCTGTCTATCAGATCGGGTGCATGCGCCGCTATTCTAACTAAGGGAAATTGGCAGTGGAGCCTTGTGGCTTCACTGCCCGTTTCCTACTGCGCATGCGCGATTCACGTGGCGCTTTGTGAATGGCCAGCTGTCTTTTGGGACACACACAGGTCCCAGAAAACAGCGGAGGGGCAAATCATAATTTCCCAGGAGCACAGGCGAGGGAGGGAGTAACCTAGGAGCCTCGCGGTGAAGGAAGTGGCAGATTAGGACGAGTACATAGCAACAGGGCGATTTAGGTAAGTAAAAACATTTTTTTTTCCTCCAAATGTTTTTTTATATATTTCAAGGAGACTGATGATGTAAGAACATTTTTTAGGGTGGAACTCCGCTTTAAGGAGGTAGCTTTTGGGTGTGCACATTTTTGTTTTTTCTTTGTTAACACACCCTGCCACTACCTATGGGCGGCACCCCCTATCAATTATTATATCAGGTTGCCAGATTTTCTTTTTTAGTTTTTTCTTTATTAGGACAAGTCGGATAGAAGTCGCCTTAAAGTAGTACAGGAACCTTTTCTAAAGTCAGAGCGACTTCAGTAGTGCTAATTAAGACAGTTCTCATTGACTAACATGGGATTTCATATATCATGTGACTTGGGGTCTCACAAGTCGGATCCCAAGTCGTGGCAGTGAGAACTGAGCCTTGGCTGTAATGAAAATTGTGCGGTCATGCAACACTGTACCCATATGAAATTTTTATAATTTTGTTCACACAAATAGAGCTTTCTTTTGGTTGTATTTAATCAATACTGTTTTTTTTTCCCGCTAAATAAACAAAAAAAGGCCATACATTTAAAAAAAAAAAAAAAAATACGTGTTTTTCCTTATTTCTGTTATAAAGTTTTGCAAATAAATAATCTTTCTTCATAAATTTAGGTCAAAATGTATTCTGCTACATATCTTTGGTGAAAATATCAGTGTATATTATTAAGGCCGGGTTCACACCTATGCGAATTGGTTGCGACTTACACCACATCCAATTCGCATAACATTAAAAAATAAATTTTTTCAATGAGGCTGGTTCACATATGTGCTATGCATTCGCACTGCGCATTACCAAAAAAACGCGTGCGTCTTCTAGACATTGCGGTGCGGCTCAGGTGCGAATTCAGGTCCATTATCTTCTATGGGCACGCACCTGATTCGCAGATGTCTTCCGTTCTGAACAGGACTTTTTTCAATGCTCACTACACTTCCCCCCCTCTCCCAGGTCAACAAGTTCGCATGTTTCAATGCACACAAAACGCTGAACAGCTCTCTTATCTCCTTGCAGAGATAACAGAGCTGGAATTCCCACAGCACAAGTGTGAACCCAGCCTTAGTCTGTAGGAAAGTTATAGAGTCCACAAACTATGGTATATACAGTATCCCAGATAATGGGCGAACACCCTTCACATTTTTGTTAATATTTTATTACCGTATATACTCGAGTATAAGCCAAATTTTTCAGCACATTTTTTTGTGCTAAAAATGCCCCCCATGGCTTATACTCGAGTCACCTTTTTGCGCCTGATCTCCTGGAATTTGGGGACCCGGTACCGGCCGGCTGTAGGTCTCCTGGACCGCAAACTTGGCACACATGTAGCCCCACTCTTCCTCTATAAGTGTGCAAAGTTTGTTGTCCGGAGAACCTACGGCCAGGGAGCACCGATTTTTCAAACCCGGGCACCCCTTCCATAGACTCTGATGTTAAACTGTAATTTCTCTGGTCCCCTGGACCCGGAACGTGGCACACATGTAGCCCTATTTCTCCTCTATAAGTGTGCAAAGTTTGTTGTCTGGAGACCTACGGCCGGGGAGTACCGATTTTTTCAAAACCAGGCACCCCTTCCATAGACTCCCATGTTAAACGTCAGTCTAGTCATGGGCACAGTGAGGCATGCACATGGACCCCCGGGTAGGCAAAGTGAAGCACAGTGAGGCATGCAGATGAACACCCTAGGCTTATACGCGAGTCAATACGTTTTCCCAGTTTTTTTGTGGTAAAATTAGGTGCCTCGGCTTATATTCGGGTCGGCTTATACTCGAGTATATACGGTGTATCTTTTCATGTGACAACACTGAAGAAATGACACTTTGCTACAATGTAAAGTAGTGAGTGTACAGCTTGTATAACAGTGTAAATTTGCTGTCTTCTCAAAATACCGTATACACTCGAGTATAAGCCGACCCGAATGACCTCCCGGCCAGCCTCCGGTTCTCCATGCCTGCATTTAGATCCATTGTGGTTCTGCAGGTATGATCGGATGTATATACCTACATATTCTCCATCTTTGCTTGTCTAGATGGAAATACTATAACTACCCCTACTATGATTCTATATATATTTTAATATTGTATATCATTCTTTCATATAGACTTCTGCTCCCCTTTTTCTGCTCCCGATGAGTGGCGGTAGCCACGAAACGCGTAGAGCTATCAGATGCCCTTTCTACCTATACTACCATTTCTATCTACACTAGGCATACTGGAGTATACCAATGAACCACAAATCTACAACACAATAGTTTTATTTGGAGCTACACGCCTATGAGTCTGGTTCCAATGATGTCTACAATATGAACTCACATGTTATCAACTTGTTTGAAACTAACTATATATATTTTATTACTAGCTATGCATTGGGCTACTATGTTACATATGTGGTTCATATCAATCATGTATTACCTACCAGACACATTCCGTCGTGCTTTTCCTTCTGAGCCAATTTTGTTTTTCCCTAATACCATTTAGACTATTACTTTACCATCATTACAATTATTGGGAACATTGGAGGATACCAATGAATCACAATTCTACTTTTTCCCTCTAACATGGAGTGACACGTCAGTGAGTCTGGTTTTTATCTTTACTTACGATATGAACCTATATCAGGGCTCAAAATTTCAAGTCTTGAGCCACTAGCCAGGCCTCAAGGGTTACTCGCCACCAGTTGCCCCGCCCAACCCCTACAATGCCCCGCCCCTAATTCTGCCGCTAATCACGCCCTCATAAATTATCTCCTGAAATTACACTTCCACCAGCTCCTCCTGCCACCGTCACCAGCCCCTGCCAAAAGCTCCTCCTGCCACCACCAGCTCCCACCACCACCAGCTCCTTCCTGCCACCACCAGCTCCTTCTGCCACAAGCTCCTGCCCCCACCAGCTCCTGCCACAAGCTCCTCCTGCCACCACAAGCTCCTGCCCCCACCAGCTCCTGCCACCATCACCAGCTCCTGCCGCCACCACCAGCTCCTGCCGCCACCACCAGCTCCTCATGCCCCTACCAGCTCTTACCACCTCCTGCCACCACCAGCTCCTCCTGCCACCATCACCAGCTCCTGCCACCACCAGCTCCTCCTGCCACCATTACCAGCTCCTGCCAAAAGCTCCTCCTGCCACCGTCACCTCCTGCCCCCACCAGCTCCAGCCACCACCAGCTCCTGCCACGAGCTCCTCCTTCCACCACCAGCTCCTGCCACCATCACCAGCTCCATATGTTATCATGTTATGTCATTACTATACTATCAAATACATGCAATAAATTCTATTTTTTATACCAGCTATGTACTGTACTATTATGCAACATATATGGTTCTTGTCTATTATGTACTACCCACCAGACACACTTTGACGTGTTTTTTCTCCTTGGCTGCATGATTCATTTAAAGTCCCAACTCCTTTTCCCTCTTTCGACCCGAATAGAAGCCGAGGCACCCAATTTTACCACAAAAAAACTGGGAAAATTTATTGACTCGAGTATAAGCCTAGGGTGAGAATTGCAGCAGCTACTGTAAGTGGAAAAGAGGGTCAACACTGCCCATTTGCAGCCTCACTGTGTCCATCTGCATGCCTCACTGTGCCTCACTGTGTCCATCTGCATGCCTCACTGTGCCAATCTCCCTACCTGATCTGTGCCTCATATACGGCTGTGTCCATCTGAAGCCTTATGATCTCTATACTTTTTTTACTGCTACACCGGCGCTGTGTCATGCAGTCTAGTCGGAGGCCATGTAGTGTAACAAAGCTCCGCCTCCTCCGCATCCGTGACGGAACACTGACTCAGTTTCCCAGCAGTGAGTCAGTGTTTCACCTATTATGGACGAGGAGGAGGAGTCGGGGCTTTGTTACACTGTGCAGCAGCCGACTAAACTGACGTCACAGCGACGGGAGAACAGGCGCACAAGGCTGCAGATGGACACAGACTTGAGTATAAGCCGAAGGGGGGCATTTTCAGCACAAAAAAAAATGTGCTAAAAAACTCGGCTGTACATACTGTCACCAGATCAGTACAGCGTCATCATATAACTGGTATAGTGCAAAAGGTGTAATTGTGCTAAAATCAACCTATTAAATAATAATCACACATAAAAATACATAAAATTATATAAAAACGAGTGCAAAAATATATATACATCCATAGTGCGTGAATCAAAGAGAATAAAAACCGTCCACAGAGCAGGTACAGCCGGGCTAGTCTGATCTTAGAGCAATCATTGCAAATGGTTTCCTGGTATGCATCAAACACAGGCTCATAGATGAAAAGTGCAAGTACTTTAAAACCGCGTTCCTGAGTTGGTGGAGATCTCACGGCTCTCAAAGAAATCAAAAAGAGTAGGACATGGCGCAATAAGCTAGTACTGTAGACTACAATTCTATGGTAAAAGTTGCAGTCACACGCGATCAGATGAATAATGGCACATAGTACAGTCAGATACGATACTGTGCTCCTCAGCTTCCTGGGTCTCGTCACTAGGCTCCTCCCCTACGCGTTACGTCACTAGACACGTGACTTTTTCAAGGTATGCCCCTGTGATGAGCGTCATATCCTTTTATAGCAAACGAGCGCATCGGGTTGCCATAGTGATGTCGGGAGAGACTCGTATCATCATGCTGTAGTGTATAACCAAGTTTAATCTATCAACAATACAATACAGTAACTTTATAAGTATAAAACCATTTTGGATAATTAAAATTATTGCATTTGCATAATAGGATGTAGAGATAAAAAGAATGGAGGAAAAACCACAAACTCTTGTTCCCTATACAATATACATCCTAAAGGATAAAACATTTGGCTCCATCTTGTGGCCAAAAATGATAATTGCCTTCAATAATAGAAACCCCTGAATAATCCTGGTAAAGCCTATTAAAAATCAGATATAAAACAATTTAAATCAAAGTCAATATTTAAACACACTGGGATTGAGAGTACCCATTTCATATACCACTTAGGATGTATAGGGAACAAGAGTTTGTGTTTTTTCCTCCATTCTTTTTATCTCTACATCCTATTATGCAAATATTTTAATTATCCAAAATGGTTTTATACTTATACAGTTACTATCTTGTATTGTTGATATATTAAAACTTGGTTATACGCTACGGCATGATAATACGAGTCTCTCCCGACGTCACTAAGGCAACCCGATGCGCTCGTTTGCTATAAAAAGGATATGACGCTCGTCACAGGGGCATAGCTTTAAAAATAGGATTTTTATAACAGCTTACCTGTAAAATCGTTTTCTTGGAGTACATCACTGGACACAGAGCTTAGTAATTACTATGTGGGTTATATATCTCACCTTCAGGTGCTGGACACTGATGTAATCAATTAGACAGGAAGTTCCCTCCCTATATAACGCCTCCCATACTGGGAGTACCTCAGTTTTGTAGCAAAGCAATAAGTGTCCCAAAATCCCCAAACAAGAGGGGTGGGAGCTCTGTGTCCCGTGATGTACTCCAAGAAAAGGATTTTACAGGTAAGCTGTTATAAAAAATCCTATTTTCTTTATCGTACATCACGGGACACAGAGCTTAGTAATTACTATGTGGGACGTTCCAAAGCAATGCCTACTGAGGGGAGGGAGACACAACTAACGCAGACCGCCATCAGACGTGAGGACCTATACCGCTGCCTGCAGCATACTGCGCCAAAGAGCGGCATCCTTTTGCCGCCTTACATTCACCTGATAGAATTAGTGAACGTATGCACCGGCGACCAAGTTGCGGCCTTGCAATCTGAGTCATAAAGGCTTGGTAATGCACCGCGCATGAAGCGCTTACTATCCTGTTAGGGTGCACTCTAAAAGAAACAGGGGAACCCTCTCTTTAACCACAAGCCTGAATAATAATCTGATGAATCAACATTGAAAACAGTTGATTTAGACACTGCCTGCCCTTTCCTGGGGCCTCCTGGTAGCACCCCAACATCAGTTTTCCGTATCTGAGCAGCTGCTTCAGATAAGGCCTTGACTGCTCTCATACCAATGAGAGAGTGTAAACATTTTAATAGCCGATTTGAATGCTACCTGCCTATTTCTAGGGTCTTCTGGTAGCACAATCAAAACGTCAGTTTCCTATTTCTGAAACCTTCAGATAGATTTTTTTTAACTGCTCTCCTCTAAATTGAGAGAAAGCAATAACCTTTCCTTCCGCAGAACAAGGCTCTGGAAAAAAGGAAGGCAAGAATATCTTGATTGAATGAAAACCAGATCCTTCTAGGAAATAAGGCCGGGTGAAGATTTACCATCACCCTATCCTTAAGAAAATGAAGTATGGCTCTATACAAAGAAAGTTGCCAATACTGAAACTCTTGCGGAGGCTACCGCAACCAAGAACACCAATTCCCCTGTTAGAAGGATGAAGGGATATATGGTGCATCGGCCCAAGGTGCTGACCTTGTAAGCCGACCAAATTAGACTCAATCCCCCGAGCACAAGGGCGCCCTAACTGGCGGACTTATACATGTTACCCCTTGTATAAAGGCCTGGATCAAAGCAAGCGGCCTTTGAAGATACAAACAAGGCCGAATCGAAATCCTAGATGGAACTTAAGGCTAGCTCCATCTCCTTTCCTAATGTAGGAAGGTAAGAACTTTACCTATGACATACTTCCAAGGATCCACCCCTTGGTTTCACACCAGGAACATGGGCCTTCCAGATCCTTTGATACATGGTCCTGGAGGCCAGCTCTCCTGTATGAATCAAGGTAATTTGCCACTGATTCTGAAAACCCCGATCCTCAAGAATGCGGGCTAAAACAGCCAGACCATCAATTCCCATGTTTGCAAGACGGGATGGAATACCCCCTGAGAAGTAGGTCTGGACAAGATGTAAGGGACCCTGGGTCCTCTACTACCACCCTTACAACTCCTGCACAGTAAGGTTGTCTGGGTCATGCCGGAGCCATTTGGCCGGCTTCCGGTCCCCTCAGATGTTGCATAGAAGCCATGATAGTCACGGCACTGGGGGGAGAGAATGCATAAACCAGCGACAACTGGTCCCATGAGATCACCAACGCATCTGTCCCACATGCGAGTGGATCCTTTGTTCTTTACACAAAGCTGTCTAACTTCTTGTTGAACCTGGACGCCAATAAATTTTATGTCTGGGATACCTTCTCTGGCATTTGGCCAGAAAAAAGTCGGGGTGTAGAGGTTATTCTCCCGAGAACAATTGTTGACGGCTCCAGAGAACCGCCTGCCAATTCTCCATTTCATGTAATGAAGTTTGTCGATAGGCAAGGCACAAGCTCCTCTGCCCAAGCCAGAACATGGTTCACTTCCCTCTGGCTGCGTGACTTCTAGCGCCTTCTTGGTATATAAAATCAATCATTGGTGTGGCATTGTCGGATTGTAGTCTGCCATCGGTAGCTCTAGAATGTTGGCGGATAAGGCTCACTTGGAGCTTGACCACTTCACCTGGGCACTGGTCTCTTCCAGGCCTGGCCTCCATCCCTAGAGGCCAGCCTTCGTAGCCGCCACCTCCCAGGTAACCGGCATGAAGGATCTTCCTTTCTGCCAATCTTTTGGTTAAGAACCACCAACTAAGACTCCAGCGTATCCCTGGGACCAGACCCTTTGGATAATGCTAGGTTAGGATCTACTTGTTCCAGACTGCCAGAATAATGCTTATAGCAGTTTTGAAAGAAACTGAGCACAGGGAACCACTTTGAAAAAAGCCACCATCTTCCCTAGCACCTTAAGCAAAAGGCAAACGTAAGGAACTCTTCCTTGCCTTGACCACATTAGACCAGCTTTCTTTTAGCGCTGCCTTTGTCTGAGGCAAAAACCTCTCCTTTTTGGGCTGTGTCCCAAAATTTCCAGGCTTCTTACCAAACGCAAGAAGGTACTTTTAGACTGGGATCCTAACCCAGGAGTTCCAGATACTTGACCATGCTGGACACACTTAGGTCCAGCCATGCTACTGACTGATCCATCAGCAGCAGATTGCCTCGGTATGCCATTACTGCTATACCCTGGGCCTTTAGACCTGCTAGAGGTGGGCCCTAGCACCCTGTAAACCTGGGCACGGTGGCTAACCCAAAGGGCAAGACTACCAACTGGAAGAGGTGCTGCTCTCCTGTGAAACGCAGACAACCTCTGCAGTCCCATGTAAATAAACACATATGCAAATGGCTCCCCATATGTGTATGTGGCAAGTGTTAAGCCATATGCCTCTATGGAAGCGAGCGTTCATTGAAGCATGAATTCATACAAATATGTTTTAGGCACAACATAAAAAAGTGTGCGCTGTAGACCATGCATACATATAGCACGTGTGCTATGGAACGGCCATCTTGCAAGCGAGCATGCGTTTGAGAACGTGTTATGCCACATGTACACATGCAGACACGTATTCCTATGTGAACACAAGGAATCCTGTATAATTAAGCAAACTTAAATTACCATGCCTCATTATGCAACCATGCAAAATCTAGGCGAACATGCAACTTTAGGCGATCATGTATCCTTATGCGATTCAGCATCTTTTATGCGATCAAACATCTTATGCATCTTAGGCACTACTGTGCGGACATGTACCCTTGTGTGATCAAGCACTCCTGTGCGATCCAGCATGTTTATGCAATCAAGCATTTTTATGCGACTTTAGGCCTTTCCGTGAAAACAAGCCTCTCTGTGTGATCAAGTATCCTTGGAAAATCAAGGAAAATCAAGCCTCTCCGTGCGATTTAAGCACTTTAATATGATTAAGCATCCTCATGCGACTATGTAAAAAACATGTAATCCATACAAGCAGAAACATGTATCTTTATGTAATCAACAATAAACATGTTCTGTTACTTGTCTTTTTACCCCACATGCATTTTGTGTATTCCAAACTCATGTATTTTATGCCGACCTGTGGACTGGTAAAGAGGCAGTTATCCTCTGTAGACGTGCGTTTCCGCAATCATGTGATATAGCTGTTGTGCGTTAGCAACGTGCACCAGCAACAGTGCATCCCAGCAGTTGTGCGTTTGGCTAGCCTGAAGCCAGCACCATGATGAGGATCCTGTGGAGGTTTTTCTAGCAACCTATACTCCTCAAGGAGGAGAAAAAAACTGCTTATGCGGGTGCCCAACCAGCAGAATAAACTGTTACAGTAATGGATGGAGTGGGAAGGTACAAGCAACCTATGGGATTTTTTTTTTTTTTTTAAAACCCCAAGGCGGAGAAGGAGGCTTTAGCCGACTAGGCTAAATTATATGCAGTATGAATCTCTGAAAAAGACTGCAGCTGCAACTCCAGAGCTCGTGAGGCTTCTGATACCTCCGCCTCGTTAGCCTGCACCTGTTCCCTGTCCTCTGTGGTGAACTTTCAACCTCAGGACTTTTAATCCATTTGTTTGAGGATTTAGAGCAGGGAAGGGGGCACACCCCAGTTTCTGCTTTCTGTGAGGATGCAGCAATATAGCAATTAACCTCTTATAGACCAACAATGTCAGCCTTTTGCTTCTTAGGATTTTTAGTCCCATAGCCCTTAGAAGGCATAGTCTCAAGCTTAAAGCCGAGGTACTGCCTAATTGCACCTATTACTGAGCTATAGTTCAGCGTACAAGCTGCTATATGAGCCAGTCAGGTGTCTAAACTAATGTGCCTTGGGGATGCCTGTATCACCGCCTGTTGTATGCCAAATACATTTATACTGTCACCAATTAGCCCCTGCTCCTGTGTCTGTCCTCTTACCAGTGTCTCCCAAAGACTGTTCTTTTAAGGCAGAGGACCCCCGCACTTGCGCAGAAGCGTCCCGGGACACACGGAGCGTCAGCACGCCAAGCCCCGCCCCCCTCCGTAACTTGTTCATATCTTGGAAACCTCTCTCGCGCCGCGCTTCCTCATGGAGAGGAAATGGGGAGAGGAGAAGGGAGGCCGCAAACTGCTCCAGCCCGTCATGACTGAGCGGCGGCTATACAGGGAGATCAGCAGTGCAGCACCAGGATGCAAACTCAGGTCTCCCCCTCAGGTATGACATGGCAACATTTAACAGATGGCCCCTGGAGCTGTACTTACAAAAGGGAGCTCCTCCATCTGTCCAGGCATTACTCTTGAAACAAGGTATAGCCCAGTTTAGAAATCTCATAGCGGTCTCGCCCTCTAGTGCCCAAAAAAGGGTACTACCATAATGTCCAAAACTATAAACCATATGAAATCATTTCAGGTTTTACAAGATTAGGCACCAGGATACAGCGGGAGTAATACCACATAGGTAAATTACAGGCAAAAAACACATTAGTTTGAAGGTTCCCTGCTGAACCAAGTCCATCAGGGACCTTCACTTACCTTTTCCCCGCCGCAGGACCCTGTTCGGAACAGATAGCCCAAACTTCGCCCCTCTCGGCGGGCAATGTCAGCCGACCTTCAGGGACCGGGGTCCTACTGAAAGGAACACTACTCCCCTGGACCTGTATAGCACCCTGCCAGAAACATCTTGGTTTTGGGTATGACCAGAGTACTGGAACCCAGGATCCAGCCCTCCTAAGAGAGGCATTACAGGCCAAAACCTTGTGCTTCGGATACGAGGCCCCAGGTACCATACGTTTGGCTATGAAGCACTTTGGATGGATCTTGTCTTTTATGGAGGCTATTTAAATCCAGCATGGATCCCTCCAGTGGAGCTCCTCAGAGCACATCTTCACTCGTGACCAACACCTTTGACACTGATGAAAAAAACTGAGGTACTCCCAGTATGGGAGGGGTTATATAGGGAGGGAACTTCCTGTCTAATTGATTACATCAGTGTCCAGCACCTGAAGGTGAGATATATAACCCACATAGTAATTACTAAGCTCTGTGTCCCATCATGTACGATAAAGAAAGTCACATGTCTAGTGACGTAACACGTAGGGGAGGAGCCTAGTGGCGAGACCCAGGAAGCTGAGGAGCACAGTATCGTATCTGACCGTACTATGTGCTATTATTCATCTGATCGCATGTGAGTGACACTTTTACCATAGAATTGTAGTCTACAGTACTAGCTTATTGCGCTATGTCCTACTCTTTTTGTATTCTCTGAGAGCCATGAGATCTCCACCAACTCTGGAACGCGGTTTTAAAGTCCTTGCACTTTTCATCTATGAGCCTGTGTTTGCTGCATACCAGGAAACCATTTGCAGTGATTGCTCTAAGATCAGACTAGCCCGGCTGTACCTGCTCTGTGGACAGTTATTCGCTTTGATTCATGCACTATGGATGTATATATATTTTTGCACTAGTTTTATATAATTTTATGAATTTTTAGGTGTGATTATTAGTTAATAGGTTGATTTTAGCGCAATTACACCTTTGCACTATATTTGTCACAGTGATTAAAACACTAATACGTAGTTGCAGCTTTTATCATTTGTTTATCTATTTTTATTCACATGATTTGAGTTACAATTTGTCAATTCATATCAGCGCTTTAGTCACTTTATTATATCATATAACTGGTGTGGTGGTGACCTGACTGGTGACAGTATGTAGATAAAAAAATATTTTAAATGTAATAATTTTTTCCAATTTTTTTAAAATATGTTTTCTTTTCCATACTGTGACCAGAGCAAAACGGTGTTGCCATAGTAACACTGTATCGCTCTGGGAAGTTGATCAGTTGATTTTTTTTACATACTATGCTTGCTTTTAGCAGTGAATTTCACTGCTATAAGCAAATATTTTAGCTTTTTGTATTGTTGTGATTAGCTATGATTGGCCACAGCTAATCACATGATACAAATGGGCTGCGATTGGCCCTGTCTGTACCATGTGATCACTGTGACCAATCACAGCTAGCAGCACAATTGTATACAATGATCAGTACCACTGATCAGTCATCTACTGTGCCCAGTGCATACAGCGGGTGACAGATCACGCTGGAGTGTGGCCCAGAGGAGCGTTCTAGAGAGGATGTCATATGATTTCCTCACAGAACAATAGGGTTCCTGCCTGTTCAACCTTTTTACAATGGTGCGGGGGGGAAGAGGTTTAAGAAAAAGGGATTTTTATAACAGCTTACCTGTAAAATCCTTTTCTTGGAGTACATCACGGGACACAGAGCGACTTAGTCATTACTAATGGGTTATATAGATTACCTTCAGGTGTTGGCACTGGCCAATTCCAAACCGGAAGTACCCTCCCCTATATAAGCCCCTCCCATCCGGGAGCACCTCAGTTTTGTAGCCAAGCAATAAGTGTCCCAAAAAGAGGGGTGGGAGCTCTGTGTCCCGTGATGTACTCCAAGAAAAGGATTTTACAGGTAAGCTGTTATAAAAATCCCTTTTTCTTTTTCGTACATCACGGGACACAGAGCGACTTAGTCATTACTAATGGGACGTCCCAAAGCAATGCCAAATGAGGGGAGGGATACATAAGCTGGGCGCCATCAGGCATGAGGATCTTTTGCGGCCTGCAACACACTGCGCCCAAAGGCGACATCCTCCTGACTTCTAACGTCTACCTGGTAGAATCTAGTAAACGTGTGTACCGAAGACCATGTTGCGGCCTTACATACTTGAGCCAGGGAGGCCTGGTGATGCACTGCCCATGAAGTTCCAACTGCTCTTGTGGAGTGCGCCCTAACTTTGAACGGAGGCGGTCTCTTTCTCAAGCCATAGGCTTGTATTATGACCTGTCGAATCCACTTGGCTAAAGTGGATTTTGATGCTGCCTGACCCTTTCTGGGGCCTTCCGGCAGAATAAACAAAGTATCCGTTCTGCGAATCTGAGCAGTGGCTTTTAGATAAGCTTTAACTGCTCTTACTACATCCAAGGAATGTAATAACTTTTTCTCTACCGAGCTAGGTTTGGGGAAAAAAGAAGGAAGAACCACATCTTGGTTCAAATGAAACCTCGATACCACCTTAGGAAGAAAGGCTGGATGAGGACGTAATACTACTCTGTCCTTATGGACAACCAGATATGGCTCCTTACAGGACAAGGCGGCTAATTCCGATACTCTTTTAGCCGAACAAATGGCTACTAAGAAAATCAATTTCCTGGTGAGAAGAACCAAGGAAATGTGTTGCAATGGTTCAAACGGTTGTTTCTGTAGAACTGACAGAACCAGGTTTAAGTCCCAAGGACATATGGGAATACTAACCGGAGGGCTAATACGCATCACTCCTTGTATGAAAGCTTTGACTAGTGAATGCGAAGCCAAGGGCCTTTGAAAAAATATTGACAAGGCCGAAATCTGACCCTTGATAGTACTCAAGGCCAGCTTCCTATCTACAGCCCACTGTAGGAAGTCCAAAATCCTCCCTATCACGTACTTACGTGGATGCCATTTCTTGGCCTCACACCACTTAATGTACGCTTTCCAGATCCTATAATAGATCTGCCTGGATACCGGCTTCCTGGCATTGATCATGGTAGATACCACAGAATTAGAGAGCCCTCTCTTTTTCAGAATGTGGGCTTCAATAGCTAGGCCGTCAAACCTAGGGCTGGTAAGGAAGGGTGGTATATCGGTCCCTGCGACAGCAGGTCCGGACGATGTGGGAGGGTCCAAGGACTCCTCACTGACATTTTTACAATCTCCGCGTACCATGCCCTTCGGGGCCACGCTGGAGCCACCAGAATCACTGGTTTCTTTTCTACCCTGATTCTGCGGAGTAATCGCGGTAACAATTGTGGCGGTGGGAACGCATATATCAGCTTGAACTGATTCCAAGGGAACACTAGGGCATCCGAGCCGCAAGCTAGAGGATCCCTTGTGCGAGACACAAATCTGTCCACCTTTGCGTTGAATCTGGATGCTAGCAGATCTACATCCGGTGTTCCCCACCGCTGGCATATTGCCTGGAAAACCTCGGGGTGAAGAGACCATTCCCCCGGGCATAATTGTTGGCGACTTAAAAAGTCCGCTCTCCAATTTTCCACTCCTGGGATAAAAACCGCGGATATGGCTGGGACATATTTTTCTGCCCACTCCAGGATGCAATTTGCTTCCCTCTGGGCTGCACGACTCCTGGTGCCACCCTGGTGATTGATATATGCCACTGCTGTGGCATTGTCTGATTGAATTCTGACAGGGGACCCTTGGAGTTTGGATGTCCGTGCTACTAGGGCATACCGGGCTGCTCGTATCTCTAAGAGATTGATGGGCAGGGCCTTTTCTGCTTCTGACCACTTGCCCTGGAGAGACCATTGCTCCAGTACTGCCCCCCAGCCTATGAGGCTGGCATCTGTAGTGACTACCTTCCAAGAAACCGGACTGAAGGGTTTCCCTTTTTCCAGATTCTGGGGCACCAACCACCAATGGAGGCTCTTGCGAACGGAAGGGGACAGGGACATTGGTAAGTCTAAAGCCTGAACTTTTTTGTTCCAGGCTGACAGTATGGCCCTTTGCAAATTCCTTGAATGGAATTGACCGTAGGGTACCGCTTCGAATGAAGCCACCATTTTTCCCAGCAGCCTCATGCAGAGGCGTATGGATGGTTTTCTTTTTGTACCCACTAAGTGGGTCAAATCTTTTAAAGACGACACCTTCTCTGGAGGTAAGAAAATCTTTCTCTGATTTGAATCCAGCCTTAGCCCTAAGTATTCCAGACTTTTGACTGGTCTTAGAGCTGACTTGTCCCGGTTGATAATCCAACCGTGATATTCCAGATACTTGATTGTCTTGTGAATAGCTACTTCCAGCTTTTCCACTGAGTGGTCTATTAGTAGCAGGTCGTCTAGATATGCCATTATCGTTACACCCTGTGTTCTTAGATTGGCCAATAATGGGGCCAGAATTTTTGTGAACACTCGTGGTGCTGTGGCCAGACCAAAAGGTAAGGCTCTGAACTGAAAATGGCGCCCTTCTACTGCAAAGCGTAGAAATTTCTGGTGGGCCGGAAAGATGGGAATATGCAGATAAGCATCCTTTATGTCGATCGAGGCTAACCATTCCTGCCCTTGTAGGGCGGTGGCCACCGATCGGATCGACTCCATCCGAAAAGTCCTGATATTTAGGAACTTGTTTAGCCCTTTTAGATTTAATATGGGCCTCACGTCCCCATTTGGTTTGGGGACTGTGAAAAGGTTCGAGTAAAACCCGAATCCACTTTCTTCCAGGGGAACCTTCATGATTACACCTTGGAGCAATAGTTGTTCTAGTGCCAGAAGGAGGGATCCTCTCTTTTGGGGATCTCTTGGCACGTTTGACCTCATAAATTGGGCAGGAGGAGTGCCTTTTAACTCCAGCTTGTATCCCAGACTTACTGCGGAGAGCACCCATCTGTCTCTGATGGTGTCCCGCCAGGTCTCTGTGAACAACTGAAGTCTTCCCCCCACCCGATTGAGTGGGGGCAACGCTTCATGCCTTGGGGGGAGGTTTTGTACCTCTCTTGATCCAGGGCTTCTTGTTACACTGTGATTGTCCCTGATTTCTGCCCCCTGAATTTGACCGCGGAGGCCGTCGGAACTGCTTCACAGCCGATGTGCCCGGGACTGGAGAAGTAGGCCTCTTAAAAGAAGGACTTCTACCCTTGTTCTTAACCGGTAAGAGTGAACTTTTACCGGCAGAAATTTTCTGGATATATTTGTCCAGATCTTCTCCAAATAAGCGTTCTCCATGAAATGGGAAGCTAACCAGCAGTTTTTTACAGGGAGCTTCAGCAGACCAGTTTTTGAGCCACAGAAGCCTACGCATATGTACTATAGACAGCGTAAAGCGGGAGGCCTGTTGGATTGTATCCTTTATGGCGTCCACCGCAAAACACAAGGCTCTAGGCAGGTCAGCTAGGGCAAGAGCCTGCTGATCTGGTAAGTCCTTTAAGACTTGTTTCAACTGATCTTTCACTGCTTGGCAGACTCCAATCGCTGCTACCGCAGGTTGTGTCACCATGCTTGCTGTAGAGAAAGCAGATTTTAGTAAAGACTCCAATTTTTTATCTATTGGGTCTTTGAACATTGGAACATTATCTACTGGACATGTCAGTGATTTGTTAACAGAAGAGATGGCTGCGTCCACTGTAGGGACCCTCCATTTTTTTATGAACTTATCCTCCATGGGATAGATCACCGGAAATCTCTTGGGGGGAGCAAATATTTTATCAGGATGCTCCCAATCCTGGTAAATAAGCCCTTCTAATAAAGGGTGGATTGGGAAGGAACAGACAGCCTGGGGAGCTTTTAGCGACCCCAGCGAGGAAACCGTAGTGGATGGTGGTTCCGCCAGAGGCATTTTAAATGCTGATCGGACCATATTAGTCAGAGACTGAACCCATAATCTTTCAGCCTGAGATGCTGAGAAAGGTTCTTCCACTGTTGATTCCTCCATAACTGAATCAACCTCATCCTGATCCCCTTCAGGTAGGTCGATCTCTGTGTGGGGCTGTTCCTCCACTAACAGGCACTCTGAAGGAGGAGACGGAGATCGGACGCGCTTTTTCTGTGACAGGGAAGCAGCGATCAATGCTGTTAATCTCTCTTCCAATCCTCCCAGAGTTGAGGATAAAACCTCCTCTGTTATATATACAGGAGCAGGTGGACTGGGGACAGCCGCAGCACCAGGCATTCCTGCGGGGTTTCTACGGCTACTGACCTCTGAATTCTCAGGGGAGATTGGTGCAGTACAAGCATGCCCAATATCCTCAGAGCCCGATGGAGACCCCTTTGGCTTCCTGGAAGATCTATTTCCGGAGCGTCTGGACGACATATCCTTTAAGCACAAAGCTGAGGTATTCCCGTCGTCATACACCAATTTTGCTGGTAATAGTCTAACAAAGTTGCTGCTATATACCAGCTGGTGTCCACTAAAGTGCCTTTCTATGGGGATGCCTGCATCAACCGCCTCTGTGTGCCACTGTTTGTTGCTAGCTCTGTTTGCATCCAGCTGACACTTGTACTGTGTCTTTTAACCATGCTGGGACGCCCGCACATGCGCAGAAGCGCCGCGGCGCGCATCGAGCGTCATCCACCCGCCCCTTTTTTTCATAGGAGGCGCGTGCATGCGCCCGCGCGCGCGCCCGTGCGCCATTGGCGCCCTTTTCGAAATCAAACAGGGACTAGGAGCCAGGGCCCTTTTTGCCGGAGGGCCTGTGCGGTGGATGAGCGCAGCAACAGGGCAGAGGAAGTGGATTCCCACAGAGAAACTTACCAGCTGCCTGGATCTTTTGACTTGAGAAAACCAAAGATCCACATGACAAGAAAAATGGACTACAGCGGCCTCTAGTGGTTTAACACAGGTACCGCGGTCCTTTTTTTTTTTTTTCTTGACTACTATTAAAATTTTACATTTTCAGTAGTTACAGGCAAACACAGATATTTAGCGGGAATACCGTTAGGTAACAGACAGAAAGACAAATTAGGCTTGGGGGTCCCCCAATAGAACCAAGTTCCTGGGGGCCCCCACTTACCTGATCCCCGCCGCAGGACTTTGTTTGGTCCACAGAAGTCCAAACTTCACCTATCACGGCAGGCATTGTAATTAAACCTTCAGGGACCGGGTTCCCAAGGATTCCACTCCCCTGGACCTGTATAGCACCCTGCACAGACAACATCTTGGTCGTGGGTATGACCAGAGCTCTGGATCCCAGGGTCCAGCCCTCCTAAGAGAAGCATTACAGGCAAAACCTTGCTCTTCTGCTGCAAGGCCCGGGTACCGACCGTTTAGCTATGAAGCTTTTTTGGTGGGATCCGGAACAGCTTACTAAGGCCCAAAAGAACCTGTACGCAAGCCCAGTGAAAACACATGTTACTCTTTGGCCAACACCTTAGACACTGGCAAAAAACTGAGGTGCTCCCGGATGGGAGGGGCTTATATAGGGGAGGGTACTTCCGGTTTGGAATTGGCCAGTGCCAACACCTGAAGGTAATCTATATAACCCATTAGTAATGACTAAGTCGCTCTGTGTCCCGTGATGTACGAAAAAGAAAAACTAAAGGCAAAAGGATGCTTTAACCACTTGCTTATTGCGCTATAAACAAAAAAAGAGCGACAATTTTGAAAAAAAACACTATTTTTTACTTTTTGCTATAATAAATATCCCAATTTAAAAAAATAAAAAATAAATACGTTTTTCTCAGTTTAGGCCGATACGTATTTTTCTACATATTTTTGGTAATAAAAATTAAAAATCTCAATAAGCGTTGATTGGTTTGCGCAAAAGTTATAGCGTCTACAAAATAGGGCATAGTTTTATAGCATTTTTATTAATAATTTTTTTTTTTTACTAGTAATGGTGGCGATCAGCGATTTTTATTGCAACTGCGACATTATGGCGGACACATCGGACACTTTTGACACCATTTTGGGACCATTGTCATTTTTACAGCGATCAGTGCTATAAAAATGCACTGGTTACTGTAAAAATGAATGGAAAAAAGAAATTTGCGCCATTCAAAACTTAACTAAAAATGGGCAAGCAGCAACAAAAGTGATATACAACACAAACTAATATAATAAAAAATAAGTTGCGCTAAACCAAACTGGATTATATGCGAGATAACAGTAAACCATGCATACATAAAAAAGAGTGAACTGAAAATTAATAGTGTATTATATAAGACTCAGTCCGTGTACAAAGATGAAAAAGGTACCACAGGAAGTGTCCAAATTAATTGAATAATAAAGAAAATCCACTGTGCCAAACTTGCTCCCGAAATACTTGAAAGATTGTGATGATAGCAAAGCACCTCCACCATAAGTAAACACTGCCGCTTACCAGATGGTCGTGATCTCCTATGACAGGAGATCAAAAACAGCATAGGCTAATGACCCAGCCTGAGGTTCTTTAGGGAACACCTTTCCTCTTGTACAGCATACAGCATGTAGGAGTGCAGACCTCAATGAACACCTCAACTCTGCACCGCAGACAGCTTGTAGGGATAAGGGTCTCAGTCGGAGTCACGCCACATAAAAGAATGAATAGACTCGCATAGTGTAAAACCTTTTACATTTAATAAACCCACATGAAGAGACACTTACAGTTATGTAGTTAAAATCAGCATAAATACCGAGCCGGCCGGCTCCTCGATAGAACAGCCCGTATCTTCCGGGTCTGTGATAAAACGCGGTGACGTCGGAGCAAGTTTGGCACAGTGGATTTTCTTTATTATTCAATTAATTTGGACACTTCCTGTGGTACCTTTTTCATCTTTGTACACGGACTGAGTCTTATATAATACACTATTAATTTTCAGTTCACTCTTTTTTATGTATGCATGGTTTACTGTTATCTCGCATATAATCCAGTTTGGTTTAGCGCAACTTATTTTTTATTATACTGTAAAAATGACACTGGCAGTGAAGGGGTTAACCAGGGGGGGCGCTGAAGGGGTTAAGTGTACCTAAGGGAGTGATTCTTACTGTGGGGGGAGGGGACTGACTGGGGGAGGTGACCGATGGTTGTCCCTATGTACAAGGGACACACCATCGGTCTCCTCTCCCTGACAGGACGTGGATCTCTGTGTTTACATACAGAGATCCATGTCCCTGTCTCTGTAAATGCTGATCGCGGGTACCTGGCGGACATCGCGGCCGCCAGGCACGCGCATCGGCACCCGCGTGACGTGGCGGGCACAGAAGTTCCCCGATGCGCGCTCGGGGAACGAGGAAAGGGGAGGACGTCAATAGACGTCTTCCCGGCATTCTAGGTCCGCGCTGTAGCCGTCATTCGGCTATAACGCGGGCCTCTAGTGGTTAAGCTGGCCATAGATGGATTGAAAATTGGCCAGTTCAGCAGGGACCAGACGAATTCCTTTCATCTATGGCTATTCCCATTAGTGAGTTGATCTAATGACGACTTCTCATGAACAGGCTTGCTGAAAAATGATTGTCCGATCAGCACCGCAGCCAATCGGCTGCAGCACTGATCAGTATATCTTGACAGTGAAGGAGTCCCGATTATCGGAATACAATAACACAGCGTAAAGGAATCCTTTATCCACCTCGCTTGTGTGGACTGTTTAATCCATTCAGCTTTTTTCAATCAGCCTACTGGCTGATAAAAAAAAAAGAAGAAAAAAAAACGATCTTTGTATGGCAAGCTTTAGTATATTCTTCAGGTCAAAAACTAAAAATGACCAACAAAACAAACAGCAGGTGTTGTGTGGTGCTGGCACCTCCCTTATTAAACTCAGGGTGCACCTTGTACTGAGGTCCACACCCTCTAATGCCATATCCTTAGTGTTCCCTAAAAGCTCCCACAATGGATTTCTGAATGAGGGGTGTGGCTTTTGGGTTAGCCTAAAAACTGGGCCCTTTAACCACTTCAATACCATGCACTTATACAGCTTCCTGCCCAAGCCAATTTTGAGCTTTCAGCGCTGTCGCAATTTGAATGACAATTGCGCGGTCATGCTACGCTGTACCCAAACAAATTTGTTATCATTTTGTTCCCACAAATAGAGCTCTCTTTTGGTGGTATTTGATCGCCTCTGCGATTTTTATTTTTTGCACAACAAATCAGCATAAAAAGAGCGAAAATTTTGAAAAAAACAACGTTTTTCTTTGTTTCTGTAAAATTTTTTTGTAAATAAGTACCTTTTCTACTTCAATGATGGGCACTGATAAGGCGGCACTGAAGGGCACTGATAAGGCGACACTGATGGGCACCGATGAGGCGGCACTGATGGGCGGCACTGATGGGCACTCATAGGCGGCACTGATGGGCACTCATAGGCGGCACTGATGGGCACTCATAGGCGGCACTGATAGGTGGCACGGACGGGCACTGATAGGTGGGCACTTATGGGCACTGATAGGTGGCACTGATGGACACTAGTAGGTGGCACTGGTGACACTGATGCCCAGCAATGCCAGCCACCACACATTGGCACTATCATGGCACGACCACAGTCAGTGCCCATTTGTGGGCACTGATTGGCATATTTTTTTATGTATTTTTTATATTTTTTTTGTGTTTTACTACAGGTGGATGGCCATGGGGCCATCCACATGCTTGTGGCTTCCCTGGTGGTCCTGGGGGGCTTCCCTGGTGGTCCAGTGTGGGTATCCGAGGGGGGGCTGCGCTGATAAACAATCAGCGCGAACCCCCCCTGTCAGGAGAGCCGCCGATCGGCTCTCCTCTACTCGTGTCTGTCAGATCAACGGCTCTACCTGTTTACATCCTGATCAGCCGTGATTAGACACGGCTGATCACGTGGTAAAAAGCCTCCGCCGGAGGCTTTTTACCGAGATCAGTGTAGCGGTGTGTCAAACTGACACACCGCTCCACCGATCGCCGCGATGCGCACCCCCCCGGGCGCGCAGCGGCTGTTATCCTGCAGGACGTCATATGACGTCCAGTGTGGATAACAGAACCACTTCCCGGACGTCAATATGCTATTGACTGGGCGGGAAGTGGTTAATTATCTAGCTCTGCCTATGGTCCAGCAGTTCCCTGGGCACGCCGATATCGAATTGAGCATTACCAAAGCTACTCGTATGCACTCTTAAAACTTTATTTTTCCTGCCTTAACACCCTCGCCTTCTTGACATTAGCTAAAACAAAGAAGTGGATGAACTTTGGTAAACATTATGACATGTATGGAGAACATTTATTCACCTCTCCATTTTGCCTCCCATGCTGGCAACTGGAACAGGTCCCTCTACTACAAACTACAACAGTAATTTTAAATAATGAGCAAGGGGGGCACTTTAGGTCTTGCTCCATCTTCTGCTCGGGTCTAAAAAAAAAAAAGACCAAACCACAAGTCCCATATTTCAGGCTCTAAGGAATAGGGGTTATTTTTAAACAACACATTAAGTAGAAGGTTTCAAGAGGTTATATAGGATAATATGCAATTATTTTTTTCAATTTAGTGTTAATTACTCACCTGTGCTGATCTCTACAGGAACGTCCTCCTCTTTAATCCTCACATGGACATCTTCCTCTTCCTTACCTTTGACATCTATCTGAGTGCCTCTGGTGTCTGTGAATAGAGATGAGAGTGAAGCCCCCTGTACTGAGATGTATGAGAGACCCCAGAGAGTGTGTGTGGGGGAGACTGGTCACGTCTCTTGGCTGGTAACACACAATGACATGATGTGAGGAAGAGATCCGGAGTCTAATAGAGGCTGATGGCTCCTGACTCCCCCACTGGGCACATCCTGTCTCCCCATTACTGTCTACTGACAGAGGAGGGGGGAGAAGAAGAGATTGTTGTAGTGACTGAACAAGGAGAATCTGGGACTCTTCTCTGGATTTATGTTTATTACTCACCTGTGCTGATCTCTGAATGATTGTCATCCTTACATGGATCGTCACTCATGACATACAGATCCTCGTCTTCATCTTTTACTTCAAACTGAAGCACATTTTCACTCTTAAAATACAAAATAAAACACAATAGTATGTGATTCACTAAGTAAAAATCCAACTGATGTAGACTTTTGCTAAGAACTTCTGTTCCATTTACCTGATCCTCCTGAAGGTCCTCCTGATGTTCCTTTGTGGAGTCCCGGGAATACAGAGGACGGGGACATCTCTCTGGGGAATTTCTGTTACTGGATCCATCTGTAGGAAACACACACTGACTGAATACATTGTTTCTATGTCTTTATATCAGAGGGTGTGTGTATCTAGGTGGATCCTCAATACTCTTCTCTCCTTCATAAGAAATTAGACTCCCCTTACCCGGTGATGTGAGGGGCGGCCGGTTCTCCACCATGGCGTCCTTGTAGAGATCCTTGTGTCCTTCTATATACTCCCACTCCTCCATTGAGAAAGGCACATTGCTAATTGGACACCTTATAGGAACCTGACACACACAATGATACAGTTACCATCCAGACACATCCCTTGTCTGTTACTGGATAATGTCCCAGAATTCCCGGCACCGCTCACCTCTCCTGTCAGCAGCTCAATGATCTCACTGGTGACTTCTTCAACCTTCTTGTTATTCTTTTTCAGAGATTGAGATGGAGGGTCTGTACTGAGGCTTTGATTCTTCTTCATGTTGGTTGCCACCAAACCATTCGATAACTTGAAGGCTATATAATTCTATAGTTGAAGCACAAACATAAATTTATAACACCATAAACATTGAAAATGCTTTAAAAGGTCTCTGGTTAAGTCTGTGATGTCATGTGACCTCCCAGAATCCTCCTCACCTCTCCGGTCAGGTCTGTGTTTTATTAATAGAGATAAGAGTGATGTCATGTGACCTCCCAGAATCCTCCTCACCTCTCCGGTCAGGTCTGTGTTTTATTAATAGAGATAGGAGTGATGTCATGTGACCTCACAGAATCCTCCCCACCTCTCCGGTCTAGTCTATGTTGTAATAACCACTTGCCGACCGCCTACCGCATATTTACTGCGGTGGATCAGCTCTATTGCGTAAAATCACGTACCTGTCATTTCGTGCAATAGCCACTGATTGGACACAGGGAATTTTAATCAGTGGGTCTGGCAAACCCGATGTCTGCCGGCCACCCGTGAACGTTACCTGGAGAGGCAGAATGGCGATCTGCCTATGTAAACAAGGCAGATCACCGGTCTGACAGGGGAGAAGATGGAGATCTTATGTTCCTGCCAAGCAAAAAAACGGATCTCTGTCTTCACCCAGTCGGAGCAAACCGACACACAGTTAGCAAGCACCCCCTAGGGACACATTTAACCCTTTGATTGCCCCTGATGTTAACCCCTTTCCTGCCAGTGTCATTAGTACAGTAACAGTGCATTTTTTTTAGCACTGATCACTGTATTAGTGTCATAGGTCCCCAAAAAAGTGTCAAAAGTGTCAGTTAGATGTCCGATTTGTCCGCCGCAATGTCGCAGTCCTGCTAAAAATCACTGATCGCCGCCATTACTAGTAAAAAATAAACAAATAAATCAAAATTCCATAAAAATATCCCATTGTTTGTAGACGCAATAACTTTTGCGCAAACTAATCAATATATGCTTTTTGGGATTTTTTTTTTACCAAAAATATGTAGCAGAATACATATTGGCCTAAACTGATGAAAAAATTTGATTTTTTCAATTTTTTTCTTGGAGATGTTTTATAGCAGAAAATAAACAATATTGTTTATTTTTTTTAAATTGTCGCTCTTTTTTTATTTATAGCGCAAAAAATTTAAATCGCAGAGGTGATCAAATACCACCAAAATAAAGCTCTATTTGTGGGGAAAAAAGGACATCAATTTTATTTGGGTACAGCATCGCACGACCGCCCAATTGTCAGGTAAATTAAAGCATTGCCGTTGCCGTATCGCAAAAAATGGCCTGATCATTAAAAGGAGAAGTACAGCCTGGGCTCGTTTGGCTGGGTTTCTCCTCTGGGTCACAGGAGTGCAATTCGTTTTGCACTCCTGTGACTCGTTTTCAGCGGAGAGCGGCACCAATATCAGTCCAGGCACCGCGCCATCCCGAGTCTGGATCCGCCAGGTGCCTGGACTGATAGCCATCTCAGCCTCTCAGCGAGCCACTGAGGAAGCCGTTTCCCGCCCCTCCACAGCTCAGCGCTCCAATGAGCGAGGAGGAGCAGAGCAGGAGAGCTGCTCATTGACAGCTCTCTGCTCGGGTTCCTGAGAGAACCGAGCCATCGGCAATGTTTGATGGCTCGGTTCTCGGTGCAGAGACGCCAGGGAGAGGTGCATCATCGAACCGATGTTGCATCCACCTAGGTAAGTATAAAATGGGGAAACAAACCAAACCGATACTTCTCTTTTAAGTGGGTAAAACCTTCCGGGGCTGAAGTGGTTAATAGAGATAAGAGTAATGTCATTTGACCTTCCAGAATCCTCCTCATCTCTACGGTCAGGTCTGTTTTATTCACAGAGATATGAATGATGTCATGTGACCTCCCAGAATCCTCCTCACCTCTCCGGTCAGCAGGTAGATGATCTCCAGGGTGAGGTTTAATATCCTCTCGGACGTGTGACCCTGCTCTTTTTCCATCCTCGGTAAGTCATTAATGGCCTTTCCTTGTAAATGGTTTCACATTCAACTAAAGTTTAACAATCTTGATGGCTGAAACAAAAAAAACATATATATGGAGACGTCAAACAGACATAAGTTTAGATTCCACTAAAGAAAAAAAAAGATGGTGAAAGTCCTGATACTGAAGAGTAATGACACAATAGTCTTACTATGCCCGGACTGAGAGTAGTAAAGAATACCTGCTCTCTGCTGGCACCATTGAAAGCTGAGCTGCTGCCGAAGGAGTGTAAAAGCTGGCACAAAGTGCCTCCTCCAAAACCCCTTCAGGGCTGAAACATAGGAACGATTTTTATTGTATATTGCATTGGTCCAGCTGGGATCGATGTAGGTATGAAAATCTCATAACTGACCAATCCCAGAGGATTCTGCAAATCACTGTAGTATTCGCCTCAAATACAGCGATAGTGATTTTTGAATGTTGATCAGCTGTCCTTTTGCATAGTACCCACAGAGGATTGCTAGCTTGGCACTGCTGCCATTCATTAAATACAAAACCTTCTCTAAATGGACGAGGGAGACAGGCCGGGTGGTGACATTTTATTACTTCTGGGACTGAAAATGAAGTGTATGTTATTTTATGCTCAAAATGTAATACCTAATATGTGGGGTGGACAACTCCCAAAATGGCGACCAGAACCCTTCTGTCCCTCACCCCAAGTACATGGTGGTGACATGTCAACCTTTTCATTTCATGCCACAGAGAGGCTTCTGTCCCATGCAAGAAGTATTGCCCACAGGAGAGTTTTGTAGAGGAAGGCGCTGTGGACTTCTAAACTCCGGTCCGAAGTCCTTCAGGGGTTAAAGGGGTTGTAAAGCTTCGTGTTTTTTCACCTTAAAGCGGAGCTCCGCCGAAAAAAAAATATTAAAAGCCAGCAGCTACAAATACTGCAGCTGCTGACTTTTAATATTAGGACACTTATCTGTCCTGGAGTCCAGCGACGTCCGCAGCAAAGGACGGACAATCGCTCGTCACTCTGCTGCCCCCACCGCCATCCTCAGTGAGGGAACCAGGGAGTGAAGCCTTGCGGCTTCACTGCCCTGTTCCCTACGGCGCATGCGCGAGTCGCGCTGTGCCGTTATCACTGGTCCCCATGTGTTCTGGGAGCCGAGTGTTTCCAGAACACAACGGGTATTCTGCGGGAAGTGACGTACTACCCGCAGAATACCCGCAGAGAGGACTCCCGGAAGTGGGTGCAAATACCTGTCTTAGACAGGCATCTGCACCCCCCTCCCCCCTGAAAGGTGCCCAATGTGACACTGGAGGGGGGGGGTTCTGATGAGCAGAAGTTCCACTTTAGGGTGGAGCTCCGCTTTAATGCATCCGATGCATTAAGGTGAAAAAACACCTTGCACTCTCGGGCCCCCCAGCCCCTCCGTTTTACTTACCTGAGCCACGAAACTCCGTGGGCGCGATGCTTTCCCCCAGCTTGAGGCGGCTCTTCATTGGAGATAGCAGCGCAGTCATTGGCTCCCGCTGCTGTCAATGAAATCAATGACGCAGCGTGCCGGGGGGCGGGGCCGAGTGATACACTTGGCGGCTATGGCCGCCACTGTATCACACGGGAGCGTGCCCGCAAGCTAACCCCCTTGGGAGAGCGTTTCCCAGAAGCGGGTTAGCTCTTGCGGGGAGGAGCTGAGACAGCCGCCGAGGGGCCCCAGAAGACGAGGATCGGGGCCACTCTGTGCAAAACGAACTGCACAGTGAAGGTAAGTATGGTATGTTTGTTATTTAAAAAAAATAATAGGATTTTTATAACAGCTTACCTGTAAAATCCTTTTCTTGGAGTACATCACGGGACACAGAGCGGCATAGTCATTACTATGTGGGTTATATAGATACCTTCAGGTGCTGGCACTGGCAACTTCCAAAACCGGAAGTACCCTCCCCTATATAAGCCCCTCCCATCCGGGAGCACCTCAGTTTTGTAGCAAAGCAATAAGTGTCCCCAAAGAGGGGTGGGAGCTCTGTGTCCCGTGATGTACTCCAAGAAAAGGATTTTACAGGTAAGCTGTTATAAAAATCCTATTTTCTTTCTCGTACATCACGGGACACAGAGCGGCATAGTCATTACTATGTGGGATGTCCTAAAGCAATGCCCAATGAGGGGGGGGATACACCATACATAAGCTGAGCGCTATCAGACATGAGGATCTTTTGCAGCCTGCAACACACTGCGCCCAAAGGCGACATCCTCCTGACTTCTAACGTCCACCTGGTAGAACCTAGTAAACGTGTGTACTGAAGACCATGTTGCGGCCTTACAGATTTGAGCCAGGGAGGCCTGGTGATGCACTGCCCATGAAGTTCCAACTGCTCTCGTGGAGTGCGCCCTAACTTTGAACGGAGGCGGTCTCCTTCTCAAGCCATAGGCTTGCATAATGACCTGTCGAATCCACTTGGCTAAAGTAGATTTTGACGCTGCCTGACCCCTTCTGGGGTCTTCCGGCAGAATAAACAAAGTATCCGTTCTGCGAATCTGAGCCGTGGCTTTTAGATAAGCTTTAACTGCTCTTACTACATCCAAAGAATGCGATAACTTTTCCTCTACCGAACTAGGCTTGGGGAAAAAGGAAGGAAGAACCACATCTTGTTTCAAATGAAACCTCGATACCACCTTAGGAAGAAAGGCTGGATGAGGACGTAACACTACTCTGTCCTTATGGATAACCAGATATGGCTCCCTACAGGACATAGCGGCTAATTCCGACACTCTTTTAGCCGAACAAATGGCTACTAGAAAAATCAATTTCCTGGTGAGAAGAACCAGGGAAATATGCTGTAATGGTTCAAATGGTTGTTTCTGTAGAACCGACAGAACCAGGTTTAAGTCCCATGGACATATGGGAATATTAACCGGAGGGCTAATACGCATCACTCCTTGTATAAAGGCCTTGACTAGTGAATGCGAAGCCAAGGGCCTTTGAAAAAATATTGACAAGGCCGAAATCTGACCCTTGATAGTACTCAAGGCAAGCTTCCTATCTACAGCCCATTGTAGGAAGTCCAGAATCCTACCTATTACGTACTCACGTGGATGCCATTTCTTGGCTTCACACCAGGCGATGTACGCCTTCCAGATTCTATAGTAGATCTGCCTGGATACCGGCTTCCTGGCATTGATCATGGTAGATACCACAGGATTAGAGAGCCCTCTCTTTTTTAGAATGTGGGCTTCAATAGCCAGGCCGTCAAACCTAGGGCTGGTAAGGAAGGGTGGTATATCGGTCCTTGCGAAAGCAGGTCCGGACAATGTGGGAGGGTCCAAGGACTCCCCACAGACATCTTTACAATCTCCGCGTACCATGCTCTTCGGGGCCACGCTGGAGCTACCAGAATCACTGGTTTCTTTTCTACCCTGATTCTGCGGAGTAATCGAGGTAACAATTGTGGCGGTGGGAATGCATATATCAGCTTGAACTGATCCCAAGGGAACACTAGGGCATCCGAGCCGCAAGCTAGGGGATCCCTTGTCCAAGAGACAAACCTGTCCACTTTTGCGTTGAATCTGGATGCTAGCAGATCTACATCCGGTGTTCCCCACCGCTGACATATTGTCCGGAAAACCTCGGGATGAAGGGACCATTCCCCTGGGCATAATTGTTGGCGACTTAGAAAGTCCGCCTTCCAATTCTCCACTCCTGGAATGAATACCGCAGATATGGCTGGGACATATCTTTCTGCCCATTTCAGGATGCAATTTACTTCCCTCTGGGCTGCACGACTCCTGGTGCCACCCTGATGATTGATATATGCCACTGCCGTGGCATTGTCCGATTGAATTCTGACAGGGGACCCTTGGAGTTTGGATGTCCATGCTACTAGGGCATACCGGGCTGCTCGTATCTCTAAGAGATTGATGGGCAGGGCCTTTTCTGCATCCGACCATCTGCCCTGGAGAGACCATTGTTCCAGTACTGCTCCCCAGCCTATAAGGCTGGCATCTGTAGTGACCACCTTCCAAGAAATCGGACTGAAGGATTTCCCTTTTTCCAGATTCTGGGGAACCAACCACCAACGGAGGCTCTTGCGAACGGAAGGGGACAAGGACATTGGTAAGTCTAGGGCCTGAACTTTTTTGTTCCAGGCTGACAGTATGGCCCTTTGCAAATTCCTTGAATGGAATTGACCGTAGGGTACTGCTTCGAATGATGCCACCATTTTTCCCAGCAGCCTCATGCACAGGCGTATGGATGGCTGTCTTTTTGTACCCACTAGGTGGATCAAATCTCTCAAAGACGACCCCTTTTCTTGAGGCAAGAAAATTTTTCTCTGGTCTGAATCCAGCCTTAGCCCCAAGTATTCCAGACTTTTGACTGGTTTTAGGGCTGACTTGTCTCGGTTGATAATCCAACCGTGATATTCCAGATACTCGATTGTCTCGTGAACAACCACTTCTAGATTTTCCACTGAGTGGTCTATCAGCAACAAGTCGTCTAGATATGCCATTATCGTTACACCTCGTGTTCTTAGATTGGCCAATAATGGGGCCAGAATTTTTGTGAACACTCGTGGTGCTGTGGCCAGACCGAAGGGTAAGGCTCTGAACTGAAAATGGCGCCCTTCTACCGCAAAGCGTAGAAATTTTTGGTGGGCTGGAAAGATGGGAATGTGCAAATAAGCATCTTTGATGTCGATCGAGGCTAACCATTCCTCCCCTTGTAGGGCAGTGGCCACCGATCGGATCGACTCCATCCGGAAAGTCCTGATATGTAGGAATTTGTTTAGCCCTTTTAGATTTAATATGGGCCTCACGTCCCCGTTTGGCTTCGGGACTGTAAAGAGGTTTGAGTAAAACCCGAACCCCCATTCTTCCAGGGGAACCTCTATAATTACTGCTTGGAGCAATAATTGTTCTAGTGCCAACAGGAGGGATCCTCTCTTCTGGGGATCCCTTGGCACGTTTGACCTTATAAAGTGGGAAGGAGGGGAGTCTTTTAACTCCAATTTGTATCCCAGACTTACTGCGGAGAGCACCCATCTGTCTCTGATCGTGTCCCGCCAGGTCTCTGTGAACAACTGAAGTCTTCCCCCCACCCGATTGAGTGGGGGCAACCCTTCATGCATTTGACTTTGGGGGAGGTTTTGTACCTCTCCTGATCCAGGGCTTCTTGTTACCCTGCAATTGTCCCTGATTTTTACCTCCGGGATTTGACCGAGGAGGCCGTCGGAACTGTTTCACAGCCGATGTCCTAGGGACTGGAGAAGCAGGCCTCTTAAAAGAGGGACCTCTAACTCTGTTTTTAACCGGCAAAAGTGTACTTTTACCGCTGGAAATTTTCTGGATATATTTGTCCAGGTCTTCCCCGAATAAGCGTTCACCATGAAATGGGAAGCTGACCAGCAATTTTTTACAGGGAGCTTCAGCAGACCAGTTTTTGAGCCACAGAAGCCTGCGCATATGTACTACAGACAGCGTAAGGCGGGAGGCCTGATGGATTGAATCCTTTATAGCATCCACCGCAAAGCATAAGGCTCTAGGTAGATCAGCTAGGGCAAGAGCCTGCTGATCTGGCAAGTCCCTTAAGACCTGTTTCAACTGATCCTTCACTGCTTGGCAGACCCCAATAGCTGCCACTGCTGGTTGTGTCACCAAGCCTGCTGTAGCAAAAGCAGATTTTAATAAGGACTCTAATTTTTTATTTATTGGGTCCTTGAACATTTGGACATTATCCACTGGACATGTCAGTGATTTATTCACACAAGAGATGGCTGCGTCCACTGTAGGGACCCTCCATTTTTTAAAGAACTTATCCTCCATGGGATAGACCACCTGAAATCTCTTGGGAGGAGTAAATATTTTATCAGGATGCTCCCAATCCTGGTAAATGAGCCCTTCCAATAAAGGATGGATCGGAAAGGAACAAACAGTCTGGGGAGCTTTTAGCGACCCCAACGAGGAGACAGAAGTGGATGATGGCTCCGCAAGGGGCATTTTAAATGCTGATCGGACCATGTTAGTCAGGGACTGAACCCATAATCTTTCAGCATGTGATGCTGAGAATGGCTCTTCCACTGTTGATTCCTCTACAACAGAATCGACCTCATCCTGATCCCCTTCAGGTAGGTCGATCCCTGTATGGGACTGTTGCTCCGCTAACAGGCACTCTGAGGGAGGAGACGGAGATCGAGCGCTTTTTCCCTGTGACAGGGAAGCAGCGATCAATGCTGACAATCTCTCTTCCAGCCCTCCCAGAGCTGAGGAAAAAACCTCCTCTGTTACATACACAGGAGCAGGTGAACTGAGGACAGCCACAGTACCAGGTACTCCTGAGGGTGCTCTACGGTCACTAACCTCTGATTCTTCAGGGGAGATTGGTGCAGCCGAAGCATGCCCAAGATCCTCAGAGCCCGATGGAGACCCCCTATGCTTCCTGGGATTTTTAGTCCCGGAGTTTTTAGACGGCATATTCCTAAGCCCAAAGCTGAGGTATTCCAGCCGAAATACACCACTTACTGACAATAGTCTAGCACAATTGCTGCTATAAAAACAGTTGGTGTCTACTAATGTGCCTTTCTATGGGGATGCCTGCATCAACCGCTTGCTGTATGCCTTTCTTTAAATGTTGCCAGCTCTGTCTCTGCACTCCATAGCCAGCTCACAACACATAATTGTGGTTTTTAACATGCTGGGACGCCTGCACATGCGCAGAAGCGCTGCGGCGCGCACAGAGCGTCATCCCCCAAGCTCCGCCCCCTTTCCCAGCTCACCTCTATATATAGAGGCGCGTGCACGCGCGCGGGCACGTGCGCCTTCGGCGCTCTTTTTTGAAAAGGGAAACTAGGGACAAGAGACAGGGCCCCTTTTGCCGCAGGCCGGGGGATGGACGAGCATTGCAACATGGCAGAGGAAGCAGTTTCCCACAAGAGAACTCACCATCTGCCTGGACTTGCTCTGATGAAAAAAAACTAGTCCACATGACAAGAAACGTTCCACAGCGGCCTCTAGTGGATTAACACAGGTACCGCAGTCTATATATTTTTTTTTTTCTTGACCACTATTAAAAATATTACATTTTTTAGTAGTTACAGGCATGCATAAATATTTAGCGGGAATACCGTTAGGTAACAGGCAGAAAGACATATTAGGCTTGGGGGTCCCCTCAATAGAACCAAGTTCCTGAGGGGCCCCCACTTACCTTTTCCCCGCCGCAGGACTCTGTTTGGTCCACAGAAGCCCAAACTTCACCTATCACGGCAGGCATTGTAATTAAACCTTCAGGGACCGGGTTCCCAAGGATTCCACTCCCCTGGACCTGTATAGCACCCTGCACAGAAAACATCTTGGTCGTGGGTATGACCAGAGCTCTGGATCCCAGGGTCCAGCTCTCCTAAGAGAAGCATTACAGGCAAAACCTTGCTCTTCTCTGCAAGGCCCGGGTACCGACCGTTTAGCTATGAAGCTTTTTTTGGTCGGATCCGGAATAGCTTACTGAGGCCCAAAAGAACCTGTACGCAAGCTCAGTGAAAAACACATGTTACTTCTTGGCCAACACCTTAGACACTGGCAAAAAACTGAGGTACTCCCGGATGGGAGGGACTTATATAGGGGAGGGTACTTCCGGTTTTGGAAGTTGCCAGTGCCAGCACCTGAAGGTATCTATATAACCCACATAGTAATGACTATGCCGCTCTGTGTCCCGTGATGTATGAGAAAGAAATATATTTTTAACCCTTACAACCCCTTTAAATCATAGGTGGATCCAGGGAAAGTATTCACAGCGCTTCACTTTTTCCACATTTTTTTTATGTTACAGCCGTATTCCAAATGGATTAAAATCATTATTTTCCTCAAAATTCTAGAAACAATACCCCATGATGACAGCGTGAAAGAAGTTTGTTTGAAATCTTTGCAAATTTCTTAAAAACAAAAAAATCCCATAAGTATTCACAGCCTTTGCCATGACACTTAAAATTGAGCTCAGGTGCGTCCTGTTTCCACTGATCATCCTTGAGGCCTGGTTCACACTGGTCCGACAAACGCTCCGACATTAGGAGCTCATGTCGCATGACGTGTGAAAATCAATGTTTCCCTATGAGAGCCGTCTTAACTGGTCCGACACAAGTCGGTCCGACTTTGAAAATGCTCCCTGTACTACTTCTGTCCGACTTTGGTCCTACTTCAGCCCATTGAATATCATTGAAGTCGGATCAAAGTAGGATCCTTGTCCTAACCATCCGACATTTGACATCCGACATGGTGATTACAGCAGCAGTAGAAGGAATTTATCTCACCCTGGGATTGATTTGATTGGTCAAAGGACAAGTCAGACTAGCACAAAGTCGGATCAAAGTAGTATCCTGTTCATGAATGTCGGATGGATGTCGGACCAATGTAGGATCAATGTAGGACTGATGTCGCAGAGCAAAGTAGGATGAAAGTCGGATGAATGTCGTGTCGTATCAGTGTGAACCCAGCCTCAGACGTTTCTACAACTTGATTGGAGTCCACATGTGGAAAATTCAGTTGGTTGGACATGATTTGGAAAGGCACACATATCTATTAGGGGTGCAACGAATCGGTGGTGATCCGTGATCCGAACAGGTCACCGTGTTCGGATCGGATCACCATGCGATCCGCGGAGCGCTCCGGAGCCTCAGCCGTAGGAAAGGCCGTGGCTTCGGCCTAGCTCCGGAGCGGTGGCCATCTTGGTACACCCGGCGGCGGCCGCTGTAATGACGTTTCGCCGCCATCTTGCTCCACCCCACACTCCACCCTGCACAGTAATGATAGAGAAGGGGCCAAGCGGACATCTTGTTACACCCAACTGAGTTTTTTGATTTCAACACAAAATGGAGCTTATCAGCTTTAATACATTATTTGGAAATCCATCGGACTGTTTACATTTTAATTTTTAAAAGCAGCAGCAAACCTTACATGATTGCTAATGTGACGGAACACCTCTGATTTTCACATTTAACATTTAGTTAAATGTGAAAATCAGAGGTGTTCGGTCACATTAGCAACCATGTAAGGTCAGCAGGTTTGCTGCTGCTTTTAAAATTTAACATGTAAAGAGTCCGTTGGATTTACAAATACTGTATTTAAGCAAATAAGCTCAGTTTTGTGTTGAAAATAACTGTGAAATCGAAAATTCCGGTGGGTGTAACATTTTTTTTTTTTTTTTGCCGATCCGAAAATGATCCGATCCGAGGATCGATCCGATCCGTGAGTTTTTTGATCCGTTGCACCCCTACTATCTATATAAGGTCCCACAGTTAACGGTGCATGTCAGAGCATAAACCAAGCCATGAAGTCCAAGGAATTGTCTGTAGACCTCCGAGACAGGATTGTATGGAGGCACAGATCTGGGGAAGGGTACAAAAACATTTCTGTAGCACTGAAGGTCTCAATGAGCACAGTGGCCTCCATTATCTGTAAATGGAAGAAGTTTGGAACCACCAGGACTCTTACTAGAGCGGGCAGCCTGGCCAAACTGAGCAATCGGGGGAGAAGGATCTTAGTCAGCGAGGTGACCAAGAACCTGATGGTCACTATGACAGAGCTCCAGTGTTTCTCTGTGGAGAGAGGAGAACCTTGCAGAAGAACAACCATCTCTGCAGCACTCCTCCAATCAGGCCTGTATGGGGGAGTGGCCAGATAGAAGCCACTCCTCAGTAAAAGGCACATGACAGCCCGCCTGGAGTTTCCCAAAAGGCACCTAAAGAACTCTCAGACAATGAGAAAGAAAATTCTCTGGTCTGATAAAACAAAGATTGAACTCTTTGGCCTGATTGGCAAGCGTCATGTCTGGAGGAGACTAGGCACCGCTCATCACCTGGCCAATACCATCCCTACAGTGAAGCATGGTGGTGGCAGCGTCATGCTGTGGGGATGTTTTTCAGCGGCAGGAACTGGGAGACTAGTCAGGATTGAGGGAAAGATGAATGCAGCAATGTACAGAGACATCCTTGATGAAAACCTGCTCCAGAGCGCTCTGCTCCTCAGACTGGGTCGAAGGTTCATCTTTCAACAGGACAACGACCCTTAGCACACAGCCAAGATAACAATGGAGTGGCTACAGGACAACTCTGTGAATGTCCTTGAGTGGCCCAGCGAGAGCCCAGACTTGAACCTGATTGAACATCTCTGGAGAGATCTGAAAATGGCTGTGCACCGACACTCCCCATCCAACCTGATGGAGCTTGAGAGGCCCTGCAAGGAAAAATGGGAGAAAAAAATAGGTGTGCCAAGCTTGTAGCATCATACTCAAAAAAGACTTGAGGCTGTAATTGGTGCCAAAGGGGCTTCAACAAAGTACTGAGCAAAGGCTGTGAGTACTTATGTTTTATATTTTTCATAAATTTGCAAAGATTTCAAACAACCTTCTTTCACGTTGTCATTATGGGGTATTGTTTGTAGAATTTTGAGAAAAATAATGAATTTAATCCATTTTGGAATAAGGCTGTAACATAACAAAATGTGGAAAAAGTGAAGCGCTGTGAATACTTTCCGGACACACTGTAGGACTTGGGTTTGCACTTAAAATGATTGATATGCAGTTATACAGTTCTTACCCGAATGATATTTTACCTAGGATCAAAGCTGCTATGGGGCTTAGAGTAGGAGGAGGGGGGGCCAAATGAACCACTTTGGTACCAAGCTATATCCAAAAGATGACTACAGCGCGGTACTATAGTTCTTTAAGGGCGTCAAAAGACATCCTCCCAAAACCCCGACCCCCTGGGCCATGCATTGAGCGCGCTCTGTGACCAATGTGTCTTTTGGACACAGATGATCACAGATCGGGGGAAAAGGGCCAATCAGAACGGCCCTTTATCATGTGATCAGCTGCTGTGTGAAGGGAGAAGTGTCCCTTCCCTCCAGCTCTGAGTGCTCTCCTCCCTGAGCTCTGCAGTGTCATTTCAGATCTCATTTCAGATCTCAGCCCCCTGCTTTCTGAAAGCCAAGACAAACTTTATAATATATTCTGGCCTTTGAAGGGATGTAGAGACGAGAAGACTGCAGATAAAACAGGTACTACTTATGTAGGAGGATTTGTTTAACCACTTCAATACCAAGCACTTTCCACCCTTCCTGCTCAGGCCAATTTTTTCAGCACTGTCACTTTTTAAATGACAATTGCGCTAGCGTGCTGCACTGTACCCAAACAACATTTTAATAAATTTTGTTCCCACAAATAGAGCTTTATTTTGGTGGTATTTGATCCCCTCTGCATTTTTTTATTTTTTTTGCTAAACACATAAAAAAAGTCAGAAAACGTTGAAAAAAATAAAACGTTTTTATTTGTTTCTGTTATAAAATGTTGTAAATAAGTACGTTTTCTCCTTCACTGATGAGGCTGCACTGACGGGCACTAAGGCCCCTTTCACACTGAGGCGCTTTGCAGGCGCTATTGCGCTAAAAATAGCGCCTGCAATGCGCCCCAAAAAAGCCGCTCAATAGTATCCAATGTGAAAGCCCGAGGGCTTTCACACTGGAGCGTTGCGCTTGCAGGAGGGTCAAAAAACTCCTGCAAGCCGCATCTTTGAGGCGCAATAGGAGCGCTAAAAATAGCGCTCCTATAGCGCCCCTGCCCATTGAAATCAATGGGGTAGCGCCTCCAAAACGATCGTAAAACGCTGCAAAGAGGCGTTATTACGAGCGTTTTTAACCCATTTTCGGCCGCTAGCGGGGGTTAAAATCCCCCAGCTAGTGCCCGCAAATCGCGGCAAAAACGACGGTATAGCGGTGCTAAAAATAGCGCCACTATACCGCCAGCGCATCCAGCGCCTCAGTGTGAAAGTAGCCTAAGGCTCCATGTACACTGAAGCTGATAAACTGCAGTTTATTGGCGTTTTTTTTTAAAAGCCCATTAACTGCACTCTATGTTAGCCTATGTGTTCATGTACACATGGTCGCTTTTTTAGCGTTAATGAGCAGTGGAGTTAATGGGCTTTTTTCTGAAGCAAGAAATTTGCGTTCAAAGTGCAGTTTTTCGGCGGGGAAAAACGCCAAAAAACGCAGAACCCCGCTAATAATTAACGCTAAAAACACGCTCAAAAATGCAGCTCGCCAGCCTTTTTTGATCCATTGAAAAAAAAAAAACGCAACACTGAAAAACGCTAATAAACGCTATTGCAAAAACGCTAAAAAACGTTGAAAGGCTCCCTGTTTATTATAGCTTTTTTTTTAGCGTCCAGTGTACATGGAGCCTAATAAGGTGGCACTGATGATGGGAACGGATAGGTGGCACTGATATGCAGCACTGATGGGCATTGACAGGCACTTTTAGACATCACTGATAGGCTGCACTGATGGGTGGCACTGAAAAGCGGCACTGATGGACACTGATAGATGGCGCTGATGAGCATCACCGATGGCACTGGCAGGCATTGCTGATGGGCACTGATTGGCATCATGTCTGGCCAATGACTGGCATCCCTGGTGGTCCAGGGTGGCATACCTGGTGGCCAACCACGATCAGCATCTCTGATAATCCTGGGCTGATAATCAGCGCAGACAACCCTGTCAGGAGAGCAGCCAATCGGCTCGCTTCTGTCAGACACGAGTGAGGAAAAGCCGATAAACGGCTCTTCCTGTTTACACTGGGATCAGCCGTGATTGGACCGTCCGTCAGAGGCTTTATACCGAGATCGGTGTCGCAGTTTGTCAGACTGACACGCCGCACCACCGATCACCGTGCTGCTCACCCCCACCGGCGCGCAGCGGCTGTTATCTTGAAAGACGTCATATGATGCCCAGTCAAGATAACTGAGCCACCGTCCGGCAGTCATTTTGCTAAGGTCGCCAAGGGGGCACTCGATGCGGGCAGGAGCGCTACTGGGGGACCCCAGAAGAGGAGGATTGGAGTAGTGCGAGGTGATACGCGAGGTGGCGTAGTGCGAGCTGATATGCAAAGTGGCCTAGTGCGAGGTGATACGCGAGGTGGCAAAGTGCGAGGTGATACGCGAGGTGATACGCAAAGTGGCGTAGTGCGAGGTGATACACAAAGTGGCGTAGTGCGAGGTGATACACAAAGTGGCGCAGTGTGAGGTGGTATACGGACTGGCGTAGTGTGAGATGATATGCGAGGTGGCGCAGTGCGAGGTAGTATACGGGTGGCGTAGTGTGAGGTGATATGCGAGGTGGCGAAGTGCGAGGTGATACGCGAGGTGGCGAAGTGCGAGGTGATACGCGAGGTGGCGAAGTGCGAGGTGATACGCGAGGTGGCGAAGTGCGAGGTGGCGAAGCGATACGCAAAGTGGCGCAGTGTGAGGTGGTATACGGGTGGCGTAGTGTGAGATGATATGCGAGGTGGCGCAGTGCGAGGTAGTATACGGGTGGCGTAGTGTGAGGTGATATGCGAGGTGGCGCAGTGCGCCATCATACGTGAGGTGGCGTGGTGGGAGTAGTGCAAGGTGAAATGCAGGGTGGCGATACGCAAGGAGGTGCAGTGTGAAATGATACACGAGGTGGCACAGCGTATTTTTCCACATACCAGCACCCCGCCATGTCTAAAAGTTCCTGCTCTACATGGCTTTTAGGTGCTGTATGTACAACAGACCACCATGTATGAGTCAGGAACAGCCATAAATCCCTCTATATTGATATTTATCTATAGAGACCCCAATACACTGGAGACTAAGAGCAGAGCCTTCTGACCCCTGACTACAGAGGACACGTGACCTGACCCACAACATCACATGACCAAACCCCCATCCAGTCCACACAGAGAGCTGGGACCCCCTTCTCTCATAATAAGAAGACATTATTACCTCCTCCTCACTGGGAACACACTCTCTTCAATCCTACATCCCCCACAGGAAATTCCCAGTCCTCCGAACCCTTTTGGGATACAAAAAAATGGCCGCCTACGGCAGTGAGGACACTTTTCATTTTCGGTGTATAAAAACACAGAACTGTTAGAAACATTGTAACGTTACCAGAGAAAAGTAAAAATGTATTGCAAACCGTTGACCCTCCTTCTCTATCTCTAGTCCAGTAAATTATCTGCCTGAAGAACAAAGAAGTTATAGGCGACAACAAAATGGTTGCCAGACAACGGCGAGAGAAGTTCTTACAGGAGGGGACGTCACTATAACAACCCGGAAGAAGCCTGGAACCTGTGGAACGCAAAGACCGGAAGTGTGGGAGCCACAGAGCGGAAGTGGCAGGAGAGTAGTGAGGATAGGACAGGCAGCTGGTGAAGGATGGGGAGCTATTGCTGATAGTGGAACAAGATGATTCATATCATATGATAGTAGTTAATGTACTATTATTGAATGAGGTAAAAATAATATATATGTATATACTTACACACACTTTTTTCCCTTATTCAGTATTAATACATTATTTACTATTATAAGATATGAATCATCTAGTTCTACTATAAGCAATAGCTCTGCAACCTTCACCAGCTGCTATATATATATATATATATATATATATATATATATATATTATATATACACACACACTCGTTCTTCGTGGCATAGATTCAACATCTTGTGTTGAAAAAAAAATAGTGCACTAGGGTATGTAAAATGGTCAATTTCCAAAGAGGAAGGAAGCTCCCCTGACCCCCAGGGACGCAAGACAAGGGTAACATACACTCAGGTCCACCAAAGGCCTGGCGGACCTCGCTCCTCATGATCAGCCAAAGCCAACCAATGAGGCTGGGTTCACATACACTTACCTGCCACTTTATTAGGTACACCCTGCTAGTAGGGTGACCACATTTCCAAACTACCATTCAGGGACACCCTCCCTTCCCAAAAATCAGCTTGTGTTGTAACGAATCACAGCACAGTGATTGGACACGAGGCGGGATTTATGATTTCTCCAATCACAAGCAGGGGGCGGGGATTGTGCTCCTCCAGGCATTCCCGGCCAGGACAAGTACTGTCAGTGAGTAAAGCGGTGATGTGGCAGCCTTTTTTGGGGGCATCAGATCGGCCCGGGGGGATGGCTGTGTCAGTTTCATTCCGGGACACTGTATTGTCCTGGAATGAAGGTGCCCGGGACACACCTGCAAAATGCGGGACTGTCCCGGGCAATCCGGGACACGTGGTCACCCTACTTGCTAGTACCGGGTTAGACCCCCTTTTCCCTTCAGAACTGCCTTAGTTCTTCATTGCATAGATTCAACAAGGTTTTGGAAACATTCCTCAGAGATTTTGGTCCATAGTGATGTAGCGCCCTGCTCCTATTGGGTAGGCGCTATTTGTAAATTTAGTTGTCTGAGCTGTAGTTCAGCTCAGAATAATTGTGTAAATTACTGTTTCTGTTTCAGTCCAGCTGTGCTGCGCGTATTTCCACTTGACTGTAGGTGTCACTGTCACCACAGGTCAAGGTTGGAAATGCAGCAGGCTGAACGTATTGAGTGCCTCTTGCCCAGAGACCGCTCAGTGGGATTGGCCCCACCGCTGTGCATTCTGGGAGAGAGTACTTAAGGGACAGACGCCGTCTTCCGGGTCTCTCTGACCTGATGGCCCTCCTGACCTAAGGTGTGCCGTAGCAGTTTCCTGCCTCGGGTCGGCTGGCCAGAGGCCTCGTCACTGGAAGTAGGCCCAGGAGTTTCTGGGGCCTACTAATCAGGGGTGGTCCTTTGCTGTCTTGCCTGCGGGAATAAGCGTGTGTAGCGCCCTGACCCAATGGTTGGGACGCTATTCCAAATTTAAGGGTGTCTGAGCCAATAGTTGGGCTCAGACTGTTGATTTATATTTAAATTTGCCTCTGTTCTGGCTGTGGTGCTGCCTGGTAGCATTTTCCCTGTTGCCTGTAGGTGGCGTTACCACCTCAGGCACTTGTTGGAACGCAGGAAAACTATGGTGTATTGAGTTACCCTTCTCGTCAGCGGTGCAGTGGGAGTGGTCGACCCACTGTGCCTGCTGGGAAGGGATACTTAAGGGGCAGACGCCATTGTTCAGGGTCTTCGACCTCGTGGCCCTCCTGGCGCGAGCAGGGCCGCTGATAAGCCAGTACAACTGGCCCTGTTGTACCGGGCCCAGCCACCAGGGGGGGCCCGGGCAATCTGAACAGAGTGCAGAAGAAAGAAAAGAAAAGTATTTTTCCAACTTCCCCCTCCTCTGCTTCTCCCTCGGCAGCTGTGCAGCCGCTCTCAATGAGCACTTACTCCGGGCTAAATATCTCAGAGGCAGAGAGGCAGAGCCTGACTGTGAGATCTTGTAGTTTGAGTGGGCGGGAGGAGGTGTGGCCAGCTTCGAGGATGATCGTTCTCTGCTTCTTCTGGTGTGCACACATGAGCTGCATTAACAATATGGTGGCAGTGGATCTGGATTCTCATGGGACTGCAGGTTAGCCCAGTCAATGTAAATGTAAAGTCTAATGTCTGCTTTTTCATGTAGCACAGCTGTCCTGACTGTGAGAAATTGGGTTTTAAACTGCACTGCCCAGTTTCTCACAGAAGTGCTACATGAAAAAGGAGATGCCATCAATGTCAGCAAACCCAACTTATTACTTCTGTAGCGCACCCCCAACTAAGAGAGCCGCTGAATTTGGTCTCAGGCCCTGCACACAGCACCGCCAACCCCCGGCAATCTACTCGACCCACTCTGGCACAGTTAGTCTAGGGTAATATCTCTTATACTCTATGGTAAAATTCAGACACCAATGCAAAGCGATTAAAGAACAACGAGTTTTCTCTCTCTTGGTATAATAGATCAACAGTTATAACAAATCACACGTGCCTCTTGCAGAGCCCTGCAGCGAACAGCATACTACACATTAGTGAAATACAGTAATGGCATACCACATGTAACGGCCGTTAACTAAGCGCCCTGTGACGCAGCAACTAAACTCTAACGCTTGGTCAGGCCTGACCCAGACTCTAAAACTCAGTCTCTAGGAGATGATTTCTTTGCATGCAAATCTTTAATGGTGGTGCACATTCAGGAACACATTTGTAATCCACAGGTCAAGTAACAACATGGAACACTTCACTGGAGACCCTTTAACTCAGTTCTGCTATGGATCTCCAGTGGGGTCCCAAATACAAGCTGGTGGGCCACGGCAGTCTGTAGGCCTAGCAACAGTATATAGTATATGGACTGAGCATGTGCTCGCTCACCCCTCCGAAAGCGATCCCAGTCCGGGACTTCCACCTGCTGTGTCTCCACACACCGCGTCTGCAGCGGTCGGGTCTCCGATCCAACAAAGGTTAAAGAATAACAAAGTCAGATACCACCCAGGCTCGCTGTAGGGTGGAAGGCTCTTTGGTAGCTGCGCAAGGCCCCAGGCTTCAGGCCTTGCACACCAGCAGATCCGCACAGGAGGACTTGTTCACCGAAGTCTCGTGTCCCAAAGAGGCCGAGCCTAGCCTCGCCCCTTCCTTATATAGCTCCACCCATGAGTCTCTGTGGTGGCAACATTGCACCCTGGGTGCCAAATGGGGTTCTGGGTAAGATAGTCCTGAGAGTCTCAAAGGAGACCCCGCTACACACTCCCCCCACTTAAACTCTTTGGTCCCCAAAGATAATTTCAGCATACACTACGTACAATCCTAGACAAAGTTGCGTATGATGTTGGCATAGGGAACTCCCACCAAAACTGAGGGGCTGAATTCCCTTGCCCACAGGTCACACTATCATGAGTGGCCTGCCTAACTGTGCCAGAGAGTGAGTTGGGGTTGCCCTCCACCAAATGGACAGTGGAGGGATCCGGATTCTCTGCACTCCTCCTCTTCAACATTTGTGGGTAGGTCAAATTTTTGGGAGGCCTTATGACTCTTCGAGCCCTTTGCTCTCTTGGAGTTTCTGGCTCTGGCACCACAGGTTCTTCTTCTGGAGCAGGCTCGAGGGACACGGCGGGCTCTGGAACATCTGATTCAGGAGCTGGAAGATAAATAGAGTCTCTGGGGTCCTCCTCTGAGTAAGTGTCACAGGCATCCTCCCAGTGATCTGATAAAGGACTAGATGGGATGAACTCAGTAGCCTCTGCATTCAGTGTACTGTCTATAGTGTCCTCAGTGGTTGGAAGATCTATAGCAGAAGCTCCTGGAGTTGGGGAGGGCCACAACCAATCAAGCTCTTTTCCTTCATCTCCACTTAGTTCAGAGGCCTCAATATCTTCAGCTCGAGAGGTCTGGGACCGAGTGTTTGGCCTGGGAGTATCCAGGATGGAGGCTGGTTCAGGGGAGTCCCTCACTGGAGGTATCCTGACTGCTTCGGCAAGTGGGAGCAGGTGGTTCCGATGCCAGGTCTTCAGTGGCCCCACCTTCCCTTCTGGCTTCAACTTGTAGACAGGTAGGCCAGGCAACTTCTTACAAATGACATAGGGTTCAGGTCTCCATCTGTCTGCAAGTTTGTGTGTTCCAGGGACCCCCAGATTGCATAGAAGTACTCGGTCCCCAGGCTGCAGGTCCTGAATCCAGACCTTCAGGTCAAAGTTCCTTTTGTTGCGGGCTCCCCTTTGATCTGAGGCCGCTTGGGCCTGTTCATAGGCTAACTTCAAGCTGTGTCTGAGTCTGTCTACATGTCCTTTGTGGGATGCGGCTGAGGAATGGTCTAAGGAAGTGCCAAAGGCCAGGTCTACGGGTAACCTTGCTTCTCTCCCAAACATGAGTCGGTAGGGGGAGTAGCCTGTAGCATCACTAGTGGTACAGTTGTAAGCGTGTACTATAGCTGCTATGTGTCTGCTCCAATGTTGTTTCTTCTCGCTATTCAGAGTCCCCAACATGTTGAGCAGGGTTCAGTTAAACCTCTCCGGCTGAGCATCTCCTTGTGGATGGTAAGGGGTGGTTTGGGTTTTCTTGATCCCTAAAGAATCCAGGAGTTTCTGGATCAGCCGACTATCAAAGTCCCTCCCTTGATCTGAATGGAGTCGCTGCGGTAGCCCATAGTGGACGAAATACTTCTCCATAAGTACCTTGGCCACTGTGGAAGCCTTCTGGTCTTTGGTTGGGAAAGCTTGGGCATACCGGGTGAAATGATCGGTTATCACCAGAACATTTCCTAGTCCACTCAGGTCTGGTTCGAGGCAGAGGAAATCAATGCATACCAGATCCATCGGGCCTTGACTTTGTAGATGGCCCATTGGGGCAGCTTGATGGGGTAAAGTCTTCCGCTGGATGCAGCGTGCACATGAATGGCAATACTCCTCCACCTCAGCCCTCATGCAGGGCCAATAGAACCGACTTCTGACAAGTTGAAAGGTTCTTTCAGCCATCAGGTGGCCGTGGTTGTCATGTAGGGCGACAAGACCAGTCTCTCTGTGTTTCTCGGGAAGAAACAATTGCCATTTATCCTCAAGGTCATCAGAGGGGCCCCTTCGGTAGACCACTCCCTGATGTACCTGCAACCTGTCCCACTCCTTCCTCAATAGGCGAGCTTCCCTTGAGGGGTGACGCAGGAGTCTATTTGGATCCTGATTCTCCAGGGCCTCCAGGACCAATCTTCCCATAGGGTCTTCCAGTTGATCACCTCTCAGCTCCTTCTTTGACAGTTTTGGCAGATTGTTTTCTTCCAGTTGAGTTACTCCACAGTATTGTTTGGGAACTCCTACCATGGTAACTCCTATCTCTTCTGCCCTTGAGCCTCCTCTGGTTTGTAATTCAACCCCTTGACAAAGGGCCCGCACCCCGTCAGGTGCCACTTGGGTCCAGTCTTCTGTCTCAATGGTGTGGGCATAAGATCTCCTAGACAGGGCGTCCGCATCTCGATTTCCAGCCCCTGGCCTGTACTTCAGGATGAAATTGAACCCAGACAGGGTGGCCAGCCATCTGTGTCCTGTGGCATCCAGCTTTGCTGTGGTGAAGAGGTAAGTAAGGGGGTTGTTGTCTGTCTTCACAGTGAACTCTGCCCCATACAGGTAGTCTTTAAGCTTGTCAACTACCGCCCACTTAAGGGCCAGGAAATCCAACTTGTGAGTGGGGTAGTTCTTCTCAGAGGGGGTCAGGCTCCTGCTCACGTAGGCAACGGGCCGCAGTTGCCCTTCATGCTCTTGGTAAAGCACTCCTCCCAGACCATCATGACTGGCATCTACGTGTAGTTCATAGGGTCTTGTTGGGTCTGCGTAGGCCAAGACTGGGGCAGTGGTTAGGCTCTTCTTCAACGCCTGGAAGGCCTCTTCACACTTCTGGTTCCACTGATCTTTGACTGACTCTCCCGGCTTCCTGGGCCCTGAGTCGTCCTCTTCCCCTTCGGTCTTGAGTAGTTCATTCAGCGGTCTGGCGATTCGGGCAAATCCCTCTATAAACCTCCTATAATAGGAGCAGAACTCTAAGAAGGATCTGAGCTCTGTTACTGTAGTGGGCCATGGCCAGGAGGTAACTGCCTCCAACTTCTCGGGGTCTGTGGCCACCCCTTCTTCAGACACTATGTGTCCCAGATAGTTAACGGAAGACTGGTAGAACTGGCACTTTTCGGGCGAAGGCTTGAGCCCCTCCTCACTGAGTCTTCTCAATACCTTCTCCAGCCTCTCCTCGTGTTCCTCCAAGGTTCTCCCAAAGACAATGACATCGTCCAGGTACACAAGGACTTCGATAAGGTTCATGTCTCCTACAGTCTTCTCCATGAGACGTTGGAAGGTGGCGGGAGCTCCAGACAGTCCCTGAGGCATTCGGTCAAATTCAAAGAACCCCACTGGGGTTATGAAAGCTGTCTTCTCCTTGTCTTCTGGATGCATAGGGATCTGGTAGTACCCACTTTTGAGATCCATAACGCTGAACCATTTTGCTCCAGACAAACTCTGCAGGGCATCCTCTATCCTGGGAGTGGTCTACTGGTCAGGGATGGTTCTCCTGTTGAGAGTCCTGTAGTCTATACATAGCCTCAACGACCCATTCTTCTTCCTGACCACCACTATCGGGGAGGCATAGAGGCTTCTAGACTCCCGGATCACACCAGTCCTCTTGAGTTCTGCGAGTTGTTCCCTCAGATCCTCCAGATCTGCTAGTGGGACCCGCCTGACCCTTTCTCTGAAGGGCTTGTCTTCCTGGAGGCGGATTCGATGGGTGGCACTCCTTGCACACCCCACATCTAACTCATCTTTGGAGAAGATCTTCTCCCATCTGGTCAACTGGGCCTTGGCTCTCTCCTTCCAAGCACTGGGTAGATTCGGGTTTTCCATAGAGAGCTTCTCCCAAACATCTCCTCCTTCACCCGTCCCCTTGACTTCTGACAGGGCAACCGGGGCAGCAGGGCTCACCTGGCCCAGCAGCATTCTGGCGGGGATCTCCATGGGACCACCTGTAGTGTTCCTGACACTCACCGGAACTCTACAATGGGCCTTCTTCAGGGCCTTCAGCGGAACCACTTCTGGGATCACTTCCAAACCCGAGTGTTCTTCCCTTGGGTCGGGCTCCAGCATGACAAAGGGTCCAGGTTGTTCCCAAGTAAGCTTCACAGTGGCTCTTAGACAGGTTACTTCGCCGGGCTGCAACACTACCCCTTTTCTTCCAAGTCTCCACACCTTCCCTATCCCCTCTTCAGGGGTCTTCTGCTCCAAGACCAGTCGTTGGCAGGCCGTCTTCAGCATGGGATGGATCTTGGTGACTGCAGGGCCCCCCCCCTGTACTAGAGGGGTCAGGAGTCTCCGGACCAGATCCGTATTCGTCCCTATTATAAGGGAACTCTTGTTGGCTTCAGACGGCTGAGGGCACACAACTGCCAGGGTGTCGAACATTTCAGCCTTCCCAGCCACGTATGGGTCAAAGGTCGTCTTGATGGGCAGGTAGCCAACGTAAGGGAAACTCTGGGTGCCAATTCCCCATATTTCCAGCTCTTTTATCTTCTGGATGGGTAGATGACTTAAGTGTCTGTCATAGAAATCCCTGTATAGTAGGGTCATTTGTGCCCCAGTATCCAAGATGGCTCTTGTGTAGACTCCCTCCACTTGAATGGGTACTATAGGAGATGGGCCTACCAGCTTCTCTGGATATGGCCTGGCAGAGGTCACCTTCTTCTGGTCCTTTCCCTTCGGACTTTCTTTTGTCCAACTCCCTTTGGACTTTAGTCTTTCTTGGGCCTGATGTGCATTGATTTCCCTCCTCTTAATGGGTGTACAAACCCGCTGAGGGATGTTATTGTCTTTCTTAGGTGTGCATCCCCTTTGGGGAATGCTGTGCCTCTTCTGAGGGGTCTTGCCCTCTCTCTTTGGGGTGTATCCCTGCTGAGGGATACTGTGTTTCCTCTGAGGGGTTTTGTCTTTTCTCTTCTTTAGCTTCTCATTCAGTTTGGAGCTCACAGAAGATGATGGGCACCCGGTTGACTCCTTCACCGGGGCCCTCTGAAGTTTCCCGCCGGCTTGCGGTTGTCTATTTTCTTCTTTTTGGGGCTCGAACACACAGCTGCAATATGGCCAATTCCCCCACAGTTAAAACAGACTATATCTCCCCATTCTTGTAGAGATGCGGGTGCTGAGGCAATTGGGAATAGTTCCTTCCTTGGTACTTCTCTCTCTGGACCCTCTGGATCTTTTGCTATCAGAGAGGTCAGCATCTCTAACACCTTAGACATTTGTGATTTAAAAGTGTCTACTTCTGAGTCTCTTTCAGGGGTCATCACTGAGTTGACCATCACTGGTGCAGGGGCGGCATTTGTCTTAATCATTTGCTGGTCCTGCTGCAGTGCCTCCTCATCTCTGATGATTTTTATCAAGTCAGAGTAGGTCAGTGACGTTCCTCCTCCCGGGGTTTTCAGGTGAAGCCAGACTGGATCCGAGCGCAACGCTTCCTTCAGGACTTGCTTCATTCTGGCTGCATCTGTATCTTTGGGCATCATTCCCTTCTTCAATACAATTTTGCACAGCAACCTGTTCAGTCTTCTGACATACTCTGAAAGCTTCTCATTCGGCTGCTGGAAAGTATGTTCGAATTGGTAGATCATCTCTGTCACCTTTTCTAACTGACCGAACTCTACCTGTAGCATGGCTAGGCAGTCTTGAGCCGTGCAATCTGTATTCCCAAACCGGAAGCTTTTCATTGCTTCTGCAGCTGCGCCTTTTCAGGCTCTCTATCACTCGTTGCCTCTTCTGCGCTTCAGGCACCTCCCATGCCTCTACTGCCTGCAATGCCTGCTCCACCCAAGTATCAAAATCTTCCTCCCCTGCAGGGACAGGGAGCTTCCCTGAGAATGTCTGTCTTTAATCTCCGGTAGCTAGTCTCTACATGTACCGTGCTTGTCTTCTGACACTTTGTTAGCAGATCCCCTATAGCATTTATTAGTTCTGGTGATATGGCAGTGACAGGTGCAGGTGCCGCCGGAGGCGTCGCCCTGTATCTTCTTTCAGGTGAGACACGGGTTGCCCCCTGCGGTGATCCCGTTGGTGATGGCTCCTTCTTTATAGTCATTGCGTGCGCCAACCTATAGGTTTTGTTGTCTGGCGTCCGCACACAGTTGCGCTTGAAAGTCTCTGGCATCCCGCCCCAGTACTCCACTAGTGCATACTGATACGAGATATCGGGGTCTGACTTTATCTCCGTCACCCACGGTGTATGATCTGGGGACACTGACATCATTAGCTGCTCTACCGTCTCTGTTGACCACTCCTCCCCTGGGAGGCAGATGACTACCGACTTGTTTGGCTCTGCTCTAGATGCTTCGCACCACGCTTTTACTGTTAGCGGGTCCATGCCGGTACCTCTGGCGTGTTCACCTGCTGTATCAGGATCCCGGACGAGAACCCCCACGTGTAGCGCACCCCCAACTAAGAGAGCCACTGAATTTGGTCTCAGGCCCTGCACACAGCACCACCAACCCCCGGCAATTTACTCGACCCACTCTGGCACAGTTAGTCTAGGGTAATATCTCTTATACTCTATGGTAAAATTCAGACACCAATGCAAAGCGATTAAAGAACAACGAGTTTACTCTCTCTTGGTATAATAGATCAACAGTTATAACAAATCACACGTGCCTCTTGCAGAGCCCTGCAGCGAACAGCATACTACACATTAGTGAAATACAGTAATGGCATACCACATGTAACGGCCGTTAACTAAGCGCCCTGTGACGCAGCAACTAAACTCTAACGCTTGGTCAGGCCTGACCCAGACTCTAAAACTCAGTCTCTAGGAGATGATTTCTTTGCATGCAAATCTTTAATGGTGGTGCACATTCAGGAACACATTTGTAATCCACAGGTCAAGTAACAACACGGAACACTTCACTGGAGACCCTTTAACTCAGTTCTGCTATGGATCTCCAGTAGGGTCTCAAATACAAGCTGGTGGGCCACGGCAGTCTGTAGGCCTAGCAACAGTATAAAGTATATGGACTGAGCATGTGCTCGCTCACCCCTCCGGACGCGATCCCAGTCCGGGACTTCCACCTGCTGTGTCTCCACACACAGCGTCTGCAGCGGTCGGGTCTCCGATCCAACAAAGGTTGAAGAATAACAAAGTCAGATGCCACCCAGGCTCGCAGTAGGGTGGAAGGCTCTTTGGTAGCTGCGCAAGGCCCCAGGCTTCAGGCCTTGCACACCAGCAGATCCGCACAGGAGGACTTGTTCACCGAAGTCTCGTGTCCCAAAGAGGCAGAGCCTAGCCTCGCCCCTTCCTTATATAGCTCCACCCATGAGTCTCTGCGGCGGCAACATTGCACCCTGGGTGCCAAATGGGGTTCTGGGTAAGATAGTCCTGAGAGTCTCAAAGGAGACCCCGCTACACTTCTATCTAAACTTTTAGATCACTGGTTCACACCATGCCTGAAGCTGAATTTTTGAATGCAGCACAGTGTCGTCTGCATCCTGCACACAGTCATCTTAGACTCTAAATAACCACACCCCTTTAAGTAGGGTGCCCACGTGTCCCGGATTGCCCGGGACTGTCCCGCAATTAACACGTCTGTCCTGGGCACCTTCATTCTGGGACAATACAATGTCCCGGAATGAAATAGAGGACACAGCCACCCCCTACTAACTAATAACTACTGTAGCACATGCCCTTTTTACTCCCGTCTTTGGCTCACTCACAGGAGAAAAAGGCACACCATTCCACCATGCCCATACCCTCTGGTTTGCAGAGGTTAAGCACAATGGTAACTTACGGGTCTTGCAGCAAGGTTCTCCTTAAAGTTGGTTCTCGTCCCCTAGAATGTAAAGGACAAGTCTCTATACCCCCAAGTAACTCCAAGGTCCACACCAGTAGCAACTCCAAGGTAGAGTTTATTTTCCTTATGCATGAATAACCACAAAGTTGAGAAGAGAGAAATGTGTTAGAAAGGGCAGATCAGATTCAGACACTCCTGGCTTCTTCGCCACTCGATCCCGAGTGGGTATAGCTCACCCGGATAGTCACCCAATGGCACTAGCAGCCGTCATGTAGCTCAAACAGTCAATCAGATTCCCTTGATAGATGCAATCGGGAGATCCCCTGCCACAGAATCTATAGTGTCCCGAACCTCCTAATGGTTACGTTGTTAGATCCCTTTTCGGATGGATGACATCCCTCCAGAGAGTTACTGGGCCCCTTCCTTCACTTTGATCTCTCACCAGTCCTTCGGAACGGTCCTCCCCCAGCCTCCTCTTCCAGATGTGGGTCCCCTCGCAAGGCGGCACCCTGGGATTCTTCCTTCCCGAAGTGGGCTCCAGCTAAAGGTGCTGGGCCCAGGGCTGAAGTTGCAGTCCCAGGACTAAAGGTGCCTGGGACTGAGACGCACATGGCCCCATGGCCTGGAGGGCCATGCACTGGAACTTGGACTCCAGAACCGTAGGTTCCCCCGGGTACAGGTCCCCAAGGTAATAAGTCCACCCTGACCAATGGCGTCTGCCCCTTTTGTACCCTCTCCCGGCATGCACAGCGGTTAGACCACGCCCACTGCACGGCTGCCGAGAGAGGATACCCAATCGCCACTCCATCACCTGTGGTTCAACCCCGAGTAAGAGTGACAGCGCCACCCATACTTCCAAGGGGAACTGTACGCCAGGTAAAAACAGCAGCAAGGCAGAGTCCAACAAATTGGAAGATCTGAGCCAACTACCACTCGAATCACCCCTAAATTTAATATAGCAGCCCCCTAAATTGGGACCCCCTGCTACACAACATTTCCAGGACTGGTTGCTAGGGCCAGCGCTGCCTGGCATCTTGCAACCAGTGACAATTTACTCTCAGACAGTGAGACCTGGAGCGAGGCCTGCGCCTAGTGCAGCACTGCTGTCCCCACCCACCTCGGCACTTCCTCCTTCTCCGACACCCAGCGGCAAGCAACAGGGACTGGTGTGATCTTCACTCTCCAGATAGTGATGCCACTCCTTTCCTTCTACGCACGTGGCTCATGCAGAGGGAGTGACAGCAGCACTGCATCTGGTGGCAGGCTATGGGTGGCAAGCGGCACTGCATCTGGTGGCAAGTGGCACATTCACCTGACAAATAACCCGCCGCCAAATTCCCCATCAACCCCTGAGACTACATTTCCCCCCCCCCCCCCCCCTCATCTTTTTTTGGGGAAGGTGAGAGAGGGGGTGTGTCCCTAAATGGCAGTTTGAAAATGTGGTCACCCTACCTTTAAGCCATGCCCAATAATTAAGCGTAATTTAAACCACGTCCGTTTTTCAGCTCCGTGTGGTGCATATTTTTAAATTAGCCACACCCACAATCTAGCCTTTATGTATATCCTAGCCTCTCTGTATACCCTAGCCTCTCTGTATAGGGGCGGGACCAGGGGTGGGGCTGAAGGGGGCCCTGTCAGGTAGGCTGTACGGGGCCCCATGATTTCTATCAGCGGCCCTGGGCGCGAGGTATGTGTGTGTGATTCTGGTCTCGGGGCCACGTTGGCCCGAGGCTGCATCGCTATCGAGTAGGCCCGGCTAGTCTGGCTGAGGCCTACACCCCAAGAGGGGATCCCAAGCTGTCTGTCCAAAAGGGAGGAAGCTGTCTTGATTAAGGAAACCGGGGGAGGACCTGACCTGGAGGAGACCGGCAAAGAGCTGATGTCTCGGGAGAGGCCTGGTGACTTTGTCAAGGAGGGATCCAATATACTAAAAGCCCTGCAGTTCGCCATATCGGCTTAAAGGCTCTTTTACTGCACGGCTGGAAGTTTGGGACTTTAAATCCTGTGGCAGAGGATTCCTGGACTATCCTTTTATCTAACTCTAAAGAAAGGTCTGTGGCAGAGACCAACTCCATTTTAAGCAGTCTTGTTACTGGTTCGTGCGTCATCCCGGCTGCTAGGCCATGTGAGAGGGGACTATCCGGGTGAGCAACATCCACTCTACAAGCAGAGAGTGTTGAATGATTGATGAGTACTCTGAACTAACTTTGTGCATTCTGTACCGTGTGCCTGAACCTTCCCCTACTCTTCTCCTACCTTCTACTTTCTCTCAAGTTATACTGCAGAAGAAAAGAATAAAGCCTGACTGTTTAAGGTTTTAACTTTGTGTGGACATTGCATTTACTATGGACTTTCCTACCCTGACAACGAAGCTAAAGAGGTAACGTGCAAACCCAAATCTAAACCAGGAGTTCCTAATGGGGGTAGTGCTACACGAGCAATTGAGGAGACCAGGGGAGGACTTTTCCCAGGAGAGGACCGAGCAAAAAGGCTGGTGCCTCGGGAAGAGCCTGAAAACTCAATTGGAGGACGCATCCCTACATATCTACCTCACAGTATCGCCGGATCGGCTGAAAGAAACTGGTACTGTGTAACTGTACTTAAACTTTGCAGAAGTTGTGGATTCTTCAAGTCTGTGGCAGAGACTGTTTCTATTCCTTCAAGTCTGTGGAAGAGACTATTTGTATCCTTCATGTCTGTGGCAGAGACTATTTGTATTGTATCCTTCAAGTCTGTGGAAGAGACTATTTGTATCCTTCAAGTCTGTGGAAGAGACTATTTGTATTGTATCCTTCAAGTCTGTGGAAGAGACTATTTGTATCCTTCAAGTCTGTGGAAGAGACTATTTGTATCCTTCAAGTCTGTGGCAGAGACTATTTGTATTGTATCCTTCAAGTCTGTGGCAGAGACTTTTGGCCGAGCACCGCACCGGCTGCTAGGTCAGTGAGAGAGGCCTATCCGGTGGTTACTATATCCAGTGTGGATCCGCAAGCAAGGTACCTGAATCTCCCCTAACCCTCCATCCCTCTAGTTGCCATTTCTTTAATAAAACAATTAAAAAGAGACTATGTGTTGGTGCTGACATCTGTGAAAACTCTTCAATGGCACCCTTTTAAGGGGACGGTGGAACAGACAGGTAACGGCAAGACCCAAATATATAACCAGCAGCTCCTACGGGGGTAGTGCTACAGTGACATGATAGCATCACGCAGTTGCTGCAGATTTGACGGCTGCACATCCGTGATGCAAATCTCCCATTTCACCACATCCCAAAGGTGCTCTATTGGATGAGATCTGGTGACTGTGGAGGCCATTGGAGTACAGTGACCTCATTGTCATATTAAAGCGGAGCTCCTTCCGCTCATCGGAACCCTCCCCCCCCTCCGGTGTCACAATTGACACCTTTCAGGGGGGAGGGGGGTGAAGATACCTGTCTAAGACAGGTATTTTCACCCACTTCCGGGAGTCCTCTCTGCGGGAAGTACGTCACTTCCCGCAGAATACCCATTGTGTTCTGGGAGACACTCGGCTCCCAGAACACACGGGGAACAGTCAGAACGGAGCAGCGCAACTTGCGCATGCGCCGTAGGGAACCGGGCAGTGAAGCCGCAAGGCTTCACTTCCTGGTTCCCTCACCGAGGATGGCCGTGGGGGCAGAAGAGTGACGAGCGATTGCTCGTCCTCTGCTGCAGACGTCGCTGGACTCCAGGACAGGTAAGTGTCCTAATATTAAAAGTCAGCAGCTGCAGTATTTGTAGCTGCTGGCTTTTAATATATTTTTTTTGGCGGAGCTCCGCTTTAACCACTTGCCGACTAGCGGGCGCACTTTTACGCCGGCAGAATGGCATGGACAGGCAAATGGGCGTACAGGTACGTCCCTTTAAATTTGCCGCCCTGTGGGCACGCGCTCCGTGACCGTGCCCGTGGGACCCGCGGACTCGATGTCCGTCGGTGTCCCGCGATCGTGTGTCACGGAGCATCAGAACGAGGGGATGCCTGTGTAAACAAGGCATCTCCCTGTTCTGCCTAGTGACAGAACACTGATCGTCTGCTCCCTCTCATCGGGAGCAGTGATCAATGTCATATCACATGTAGCCCCGCCCCCTACAGTTAGAATCACTCCCTAGGACACACTTAACCCCTTCCTAGCTCCCTAGTGGTTAACCCCTTCACTGCCAGTCACATTTATACAGTAATCAATGCATTTTTATAGCACTGATCCCTGTATAGATGTGAATGGTCCCAAAATAGCGTCAAAAGTGTCCGATGTGTCCGCCATAATGTCGCAGTCATGATAAAAATTGTTGATCACTGCCATTACTAATAAAAAAAAATAACAATAAAAATGCCATAAAACTATCCCCTGTTTTGTAGACGCTATAACTTTTGCGCAAACCAATTAATATACGCTTATTGCGTTTTTTTTTGTTTACCAAAAATATGTAGAAGAATACGTATCGGCCTAAACTGAGGAATAAAATTGTTTTTTTTATATATTTATTGGGAATATTTATTATAGCGAAAAGCAAAACATATTGCTTTTTTTTCAAAATTGTCGCTCTATTTTTGTTTATATCGCAAAAAATAAAAACCGCAGAGGTGATCAAATACCACCAAAAGAATGCTCTATTTGTGGGGAAAAAAGGATGTCAATTTTGTTTGGGAGCCACGTCGCACGACCGCGCAATTGTCATTTAAAGCGACGCAGTGCCGAATCGCAAAAAGTGGCCTGGTCCTTTGGCAGCCAAATCCTCCGGGGCTGAAGTGATTAAAGAAACCAGTGGTGAGATGATTGGAGCTTTGTGACATGGTGCATTATCCTGCTGGAAGGAGCCATCAGAAGATAGATACACTGTAGTCATAAAGAGATGGTCAGCAACAATACTCAGGTAGGCCGTGGCTTTTTTTTTTTTTTTTTTCAGATCAATCATTTTTATTTATTTAGTACAAAGAGATACAGAAAAGAAAAACACATACAGCTACATGTTCAAGATCAATAAAAAAATAAATAAAAAAAAACAACAGGCAAAAAGAAAAAAAGCATAGAAAACTGAAGAAGAGAGAAAATAACTCCCCCCCCCCCCCCTTAACCTTAAAGCAGTTGTATACCCTCTGATGCTACCTGTACCTACAGGAAAGCCTACATTAAGGCTTACCTGTAGGTGCTTGCAATATCTCCTTAACCTACATGGTTAAGGAGATATTTGCAGAAAATCGGGCACCGTAGACAACGGCGCAGGCGTACTGAGCGCGCCGGGTCATGAATGGGAGCCTGCCGGAAAGTGCCGGAAACAAGCGCATGTGCGGGGATCTGCCGGTTCCGCACGCATGTGCGGGACTGACGCCATCGCCGCTCCGGCCAGTCACAGCGCCGGAGCGGCGATACCCAGAAGTTACTCCGGGTATCATGGCGGCAGCGGAGGAGAGGAACGAGGGTCGGTTCGGGTTCTTCGATCTAAGGTAAGTAATTGATAATGAGCTAGTATGCTAGTCATACTAGCTCATTATGCCTTTGCCTTGCAGGTTTTATTTTTTTTAGATTTATTTTTTTGGGTATACAACCGCTTTAAACGTCTTAAATTAAAACACATCTTATTTACCCATCCACATGTTCCGTCACATATTGTAATATCTCCCTTTCCTCTAATTACTGCTACAAAAAAAAAGAAAAGAAAGCGCAGGGAAGTTCTCTAGAACCATCTGGGCTGGAGTCAGCCCCTTATATAGAGTAAAGCCTCATACACACGATCGGACTTCAAACAAACTTTTCCGTGGATTTTTCTTTGAAGGGCGTTGGCCAAGAACGCCCATAGCATACACACGGCAGGACTTTTTCAGCCAAGAAACATGAACGTAGTGACGTAATTGACGTACTACGTGGTTTTTCTGCTCTTTTCTGCTCTTTACCGCCACCCTTTGGTCAACTTCTGCTATTGTTGGTTGATTTTAACATTGGTTCTGAGCATGCGTATTTGTACTTCGGACTAAATTCCGATGGATTTCTGTACACACGGCAGGACTTTGCACCATAGGACTTTTGTTGCCGAAAAGTTTGTCCGTTTGCAGAGCGAACTTTTGTCCGATGAAAACCGAAAAAGTTTGTCCGATGGAGCGTACACACGGTAGGATTTTTTGGAAAACCTGCTCATTTTGAAGTTTGTTGTCAAAAAGTCTGATCGTGTGTATGGGGCTTTACCCTCAAAAAAAAACAAAAAACAACAGGTGTGAGTACAGTGAACTCAATAGAGTGTACTACAATTAACTTTGAAATGCAGTCTTCTAAAGCCTCATACACACGGTCGGACTTCAAACAAACTTTTCTGTGGATTTTTGTCCGAAGGGAGTTGGCCGGGCACACCCATAGCATACACACCACAGGACTTTTCTGCAAACTTTCCCAAAACTTTTACAACATCACGTGGTTTTTCTGCTCTTTTCTGCTCTTTACCGCCACCCTTTGGTCAACTTCTGCTATTGTTGGTTGAATTTAACATTGGTTCTGGGCATGGGTATTTGTACTTCGGACAAAAGTCCGATGGATTTCTGTACACACGATAGGACTTTGCACCGTAGGTCTTTTGTTGCCGAAAAGTTTGTCCGTTTGCTGAGCGAACTTTTGTCCGATGAAAATCGAAAACGTTTGTCCGATGGAGCGTACAAACGGTAGGATTTTTTTGAAAACTTGCTCATTTTGAAGTTTGTTGTCAAAAAGTCCGACCGTGTGTACGGGGCTTAAGACTGCCCTTACTCAAAATTGTGTCTTAAAAAAAAAAAAAAAAAGAGAAAAAGACCAAAGTTTCAAAGATGCTCTAATCTAAAAAGTGACTTATGTGTCTTGTGCTACTGTGTCAAAACTCCAAAAAAAAAAAAATGTACTCAAATGTGCAAGGAAGCTGAAAATTGTAATACATTCGGCTATATTAGAAAAAAAAAAAAAAAAAAAAAAAAAGGAAACCCCCAGCAAAAAAAATAAAAACAGTGAAAGACAAGGGACAATTCCAAGGATCCCTACAGTCGTGCAAATGTATATCTGCCTTTACTTTGTTATACATCTTGTGACAGCAGGAAGGTAAAGTCACCTGGTTGCATCCAGGGGGGTAGATATATTTCGCCCAGATTCAGGCTTTACGCCGACTTATACAACTAGGTGGAGAGTTGTATAAGGCTAGTGGGCTCATGGATGACTCATACCTCTAGGGAGAGGGCTGGGCGTCGTGCAGACAGGGAGTTGATGAGACCAGCTGAAGCTTGTCAGCTCATTTAGGCCTCTATAAGAATTCCCAGATTCATTAGGTGTTAGCTCATGCCTGGAACCAGACCTGTGTGGACTGTCTAGGGAGAGTGAACCCCTGTGCGGTGAGACAAAGCCTGTGTGGCTATTTGCTTGGACATTTAAAACCAGGGACTTAGGGACTAGGACAGCACTAGGCTGATCCCAGTTGTTAGTTAGGAAACCTGTATGTTTAGTCAGAGGTCAACTTGACCAGGATTTATTTTGGTTATGTTTCTTTTGCTTTGCTGTGTTTTGTCACTGTAAATAGAAAATAAACCGCACCTTTTTTGATTTTGAAAACCACAACCTCCGTTTGCTGGGCCTGTTTTGTGTGGGGAGCCCATCCCGGGGGTCACACACACCCGCTGCCGAGCTAACCCCCTCACAATCTCTACAAAAATATGATACACAAACACAAACAAACACAAAAAATAAAAATTCCTATTCAGGAAGATCATATAAATACAAAAACAACTGTTTATAAACAACTTCATCATCCTGACTCCTAGAGGCGGTTCACACAAGGGCGACTCGGGATTCGACTTCAAGTCGCCCCAAGTCGCGCTGTTTTTAAAACTAATGGAAGTGAATGGAGTCGTCTTAATGTACACGACTGCAGTCGCTCCGACTTCAAAAAAGGTTCCTGTACGACTTCAATCCGACTTCTAGGCGACTTGTACCCATTGATTTCAATGGAAGTCGCCTCCAAGTCGGATCCCCGTTCATAGAGAGGCAACTTTACAGGAAGTCACCCCTCTGTGAACCGGCTCTAAGACAAGCCCCTCCCACGGAGCTGGTATTTGGTAGCCCATCCCGGGGGTCACACACACCCGCTGCCGAGCTAACCCCCTCACAGTTGGTGGAGAACCAGTGGCAGTTTTTTTTTAAGCCAGCATGGAGGAGATACTGAAGCAGCTGGCTCTAGCAAATGCCAATCAACAGCAGACAAATGCAGGTTTGCAAAGGAGCCTTGCAGCCCAGCAGCAGACAAACGCAACTTTGCAACAGAGTCTGGAGGCTCAGCAACGAGCCCAGCAGCAATCTGAGGCCCGCTTCATAGACCTGTTGCAGAAGCAAGAGCAGAGACTACAACAACAGATGGAAGCAGTAATGCAGCAACGTCCGCAGACCAGTGAGGAAAGCCGTCCCACTAATACCGCGTCCTTTGGGGTGAGTCGTTTATTGACAAAAATGACTGGAGAGGATGATCCAGAGGTATTTTTGACCACATTTGAAAGGACCGCTGAAAGAGAAAAGTGGCCTGAGGAGCAGTGGGCTGGACTGGTGGCTCCTCTGTTAACTGGTGAATCGCAGAAAGCTTACTATGACCTAGAGCCTAACCAAGCAAAAGACTATGTGATGCTAAAAGCTGAAATATTGGCAAGGCTGGGTGTCACCCAGGCTGTCCGGGCTCAGCGTGTGCATAACTGGACTTTCCAGCTTGGAAAACCCCCCAGGTCTCAAATGTATGATCTCATTCACCTGAGCAGAAAGTGGCTACAGCCAGAGACTTTGTCCGCACCAAAGATTGTGGAACGTGTTGTAATGGATCGGTTTTTGAGAGCTCTTCCTACTGCCATCCAAAAGTGGGTAAGCCATGGAGACCCAGAGACGGCCGATGGTCTTGTGGATCGTGTGGAGAAATACTTGGCTACAGAGAACCTGACGGCCTCTTCCAGAGACACTCGGACTTTCCACCCTAAGACCAGACCATCCCCAGGGGCGGATAAGAGGATTCCAAGGGGTAAGGGTGGAGAGAGTGAGAGGGTGGGAGCTCTACCCCAAGTTTGGCGAGAACAGCCTGGGAAATCAGCGGCTCAAGAGGCGGCAAGAAGGATCGTTTGCTACCGCTGCCGGCAAGCGGGACATATTGCAGCCAATTGCCCGGTTGTGGAGGAACCCATGCAGTGTGACTTTCTGACGGGCAGACGTCAGTCGCTGTGTGCGACAGTCGCATGCACTGCCATTCGAGGAACTGAGAAACATTTATGCAAAATGTGTGTTAATGGTAGAAATGTTGTGGTATTGCTGGATTCAGGTAGCCTTGTGACCCTGATAAAGGCTGAGTTAGTTAAAACAGAGGTCTCTGGGAATAGCAAGGTAGCTGTTATTTGTGTGCATGGGGACACCCGAGAGTATCCAGTGACTACAGTGTGTTTCGAGACCCCCAAAGGTACCCTCTCTCATCCAGTGGGCTTAGTATCTCAGTTACCGCATGACGCCATTGTGGGAAGGGATTTTCCGAAGTTCTGGGAACTGTGGGATGATCCTGAGCCCCTCACTGGTGCCCCTATGTACCAGGAATGTGATAGCCAGAACTCCCCTGAGAGTGGTGAGGACTCTCCGGAATTTCCCTTATCAGTATTGGCAGGGGAGACTCAAGAAACTGGAGAGGAGCCCACCTCCTCAGACGAAAACCTACCGTCTGTGGAGTTTTCTGATCTTGAGGTTCACAGGGAAAACTTTGCCACAGAACAGTTGAAAGACCCCGCCCTAATAAAGGCACGGGAAAACGTAGTGAAAATAGATGGCGAGTTAGTGAACCCAGATAATACCTGCACTTACCCATACTTCAGCGTAGAGAAGGACCTACTGTATCGGGTGGCAAAAAGGGCAGAAGAAACCGTTGAGCAGCTTGTGGTGCCCAAACCTTACAGGAAGTTGGTGTTGGAGTTGGCCCATGGACACATTCTTGGAGGTCATCTGGGGACAGAGAAAACCCGAGAGAGGGTATTACAGAGATTCTATTGGCCGGGGGTGATGAAGGACGTAGAAAATTATTGTTCCTCCTGCCCTGTGTGTCAGAGGTCGGCCCCGATGCCACATTTCCGTAGCCCGCTGGTCCCTCTACCCATCATTGAGGTCCCGTTTGAGAGGATCGCCATGGATTTGGTAGGTCCTATAATCAAGTCCGCTAGGGGGCACCAGTACATATTAGTTATAATGGACTATGCCACCCGTTATCCAGAAGCGATCCCTCTCCGAAATACCTCGGCCAAAACCATAGCCAAAGAGCTATCTCTTGTTTTTAGCCGGGTGGGTATTTGTAAAGAACTGCTTACGGACCAAGGTACACCCTTTATGTCCCGGGTTATGAAAGAGTTGTGTAAATTGTTCAAAGTGACGCAATTGCGTACGTCTGTGTATCACCCCCAAACCGATGGGCTGGTTGAAAGATTCAACAAAACCCTAAAACAAATGTTGAAGAAAGTGGTGGATAGAGATGGAAAGGATTGGGACTGTTTACTTCCTTATTTAATGTTTGCTATTAGGGAGGTGCCCCAATCCTCTACGGGATTCTCCCCCTTTGAGTTACTGTATGGGAGACACCCAAGAGGGCTGTTGGATATTGCCAAGGAAACTTGGGAAAGTGAGAGTTCTCCCCACAGGAGTGTGATTGAGCATGTCGCCCTGATGCAAGATCGAATTGCACAGGTAATGCCCATCGTGAAGGAACATTTGGCCCAAGCGCAGTTGGCACAGCAGAGAGTGTACAACCGTGGAGCCAAGACCCGTACCTTTTCCCCGGGGGATAGGATATTGGTACTTGTCCCTACGGTTGAAAGTAAATTCCTTGCCAAATGGCAAGGCCCCTACGAGATAATGGAAAAAGTGAGCGAAGTGAATTACAAGGTCAGACAACCAGGAAGGCGAAAGCCCGAACAGATCTATCACGTTAATCTGTTGAAAGCCTGGAGGGATAGAGAGTCCCTAGTCGCAGACACTTGGTCACCAGCTCAAACTGGTTGCGTGATTCCTGAGGTTGGAATAGCAGCCACCTTGTCACAACCCCAACAACAGGAGGTTAAGGAGTTTGTGCTTCGCAACAAGGAGGTATTCTCTGAGCTGCCGGGACAAACATCTGGGGTAGAGCATGACATCATTACCCCGCCCGGTGAAAGGGTGAAGTTAAAACCCTATCGGATCCCAGAGGCTCGACGGGAGGCAATACGGGAGGAAGTACAGAAAATGCTGAACTTAGGGGTGATAGAGGAGTCCCAAAGTGATTGGTCTAGTCCCATCGTGTTGGTGCCTAAACCGGATGGGAGCTGGCGATTTTGTAACGATTTTCGTCAGTTGAACAAAGTTACAAAATTTGACACCTACCCCATGCCACGTATAGATGAGTTGATCGACCGGCTGGGAACAGCCCGATACATGACGACTCTTGACCTCACAAAAGGGTATTGGCAAATCCCCCTGGCCAAGTCGGCCAAAGAGAAAACTGCATTTGTAACCCCAGACGGGGCGTTCCAATATAAAAGAATGCCGTTCGGGTTACAGAATGCGCCGGCCACATTCCAGCGGAAAATGGACCAGATGCTGAGGCCCCATCGGAAGTATGCTGCGGCTTACCTGGATGACGTAATTGTCCATAGCACAGATTGGGCCTCACATCTGCCAAAAGTGCAAGCAGTCCTGGACTCTGTTCGGGAAGCGGGGTTTACGGCTAACCCCAAGAAGTGTACCATTGGGCAGGAGGAGGCCAAATATCTTGGGTACACCATTGGGAGGGGAGTAATAAAACCCCAACTCAACAAAGTCGAGGCCATCCAGAGTTGGCCACGTCCCAACAGCAAGAAGCAGGTACGAGCCTTTCTGGGAATCGCTGGGTATTATCGGCGATTCATTCCCCACTTTGCTTCTAAGGCTGTGCCCCTAACCAACCTGACGAAGGGGAAAGGGTCGGTCATGATTAAATGGACCCCCGAGGCTGAGGCAGCATTCCAATTCTTGAAACAAGCCTTATGTAGCCAGCCAGTGTTGTACTCACCCGACTTCTCTAAAGACTTTGTCGTACAAAGTGATGCGTCAGATGTGGGGTTAGGAGCAGTATTGTCCCAGGTCTGGAACGGGGAAGAGCACCCAGTCATTTACCTCAGCAGGAAGTTGAAGTCCCATGAGGTAAATTACGCCACCGTTGAAAAGGAGTGTTTAGCGGTGAAGTGGGCTCTAGATTCCCTTCGGTACTACCTGCTAGGTAGGCACTTTGACATGGTTACGGATCACGCTCCGTTAAAGTGGATGGCTCAAAACAAGGAAACAAATAGAAGAGTGAATAGGTGGTTCCTGGCCCTCCAGGAATTCAACTTCACAGTAAAGCATCGCCCTGGCGTTCAAATGGGGAATGTGGATGCTTTGTCTCGAGTACATGAATGCCTGATTGCTGGTGTTCCAACCCCGAGGTTAAAACAAGAGGGGGGGGGGGTATGTGACAGCAGGAAGGTAAAGTCACCTGGTTGCATCCAGGGGGGTAGATATATTTTGCCCAGATTCAGGCTTTACGCCGACTTATACAACTAGGTGGAGAGTTGTATAAGGCTAGTGGGCTCATGGATGACTCATACCTCTAGGGAGAGGGCTGGGCGTCGTGCAGACAGGGAGTTGATGAGACCAGCTGAAGCTTGTCAGCTCATTTAGGCCTCTATAAGAATTCCCAGATTCATTAGGTGTTAGCTCATGCCTGGAACCAGACCTGTGTGGACTGTCTAGGGAGAGTGAACCCCTGTGCGGTGAGACAAAGCCTGTGTGGCTATTTGCTTGGACATTTAAAACCAGGGACTTAGGGACTAGGACAGCACTAGGCTGATCCCAGTTGTTAGTTAGGAAACCTGTATGTTTAGTCAGAGGTCAACTTGACCAGGATTTATTTTGGTTATGTTTCTTTTGCTTTGCTGTGTTTTGTCACTGTAAATAGAAAATAAACCGCACCTTTTTTGATTTTGAAAACCACAACCTCCGTTTGCTGGGCCTGTTTTGTGTGGGGAGCCCATCCCGGGGGTCACACACACCCGCTGCCGAGCTAACCCCCTCACAATCTCTACAAAAATATGATACACAAACACAAACAAACACAAAAAATAAAAATTCCTATTCAGGAAGATCATATAAATACAAAAACAACTGTTTATAAACAACTTCATCATCCTGACTCCTAGAGGCGGTTCACACAAGGGCGACTCGGGATTCGACTTCAAGTCGCCCCAAGTCGCGCTGTTTTTAAAACTAATGGAAGTGAATGGAGTCGTCTTAATGTACACGACTGCAGTCGCTCCGACTTCAAAAAAGGTTCCTGTACGACTTCAATCCGACTTCTAGGCGACTTGTACCCATTGATTTCAATGGAAGTCGCCTCCAAGTCGGATCCCCGTTCATAGAGAGGCAACTTTACAGGAAGTCACCCCTCTGTGAACCGGCTCTAAGACAAGCCCCTCCCACGGAGCTGGTATTTGGTATGAATCATGAGGGGGAACTCCACGCCAAATTTTAAATAAAAAACCGGCATGGGTTCCCCTCCAAGAGCATACCAGGCCCTTAGGTCTGGTATGGATTTTAAGGGGAACCCCCTACACTGAAAAAAACGGCGTGGGGGTCCCCCCAAAATCCATACCAGACCCTTATCCGAGCACGCAGCCCGGCCGGTCAGGAAAGGGGGTGGGGACGAGCGAGCGCCCCCCCTCCTGAACCGTACCAGGCCGCATGCCCTCAACATGGGGGGGTGGGTGCTTTGGGGCAGGAGGGCGCCCTGCGGCCCCCCACCCCAAAGCACCCTGCCCCCATGTTGATGAGGTCAGGGCCTCTTCCCGACAACCCTGGCCGTTGGTTGTCGGGGTCTGCGGCGGGGGGGCTTATCGGAATCCGGGAGCCCCCTTTAATAAGGGGGCCCCTAGATCCCGGCCCCCCCACCCTATGTGAATGAGTATGGGGTACATCGTACCCCTACCCATTCACCTGGGGGAAAAGTGTCAATAAAAAAAACACACTAGACAGCTTTTTAAAGTCATTTATTAGGCAGCTCCAGGGGTCTTCTTCCGACTTCGGGGGTCACTTCCGACTTCGGGGGTCTTCTTCCGACTCTCCGGTGCCTTCTCCGCGCTCTCCGGTTCTTCTCCCACTCTCCGGTGCTTTCTGCCTTCTGCCGGCTCCTCCGCTATCTTCTTCCAGCTCTTTTGCTAGCGGGGGCCCAGTCTTCATCGTCGTCCTCTTCCCTCTTCTCTCCTGGAGATGTTGACACAACGAGGTCTCCCGCTGTAATGCAGTGTGAGCGGCACGCAATCATTTATATAGGTATGGGGGCGTGGTCACCGGGTGATGTCACCCGGTGACCCCGCCCCCTATGATGTCACAGCCCGGGGCATTATGGAACTGTGACGTCATAAGGGGGCGGGGGCAACTTCACCCGGTGACCACGCCCAATGCCTATATAAATTCATGCATGCTGCTCACACTGCATTACAGCGGGAGACCTCGTCGTGTCAACATCTCCAGGAGAGAAGAGGGAAGTAGACGATGATGAAGACCATGCCCCCGCTAGCAAAAGAGCTGGAAGAAGATAGCAGAGGGGCCGGCAGAAGGCAGAAAGCACCGGAGAGCGGGAGAAGAACCGGAGAGCGCGGAGAAGGCACCAGAGAGTCGGTAGGAGACCCCCGAAGTCGGAAGAAGACCCCTGAAGTCGGAAGAAGCCCCCCGGAGCTGCCTAATATATGACTTTAAAAAGCTGTCTAGTGTGTTTTTTTTATTGACACTTTTCCCCCAGGTGAATGGGTAGGGTTACGATGTACCCCATACTCATTCACATAGGGTGGGGGGGCCGAGATCTGGGGGCCCCCTTATTAAAGGGGGCTCCCGGATTCCGATAAGCCCCCCCGCCCGCAGACCCTGACAATCAACGGCCAGGGTTGTCGGGAAGAGGCCCTGTCATCATCAACATGGGGGCAGGGTGCTTTGGGGTGGGGGGGCCGCAGGGCGCCCCCCTGCCCCAAAGCACCCACCCCCCCATGTTGAGGGCATGCGGCCTGGTACGGTTCAGGAGGGGAGGGGGGCGCTCGCTCGTCCCCACCCCCTTTCCTGACCGGCCGGGCTGCGTGCTCGGATAAGGGTCTGGTATGGATTTTGGAGGAACCCCCACGCCGTTTTTTTTTGGCGTAGGGGGTACCCCTTAAAATCCATACCAGACCTAAGGGCCTGGTATGCTCTTGGAGGGGAACCCATGCCGGTTTTTTATTTAAAATTTGGCGTGGAGTTCCCCCTCATGATTCATACCAAACACAGGGGGCAGCCTGTCCTGGAGGCGACTTCAAGTCGCTCCAGGTCGCGCTGTGGTTCAGGCTCAAGTCGTGTCCAAGTTGCCTCGCAGAGTCGCGCTCAAAGTCGTGTTGCCCCTGTGTAAACCGGCTCTGAAACTAGATCCAGGGGTCACGGGTAATATTTATGATATGAATGGTACCCACGGGAGACTAATCTAAAATAAAGGGGACAAAGCCAAAGGTTCAGTCTCTTCAGATTCCAAAGTTTGCGGGGACTATTCAGAACGTCCGCCATCATCTGCTCTATTCGGTGTTTTCAGATAGAGGCCCCGATTCCTGGTTTGGGTCCCCAACTAGTCCCTGGGAAGTCCGTCTAGGTTGCTGCCATCGGCCTGCTTGGGGATTCCTCCATTGTCCCTGAGTAGTTGAGAGCCCCCCCCAGCGGTTCCCCGTGTAAGTAATAGGCGACAGCCAGTTTGGGATCCGGATAGGTGTCACTCCTAAATAAAGAAATAAATCAGGTAATTCTGCTGGTGTTCGAAGGGTGAACGTAGCTGATACCCTGCAGAAAGTGACTGCCAGCGGGTATTCCCATCTATATGAGCACCCCTGCTCTCTGGCTAAATCTAGAATTGGTCGCAAGCATGCTCTATGCTGGAGTGTGGCCCGGGATAGATCTGATAGGATTTTTATATGGGCTCCTTCATAAACAATGTCCCCCAGGTCCCATGCTGCCCTAAGTATCTGTTCCTTCTGTTGGTATCGGTGTAGGCGGCAGATTACATCCCTGGGCCTCTTTAGGTTTTGGGATTTAGGGCCTAGGGCTCTGTGCACCCTATCCAGTTCGATCGTCAGCTGAGGGAGCTTTAAAATTATCTGAAAAACTGCCCTCACTATAGTGTCCAGGTCCTCTGTATCTGTCGCTTCCGGGAGTCCCTGGAGCCGCAAATTGTTCCGGCGACTTCTATCCTCGAGGACTTCTATCTGTAATTGCAGATCTATTGCAGCATCTGACTGGTTAATCTGCACTTTCTCAATAGCTCCAACTCGATGTTCTAGGGATGCTATGGAGCCCTCTCCCTCTGTCACCCTCTCCGTCAAGGTATTTATATCAGATCTTACCGCTTGAAGGTCCTGGCGGTGCGCCTCTTCCACCCGGAGGATTAATGCCTCAATGTCTTGGCGAGTAGGTAACGCCGCTATATCCTGTCGCGTGGGGAGCGCCGCCAGCATAGTCTTAATTAGTGATGAGCCGAACACCCCCGGGTTCGGTTCGCACCAGAACCCGCGAACGGACCGAAAGTTCGAACGAACATTAGAACCCTATTAAATACAATGGATGCGAACGTTCGAATTCTAAAGTGCTAATTATAACAACTATTATGCATGTTATTGTCATAAATAGGGTTTGGGAACCCGGGTTCTGCACCAGGGGACATGTATCAATGCAAAAAGAAGTTTTAAAAACGGTCGTTTTTCGGGAGCAGTCATTTTAATGATGCATAAAGTGAAAAAAAAAAAGTCAAATATTCCTTTAAATATCGTACCTGGGGGGTGTCTAAAGTATGCCTGTGAAGTGCCACGTGTTTCCCGTCTTTAGAACTGTCCCTGCACAAAATGACACTTCTAAAGGAAAAAAAAGCCATTTAAAACTGCTTGCGGCTTTAATGTAATGTCTGGTCCCGGTAATATGGATGAAATTCTTTAAGAAAAATGGCATAGCTACCCCATGACCCCCCCCCCCCCCCCCTACCCCAGCCCATTACCAGCCCCTTTGGGTCTTGTATGGATATTAAGGGGAACCCCGCACATAAAATAAAAAAGGCCCTATATACTCTGAACAGCCGTATACAGGCGGTGCATACAAGACAGGGACTGTAGGTTTGTTCTTATGTAGAATCTGTTTGTAATTTTGAACAGGTACATTGTTGAAGTGTAGCTCCAGCCCAAAAATCTATTTTTAAACTTTTTGGGAAACATAGGTAAGGGTTATCACCCCTGTAACATTTGTTTTGCTGTCTGTGCCCCTGTTCAGAACATTTCACCTCACTTTCCGTCCCAATGACAACTGTTTTTGAAATGTGGTGTTTTTCTTGAAACAAGGATTGCTGATAAAGCATCAGTACAGATGAGACCCCTTTCTCCCATATTTATTCTTACAGGAGAGAATTTTCCTTTCTAGGGGTAGATTTCCTCTCACTTCCTGTTGTCTTCTTTCGTTTGCAAGTAGGAGTCGTTTGTAAGTTGGATGTTTGAAAGTAGGGACCTGCCGTATATACTCTGCAGAAATAGGCCCCTTAGTTGTTGGTGTTGGCACAACACTGTAAGCACTCAGTTACTCTTGGTTGGTGCTGGAACGCCCTGCTGTCAACTATTATATCAGGAATTTTAATTACATATAATTGTTGAACAGTGGTAGTAAAAATTGGGGCTTTGATGGTGGTGCTGGTGCCACAACACTGTAAGCCCTGACAGTTACTCTTGGTGGGTGCAGCAATGGGCCCTGCTGTGAATTATTAGATCAAGAATTGTAATTACATGCCCCTTTTGAACAGGGGCTGAAAAATTGGGCCTTTCGTGGTGGTGGTGGTGGTGGCGTTGCCACAAGACTGTAAGCCCTCAGAGTTACTCTTGGTGGGTGCAGCAATGGACCCTGCTGTGAATTATTAGATCAAGAATTGTAATTGCATGCCCCTGTTGAACAGGGGCTGAAAAATTGGGCCTTAGGCACTGGTGGCACAACACTACAACCCCTCACAGATACTGTACTTGGAGCACAGCAATGAGCCCTGTTGCAAAGTATTGCTTCAAAAATTGTAATGACACGCCCCTGTTAAACAGGGGCTGAAAAATTGGGCCTTAGGCACTGGTGCCACAACACTCCAACCCCTCACAGATACTGTACTTGGAGCACAGCAATGAGCCCTATGGCAAATTATTGCTAAAAAAATTGTAATTACACGCCCCTGTAAAACAGGGGCTGAAAAATTGGGCCTTAGCCACTGGTGGCGGCACCCATAAACAAAAATGATCTTCCAAGCTATCATCATCAATCGTATCATTGAGGACTCGGAGGAGGAGGATAGCCAGTCAACATAACAGCACAGGCACTCAGCATCAGCATCAGTCTTGAAGGGATGTGACATGTTAAAATCAATTAGTCTGTTATATCAGCATCAGGTGTGTGGTAGCTGGTGGTGATCCAAGACTGGTTCATCTTGATGAAAGTCAGTCGATCAACCGAGTCGGTGGACAGGCGCACCCTGTGATCCGTGACAAATCCTCCAGCAGCACTGAATGTGCGTTCCGAAAGAACGCTGGATGCAGGACAGGCCAGTAGCTCAATTGCATACTGTGCAAGCTCTGGCCAGTGATCCATCCTCAAGACCCAGTAAGCCAGAGGATTTTCGGTGGGGAAGGTGTCCAAGTCTGACCTTGCCCCTAGATATTCCTGCACCATGTTTATCAGACGCTGGCGATGGTTGCTGGAACCGATCATACTTTGGGGCTGCGGACTAAAGAATTGTCTGAACGCATCGGTCAGACGGCCACCTTCCCCACCGCTCCTTCTTTGACTGGCCGAAGCCTCAGCAACTCGTTGTCCAGGACCAGGAGTTTGTAACCTCCCAGTCTCTGGGAACGCGTTGCACAGACCTTTCTGCAAGGCCTCCCGGAGTTGTCTCATCCTCTGCTCCCTCTGCGACGGTAACATAAGGTCCGCAACCTTACCCTTGTACCGTGGATCAAGGAGAGTGGCCAGCCAGTAATGGTCCCTCTCCTTGATCCGAAGAATACGAGGATCCTTCCGCAGACTTTGCAGGATCAGGGAGGCCATGCAGCGTAGGTTTGCTGAGGCATTCGCTCCGGAGTCCTCTGGGTCACTAAGGACGACATGATCCGCAGCCACCTCCTCCCAGCCACGTACAAGTCCACTGGTTTCTTGGGACTGTAAATCATCCCTAAAAGACTGCTGCTGATGATGCTGAGTGCCAGCCTCCACCTCCATGCTGACACAATCCTCCTCCTCCTCCTCCTCCTCCTCCTCTTCCTGTGCGATGGGTGGGACAGAAGGAACACTGTCTGGGTAAAGGGGGCCTTGAGAGGCAAGGAAGTCCTCCTCTTCCTGCCTCTGTTCTGCCTCAAGTGCCCTGTCCATTATTCCACGCAGCGTGTGCTCCAACAGGTGGACAAGAGGTACAGTGTCACTGATGCATGCACTGTCACTGCTCACCATCCTCGTGGCCTCCTCAAATGGTGCCAGGACAGTGCATGCATCCCTGATCATGCCCCACTGGCGTGGAGAAAAAAAACCAAGCTCCCCTGACCCTGTCCTGGTGCCGTAGTCGCACAGGTACTCATTGATGGCCCTCTGCTGCGTGTGCAGCCGCTGCAGCATGGCCAACGTTGAGTTCCACCTGGTGGGCATGTCACATATAAGGCGGTTCTTGGGCAGGTTCAACTCCTTTTGCAGCTCAGCCAGGCGAGCACTGGCATTATAAGATCTGCGGAAATGCACACAGACTTTCCTGGCCTGCCTCAGGACATCCTGTAAGCCCGGGTACCTGCCCAAGAACCGCTGCACCACCAGGTTAAGGACGTGAGCCACACAGGGCACATGGGTCAGTTGTCCCTGTCGGAGGGCGGAGAGGAGGTTGGTGCCATTGTCGCAAACCACCATTCCTGGCTTAAGCTGGCGTGGCGTCAACCACCTCTCGGCCTGGCCCTGCAGAGCAGACAGGACCTCTGCCCCAGTGTGGCTTCTGTCCCCCAAACACACCAGCGCAAGCACGGCATGGCATCTTTTTGCCTGCGTACTTGCGTAGCCCCGTGAACGGCTACGGAGCACCGCTGGTTCATAGGACAAACCACAGGAAGAGGCCATGGAGGAAGAAGAAGAGGAGGGGGTGGAGGAGAGAGGTGTGTCACAACCAGTAGTAGCATTTTGGAGGCGTGGCGGTGGGACAACCTCCAACACTACTGCACCTTGTCCTGCATCCTTCCCAGCTGCCAAAAGAGTGACCCAATGGGCCGTGAAAGAAAGGTAACGTCCCTGTCCATGCCTGCTGGACCATGAGTCAGCGGTAATATGCACCTTACCGCTGACCGCCCTGTCCAGCGAGGCCAAGACATTGCCTTCCACATGCCGGTAGAGAGCCGGAATAGCCTTCCGTGAGAAAAAGTGGCGTTTGGGAACCTGCCACTGAGGAACCGCACATTGCACAAACTCACGGAAGGGGGCCGAGTCTACCAACTGAAAAGGCAGCAGTTGAAGCGCTAGCAATTTAGCCAAGCTAGCATTCAACCGCTGGGCATGTGGATGGCTGGGAGTGAACTTCTTTCGACGGTCCAGCAGCTGGGGCAGGGAAATTTGCCTGCTAGAATCGGACGTCGGTGTACTGCTAGCAGAGTGGCCGCAAGTACTTGGCTGTGACACACCTAATTCTACACCTTCATTCCTCTCAGTGCATGTTTCAGAGAGGACTGAAGTTATAGTGGGGTTGGAGATCCCAGCTGATGCGGTGCAAGGAGAGGTCCGCTTTGTTCTTTGGTGTGGGTCTTTGAGGTAGGCTTGCCAACGAGCTGCATGGCAGGTCAACATATGTCTGGTCAGGCATGTGGTACCCAAGCGGCTGATGTTTTGGCCACGCGATATACGCTTGAGACATATGTTGCAAACAGCAGCTGTGCGATCTGATGCACTAGCCTCAAAAAAGGCCCACACCAAAGAACTTTTTGAATGACGGGCAGAGGCAGCGCCCTGCACAGGCGGAGCTCTGCGGTGTGATTCCGTCGGTGTACTGCCCTTACGCTGGCCACCAAAGGGCATCCTGCCTCGTTGGAGATGTGCCTCCTCCTCATCCTCCTCCTCCTCCTCTCTCCTATTAGGCACCCACGTGGAGTCAGTGACCTCATCATCACCTCCCTCCTCATCACTGGAGCCAATCTGGCAGTATGCTGCAGCTGCTGGAACATGACTGCCAGATTGGTGTCCTTCTTGAGCATCCCCTCTGTCTGCTCTCACGCTACTGCCTTCCTCTAGCTGGGTTTCATCATCAGACCCTTCGAAACGCTGGGCATCCTCCTGGAGCATGTACCCAACACTGTGCTGAAACAGTTCGGGGGACTCCTCAGGAGGAGGACATGGTGGGTCTAGGGAAGGAGTGACTGATGATGAGTCTGACATTGATACCAGGGAAGAGGACGCTTTGGCAGCTGCTTTGCCAGTACCCTGAGCCTGGGTGAGAGAGGATGAGGAGGAGGAGGAGGGCTTGGTCATCCACTCTACCAAGTCTTCGGCATGATGTGGCTCAACATGTCCAGCTGCCGAAAAGAAGGACAAGCGTGTCCCATGGCCATGTGCTGATGACAATGCACCGCGTCCACGACCAGCACTGTTGCCCCCAGACACAGAGCCTGCTTGCCCTCTTTTATTGCCTCCTGACTGTCTGCCTCTCCTTGTTTGCCTTCCAGACATTCTAATAGATGGCCTGCAGGGAGATGGGAAAAAAGCAATAAGGGCTACCTTCAGGTGTCCTTCTCTGTCCCTTGAAACAAGGACTTTGACAGTGAAAGAAACTGACACACTCTCCCTACCTACAGTTTTCTGTCCCTAGAAAAAATGTTTTTTTTAAGCACAATTTAGCACAAGGAGAATTCACTCACTGTCCTTCCAGGTCCCTGGAAACAAGGACTTTGACAGTGAAAGAAACTGACACACTCTCCCTACCTACAGTTTTCTGTCCCTAGAAAAAATGTTTTTTTTAAGCACAATTTAGCACAAGGAGAATTCACTCACTGTCCTTCCAGGTCCCTGGAAACAAGGACTTTGACAGTGAAAGAAACTGACACACTCTCCCTACCTACAGTTTTCTGTCCCTAGAAAAAATGTTTTTTTTAAGCACAATTTAGCACAAGGAGAATTCACTCACTGTCCTTCCAGGTCCCTGGAAACAAGGACTTTGACAGTGAAAGAAACTGACACACTCTCCCTACCTACAGTTTTCTGTCCCTAGAAAAAATGTTTTTTTTAAGCACAATTTAGCACAAGGAGAATTCACTCACTGTCCTTCCAGGTCCCTGGAAACAAGGACTTTGACAGTGAAAGAAACTGACACACTCTCCCTACCTACAGTTTTCTGTCCCTAGAAAAAATGTTTTTTTTAAGCACAATTTAGCACAAGGAGAATTCACTCACTGTCCTTCCAGGTCCCTGGAAACAAGGACTTTGACAGTGAAAGAAACTGACACACTCTCCCTACCTACAGTTTTCTGTCCCTAGAAAAAATGTTTTTTTTAAGCACAATTTAGCACAAGGAGAATTCACTCACTGTCCTTCCAGGTCCCTGGAAACAAGGACTTTGACAGTGAAAGAAACTGACACACTCTCCCTACCTACAGTTTTCTGTCCCTAGAAAAAATGTTTTTTTTAAGCACAATTTAGCACAAGGAGAATTCACTCACTGTCCTTCCAGGTCCCTGGAAACAAGGACTTTGACAGTGAAAGAAACTGACACACTCTCCCTACCTACAGTTTTCTGTCCCTAGAAAAAATGTTTTTTTTAAGCACAATTTAGCACAAGGAGAATTCACTCACTGTCCTTCCAGGTCCCTGGAAACAAGGACTTTGACAGTGAAAGAAACTGACACACTCTCCCTACCTACAGTTTTCTGTCCCTAGAAAAAATGTTTTTTTTAAGCACAATTTAGCACAAGGAGAATTCACTCACTGTCCTTCCAGGTCCCTGGAAACAAGGACTTTGACAGTGAAAGAAACTGACACACTCTCCCTACCTACAGTTTTCTGTCCCTAGAAAAAATGTTTTTTTTAAGCACAATTTAGCACAAGGAGAATTCACTCACTGTCCTTCCAGGTCCCTGGAAACAAGGACTTTGACAGTGAAAGAAACAGACACACTCTCCCTACCTACAGTTTTCTGTCCCTAGAAAAAATGTTTTTTTTAAGCACAATTTAGCACAAGGAGAATTCACTCACTGTCCTTCCAGGTCCCTGGAAACAAGGACTTTGACAGTGAAAGAAACTGACACACTCTCCCTACCTACAGTTTTCTGTCCCTAGAAAAAATGTTTTTTTTAAGCACAATTTAGCACAAGGAGAATTCACTCACTGTCCTTCCAGGTCCCTGGAAACAAGGACTTTGACAGTGAAAGAAACTGACACACTCTCCCTACCTACAGTTTTCTGTCCCTAGAAAAAATGTTTTTTTTAAGCACAATTTAGCACAAGGAGAATTCACTCACTGTCCTTCCAGGTCCCTGGAAACAAGGACTTTGACAGTGAAAGAAACTGACACACTCTCCCTACCTACAGTTTTCTGTCCCTAGAAAAAATGTTTTTTTTAAGCACAATTTAGCACAAGGAGAATTCACTCACTGTCCTTCCAGGTCCCTGGAAACAAGGACTTTGACAGTGAAAGAAACTGACACACTCTCCCTACCTACAGTTTTCTGTCCCTAGAAAAAATGTTTTTTTTAAGCACAATTTAGCACAAGGAGAATTCACTCACTGTCCTTCCAGGTCCCTGGAAACAAGGACTTTGACAGTGAAAGAAACTGACACACTCTCCCTACCTACAGTTTTCTGTCCCTAGAAAAAATGTTTTTTTTAAGCACAATTTAGCACAAGGAGAATTCACTCACTGTCCTTCCAGGTCCCTGGAAACAAGGACTTTGACAGTGAAAGAAACTGACACACTCTCCCTACCTACAGTTTTCTGTCCCTAGAAAAAATGTTTTTTTTAAGCACAATTTAGCACAAGGAGAATTCACTCACTGTCCTTCCAGGTCCCTGGAAACAAGGACTTTGACAGTGAAAGAAACTGACACACTCTCCCTACCTACAGTTTTCTGTCCCTAGAAAAAATGTTTTTTTTAAGCACAATTTAGCACAAGGAGAATTCACTCACTGTCCTTCCAGGTCCCTGGAAACAAGGACTTTGACAGTGAAAGAAACTGACACACTCTCCCTACCTACAGTTTTCTGTCCCTAGAAAAAATGTTTTTTTTAAGCACAATTTAGCACAAGGAGAATTCACTCACTGTCCTTCCAGGTCCCTGGAAACAAGGACTTTGACAGTGAAAGAAACTGACACACTCTCCCTACCTACAGTTTTCTGTCCCTAGAAAAAATGTTTTTTTTAAGCACAATTTAGCACAAGGAGAATTCACTCACTGTCCTTCCAGGTCCCTGGAAACAAGGACTTTGACAGTGAAAGAAACTGACACACTCTCCCTACCTACAGTTTTCTGTCCCTAGAAAAAATGTTTTTTTTAAGCACAATTTAGCACAAGGAGAATTCACTCACTGTCCTTCCAGGTCCCTGGAAACAAGGACTTTGACAGTGAAAGAAACTGACACACTCTCCCTACCTACAGTTTTCTGTCCCTAGAAAAAATGTTTTTTTTAAGCACAATTTAGCACAAGGAGAATTCACTCACTGTCCTTCCAGGTCCCTGGAAACAAGGACTTTGACAGTGAAAGAAACTGACACACTCTCCCTACCTACAGTTTTCTGTCCCTAGAAAAAATGTTTTTTTTAAGCACAATTTAGCACAAGGAGAATTCACTCACTGTCCTTCCAGGTCCCTGGAAACAAGGACTTTGACAGTGAAAGAAACTGACACACTCTCCCTACCTACAGTTTTCTGTCCCTAGAAAAAATGTTTTTTTTTAAGCACAATTTAGCACAAGGAGAATTCACTCACTGTCCTTCCAGGTCCCTGGAAACAAGGACTTTGACAGTGAAAGAAACTGACACTCTCCCTACCTACAGTTTTCTGTCCCTAGAAAAAATGTTTTTTTTAAGCACAATTTAGCACAAGGAGAATTCACTCACTGTCCTTCCAGGTCCCTGGAAACAAGGACTTTGACAGTGAAAGAAACTGACACACTCTCCCTACCTACAGTTTTCTGTCCCTAGAAAAAATGTTTTTTTTAAGCACAATTTAGCACAAGGAGAATTCACTCACTGTCCTTCCAGGTCCCTGGAAACAAGGACTTTGACAGTGAAAGAAACTGACACACTCTCCCTACCTACAGTTTTCTGTCCCTAGAAAAAATGTTTTTTTTAAGCACAATTTAGCACAAGGAGAATTCACTCACTGTCCTTCCAGGTCCCTGGAAACAAGGACTTTGACAGTGAAAGAAACTGACACACTCTCCCTACCTACAGTTTTCTGTCCCTAGAAAAAATGTTTTTTTTAAGCACAATTTAGCACAAGGAGAATTCACTCACTGTCCTTCCAGGTCCCTGGAAACAAGGACTTTGACAGTGAAAGAAACTGACACACTCTCCCTACCTACAGTTTTCTGTCCCTAGAAAAAATGTTTTTTTTAAGCACAATATAGCACAAGCACAAAACACACTGACACTCTCCCTACCTATCCTTCTCTTTCCCTAAACTAAAGGAATCCAGGTTAAGCAAGAAAGAAATAAAAGTCATTGTCCCTGCCTATGCTGCTCTATCCCTGCTCCGGAACACACTACACTAGGCCGCCGTGCTGGCGGCCTTTTATAGTGTGGGGCGTGTACTAAACACCCTCAGCAATAATTGGCCACAGGCATCCTGCCTGTGGCCAATCATTGCTCTCCTCGCTGCCGGCGCTGTGATTGGCCAAGCATGCGGGGTCACAGTGCATGCTTGGCCAATCACAGCGCCTGGATGACACTGCGATGGCGTAGTGCATTGTGGGCCGTTCGCGTCACTCGAATTTGGCGCGAACGGCCCAAATCGTTCGATCTTCGTCGAACGATCGAACAGCCGATGTTCGAGTCGAACGTATGTTCGACTCGAACACGAAGCTCATCCCTAGTCTTAATGTCTCCTATTTCCATGCTTGCTATGATGTCCACTTTCGGGGAGTCCGCGTTCGCCCTTCCCCCAGACTGCAAGGACGCCGTCACCTCCAGCCCCCAGCCTGACCCGGAAGACAACCGGGGAGAGCCTGACCTCACGCCTACAGCGCGGCTTGTGCCACTCCGCGCCGGCCCCCCTGCGCTCAGAGACACACGCGGAGGTGAGGTAAGATACCGATGGATGTCTCCTTGAGGGGGAACTTATACTTGGTTTCTTTATGGCGGCTCTAGTCTTGTATTTGCGGCCGTTGTTCATCCCGCGATGTTGAATTTCTATCAGTCCCAGTTAGTCGGGGGATTCGCGGAGGTCCCGGAGCTCTAGTGCAGCGTGTCTCACACACAGCCATGTCTTGGCCACGCCCCAGGCCGTGGCTTTTAAACGATGCTCAATTGGTACTAAGGGGCCCAAAGTGTGCCAAGGAAATATCCCCCACATCATTACACCATCACCACCACCAGATACAAGGCAGGATGGATCCATGCTTTCATGTTGTTTACGCCTAATTCTGACCTTACCATCTGAATGTCGCAGCTGAAATCATGACTCATCAGATCAGGCAACATTTTTCCTTCTATTGTCCAAATTCGGTGAGCCTGTGCAAATTGTAGCCTTAGTTTCCTGTCCTTAGCTGACAGGACTGGCACCCGGTGTGGTCTTCTGCTCCTGTAACCCATCTGCTTCAAGGTTTCTGCATACCTTGGTTGCAGGCCTGGACTGGCCATAGGGCATACCGGGCATATGCCCGGTGGGCCGCATGTCATGTCTCCCCCCCCCGTGCACTCTCAGCTGCGAGTCGGAGCCGCACTTGAGTGACACTCGTCGGCACATTAGGGGGCCGGGACCCGCAATGATCCCCTTCTCTCTGGCACGGTGGCCGCAGCTCTAAGGATCTGATCAGTCTCGGCTCGGCTGTCTCACACAGCCGAGCAGCGTGAGGCCGCCTCCCCCTCCTCCTTTATGTCTACACAGGGGGAGGGGACGCGAAATGCAGTCCCGTGCTGATCTGAGGTACATCATGGGCCTGAAGGGGGGGGGGTCTGTATTGTAGGGGGGTTTCTGTATTGTAGGGGGGGGTTCTTTATTGTAGGGGTTGTCTGAAATGTGGGGGGGTTCTGTATTGTAGGGGGGGGTGAAATGTAGGGGGGGGTTCTGTATTGTAGGGGGGTTCTGTATTATAGGGGGGTCTGTAATGTAGGGGGGGTCTGTAATGTAGGGGGGGTCTGAAATGTAGGGGGGTTCTGTATTGTAGGGGGGGTTCTGTATTATAGGGGGTCTGTAATGCATACCTGCCAACAGGCACGGATTCCGCGGGTTTCTCACGCACAGGCCCCTCCTTCCCGCATTCCCGCGAGAGCTGTATTTTTCCCGCAGGCACAGCAGGAAGTGAAGTAACTACGAGGTAGGCACCCCCCCGCAATGTGCGGCACCCCCCCGTGACCCAATGTCCGTTCGATTGCAGGGGAGAGGGGAGATCATCAATGTCCCGCAGTGGGACTTTAACAAGTTGGGAGGTATGTGTAATGTAGGGGGGGTCTGAAATGTAGGGGGGTTCTGTATTGTAGGGGTTCTGTATTGTAGGGGGGTCTGTATTGTAGGGGGGTCTGTATTGTAGGGGGGTCTGTAATGTAGGGGGGTCTGTAATGTAGGAGGGTCTGTGTTGTAGGGGGGTCTGTAGTGTAGGGGGGTTCTGTATTGTAGGGGGGTCTGAAATGTAGGGGGGTTCTGTATTGTAGGGGGGTCTGAAATGTAGGGGGGGTTCTGTATTGTAGGGGCAGTCTGAAATGTAGGAGGGGTCTGTATTGTAGGGGGGTCTGAAATGTAGGGGGGGGGTTCTGTATTGTAGGGGCAGTCTGAAATGTAGGAGGGGTCTGTATTGTAGGGGGGTCTGAAATGTAGGGGGGGTCTGTATTGTAGGGGGGTCTGTAATGTATTGGGGGTTTGTAATGTAGGGGGGTCTGTAATGTAGGGGGGTCTGTATTGTAGAAGGGGGTCTGTATTGTAGGGAGGGGGTCTGTATTGTAGGGAGGGGGTCTGTACTGTAGGGAGGGGGTCTGTACTGTAGGGAGGGGGTCTGTGCAGGGTGCTGTGTAATGTAAAGGGGTCCAGAGGTGCAGGGTGCTGTGTAATGTAAAAGAGTCCAGAGGTGCGGTGCTATGTAATGTAAGGGGGTCCAGGGTGCTGTGTAATGTAAAAGGGTCCAGAGGTGCGGTGCCATGTAATGTAAAGGGGTCCAGGGTGCGGTGCTGTGTAATGTTAAGGGGTCCAGGGTGCCGTGTAATGTAAAGGGGTCCAGAGGTACAAAGTGCTGGAACACCACATCCCATCATTAACCGCCGCCGCAAAGCGGTTGTAATCTGTGGTTATTTGAGTTACTGTTGCCTTTCTATAATCTGGAACCAGTCTACCCATTCTCCTCTGACCTCTGACATCAACAAGGCATTTTTGTCCACACAACTGCCGCTCTCTGGATATTTTCTCTTTTTCTGACCCATCTCTGTAAACCCGAGAGATGGTTGTGTGTGAAAATCCCAGTAGATTTTTGAAATACTCAGACCAGCCCGTCTAACACCAACAACCATGCCACGTTCAAAGTCACCTAAATCCTCTTTCTTCCCCATTCTGATGCTTGGTTTAAACTTCAGCAAGTCGTCTTGACCACGTCTAGATGCTTAAATGCATTGAGTTGCTGCCATGTGATTGGCTGATTAGCAATTTGTGTTGCCAAACAATTGAACAGGTGTACCTAATAAAGTGGCCGGTGAGTGTATGTATACAGTATACTGTATATATAGTCCATTTATGGTGGGCAGCATAGTATGATCTTTCCCTGCCTCCCTGGGTTCAGTTCCTCAGGTTCCCTTTTCTCCATCGAGGCCATCTTGTCATTTAAAGAGACCCTGTCAAACCAGCAACAGAAGGGGTAATAATGCTCATCTCTCTGACAGCCCATGTCTCCTATCTTCCTTGTATTGAAACTTCTTTACGCCTGTTGAGAATTTGACACTTCCGGGAGTGTCAGATTTCTGTGTTTCTCCATAGCATGCCATGGTTCCATCCAGTGATCTGGATTTTTCTGCACAAAAACAACGCAGATCACCACTAGGACACACAGAAAACAATTTTTTCCTATGTGCCCCGTTCACACTACAGCACTGGTGTGATATGCCGCAGTGTAATGCACTGCATCATTTTCCTTTCACTTCACAATTATGTACCACTTTGTGCTGGTCTATCACATAATGATAGAGACTTGATGGAGTGCACATTTGTACACTTTTAGTAAAGTTTTTTTTTTTTAAGAATTTTTTATTCACATTTTTCAAAATACATCAATGGTGCGTAATGAAAAGCGGCAAGTGATTGATTTGAAAACATCATTGGATTAAAAAGTGCCCCATCATTGGTTTTAGTGGAAGAAATATTGGCCTATTGTTGGTATTCATGGGAGGAATGATGCCCCATTGTTGGCATTCAAGGTAGGAATGATGCCCTATCGTTGGTGCCTGTGGAAGGAATGGTGTCCCATCATTGGTGCCTGTGGGAGGAATGGTGCCCCATCATTGGTGCCTGTGGGAGTTATGGTGCCCCGTCATTGGTGCCTGTGGGAGTTATGGTGCCCCGTCATTGGTGCCTGTGGGTGGAATGGTGCCCCGTCATTGGTGCCTGTGGGAGGAATAGTGCCCCATCATTGGTGCCTGTGGGAGGAATGGTGCCCAATCATTGGAGCCTGTGGGAGGAATAGTGCCCCGTCATTGGTGCCTGTAGGAGGAATGGTGCCCCATCATTAGTGTTTGTGGGAGGAATGGTGCCCGTCTGTCAGGGCTGGGCTCAGCCCTTCCTTCTCTGAGCTGGCCGCTCAGCTGTCAGCTAATTGCCAGCTCCTATCTCTCCACAGTGACTCACCTGTTGATGATCCCTCGTCAGTCCTGCCTACTTAAAGCCTTCCAGCTCACTTCGCCTTCGCCTGTGTTAACGTCACAAGAGACTTTCTCCTGCGTTCCTGTTGAAGACTTGCTTGGCTGACGTTCCTTCTGGCTACTGATTCTGCTGGTTGTACTACTACCTTTATCGCTGGCTCTTGGACATTGGTTTGGCCGACTACCTGATCCGGTTACTGAACTCTGGCTATGTTTTGACTACGCTTACTCTGTTTACCTTTTTATTATTATTATTAAACAAGTGTGATTTAAGGCCCCATGCACACGAGACGCTGTTAAACGCACGTTCAGAGGCAGTTGGACACTTTTTTCAACTGCTCCTGAACACATTCAATGTTATCCTATGTGTCCATGCACACAGTCTCGTTTATTGCCGTTTTTAGACAGTTGCGCTTAACCTCATTTTTCCAGAAGCAAAAGTTTTCCACGTTTCAGACGCAAAATGCGGCTAAACGCCGCTAAACGCGGCAAAACGTGGTACCAGCGTTTTGCCGCATTTTCGTTTATAAGCGTTTTAAAGGTGACCTATTTTTTTACATTAGAAATCTCAAAAATGATGAAAAACCATTAAAAAAATATTTAAAAAAATGTAATTGCTTGCATTGCACTGTAGACAATCCACAACTTGTGGCAGGTGACGTGGCAAGTGGACAATCCACAACTTGTGACAGGTAACGTGGCAAGTGGACAATCCACAACTTGTGGCAGGTGATGTTGCCAGGTGACGTGGCAGGTGGAAATCCACAAATTGTGGCAGGTGACGTGGCCAGGTGACGTGGCTAGGTGACGTGGCAAGTGGACAATCCACAACTTGTGGCAGATGGACAATCCACAAATTGTGGCAGGTGACGTGGCCAGGTGACGTGGCTAGGTGACGTGGCAAGTGGACAATCCACAACTTGTGGCAGGTGACGTGGCAGGTGGACAATCCACAAATTGTGGCAGGTGACGTGGCCAGGTGATGTGGCAGGTGGACAATCCACAACTTGTGGCAGGTGACGTGGTAGGTGGACAATCCACAAATTGTGGCAGGTGATGTGGCAAGTGGACAATCCACAACTTGTGGCAGGTGACGTGGCCAGGTGATGTGGCCAGATGACGTGGCAGGTGGACAATCCACAAATTGTGGCAGGTGACGTGGCCAATCCACAAATTGTGGCAGGTGGCGTGGCCAGGTGATGTGGCAAGTGGACAATCCGCAAATTGTGGCAGGTGACGTGGCCAGGTGATGTGGCAAGTGGACAATCCACAAATTGTGGCAGGTGACGTGGCAAGTGGACAATCCACAACTTGTGGCAGGTGATGTGGCAAGTGGACAATCCACAACTTGTGGCAGGTGACATGGCCAGGTGACGTGGCAGGTGGACAATCCACAAATTGTGGCAGGTGACGTGGCAAGTGGACAATCCACAACTTGTGGCAAGTGGACAATCCACAACTTGTGGCAGGTGACGTGGCCAGGTGACGTGGCAAGTGGACAATCCACAAATTGTGGCAGGTGACGTGGCAGGTGACGTGACAGGTGGACAATCCACAAATTGTGGCAGGTGACGTGGACAGGTGACGTGGCAAGTGGACAATGCACAACTTGTGGCAGGTGACGTGGCAAGTGGACAATGCACAACTTGTGGCAGGTGACGTGGCAAGTGGACAATTCACAACTTGTGGCAGGTGACGTATCAGGTGACGTGGCAAGTGGACAATCCACAGCTTGTGGCAGATGATGTGGCAAGTGATACGCTAAATACAAGTACACTGCTGCTCTCTCAGCTGCTGGTCTCCCAAAATGGCTGAAATGGTTAAATAATACTGTTTTTTGAGCTTAGGGAGGGTCTTATGATGTTTCTTAACTAAACGCCTATAGACGCAAACGCGGTAAAACGCCGCTAAAATCGCGGCAAAACGGGCGTTTTTAAACGCCAGTTTTAGCCTTTAAAAGCGTGTGTTCGGCAGAGTTTGCACCGGCGTCTCGTGTGCATGGGGGCCTAACTGCACTTCTGTCTCCGTCTGATTCATGGTTTCTGACACCGTCATTGGTGCCTGTAGAAGGAATGGTGCCCCATTATTGGCGCTTGTGGGAGGAGTGGTGCCCCATCATTGGTGCCTGTAGAAGGAATGGTGCCCCATCATTAGTGTTTGTGGGAGGAATAGTGCCCCGTCATTGGTGCCCCCTGATCACTCTGTATTGAATTGTATTGTGATTGTACGGTCTTCCTTGATGTTGTAAAGCGCTGCGCAAACTGTTGGCGCTATATAAATCCTGTATAATAATAATAATAGAAGGAATGGTGCCCCATCATTAGTGTTTTTGGGAGGAATAGTGCCCCGTCATTGGTGCGTGTAGAAGGAATGGTGCCCCATCATTAGTGTTTGTGGGAAGAGTGGTGCCCCATCATTGGTGCCTGTGGGAGGAATAGTGCCCCATCATTGGTGCCTGTGGGAGGAATAGTGCCCCATCATTGGTGTCTGTGGGAGGAATGGTACCCCGTCACTGGTGTCTGTGGGAGGAATAGTGTCCCATCATTGGCATCAGTGGATGGCATGGTGCCCCAAGGGCCAGATAAAGGCAAGCAAAGGTCCATATCCGGCTTGCTGGCACAGTTTGGAGACCACTGGGTTAAAGAAATGACATAATAAAAGATTACGTGGAAAGCTCTACTGAGGTGCTGGGACAGATGTGAACAATTCACTCTTTAAATAAATAAGTAAATCTTTTTATAGACGCTGTGTGAGAAGTGTAAACTGTCCTATAAATAGAGGTAAATCTCATGATCCAATAACTCTTTATATACTGTAAATTGGGTTTTTTGCAACTGCAGCCTGACCAAAAACATAATACTTAAAGATACCTCCATCCCTGCTAATGAGGAGAGTGGCAGAGTCTGTGTCAGGATCACTTAAGTGCTCCTGCTCCTCATTCCAGCATCCGTATTTTGGCTATTGCATTCTCCCTGTCTGTGTCCACCTACTAGGTGATTGATGTGGTCAGTCACCTGATATTAGCAAGCCAATCGCTCAGTCCTTGGCTTGTGATAGTGATTGATACCTGTGTTGTTCCTGATTGAGCTCCCTGTCTGTCTGCCCTGCTTTACTAGTTTGGATTTCCCTGTGTATGACTTCGGACCGGATTATTGGACTATTTCTTGAACTCAGCCTGCCTTTTACCTAGACTGTCATTGAATCACGCTACCAGTCTGCTAACTGCAAGTATCTCTTGGCTTTGCTCAGTTTGCATCTGCCCTGGTGTGGTGGCCAGGCACTTTAGCATTGTGTATAAGTCCTGGGGGCAACCAAGTACCCGTAGGCCTGCTTGCCTTAAGGCAGTGGTCCCCAAACTGCGGCCCAGGGGCTGGATGTGGCCCTTCCTTTTATATGGCCATATGTCACCAACGAAGGGGCACAGTTCCTCCCAATAACACTGATCATGAGGCACATTTCCTCCCAATGACACCAACGATAGGGCCCAATGTCACCAATGATGGGGCAAAGTTCCTCCCAATGACACCAACAATGAGGTCCAAATGACACCAAGGATGGGGCACAATTCCTCTCAATGACACCAACAATGAGGTCCAAATGACACCAAGGATGGGGCACAATTCCTCTCAATGACACCAACAATGAGGTCCAAATGACACCAAGGATGGGGCACAATTCCTCCCAATGACACCAACAATGAGGCCCAAATGACACCAAGGATGGGGCACAATTCCTCTCAATGACACCAACGAATGGGCCCAATGACACCAAGGATGGGGTACAATTCCTCCCAATGACGCCAACAATGAGGCCCAAATGACACCAAGGATGGAGCACAATTCCTCTCAATGACACCAACAATGAGGCCCAAATGACACCAAGGATGGGGCACAATTCCTCTCAATGACACCAACGAATGGGCCCAATGACACCAAGGATGGGGTACAATTCCTCCCAATGACGCCAACGAATGGGCCCAATGACACCAAGGATGGGGCACAATTCCTCCCAATGACACCAACAATGAGGCCCAATGACACCAAGGATGGGGCACAATTCCTCCCAATGACGCCAACGAATGGGCCCAATAACACCAAGGGTGGGGCACAATTCCTCCCAATGACACCAACGAATGGGTCCAATGACACCAAGGATGGGGCACAATTCCTCCCAATGACACCAACGAATGGGCCCAGTGACACCAAGGATGGGGCACAATTCCTACCAATGACGCCAACGAATGGGTCCAATGACACCAAGGATGGGGCACAATTCCTCCCAATGACACCAACGAATGGGCCCAGTGACACCAAGGATGGGGCACAATTCCTACCAATGACGCCAACGAATGGGCCCAATGACACCAAGGATGGGGCACAATTCCTACCAATGACACCAACAATGAGACCCAATGACACCAAGGATGGGGCACAATTCCTCCCAATGATACCAACGAATGGGCCCAATGACACCAAGGATGGGGCACCATTCCTCCCAATGACACCAACAATGAGGCCCAATGACACCAAGGATGGGGCACAATTCCTCCCTATGACACCAACGAATGGGTCCAATGACACCAAGGATGGGGCACAATTCCTCCCAATGACACCAACAATGAGGCCCAATGACACCAAGGATGGGGCACAATTCCTCCCAATGACACCAACGAATGGGCCCAATGACACCAAGGATGGGGCACAATTCCTACCAATGAATGGGCCCAATGACACCAAGGATGGGGCACAATTTCTCCCAATGACACCAACGATGGGGTTCATTTCTTCTCACCAACACCAAAGATGGGGCATTGTTTACTCCAGCTGATGCTGGGACATTTCCTACTCCCAAAGGCCACAGTCCGGCCCCCCTAAAACCTGAAGGACAGTAACCTGGCCCTTTGCTTATAAAGTTTGGAGACCCCTGTCTTAAGGGAAAGGGGGCTGCTATAGGTGAAGCACACAGTAGCTAGCTATAGTGTCTGACCACCTGCGTTGGGGTAGACGTGACAGTCTGCATCCCTTTAGATGTGATTTCCCCTTGGGAGCATGTCACCAAAAGATGTTGCAGGGGATGTTCAAAATCTGACTTGTATCCGAGTGCAGACTTCTGGGAAAATCGGTGAGCCAATCACACAAGCAGAAAATGACATATCTGGGGGGACGTTATGTACCCCATCTATGTACCTCTAGGTTGCAATATTGCATTTCACAGAAAATTCCAGCGGCTGCAGATTAAAAAGGAAAGGTCATTTTTAATAACATTCAATTACAATATGACTTGTGTAGCAAATGTATATGCTATACTATTTTTTTTTGCTATTCTTTCCCCACGAAAGTGGAGTTACCCTTTAAATAAGGTTCTAAGATTCCTCAACTCTTATTTTGAAATCGGGTCTTTTTTATTGCTTATTTTTTTATCAACAAATAAACAAACAAGTACAAAACCAGATATACATCCCAGGTCCCCCATTTTGCCATTAGGTGCAGTACAGGTAAGTTACACTGGTGTTATATCAGAGAAACTGGAGCACTCGGAATCTGGTGCAGCTCTGCATGGCAGCCAATCAGCTTCTAACTTCAGCTTGTTCAATTAACCACTTCCGGACCGCCCACTGTATATATACGTCGGCACTTTAAAGATGGATATCTTGGTTATGGCAGCAGCTGCTGACATAACCGAGGTATCCATTTTTTCAGCGGGCGGTCCAGTTTACGATAATGGTGGTGTCTGTGGTGGATTCGCCGCGAGATCATCGTTTTCGGCGGCAGAAAAGGGGCCCCCCCTCCCGCCGCTCTCCCGCACCCTCCGCCGCTTACCAGACCTGTCGGTAGTGGTGGAGGCGATCGGGTCCTTCTCATTCCTGGGTATGGATACGAGTAAGGGGAAGATGGCCCCCACCCGTCTCCATGCCATAGCAGGGCGGAAGTGACGTTTTGACGTCACGCCTCTTAAAGGGCCATTTTTTTTGTCATTTTTTCAAATGACAAATTTTAATTATTTTTTCTTTTTATTGCATTTAAGTCCAAATATGAGATCTGAGATCTTTTTGACCCCAGATCTCATATTTAAGAGGACCTGTCATGCTTTTTTCTACTACAAGGGATGTTTGCATTCCTTGTAATGGAAATAAAAGTGACCCAATTTCTTTTTTTTTTTTTTAAAACAATTTGAAAATCAATAAAATAAAGTAAAATAAATAAGAATAAAAAATAAAATTGAAAGCGCCCTGTCCGGACGAGCTCGCACACAGAAGCAAATGCATACGTGAGCAGCGCCCGCATATGAAAACGGTGTTCAAACCACACATGTGAGGTATCGGCGTGACATGTTGGGTATCAATTTACTCGGCGTAACATTATCTTTCACAATATAAAAAAAAAAATTGGGCTAACTTTACTGTTGTCTTATTTTTTAATTCAAAGTGATTTTTTTTCCAAAAAAAGTGCGCTTGTAAGACCGCTTGTATATGTTTGGGGGTTCTATGTAATTTTCTAGCAAAAAAAAAAAATAGTTTTCCACTTGTAAACACCGAGTCTGAAAAACAGGTTCGGTCCTTAACCACTTGTCGCCCACGCTATAGACAAAAGACGTCTACAGCGCGGCGCTCAATTGCCGGGAGCACGTCCCTGGACGTCTTCCTGTTTGCTTGTTCCCCACGCACCGCCGCGGGCGCGCATTGGGGAAAAGCTGTCCCCGCCGTATCACGCGAGTGCCAATGCGCGTGCCTGGCGGCCGCGATGTCCGCCAGATGCCCGCGATCGGCATTTACAGAGCCAGGGACGTGGATCTCTGTGTGTAAACACAGAGATCCACGTCCTGTCAGGGAGAGGAGACCAATGCTGTGTCCCTTGTACATAGGGACACCGATCGGTCACCTCCCCCAGTCAGTCCCCTCCCCCCACAGTAAGAATCACTCCCTAGGGAACACATTTAACCCCTTGATCGCCCCTAGTGTTAACCCCTTCCCTGCCAGTCACATTTATACAGTAATCAGTGCATATTTATAGCACTAATCGCTGTACAAATGTGAATGGTCCCAAAATAGTGTCAAGTGTCCGATTTGTCCGCCGCAATATCACAGTCCTGACAAAAATCGCTGATAACTAGTAAAAAAATAAATAAAAAAATCATAAATCTAATCTCCTATTTTGTAGGCGCTATAACTTTTGCGCAAACCAATCGCTTTACGCTTATTGTGATTTTTTTTTTTTTACCAAAAATATGTAGAAGAATACGTATTGGCCTAAACTGAGGAAAAAAATATATATTTTTTTTCTTTTAAAATTGGGATATTTATTATAGCAAAAAGTAAAAAATATTGTGTTTTTTTTTTTTTTTTTTCAAAATTGTCAGTCTTTTTTGTTTATAGCGCAAAAAATAAAAAACGCAGAGATGATCAAATACCACCAAAAGAAAGCTCTGTTTGTGGGAAAAAAAAAGGACGTCAATTTTGTTTGGGAGCCACGTCGCATGACCGCGCAATTGTCATTCAAAGCGTGACAGTGCTGAAAGCTGAAAATTGGCCTGGGCAGGAAGGGGGTGAAAATGCCCGGTATTGAAGTGATTAAGATTTAACAATAAAACCTGAAAGATGGTTGGTTTCTATGCAAAGCTGCACCAGATTTTGCACTCTCCAGGTATAGTAAATAACCCTCATAGTCATTTTAATAGAGGTTTGCAAATTTGTACCGCCAATCGCTTACAGAGATAAAAGCTCTGTACAGCTATATACCGTATATGAAGATTCTGAGCTACACAAACTACAAATGAAAACTAGAGTCTGACATATCCTCCATGAGAAAAAACAAGTATGATTTGATATTATTTATATCTGTATGATAGCTTATTAGGAATTTTTACAACTAGAGACAAGTTTGACATACAGTGTGAGTGTCCTTTGATGTTTAGTGAGCACCAAGGCCCAGAGACTACTGACTTATTGTAACAATCTAACAAGGGCTGTCAGCCCAGGAACCGATGACCATGGGTTCCAAAGTTCTTCAAACTTCTGAGGGCAGCCCCTATATCAGGAGTACTGAATCCACGAAGGTCCAGTCGGTAACATTCTCCTCCTCTAGAGGTCTGAATCTCATTTCTGCTCTATGACTCAGATCCTTCACATCACAGCTCCAGCCCCTCTTTACATCGGTGTCTTCAGTCTTCTCCTTCATATCACAGACCCCCCCCCCATTTCTTTACATCAGTCTCCCTTGCAATCAAGGTCCCCCCCTCACACATCACAGCCCCCCTTGTAATCACAGACCCCCCCCAATCTCAAAGCTTCATCCCCTGCTCACATCAGAGCCACCCCCCTTACATCACAGCAACCATTAAAACACTGCTCCCCTTGCAATCACGCCCCCCGCCTTACATCTCAGTCTCCCTTACAACCACAGTCCCTTTATATCTCAGGCTCCCTTGCAATCACCGCCCCCCATCCCCTTCTCACATCACAGCCCCCCCTTCCTCACAGCATCCTCCATTACACCCCAGCCCCCATTGCAATCACACCCCCCCTTCTCACATCATAGCCCCACACTCACTTTACAGCCCCCCCTTACATCACAGTTCCCCTTGCAATCATGGCTCCCTCCTCCTTACATCCCTGTCTCCCTTGCAATCACAGACCCCACACCCCTCATCTCACAGCTTCCAACTCTCCTCACATCACAGCCCCCATTAAAATACAGCTACCCTTGTAATCACGCCCCCCCCCCCCCCTTCAACACATCATAGCACCCTCTCCATACAACTCAGCCCCTTCCCTCACATCAGTCACCTTGCAATCACAGCCCATCTAACAGCTCCACCCCCACCCACATCACAGCCTCCCCCCTTGCAATTACAGACCCCCCTCTCATCTCACAGACCCCCTTCTAATATCACAGTCCCCATTAACACACCGTCCCCCTTGCAATTACAGGTCTCCTTATCCCTTCACAGAGGGTAGGAGATAAGACAGGTCTGCACAGAGGATGGGAGCTGCCTATCTGTTTATGTTAACAAACAAGTAATTGGTTGTTAGGGCCACCTCGCATCTTAGCAACCCACCACATGCTTGGCAATTTAAAAGTTGGGCAGCTCCTGTTCCTCGTTTAGACTTGCCATATCTTCTGCCCTCTGCCTTGATGTGAGGTTGACAGCAGCAGCAGGCGGGTGAGGATACACAGGAGAGAAGTCCACTCAGGCTGCCAAGTGGTGCGGCTGTGGTCCAGACAGTCACTTGGTTCGTGTCCACACCCTGGTCTGCCATTTAGTGACACCTGCACTATATTAAAAAGCTAATTTTCTTTGGAAAATCGCAGACATTTTAGACAAATTCATGCTTCCAATCTTATGGCAATGCCTCCATATAGACATGGTTTGACAAATTGCATGTGGAGGAACTCTTAACCGTACTGAATACCTTTTGCGATGAACTAGAATATCAACTATAAACCAGGTCCAACTTCACTGCTTGATCTCACAAATGCTCTTTTGGCTGAATGGACACAATTCTCACAGACACACTCTGAAAGCCTTCCCAGAAGAGCAGAGGCTGTTATAGCTGCAAGGGAAGAAAGAGGGAAACTCCATAGTAATGCCCATATTTTGGAATGGCATTCCCAACAAGTTTATATAGGTGTGATGGTCAATTGATTAGATAGTCTACATGTAGTTCTGCTTTAAAGTTTGTATAGATCTCCTCATGTTTAACCATATATGATTTTCTACGAGAACCTCTCCATCATACACTACTTAGATGGATGTGCCCCTGTTATAAACTATATGAAGTTTTGCACTTTTTGAAAAACTTGTCCCACATTCCGATGTTGATTATGGTTTTGCACCCATGCAAATCCTCTGTTGTACGATAAGATGGTTTTTAGTGAAAAAACATTTCCCTCATTCTGAACACGAATACGACCTCTCTCCAGTATGAAGTTTCTATTGGGTGATAAGGTATGACCCCCGAGAGAAGAAATTCCCACATTCCAAATATGAATAAGGCTTCTCCCACGTGCAGGTTCTTTCACAGTAAACAAAAGCTAAGCCTCTTGCAAAACAATTCCGACCATGAATTTGTCTTCGGCCTAGTGTGAGGTTTTGTGTGAAAACAAAAGCCGTACTTGGAGTAATAATAAAAAAAGTCTGTTTTATGACCGTGAATACGGCTTCTTCCCTGCATGAATTTTCTTATGTAATTTGAGATTGCTCTGCTGACTAAAACATTTCCCACACTCTGAACATGCATACGGCTTCTCCCCAGTGTGAGTTCTCATGTGCTTCACAAGACTTGAGCTCCTGCTAAAACATTTCTCACATTCCGAACAGGCGTACGGCTTCTGCCCCGTGTGAATTCTCTTATGTGATTTCAGATTGCACTGCTGACTAAAACATTTCCCGCACTCCGAACATGTATACGGCTTCTCCCCCGTATGAGTCCTCATGTGATTAACAAGATTTGAACTCTTAATGAAACATTTCCCACATTCTAAACATGAATAAGGCTTCTTCCCTGTGTGAAGTCTCTGGTGTCTAGAAAGATCCGTTCTCAGCGCATACGATTTCCCGCATTCTGAACATGAATACGGCTTCTCCCCAGTGTGCGTTTTCTGGTGTGAGAGGAGTGTCCCTAAATGGGTAAAACGTTTCCCGCACTCAGGACAAGGGTACGGTTTCTCAGCTGTGTGGATTTTCTGGTGTGTGGAAAGGTCCGAACTTGTTGCAAAACATTTGCCGCATACAGAACACAAATAACGCTTTTCTGCTGTATGAATTTGCTGGTGAGAGAGGAGTGTTGCCTTCCGGGCAAAAAATCTTCCACATATAGTACAGGAGAACATTAAACCCCCACTATGATCTGTTTGAGTGTCAGGAGGTGAGTGTTGGGTAAGACTCCCCCCATGTGTAGAGGGATCAGATAACAGATCTGCACTGGAAAGTTGTGGATGAAGATACTGGGTAATTACATTTTCTTCTGTAGAATTCTCTGTTAGGTTGTCGTTTTCCGTTTCATCACCAGGAGAGATGACAGAATCATTTCCGATGTATCGTCCATCTGATGCAAATAAAATATAGAAGGGGATAAGAACACTTAAAGTGGTTGTAAACCTCAGACATGAAATATGAACAAAGCATATCTCTCTATAGTGCGTACTTGTCTCAGCCCAGAGCACTAAGTGTCATTTCTGTCTGCTGCTTCGTTCCTCTGCTATCAGCATGAATCACTTCTGACAAGTTTTCCTGACACCAAGAGATATAAAGGCGACAGGGGAGGGAGCTCCAGCACACAGCCTGTGATTGACAGCCTCAGCTCTTTCTGTGTGAGGGAGGTTGTGTCCCTTCCTTCCAATCAGCTCGCAGGGCTCTTCTCACTGAGCTTTAAAGCGGTTGTATAGTCCCAGAATTTTTTTTTTTTTCTGTCACCTGTAAGGCAAAAGGCATAATGAGCACCGCATACTAGCTCATTATGAAATACTTACCTTAGAATTAGGCGTTGGTAACTCACCTGGTCCACGCCGAGGGAGATGACATGTTGCCTCGGCGTGTCTTCCGGGTATCACGGCTCCAGCGCTGTGAGTGGCTGGAGCTGGGATGACGTCACTTCTTTCCCGGCAAGGCCCGGCGTCTGCCAGGCCTTCAGCCGAGAATCCCCTGTGCGCATGCGCCGCTGTAGTCAGCTGCTCATTGCGAGGGGAATATCTCCTAATCCATACAGATTTAGGAGATATATTTTTTTTTACCTACAGGTAAGCCTTATTATAGGCTTGCCTGTAGGTAAACGTTTAAAACCTGACTATACAACCACATTAAGAAAAAATTGCTTTTATACAAAGTGCCCTTTTTTTTTGCATCCTCCCCTGACCCAACAGATCCCACCCTCTCCCTCCACAGATGCATACTTGCTGAGTAAATAATAGGATTTTTTGGTACTCACTGTAAAATCCTTTTCTCTGACTTCCATGGACTGACACAGCATCTTCAATCTTGACAAAGTGGGTAATGTTCCTGCTCATAGGAGAAGACTAGGCAGAATGTTAGATGTTTTAACATACATTCCATTACCAGAGCTGAACAGCCCTGCCCAGGGGGTGGCCCCTCCGGACATAACCCTCCTACCTGCAGCCAGCAGCCTCAGTTCGTATTAAAGCAGTACAAACACAAAAAAGAAGGGGTGGGTGCTGTGTCAGTCCATAGACGTCAGAGAAAAGGATTTTACGGTGAGTACAGAAAAAATACTATTTTCTCTTACCATCCATGGACTGACACAGCATCTTCAATCTTGACAAAGTGGGACATCCCAAAGCAGTGTCAAAGAACGAGGGGTGGGAACAGTATCAAGGAAAAAAACAAACTTCACCCCAAACAAGCAGAGCTCCTCAACAGAGGAGTTGCAACTTTAAACAGCCGCCTGCAAAACCTTACGGCCGAAGGAAGCATCAGAAGATGCATCCACATCAACCTTATAAAACTTTGAAAAGGTATGTGCGGATGACCAGGTCGCCGCCTTGCACACTTGTGCAACAGACGCTTGATGTCGTAAAGCCCAGGAAGCACCAATTGCCCTGGTTGAATGCGCCGTAACTGGAAAAGGAGGCGTCCGTCCCTTAAGGGCATAGGCCTGTATGACAGACTGCCGGATCCACGAGAAATGGTGGCAGACGAAACCGCTTGGCCCTATTTTGGACCAGACACAAACAGCGAGTCAGACTTCCGAATCGAAGCCGTAGCAGACAGGTACACCCGCAGGGCATGTACCACGTCTAACGCGTGGAGCGCAAACTCTCTGGGATGCGACGGACGAGGACATAAGCACGATGTCCTCATTAAGATGGAAGGCCGAGACCACCTTCGGAAGAAAAGAAGGCTGCGGGCGTAGCACCGCCTTTTCCTTATAGAGGACCAAGTATAGCGGTTTGCAAGACAAGGCCGCCAACTCGGAAACCCTTCTGACAGAAGTAATGGCTACCAGAAAAGCCACCTTCTGAGATGAAGTTAAGAGGATGTTTTCAAAAGGAGGTTCCTGAAGAACCGAGAGCACCAAATCCCAAGGAGGAAGAGGTGGTTTAACAGGGGGGAGCACATGTCGGCCCCCCTGTATGAAGGTACTAAATCAAAGAATGGCCCACTAGCAGCCTCTGAAAGAAAATAGCCAAAGCTGAAATCTGACCCTTAATGGTGCTTAAGGCAAGCTTTTAGGTCACAGCACGCTGTAAAAACAGCAAGATCCTGGGAACGGAATACGTCCGTGGACGCCAATCCAGCTCCTCACACATAGCGATGAAGGCCCTCCAGGTACGGTGGTATATCTTCCTGGAGGAAGATTTCCGTGCCCTCAGCATGTTTGAGATGACCGAACCCGGTCTCTCAGCACCTGGCTTTCAATAGCCATGCCGTTAAAGCCAGCGACTGTAAAGCAGGATGAAGTATGGGACCTTGAAACAGAAGGTCCTCCCGCATCGGCAGTCGCCATGGAACGTCCGCCACTAGGCACACAAGATCGGCGTACCAAGGACGCAGAGGCCAATCTGGAGCGATGAGGATTACCGGAATCCCCTCGGCCTCCACCCTGCGAAGCAATCGAGGAAGCAGCTTCAGTGGAGGATAGGCATAAATCAGCCGATACCGACCCCACGGGGCCACCAACGCGTCCGCCCAGGGATCCCTGGACCTGGCCACGAATCTCGAAACCTTTCGATTGAGTCGAGAGGCCGGGAGTTCCACATCCAGCTTGCCCCACCTCCGGCAAAGGAGTTGAAGCACCTCCGGATGCAAGGACCATTCCCCCTGGTCCAACATCTGGCGGCTCAGATAGTCCACCTGCCAGTTGTCTACTCCTGGAATGTAAACGGCCGACAGAGCCGGCACGCTTCTTTCCGCCAACCTTAGGATATGAGCGACCTCGGACGCCGCAGCTGAGCTCCGAGTTCCCCCCTGATGGTTGACATAAGCCACCGCCGTGGCGTTGTCCGATTGGATCCTGACCGAGCGTCCCTGCAGTCTCCTCGACCACGAGGAGAGGCACAGTCTGATTGCTCGGAGTTCCAGGACATTGATTGGCAGACGGGACTCGTCCGGAGACCAGAGCCCTTGGGCTGACAGAACTCCCCAGACTCCGCCCCAGCCCGAAAGACTGGCGTCCGTTGTGATCACAGTCCACTGAACAGGAAGGAACGACTTCCCTGACCGAAGGGCCGGGGAACTCAGCCACCACGTCAGGGATGCCCTGACCAGGTGACCAGGTGACTCACCTGGATCTGACGATCCAGTGACAATGGAGACTTATTCCAGCAAGATAGGATCTCCTTTTGTAAGATTCGAGTGTGGAATTGGGCATATGGTACAGCCTCAAAGGAAACCACCATGAGTCCCAGGACCCTCATGCAAAAACGGAGTGACGACCTTTTGCGGGACGTCAGCACCCGTACCGCAGATTGAAGAGTCTGTAACTTGTCTAAGGGTAGAAATACTCTCGCCTCTAATCCTAGGTACTCCAGACGCTGAGTCGGAACCAGGACCGACTTCTGAATGTTCATCAGCCAGCTGAATTCTCGTGGGGCCTGACTGGCTATCACCACATTTTCCTCTAATTCTGAGCCAGAGTCTGCTCTCAGAAGAAGATCGTCTAGATAGCCCACGATAGCAATGCCTCACTGTCTCAGCAAAGCTAGAATCGGGGAAAGCACCTTGGTGAAAACCCACGGTGCTGACGCCAAACCGAAGGGAAGAGCCACAAACCGATAGTGGTCTTCGCCTATCGCGAAGCGCAGAAACTTCTGGTGACCCGCGCAGATTGGGACATGCAAGTAGGCGTCCTTGATGTCCAAGGATGGCAGAAAATCCCCCGTGTGGAGCGCAGCAATCACCGAGCGAATGGATTCCATGCGGAATTTCCAAACCTTCACAAAGGCATTTAGGGCCTTGAGATCCAGAATTGGACGGACTCCGTTCTTCTTTGGGACCACAAACAGATTCAAATAAAGTCCCTGAAACCTCTCCTTTGAGGGCACCGGCACAATTACTCTGCACCTCAGAAAGTCCTGCACTGCCGCCCCTAACAGGGCAGCCCAACGCGCTGGAAGGAGAGATTGATTTGAGGGAAAGAATCTGTCTGGTGGCCAGGAAAGGAACTCTATCCTGTACCCCGAGGTAACCACCTCGCAACACCCACCGGTCGGAGATCCGGGGGGTCCACCGATCCGCGAACCAGCAAAGTCCCCCCCCCACCCCAGAGTCGGGCGGGGGCAAGACTTCATGCGCTGGTGGGCTTGTTTGCCGGCTTGGTCAGCTTACGCACCCAGGGACGCTTCTGTCCCCGAGCCGCACCCTTGTCAGTCCGGGAGAATTTTTCCCCGGGATTTGACTGACGAAAAAACCTCTACTGAGTGGGAAAGGAAGGACCCGGCTTACGGCGCGGCTCCTTCGCCTTAGGAGGCTGAGGAAGAAGGGTGCTCTTACCCCCCGTGACATTTTTAATAATGTCATCCAGGGAAGCACAAAATAGCCTTCCGCCCTTGAAAGGCAAATCCGTTAGGAGCTTCTTAGAGGCCAGGTCAGCTGACCAGCATTTCAACCAGATTAGGCGACGCAAAACCATCGCAGACACTGAGGCCCTAGATATTAGGAGGGCAACGTCCATAGTGGCATCGCACACATACACCAGGCCCTGTACCATTTGGTCTGCCAGTGTAATGCATTCCGGAGGAAGATTATGCTCCTGCACATACTGGTGCATAAGCTTCGCCCATTCCGTGAGCGTCTGAGTCACCAGGGTCGCCGCTACAAGAGGACGCAGCGTGGATCCCAGCATGGTGAACATGGCTCTGCTCACCATTTCTGACTTCCTATCCGTAGGGTCCTTAAAAGCAGGGGTCCCCTCAACCGGGAGAGTTGTGGCTTTATTCAACCGGGTGACCGGGGGGGGTCGACCACCGGAGGAGAGGCCCATTTTTTAATCCAGGCTGTCCTCAAAGGGGTACTTAACCGGCAGACGCTGCGAGACCGCAAAGGTCTTATGTGGTTTGTCCCAAACCTGGTCTATGAATCTGTCAAAAAAAGGTGTATAGGGTAAAACCTTTTTAAAAGGCTTAGCTTGAAAAGAACCAAAGGAGACTGACTCCACCACAGGTTCCTCAGCCGCAGTATCCAGCTTAAGAGTGTCCCTCACAGCATCAATGAGTTCACTAACAAGTGTCCTGTCATGTACTGACCCAGATAAGGAGTCTTCCTCACAAGGAATGTCGTGGTCAAAAATATATAAATATTCAGAGCTAGTGTCCTGTGCCGCAGCAATGCCCATATCTGAATCAGAGCACTCCGCTGGAGATGGTGTGGGGAGAGGGCGCTTTATAGCCCCCTTGCGCTCACACGCCACTTCCATCCTAGCAACAAATGATTCCAGGACTGCCGACAACTGGTCCATATGGACTGCAGGTGCAGCAGCACTGCCAGTTGCTTCTGACATGAAAGGGGAAGCAGGTGACACAGACTCCATGATACCACCACCCTCTGAGACTTTTTCCATATGAGAGAGAAAGTCCACCCTCCGGCTGCACTGACTGTGGGGGGTTACCCAGGGGACTCACCAACCCGGCCAGGATCGCTCAGTTACGCTGCCTGTGTCTGCCCTCAGCGAGTGAACAGTGAGGAGACTGTGAGGAGAATCGCGCCGTTCCAGTCAGCGATAGAGGCCAAACCAGCACAAAAGAGCGCGCAGCTACAAGAAAATGGCCGCCGCAATTACAAATGCGTCATAGGGCGGCTACGGCAAGATGGTCGCCAATGCGGTTTTCAATGTAAAGTAAAACACAGAAAAAACATGGCGCCAAACAGCGAGCAAGGCCCAAGCTGACACAGCTAAACTCCCACACCTCAATGCAGACCCCTGTGGACCCCCACCGGGACAGAGAGACCCCCAGTCAGCGCACCGCCATAGTGTAGGTGATAGAGAGTAGCAAAAAAACAAGGGGGAGTCAGGGAAAACCCCCTACCATAGGAACACACAGCATGTACTCATCTGCTGAGGCAGGGAAACAGTACTTACCCGTCCAGCTAGGACCCACTGGTGTGTTCCTGACAGGCCTATCACAGTGCAGTACTGAGTAGCTGTCGGCCAGTCCACCGCAAAAGATACAGCAAAACTGTTCAATCTTATGTGGACCCTGGAGCAAAAAAGCTCAGCCACCCCCGGAGCCATGGGGCATGTCGTGAACTGATCTCACGCGCAGAGCGAGGATCAGCACGCTCGATTGTCGGACTGGGAAGACTACGAGAATAGCGAACTACACAACCTGTTGCCCAGCTGACAGTTGATAGAAGAATCACAAAAATAAAATAATAAAAGTTTAAAAAAGAACAAAACATTTCTTCAAGAGACTGGCTCTGAAGAGAGCCACGTCCTCTCCTCTACTAGGCAGAAAAAAACTGAGGCTGCTTGCTGCAGGTAGGAGGGTTATGTCCAGAGGGACCGCCCCCTGGGCGGGGCTGTTCAGCTCTGTTAAGGGAATGTATGTTAAAACATCTAACATTCTGCCTAGTCTTCTCCTATGAGCAGGAACATAACCCACTTTGTCAAGATTGAAGATGCTGTGTCAGTCCATGGACGGTAAGAGAAAGCTGGTTGTTAAAGGAGTGGGCGGCCACCATGTCCTTAACAACCATCACTCATCTGCTGGCAGCAGAATGTAAACAAAAGAATTGCCGGAATAAAAAAATAAAAAAAAACAGTGTAGGGTCGCCCCCCAATCCATACTAGGCCCTTTAGGTATGGATTTTGAGAGGAACACAACGCCAAAATATTTTAAAAAAACATTATGTAAGGTCCTCCAAAAATCCATACCAGACCCTTATCCGAGCATGCAGCCTGGCTGGCCACAAAGGGGAGGATGAGCGAGCATCCCCCCTCCGAACCATACCAGGCCATGCCACCAATATGGAGGGGTGCCCTAGGTTGATGGGGACAAAGGCCTCTTCCCCACAAGTCTGGGCGGTTGTAGTAGGGGTCTGCGGATGGGGGGCTTATCAGAATCTGGAAGCCCCTTTTAGCAAAGGTAGTTCCAAATACCCCTACTCATTCACCAAAAAAAAGTGCAAAGCCAATAAAAACACATCCAGTTTTTGACTGGTCCTTTATTCAACCCCTCCCCCCCCCATTTTTTTTTTTTTATAAAAATAAAAAGTTTACTGAAGTAGATCCAACATCAATCACAATGAATGCTGGCCGCCAACCTGAGCAAATATTTTTTTTTAAAACCCGACCCACACTGACGCTTGACTCCCGCCGAATAACAGCTTGCCGTTAAATAAACTAAGAGGCAGAGCCACCTGATGGCGTCACCGGGTGACCCCGCCCTCTTGTGAGGTCATTGACCTAGTATGCCTCACTGAAGAGCCTGGTATAGATTAGGGACCCCACGCTGTTTTTTTTTTTTTTTTTAATACAGGCAATTCTTTTGTTTACATTCTGCTGTGTCCCTGATCACTGACACACCAGTTACAGTATCCCTGATCATCACCACATCAGTCATATTGTCCCTAATCACCACCATACCAATTACAGTGTCCCTAATCACCGCCACACCAGTTAGTGTCCCTGATCAACGCCATACCAGTCATATTGTCCCATAATCACTGCCACACCAGTTAGTGTCCCTGATCACTGCTACACCAGTTACAGTTTCCCTGATCACTATTAGATACTGTAAGTAACTTATAACAAACATACAAAGGTGCAAGGCTCTGAACAATGGAGTATCCTGAAAGTCAGCATGGAGTCCACAACAGGGTGCTCTGGCTGCGATGTCCTCCCGACAACAAACAAACAGCAGAATCCATTAAAAAAGCCAGCACTCCAAATTCTTATGAAAACGGTTATATGGTACAGGTTAAAAGAGTACAAGGGGCTAACGCATATCGGCAAACTGCTGTGACCAAGGCGGTTTGCTGAAAAGCGTTCGCCCCTTGTACTCTTTTAATCTCTACCAATAAACCGTTTTCATAAGGATTTGGATTACTGGATTCTGCTGTAAGTAATTTATGCCCCCAGGTGGCCTGAAGGTGCTCCTTGGAATTTGGGTCTCTCCATGTGGCTAGGCTGTGAAAAAGTCTCACGCATGTAGTATTGTCATACTCAGGAGTAGCAAAATGTGTTTTGGGTGTTTTTCTAAGTATGCCCATGCTGTATGGTAGAAATATCTTATTAGATGACAAAAAAAATGACATTTTCAAAAGACTCACTATGCTTTTCAGAAAATACCTTGGATTGTTTGCTTTCTAAAGTGGGGCACTTTTGTGTTTGCTTCCATTGTCCTGGTGCTACAGGGCCTCCAAAAACGTGATGGGTACTTCGTAAAATAGATTTGTAATTTATGAACCTTGAATGCCTGAAGGTGCTTCTTGGATTTTGAGCCCCTCTATACAGCTAGGCTGTAAAAATGTCTCATACATGTGTATCCCCATACTTGGGAGGCATGGCAGAATGTGTTTTGTGGTGTAATTATAAGTATGCCGGTGCTGTATGTGAGAAATAACTTGTTAATACTTCAGAATATCTACTTTCCAAAAATAGTTTATTTGGGGGGTATTTGTACTGTTGTGGCATTTTAGGGCCTCAAGAAATGAAATAGGCCATCAGTACCATAGTTTGTAGACTCTATAACTTTCCTAGAGACTAAATAATATACACTGGGTACTTCTTGTAAAAAAAATAAAAAATAATATACACTGATTTGGGTTTTTTTTATGAAAGAAATGTATCAGAATACATTTTGGCCTAAATTTCTGAAAAAATAAATACATATTTATTTGCAAAATTCTATAAAGAGAAACTATTTTTTTTCCCAAAACGTTGGTCTTTTTTCAATTACTGCATATACTCAAGTATAAGCCGACCCGAATATAAGCCGAGGCACCTAATTTTACCACTAAAAAAATGTGAAAACATATTGACTTGAGTATAAGCCTAGGGTGGGAAAATGCAGCAGCTACTGGGTAAACAATGTCCATCTGCAGCCTCGCTGTGCCCATCTGCAGCCTCGCTGTGCCCATCTGCAGCCTCGCTGTGCCCAGTTGCAGTCTCGCTGTGCCCAGATGCAGTCTCACTGTGCCCATTTGCAGCCATACCTTTCATTACTAAAACAGTGAGTCTCCCGCTGTGTAATGCAGTTTGTTCGGCCATCCATTGAAACAAAGCCCCGCCTCCTCCTCGTCCGTCCGTGATAGAGGAAAGCTGATACGATGCTGGGGAACTGTATCAGTGTTCTGTCTATCACAGACGAGGAGGAGGCGGGGCTTTGTTACAATGGACTGGCGAACAGAATGCATTACACAGCGGGAGACAGGCTGTTTTAGTAATAAAAGGTACGGCTCACTCGAGTATAAGCCAAGGGGGAGTTTTTCAGCCTAAAAAATGGGCTGAAAAACTCGGCTTATACTGGAGTATATACGGTATGTAGCAAAAAATGAAACTCGGTGGTGAATAAATACCTGAAAAAGAAAGCTCCGTTTTAAAAAAAAAAAAAAGATAAAAATTTTATTTGGGTACAGTGTTGCATGAATTTGTCATTCAGAGTGTGACAGAGAAAAAGCTGAAATATGGCCTGGACTGAAGGGGGGTGGAGGTGTGAAGAAACATTACATATTTTATCTCTCATTCTGGCAGTTGGCACAGGTCCCTTCACTGAAAGATACAACAGACATTTCAGATAGTGAGCAAAGTCTCTCCATCTCCTTCTTTGGCTCTCTAAAGAAAAATGACCAAAGACCAGAGTTCAGACAAGTTTCAAAAAGTTAAATAAGAGAGTCTGTAAATCTTGTTTGGATTTAGTGTTTATTCCTTACCGGTACTGATCTCTACAGGAACTTCCTCCTCTTTAATCCTCACATGTTCTTCCTCCTCTTCCCCTTCCTCCTCCTCCTCCTCCTCCTCCTCAGCTTTAATGTCTTTGGGAGTGGTTCTGGTGTCTCCAGGGTCTGTGAATAGAGATGAGAGTGAAGCCCCATGTACTGAGATGTATGAGAGACCCCAGAGAGTGTGTGTGTGTGTGGGGGGGGAGAGAGGTCACGTCTCTCGGCTGGTAACACACAATGACATGATGTGAGGAGGAGAGCCGGAGTCTATGAGAGGATGATGGCTCCTGACTCCCCCACTGGGCACATACTGTCTCCCCATTACTGTCTACTGACAGAGGAGGGTGGAGAAGAAGAGATTGTTGTGACTGAACAAGGAGGATCTGGGACTCTTCTCTGGATTTAGTGATTATTACTCACCTGTGCTGATCTCTGGAGGATCTTTCTCCTCCTTACATGACTCATCGCCCATCATATATGGCTCTTCTGCTTCCTCCATAGTTTCCGTTCCTTGATCAGTCTGGTTTACTTCCAGTGTTACCTACACAAGAAGTATGATTCCCTTAAATAATGCTCCTCAAAAAGGTAACATTTCATGGCTGTATCCATAAACTGCTATCTAGGAGGTAAAAGGTACTTTTTAAAACGGAGGAGGAACTCTCCTACCAATCAATCTATCAGAAAGCCTTTCTGACCATTACTGGAAAGAGATGTTGTGCCTCAGAGATATTATCACAACAAAGAAGGAAGCATTACCTGACTGCTTAGGGTTTCAAGGGGCCATATTAAGTTTGTTATTAAGTTTCACCCAGAGGTACTTTATGGGTCTGCTTGTTAAAATGTTTAATATTCAGTTTTGGATTCCATCTACCTGGTACTCCTGGAGGTGCTTGATATGTTCTGGTGCCACATTCTGGGAATACAGAGGACGGGGACATCTCTGTGGTATATTTCTCTTACTGGATCCCTCTGTAGGAAACACACACTGACTGAATACATTGTTTCTATGTCTTTATATCAGAGGACGTGTGTATCTAGGTGGATCCTCAATACTCTTCTCTCTTTTACAATGAAAGCCTCCTCTTACCCGGTGATGTGAGGGGCGGCTGGTTCTCCATCACAACATCCTTGCAGAGATCCTTGTGTCCTTCTATATACTTCCACTCCTCCATGGGATACGGCACAGAGCTGTCCTGACACCTTATAGGAACCTGACACACACAATGATACAGTCACCATCCAGACACATCCCTTGATATTATCCCTTGAATATTGTCCCAGAATTCCCGGCACCACTCACCTCTCCAGTCAGCAGCTCAATGATTTCATTGGTGACTTCTTCAACCTTCTTGTTGTTCTTTCTCATGGATTGAGATGGGGGGTCTATACTGAGACTCTGTGTCTTCTTCATGTTGGTTGCCACCAAACCATCCGCTAACTTAAAAGCTATATAATTCTATAGTTGAAGCAAAAACACATACCAAGTTATTTGCTGGTGGACTACAAGGTATTCAATTACACTATATTACAGCCCATCAACTAAAGTTTAACAATTAAACACCTGTTTGTTTAATTAACAGAGGTGAAAGTGATGTCAATTGATCCTCACATTATCCTCCCCACCTCTCTGGTCAGGTCTGTTTTATTAATAGAGATAAGATTGATGTCATGTGACCTCCCAGAATCCTCCCCACCTCTCCGGTCAAGTCTGTGTTTTACTAATAGAGATAAAAATTATGTCATGTGACCTCCCAGAATCCCCCTTACCTCTCCAGTCAGGTCTGTGTTTTATGAGTGATGTCATGTGACCTCCCAGAATCCCCCTCACCTCTCCGGTCAGGTCTGTATTTTACCAATAGAGATAAAAATTATGTCATGTGACCTCCCAGAATCCTCCTCACCTCTCCGGTCAGGTCTGTGTTTTATTAATAGAGATAAGAGTGATGTCATGTGACCTCCCAGAATCCCCCTTACCTCTCCAGTCAGGTCTGTGTTTTATGAGTGATGTCATGTGACCTCCCAGAATCCCCCTCACCTCTCCGGTCAGGTCTGTATTTTACCAATAGAGATAAAAATTATGTCATGTGACCTCCCAGAATCCTCCTCACCTCTCCGGTCAGGTCTGTGTTTTATTAATAGAGATAAGAGTGATGTCATGTGACCTCCCAGAATCCCCCTCACCTCTCCAGTCAGGTCTGTGTTTTATTAATAGAGATAAGAGTGATGTCATGTGACCTCCCAGAATCCTCCTCACCTCTCCGGTCAGGTCTGTGTTTTATTAATAGAGATAAGAGTGATGTCATGTGACCTCCCAGAATCCTCCTCACCTCTCCGGTCAGCAGGTAGATGATCTCCAGGGTGAGGTTTAGTATCCTCTCTGTTGTGTGACTCCGATTCTTCTCCATCTTTGGTTAGGTGATCTATTTAATGGCCTTACCTCGTAAATGGTTTTGCCTTCAACTAATGTTTAATTATCGTGTTGGCTGAAATGAAAAAATATGAATAAATCTATCAGATTTAAAGTGGAACTAAACCCATCAATTTAACAGTTTCTCAAAACAGATTCATTCAAGGCATGCCATGGATGATAACTGTCACAGCTGCTTCTGCTCTGAGCCAAACTGTCAAGCCAGCCAATGGCTGGTGTCATAACTGATTGTATGTGCAGCACCGTGGCACTGCAGATCAAACAGAGGCTAAGATGGCAGCTTCCTTGGCTGTCAAGGAGAAGAGGGTTTAGTTCCACTTTAAGTTTAGATGTCATTGTAGAGTAAATAACCTAGAACAGAAAGCGATATGGTGGAAACCCTCCTAATAAAGAGGATATTTTCACTCCGGATCGAGCGGGTGATAAATCATCACAGAACAATAACAGAATGGCGGGATGGGAGTGGTTAAGAATACCTGCTACCCGTCAGCATCACTGGAAGCTTCACTACAAAAGGGCGATACTGAATCCTGTAGCAGGGGGTGTCAGCTGCCGGCACCCCACCACGCCTGAGCGTTCCTGCACTACGTACCCTTTAGGCATCGTATGAATGAAAAAAAAGCCATTTATGGGTCAGGAACACCCATAAATACCCTCTATAATAATATTTATCTCTATAGACACCCCAATACACCAGAGGAGACTAATTCCTCCAATACTAAGCCTGCTGACCCCTGACTATAGAGGACATGTGACCTGACCCAAAACATCACGTGGCCACCAGTCCACACAGAGTGCTGGGACCCCCTTCTCTCATAATAACAAGACATTATTACCTCCTCCTCACTGGGAACACACTCTCCAATCTTATCTTACATCCCCCCACAGGAAGTTCCCAGTCCGCCAATCTCTTTTGAGATACAACATAATGGCGACCTACTGCAGTGAGGACACTTTTGTTTTTAGTAGAAAAATACATTTCACCCTTAAGCCGTTGTAAGTTACCAGAGAACGCTGAGAGTTTAATGCAATTCGCTAGCCTTTCTATCAGTTTTTATTCTAACAAAATTAAAACTTCTGCCCGAAAATGAAACAAGATGCGGGCGACAACAAAATGGCCGCCAAATTCCGGTAAGAACACGTCTGAAGGAGCGGGCGTCGCTACAGCAAACAGGAAGTGTTTGGTCAGCTGTGGCACGCACAGTGCGGAAGTGTATGTGCCACAGACCGGAAGTGGGAGGAGAATGGTGATGGTAATGATAGAGAGCAGGGGTGGGGGCAGTTGGTGAGGGCTGAGTGAGGAGGTTGTACATGGATTATAATGTGCTCACTGACACTGCCAGATTTATAGCAATTTACATATCATTATTATTATGTTGAATAAAGAATATGACATATAATTAAAATATACACACAGTGTATATATTATGTGGGTTTAATATTACAGTATATATATATACAGTATACATTATAATTGAGTAAGGAATATGTTCTATACAACACATATTCACACAGTATATATATATATATATATATATATATATATACACACAATTTGTGTGTATATGTGTTTTATATATCATATTTCTTATGCAATAATATATATATATATATATATATATATATATATAATATATCTATACACACACACACATATATATAAATACATACACATATATATATATATATATATATGTATATATATAATTGTAGCGGGTATGTACTTTCCCGGGTGTAAATTTGAACTTGGCAGAGACACCAGTGATGTGTAATTCCCTGCAGCCCAGCAGGTGGCGCTGTCGCCTCGGGCTGGGGTTGAATCATTGCTGTGTGCCGTGCCTCCCTTTTGTCCTCCCTCGGCAGCGGTATGGTGGGGCGGGAAACCCGCCGTGCTTGCTGGGAGAGGTTATAAAGGGGCCGGCCATCTTGGTCACGGGGTCGAGTCCCAGGCACCTTCAGCCTGTGGGCGGTGGTTCGTGTCGGTCCTCCAGGCGGCCTAGGCCTAGAGGACAGCCGGAGGTCGTGTTCCATCCCAGGCACCTTAGGCCTGGGGTGAGGTACTCGGATGGAGGTCCGGAGCTCAGTGCCCAACACTGAGTTCTGCGAAGGAAGGAGATCCTAGGGAACCCAGGGATTGGGTACCCGAATCCGGAAAGCGTAATGGACCGGGGGGAGCTCCTCACTCGAAGACCTGGTGCAGCATATTGCCAGTGATGGGTGAGTCTCTCATCGGAGACCGCCTGGAAGGAAATACCCCCTCGCTCGGAGACCGCAACCCACTTTCAGGGAGGAAAGTGGAGAACACATTGTGTCTGGGCCTACTCGCATCCACACCTCCTTTTCTGTTCTGTTTCTATCATGGGAGTTCAACTGATTGTGTTCATTCGCAGAGGAATAAAGGAGTGTTGAACTTTAATGGTGTGGGGCTCATTTTCTGACAGACATTGTTCAAGGTAACTCTCGGGGGAGGCTCCAGGTGCACAGCACTGACCCGAAGGTAAAAGAACTTTGCTTGTATCACACTGACACCTGTGGCGAAGACCTGGCGTGGTGTCCCCGCTCCCTTCCCCTCTAAGGTACCCCTAGACAAGAGACAGACGAGCTGAAGAAAAAGAGGGCAGTGAGGAGGGTGCTACATAATTATTCTAGATTATTTTATTGAGGTAATCCAATAAAAACGAGGACATAACATGACATGCAGCCAGCTCAAATTGTTCAGCAAACGCGTTTCGCATACCTATGCTTACTCATTGATGATTAGCTCAGGGTTACTTGCCTGCTTATAGCCCTGAAGTTGCAGGTGAAGCACATCTGATAATGATGTTACTCCCTCCACAAACCCCCCAGCCCCGCAAGGCAATTCAAATACATAACATCTTTGCAACGTGAAAACCAAAAAATTATACATAAACAAATCAAATGTATATGACCATTAACCCTCTAAGGAGAAGAACAATGTCTCTCCAATGTACACAATCACTCAAAGATGAGTGACGATCATTTATATTCATACATAATCCAAATGTACAGTATCTCACAAAAGTGAGTACACCCCTCACATTTGTGTAAATATTTTATTATCTCTTTTCATGTGACAACACTGAAGAAATTAGACTTTGCTACAATGTAAAGTAGTGAGTGTACAGCTTGTATAACAGTGTACATTTGCTGTCCCCTCAAAATAACTCAACACACAGCCATTAATGTCTAAACCGCTGGCAACAAAAGTGAGTACACCCCTAAGTGAAAATGTCCAAATTGGGCCCAAAGTGTCAATATTTTTTGTGGCCACCATTATTTTCCAGCACTGCCTTAACCCTCTTGAGCATGGAGATCACCAGAGCTTTACAGGTTGCCACTGGAGTCCTCTTCCACTTCTCCATGATGACATCACAGAGCTGGTGGATGTTGGAGACCTTGCGCTCCTCCACCTTCCGTTTGAGGATGCCCCACAGATGCTCAGTAGGGTTTAGGTCTGGAGACATTCTTGGCCAGTCCATCACCTTTACCCTCAGCTTCTTTAGCAAGGCAGTGGTCGTCTTGGAGGTGTGTTTGGGGTCGTTATCATGTTGGAATACTGCCCTGCGGCCCAGTCTCTGAAGGCAGGGGATCATGCTCTGCTTCAGTATGTCACAGTACATGTTGGCATTTATGGTTCCCTCACTGATCTGTAGCTTCCCAGTGCCGGCAGAACTCATGTAGCCCCAGACCATGACACTCCCACCACCATGCTTGACTGTAGGCCAGACACACTTGTCTTTGTACTCCTCACCTGGTTGCCGCCACACAAGCTTGACACCATCTGAACCAAATAAGTTTATCTTGGTCTCATCAGACCACAGGACATGGTTCCAGTAATCCATGTCCTTAGTCTGTTTGTCTTCAGCAAACTGTGGGCTTTCTTGTGCATCATCTTTAGAAGAGGCTTCCTTCTGGGATGACAACCATGCACACCAATTTGGTTACTGAAACAACAAAAATGTCCTTGATGAATGATCCTTAAAAACACATTTAAATTAATATAGAAATTAAAGTCCAATAGTGTTCCATAATAATCCAAAATAAATTTGTGATGATTAAACAGCATCAAACACTCCTGAATCAATAGTGAAAAAAGAAAAGACCACCACCGATATAGAGGAGGCTTACCAGACTTAGTGGACCCTACTGAACATATGTCCAGAGGGTCAACATAGGCTTTGGATGTATGTTCCTGAAGGGTCAACAGCTGATGATTTACCCAAGGAGCGTCTCTCGCAGCGGCTCACAATGGAGAGGTGGGTGCTGACTTGAAAGATGATGGCTCAATGGTGTTGAACCAAATTGATAACCAAAGTGTTTCTCTTCTTTTTTTCCTTTTACACTTTGGTTATCAATTTAGTTCAACACCATTGAGCCATCATCTTTCAAGTCAGCACCCACCTCTCCATTGTGAGCCGCTGCGAGAGACGCTCCTTGGGTAAATCATCAGCTGTTGACCCTTCAGGAACATACATCCAAAGCCTATGTTGACCCTCTGGACATATGTTCAGTAGGGTCCACTAAGTCTGGTAAGCCTCCTCTATATCGGTGGTGGTCTTTTCTTTTTTCACTATTGATTCAGGAGTGTTTGATGCTGTTTAATCATCACAAATTTATTTTGGATTATTATGGAACACTATTGGACTTTAATTTCTATATTAATTTGAATGTGTTTTTGAGGATCACTCATCAAGGACATTTTTGTTGTTTCAGTAACCACATTGTCATTCACACAGGGAATTTATTCAGTTTTTCCTCGTGTATTAGGGTTTTTTCATTTATTTGTTGATACACACCCACTTAGCGCTGCAATTTTGTTGTTTTTTTGTTCTATGCACCTTTTTGTCCACAGGTTTTGTAGCCGCTTTTTTTGTATTTAGTAGCAGCGCAGAAACGTTTGCGTTTGTTTCTATGCATACCAATTTGATGCAGTGTGCAGCGTATGGTCTGAGCACTGACAGGCTGCCCCCCCCCCCCACCCCTTCAACCTCTGCAGCAATGCTGGCAGCACTCATATGTCTATTTCTCAAAGACAACCTCTGGATATGACGCTGAGCACATGCACTCAACTTTTTTGGTCGATCATGGCGAGGCCTGTTCTGAGTGGAACCTATCCTGTTAAACCGCTGTATGGTCTTGACCACATTCTGCAGCTCAGTTTCAGGGTCTTGTCAATCTTCTTATAGTCTAGGCCATCTTTATGTAGACCAACAATTATTTTTTTCAGATCCTCAGAGAGTTCTTTGCCATGAGGTGCCATGTTGAGAGAGTGACCAGTGACCAGTATGAGAGAGTGAGAGCGATAACACCAAATTTAACACACCTGCTCCCCATTCACATCTGAGACCTTGTAACACTAACGAGTCACATGACACCGGGCAGGGAAAATGGCTAATTGAGCCAAATTTTGGCATTTTCACTTAGGGGTGTACTCACTTTTGTTGCCAGCGGTTTGGACATTAATGGCTATGTGTTGAGTTATTTTGAGGGGACAGCAAATTTACACTGTTATAAAAAGCTGTATACTCACTACTTTACATTTTAGAAAAGTGTTATTTCTTCAGTGTTGTCACATGAGAAGATAGAATAAAATATTTACAAAAATGTGAGGGGTGCACTCACTTTTGTGAGATACTATACAGTGAAACCTCGGATTGCGAGTAACGCGGTTAACGAGCGTTTCGCAATACAAGCACTTTTTTGGGGAAAATCCTGACTTGGTTTGCGAGTGTTGTCTCGCAAAACGAGCAGGATTCAGCCACAGTGGTGCGTAGTACCGCATTTGGCTGGAGCCGATCGGAGCCATTCGGAAATACTCGGAAATACTCCATTCCCGAGCCTTTCTGACTTCAGCCGAGCTGTCCCCGAGCCTTTCCGAGTATTTCCGAAGGCTCGTTGGGACCCCCCACCTCTGGCCACATGCGGTATTGCATGCCATAGAAGTCAATGTGGAACAAATTATTTTAGTTTCCATTGACTTCTATGGGGAAACCTCGCTTTGATATGCGAGCGCTTTGGATTACGAGCATTCACCTGGAACGGATTATGCTCGTAATCCAAGGTTCCACTGTATATATATTGCTTGAAAATAAAAACATGTCTGTGTTTAAGAAGGAGACCACATTAAAATGAATAATCAAACAGACAATCGTGATCTCTGCGAGAAGAGCTGAAAAGAGAAGAAAAGAAAATAAAAACTCCACACTCGCAGCGCCACACACAGACAGATCCACCCAATCAAACAATCCAATGTCCATACATGTTAAAAATTTCATAAAAATGTAAGTCTATGTAGCGCCCACCCCACTTAGGGGTGCTATATACCCAAATTTAGGGGCTGGTCTGAGATAGTAGTTGGGCTCAGACCGTTCTCATTTATAGGTTGTGCTACTTTATTTCTCCAGGTTGTATACTGATGTGCAGTTCCCTGTGGCCTGTAGGTGGCACTGCCATGACGGGTCAGGGTTAAACCATCAGTACTAGTGCTGTGCCTTGGTGTCCTCTCTCGGCAGCGGTACAGTGGACGTGGTTGGCCTGCTGTGCATGCTGGGAGAGGATATATAAGGGGCAGACACCGCCTGGGAGGGGGTCTTCGGAGGAGGAGAGGAGTTGGAGTCCAAGTGCGTGGCGCATGGCCCTCCAGGCCATGGGGCCACGTGTGCATCAGTCCCAGGCACCTTTAGCCCCGGGGCTGCATCTTCAACACTGGGCCCAGCACCTTTAGCTGGAGCCCACTTCTGGGAAGAGGAATCCCAGGGTGTCCCTCGCGAGGGAGCCCGCTTCTAAGAAGAGGAGGCCGAGGGAGGACCTTTCTGACGGACCGGTGAGAGTTCACGGTGAAGGAAGGGGCCCGGTAACTTTCTGGAGGGATTCATCTATCCACCAAGGGCCTAGTAATGTGCTGCTGCTGGCACCTGTCCTTATATACCAAAAGCTGAGAAGTTTGGGGTCTGATAGATTCTGTGGCAGAGAGTCTCTCGATCGTATCTAGGAAAAGAACCTGAATAAACGTCCGAGCATCACTTCGGCTGCTAGGATCCACTTTGCAGGAGACTATCCGGGTGAGCTAAACCTACTCTGGGATAGAGTAGCGATTGTAATATCTACTTGTGCCTGGACTAACCTCCCAAAACCTTGCTGTCCTGTCTCTCTTCCACCCTTTCCTATCTACTGAACATTGAGAAAATAAACTCAACGTTGGAGTTTAGAGTGGTGTGGACATTGGAATTACTGGGGGGAAAACGGAGACTTGTCCCTATATCCTAGGAGATGAGAACCAACTGATGGCAGAACCTAGCTGTGGGACCCAAATACATAACAACACTTAACCTCCTCAATCAGGAGGGTACGGGCATATAGTACGGTGTGCCTTTTTCCTGCAAGTGAGCCAAAGGTCGGGAAAAGGGTCTGTGTGCTACATCTATAAATACTGATTGATACTGATGACACAAAATATAAAAAGAAAAATGATAAATATACATAAAAAGAGAGAAATCCTCTTGCTACAGTGCACTGGACCACCAAATCTTTATATCCCTTCCAATTGTACCCTCCAAATAATTCAGACTCACTAGAGGGACTACCAATGACAGATGTTCTATAAGATGATGAGAATATATCGAAAAAAAGCTGTCACTAAAGTGTATAAATATTGCTGAGAGGAGTAAACTTCCTTCTCTCTTCCATAGAGACCATTCATTAAAGACCTCATACTTTTCATATCTTTTATGATCTAGATGGGTTGGTCAAGTCAAGGTCTTTAATGGTAGTCCCTCTCTAGTGAGTCCACATTATTTGGAGGGTACAACTTGAAGAAATATAAAGATTTGGTGGTCCAGTGAACTGTAGCAAGAGGATTTCTCTCTTTTTATGTATATTTATAATTTTTCTTTTTATATTTTGTGTATATATCTATCGGTATTTATAGACTTACATGTTTATGAATATGTTCGTTTTTAATGGATTCTCAATAACATAATCTTTTTATGCTGTGCCGCCATCCTTTTCTTCATTATTTTGCATCTTTTTGCTCTGGACCAAGGCGGCTTACCTGGAGCGATCTAACTCTTCTGTTTTCCTTATGTATCATCTGTTGTTAGACTACGCTTTTAGGAGCAGGCATTCCCCTCTCTACAACTCTTTTGAACATCAGATATATTCCAGTAATAATTTGCCATGTAGCTAATCCTTATGTTACGGGGGTTAAAATTTAGGGGGAGTGCAAGGGTGGTAGTATCTCATCCCTCCTCCCATGCTCCCCCCTAGACGAGACAACAAGCCGAGAAGAAGGGGTGAGAGGGGTGAGGTCGCTACACTTACATGGTAGGCGGCATGGTGCCTTTGCTTTCCAAGGTTTGTTTGGTATTTACGCAGGTTCCTATTTCTTCATCCATATAGCCATCCAGGCCATCTTGTCATTTAGGCCTCATGCACATAGGGTTTAAGAAATTGCACTTTTACAGGCTTATAGCTTTTTTTTAGCCTCTAAATGCACTTCCATATAAGCTTATGTGGCCATGTACACTATAGACGTTTACAGACAAATTAGAAGAGGAGCATTTAGAGATTTATTTATCATAAACACAATCTATCATACACCCTTGGACATCTCCATTATGGTCACATCTTCTGTCTGACCAGTTCCATCCATTATATCCTTTGAAAGATTTTGTTACTTGTCTGCCTACTTTAACTTATGGACCCACGTGGTTTATCTTTACTGACCCCCTTCTCACACCTTTACCCCAACATAGGTTGCTTCTCTCTCTACTTGACCAAATCACGAGCATCATAATTTTGTATAAGCAAACAGGAAAATAATCTCCTGTCCACCCAGCTAATCCACAACCTCTCCCACTGCCCTTGCTTGATCATTCCTGTCTTTCCTTCCCCACCCTCTATCTCCCACATTCCTCACCCCACCCCCCCCCCCCATTTCCCTACTATAAATACCTCTCCTCAGTCTGGTAGGTTATAAAAAATATCCCAAGCTTTGAACATCTCTTGGAGCACTGTTCAATCCATCATCCGAAAATGGAAAGAGTATGGCACAACTGCAAACCTACCAAGACATGGCTGTCCACCTAAACCGACCGGTAGGGCAAGGAGAGCATTAATCAGAGAAGCAGCCAAGAGATCCAAAGCTCAGGTGGGAGAATCTGTCCACAGGAAAACTATTAGTCATGCACTCCAAAAATCTGCCTTTACGGAAGAGTGGCAAGAAGAAAGCCATAAGAAGTCCTGTTTGCAGTTTGTGAGAAGCCTTGTGGGGGACACAGCTGTAGCGGGTATGTACTTTCCCGGGTGTAAATTTGAACTTGACAGAGACATTGGTGATGTGTAATTCCCTGCAGCCCAGCAGGTGGCGCTGTCGCCCTGGGCTGGGGTTGAATCATTGCTGTGTGTCGTGCCTCCTTTTTGTCCTCCCTCAGCAGCGGTATGGTGGGGCGGGGAACCCGCCGTGCTTGCTGGGAGAGGGTATAAAGGGGCCGGCCATCTTTGTCACGGGGGAGTCCAAGGCACCTTCAGCCTGTGGACGGTGGTTCGTGTCGGTTCTCTAGGTGGGCCTAGGCCTAGAGGACAGCCGGAGGTTGTGTTCCATCCCAGGCACCTTTAGCCTGGGGTGAGGTACTCAGATGGAGGTCTGGAGCTCAGTGCCCAACACTGAGTTCCGCGAGGGAAGGAGATCCTAGGGAACCCCGGGAGTGGGTACCCGAATCCGGTAGGCGTAATGGACCGAGGGGAGCTCCTCACTCGAAGACCTGGTGCAGAAGATTGCCAGTGACGGGTGAGCCTCTCATCGGAGACCGCCTGGAAGGAAATCTCCCCTCGCTTGGAGACCGCAACCCACTTTCAGGGAGGAAAATGGAGAACTACATTGTGTCTGGGCCTATTTGCATCCACACCTCCTTTTCTGTTCTGTTTCTACCAAGGGAGTTCAACTGATTGTGTTCATTCAAGAAGAATAAAGGAGTGTTGAACTTTAATGGTGTGGGGCTCATTTCCTGACAGACATTGTTCAAGGTAACTCTCGGTGGAGGCTCCAGGTGCACAGCACTGACCTGAAGGTAAAAGAACTTTGCTTATATCACACTGACACCTGTGGTGAAAGCCAGGCGTGGTGTCCCCGCTCCCTTCCCCTCTGAAAGGTACCCCTAGACAAGAGACAGACGAGCTGAAGAAAGAGAGGGGAGTGAGGAGGGTGCTACACAGCAAACATGTGGAAGAAGGTGCTCTGGTCAAATGAGACCAAAATATATTTTTTTATCTTAAAAGCAAAACGCTGGTGGAAAACTAACACTGCATATCACCCTGAGCACACTATCCCCACTGTGAAACATGGTGGTGGCAGCATCATGTTGTGGGGATGCTTTTCTTCAGCAGGGACGGGAAAGCTGGTTAGAGTTGATGGAAAGATGGAGCCAAATACAGGGCAAAGTCCAGACCTAAATCCAATTGAGAATCTGTGGCAAGACTTGAAAATTGCTGTTCACAGATGCTCTCCATCCAATCTGACAGAGCTTGAGATATTTTGCAAAGAAGAATGGGCAAAAATGTCCCTCTCTAGATGTACAAAGCTGGTAGAGACATCCCCAAAAAGTTTTGCAGCTGTAATTGCAGAGAAAGATGGTTCTACAAAGTATTGGCTCAGCGGGGCTGAATACAAATGCACACCACACTTTTCACATATTTATTAGTAAAAAAAAATTGAAAACCATTTATCATTTTCCTTCCACTTCACAATTATGTGCCACTTTGTGTTGGTCTATCACATAAAATCCCAATAAAATACATTTACATTTTTGGTTGTAACATGACAAAATGTGGAAAATGTCAAGGGGTATGAATACTTTTTCAAGGTACTGAATATTCCAGTCTTTAGGCATCAACTCTTGTATGAATGAGACTCACTCAGTCTCTGACTACTTTTGACCAAATTTTTCCATCAGGGTTGCTCCTCTCAATTATTGTTCACTTGGGCCACTCCTGTATAACATAAGGGCCAATATGGACATGCAGGGTCTGCTAAATGCTCACTACAAAGTAGCAACGTATGCCAATGATCTCCTTTTCATATCTAATTCAGAGAAAGGACTCTGGACCCTTTCATCACTTTTTAAACAATATGGTGACCCCTCAAGCAACACCAAATCTGATGCTCTACACATTTTCCTTACCCTTGCAAGTTACAGTACTTAAAACAACACTTAAAACTGAATTCCAACCAGGCTGGGCCCACCTAGGCTTAAAGTAATTGTAAACCTCAGACATGAAATATGAAGAAAGCATGTCCCTCTATAGTGTGTACTTGTCTCAATCTAGAGTACTACGTTTAATTTCTGTCTGCTGCCTCGTTACTTTGCTATTAGCTTCTGACAAGTTTTCCTGACACCAAGAGAAAAAAGGTGACAGGGAAGGGATCCCCAGCTGATTGACAGCCTCAGCTCTGTTCCTGTGGGCTGTGTGAAGGGGGTGTGTCCCTTCCCTCCAATCAGCTCCCAGAGCTCTCCTCATTAAGCTCTGAAGTGAGTACCTCCAGCGCGTCGCCTCCTTTTTTTTGAACTCTCAGAGACGAGCTTTAAAAAATCATCACTTTGAATGGATGTAGAGAAGCGAAGACTGCAGATAGACAGATACAACTTATGTAGGATGATTTGTTTCATCTGTGTATCACCTGGGACCAATCACTTCACTGGGTATATGTAATGCCGCGTACACACGATCATTTTTCCCGTCGGGAAAAATTACATTTTTCCCTTTGGACGAAAAAAACGATCGTCTGTGGGCTTTTTGACGTTTTTCCCGATGGGAAAACGTCATTAATCACGACGAGAAAAATTAGAACATGCTCTAATTTTTCTCGTCGTGATTCCTGTCATTTTTTTCCGCGGCAGTTTTCCCATAGGGAAACACTGCTGCGGAGCCTACACACGGTCGTTTTTCTCGTCAAGAGAAAAAATGACGGGAAAAACGGCCGTGTGTGGGGGAACAAGCCGTTTCCTCGTTTTTCCTGTCATGATTCACGGCGGTGTTTTCACTGCCGTGAATCACGATCGTGTGTACGCGGCATAAGGGTTTACAACCACTTTAAATACCTCAGAATGAAAGTGGTTCTAAAGGTCAAAGTTTTTTTTTTTTTTACCTTAATGCATTCTTTGCATTAAGGTAGAAAAACCTTTCATAATTTATGCCCTCCCCAGTTTCCTCTAAATACTAACCTGAGCCTGAGCTCTATCCAGCACTGTGCACGAGAACCAAAGAGTTGCTGTCTCTCTATTTCTTCACTGGCTCAGAGACAGCAATGGGAGCCATTGGCTCTTGCTGCTGTCAATCACAGCCTGTGAGATGGAGAAAGCAGAGGGCGGGGCCAAACCTTGCTATCTGTTTTTATAGAAAGCACGGTTCGTGATCGAGCCTGCAGGTTTTCCACAGCCCACTATGGTGGCACACCGAGAAGAGAATGAGCCAGGAGCGCCTGTGGGGGACCAGAGAAGAGGAGGATCAGGGCTACTCTGTGCAAAACCATTGCACAGAGCAATTAGGTATAAACCTGTTTTTTTTTTTTTTTTTTTTTAAATAGCCTTTACCATAACTTTAAGATCACCCCTGACCCCAACAAACGTTTCAAGGCTAATTTCTGCCTGCTTCTACCTAGGATACACACCCTAACGTCGTTTGCAAGAAAAGTTAATTAAAAGATGACCACCCTTCCCTAACTATTGTACTTATTCCAAACACTCCCTATTTACAACCCACAGTCCTACTTCTCTCAGATCTACTTGTTACTGTTAAAATTATTCTGCAGCAAAAAGCTTCCCTCTGTATACGTCCATCGCTTGGCTAGTAGTATAAGGCACTCCACTTTACCCGGGTAGTAAGTTGGTGCAATAATTCTAATTCTAAGTAGTGGGTTTAGATAGAACACAACCAACCCCTTTAATGCATCCCCTGGTTACCTTTCCGAGGCACAAAAGCTCTAAAATCCCATAGACCATAGGTACCACACAAAGAGTCCCAACCCAGATTTTTTCCTAATTTTTCCGATGTTGGGGCTTGAAGATTTTCCAGGTAGAACAATAACACAACCAACCCCTTTCCTCTAACCCCTGGTTCCCTTTCCGACACTCAAAAGCTCTAGAAATCCTACTGACCATAGGTGCTACACAAAGGGTCCCAACCCAGACTTTTTCCTTGATTGTAATTTCTCCACATCCCTTGTTTATGACTCTAGTGTGGGGCTTCCAGATTTTCCAGCTGATAAGGAAAATAAGCACCTCATGGACACTGGAAAATATAGACCCCTACACTCTTCAGCTGAAATTGGTTGGTTAACCCTAAAAAGAAGCTAAGACCTGACTTTCCCAACTCTTATGCCCTATACACACACGATCGGATTTTCCGATGAAAAAAGTCCGATGGGAAATTCAGATCGTCTGTGTGGAATTCCATCGGAGAAAAATCCATGCATGCTCAGAATCAAGTCGACGCATGCTCCGAAGCATTGAACTTAATTTTTCTCGGCTCGTCATAGTGTTTTACGTCACCGCGTTTTGGAATTTAGTCTGACAGTGTGTTTGCAAGACTGATGGAAGTCAGCTTCATCGGAATTCCGACGGAAAACTTCATCGGATTTTTTTCCATCGGAAATCCGATCGTGTGTACAGGGCATACAGTGGGGAAAAAAAGTATTTAGTCAGCCACCAATTGTGCAAGTTCTCCCACTTAAAAAGATGAGAGAGGCCTGTAATTGTCATCATAGATATACCTCAACTATGAGAGACAAAATGTGGAAACAAATCCAGACAATCACATTGTCTAATTTGGAAAGAATTTATTTAGCAAATTATGGTAGAAAATAAGTATTTGGTCAATATCAAAAGTTCATCTCAATACTTTGTCATTGCCAACAAAGGATATATAACAGAGGTCAAACGTTTTCTCTAAGTCTTCACAAGGTTGTCACACACTGTTGCTGGTATGTTGGCCCATTCCTCCATGCAGATCTCCTCTAGAGCAGTGATGTTTTGGGGCTGTCGCTGGGCAACATGGACTTTCAACTCCCTCCAAAGGTTTTCTACGGGGTTGAGATCTGGAGACTGGCTAGGCCACTCCAGGACCTTGAAATGCTTCTTACGAAGCCACTCCTTCATTGCCCGGGCGGTGTGTTTGGGATCATTGTCATGCTGAAAGACCCAGCCACATTTCATCTTCAATGCCCTTGCTGATGGGAGGAGGTTTGCACTCAAAATCTCACGATACATGGCCCCATTCATTCTTTCATGTACACGGATCAGTCGTCCTGTTCCCTTTGCAGAGAAACAGCCCCAAAGCATGATGTTGCCACTCCCATGCTTCACAGTAGGTATGGTGTTCTTTGGTTGCAACTCAGCATTCTCTCTCCTCCAAACACGACGAGTTGTGTTTCTACCAAACAGTTCTACTTTGGTTTCATCTGACCATATGACATTCTCCCAATCCTCTTCTGGATCATCCAAATGCTCTCTAGCAAACCTCAGACGGGCTCGGACATGTACTGGCTTAAGCAGGGGGACACGTCTGGCACTGCAAGATCTGAGTCCCTGGCGGAGTAGTATGTTACTGATGGTAGCCTTTGTTACGTTGGTCCCAGCTCTCTGCAGGTCATTCACTAGGTCCCCCCGTGTGGTTCTGGGATTTTTGCTCATCGTTCTTGTGATTATTTTGATCCCACGGGGTGAGATCTTGCGTGGAGCCCCAGATCGAGGGAGATTATCAGTGGTCTTGTATGTCTTCCATTTTCTAATTATTGCTCCCACAGTTGATTTCTTCACACCAAGCTGCTTGCCTATTGCAGATTCAGTCTTCTCAGCCTGGTGCAGGTCTACAATTTTGATTCTGGTGTCCTTCCACAGCTCTTTGATCTTCACCATAGTGGAGTTTGGAGTGTGACTGTTTGAGGTTGTGGACAGGTGTCTTTTATACTGATAACAAGTTCAAACAGGTGCCATTAATACAGGTAATGAGTGGAGGACAGTGGAGCCTCTTAAAGAAAAAGATACAGGTCTGTGAGAGCCAGAAATCTTGCTTGTTTGTAGGTGACCAAATACTTATTTTCCACCATAATTTGCAAATAAATTCTTTCCAAATCAGACAATGTGATTGTCTGGATTTGTTTCCACATTTTGTCTCTCATAGTTGAGGTATACCTATGATGACAATTGCAGGCCTCTCTCATCTTTTTAAGTGGGAGAACTTGCACAATTGGTGGCTGACTAAATACTTTTTTGCCCCACTGTAAATGTTTGTGGTTCTTACACATTCAAAGGGATGTCCCTTACTAGACTTTATACACTCTTCGAGGACCTAAAAAGTCCATCGCTGAAGTCAGATGACAGTGGATCTAGGACAGAATCCAATTTGTCAATTTAGGACACAATGTAATTGGTTATCTATTTCATAAGAACCTTATGCCACGTACACACGACCGTTTTTAATGTCATTGAAAAAAACAAAGTTTTTCTCGACGTGATTCTTCTCAAGCCTGCCTTGCTTACACACTATTGTGGAAAAAAATGCTTGAGCAAAGCGCGGTGATGTACAACACGGACGGCACTATAAAGGGGAAGTTCCATTCGGATGGCGCCACCCTTTGGGCTGCTTTTGCTGACCCTCGTGTTAGTAAAGTTTGGTGAGAGACGATTCGCGCTTTTCAGCCTCGTGCTCTTCAGTCCGTTACAGCGTGACAAATGTGCTATCTCCATTACGAACGCTAGTTTTACCAGAACGAGCGCTCCCGTCTCATCACTTGCTTCTGAGCATGTGCATTTTTTTCACGTCGTTAAAGCCTACACACGTCCGTTTTTCATGATGAGGAAAACGACGACGTGAAAAACAACGAGAAAAATTAGAGCATGTTTCAAAATTTTTAATGGCCATTTTTCACGTCGTGAAAAATGCTCTGGAGCCCACACACGATCGTTTTTAATGACAAAATTTAAAAATTGCATTTTTCTCGTCATGAAAAACGATCGTGTGTACACGGCATAATACCATTAAAATTATACAAATCTTTGCTTGCAGTCCACCCAAAATAAGTAAGCATCTCAGCTTTGTAGAGTCTTTACCTCTCATATGGTTTTTTTAAATTGACAAAATCAGGAAGGCTGAAGACCTTATACCACTCTTCATAATAAAAAGGAGAAATTTTGCAATATGTGGCTCCCTTGGATTAACTTTATTTTACCACATATAAAAGATACAGTGACATCCCTTGGCTCTAACCAGGCTGGACCATAGGTACCATGGACATATTTTCTTTTGTGGACATCCTTTTATAGGCAATCTCACAGGATAGGATATATTCCTTATTCACCTCTCCCCATTTAACCTTGTATAACTAAGGACAAAACTTTTTTTTAAGTTTTGGATGGAGTGGAGATTGATTAAAACACCTGTCAGTTTTTATTGCTGTCTGCGCCCCGTTAGAGAGATTCACCCTCTCTATTTGTCTTGTTTACCATTATCATTAAATGTGAAGAAAATCCCACATTTTGGGTTGTCCTCAGAAAAGAAAGAGGGGAAATCTTCCAATAGAGACACTAGTTCTGGTGACCTGAGGGTCCCCAAGGGATTACCTTAATTTGCCGGGATTTCCTCTTACCCATTTGGCTATGGGTCAGAAAATGAGGGGAAATTTCCAAAATGGGACACAGATGGCGAAAAAAACAAAAAACAAATATGACAGGGATTATAACCCTCCCTTTGCTTTATACAAAAAAAGTAAATAAAAAAAAAAGTTTTACCTATAGTTCTACTTTAAGTTTCCTTCCCCTGCATATCTATAGCCATGTACACAAGATAGGTTTTACCGATGAAAACAGTCCGATGGACTTTTTTCATTAGACAAACCGATCGTGTATGGGCCCCATTGGTCTTTTTTCCATCTGTGTTTAAAAACAGAACATGTTTTAAATGTATCCAATGGTTAAAAAACCGATAGCAAATTACTATTGTCTGTGCGGAACTCCATCGGATAAAAAACCCACGCATGCTCAGAATCAAGTCGACGCATGCTCAGAAGCATTGAACTTCATTTTTCTCGGCTTGTCGGAGTGTTTTACGTCACAGCGTTTGGGACGGTCGGTTTTTTGACAGATGGTGTGTAGGCAAGACTGATGGAAGTCAGCTTCATCGGATTTCCGTTGGAAAAATCTATCGGTTTAAAAACCATAGGAAATCCGATCGTGTGTACAGGGCTTAACTCTCCCTACCCATCCCTTCCCCTATTCGATCTTTCCTTTTCTTCCTCCCCCCATGGCATTTCTCACCTTCATCTGTCCTCCCCTCCCCTTATGGCATTTCTCACCTTCTTCTGTTCTGTTGATCTACTGGACTCCCCCCACCAGCAATCGCTGACCCTGATATCTCTACACCCTTTTACCACCTTTACAGGCTACTCAAAGGAAACTTCATATTCTTAGGGTGCAGATTTTTTATTTATTTTTTCCTGTTCTGTACATTTATTCTCCTGATCACAGAGGTATAGTATAACTGTGGAACGATGGAGTCTAGATCATAGCTACTAAAATGTTCCCTGATGCCATGATCCCACCACACTGCACATTGTTGTCGTTTTATATCTCCCTAAGGTTAGGCTTTAACATTATTGAAAACTGACCTTCCTGTTTAAAGTGACCCTGTTGCTTCTGGGGGGAATTTGGAGGAGGATAAGAGGAATAGAAGGTGCTTCTTTGAGTTAAGGATATGTATTTGAATAGATTTATTTTTTACGTTTAGTTTAGTTTGTTGGGGGGGGGGGGGGGTTTAGTGTCACTTTAACAATAGCTTGACCATTGACAAATTTGGCATGTCATGCATGATAATACAATTCCATCTAGAATCGTGAGTTCGAAAATCCCTCTCCCATAGAAACTGATGTTGAAAGGAAGTCACTTTAACGATAGCTTGACCTTTGACAAATTTGGCATGTCATGCATGATAATACAATTCCATCTAAAATCGTGAGTTCGAAAATCCCTCTCCCATAGAAACTGATGTTGAAAGGAAGTAGATAGAAGGGGAAAACTACCTAAACTTTCTAAATAAAATCTCAGAAGCACACGCTGCCAGAGGAGACTCCACAAGAGCAAGGACAACTCTCCAGAGGCGACTTCTTAAGAACAAAGTGGGACCTGCCAGAAGCTATTCCACAAGACCAAGATTTGCACTCAAAACATAACACAACCCTGAAGGCAGTATGAAAAGGGGATAGGGTTAGTGAACTGCACCCATAAAGAGAGTTGGTATACTGTAACTCGGACTGGTGCACACAAACACCAGAAGCAGGATGAGCAGGATTCCTTCCATCCAAACACCTGGGGTGTCCCTGAGGTTTGATAGACACTGCAAACCTGCATAATCTTGCTCCAATTTATGAGTCTAATGCGGCGTACACACGATTGTTTTTCATGCCGTTAAAAATGCCATTTTTTAAAATGGCCATTAAAACCGATCGTGTGTATGCTCCAGAGCATTTTTAACGGCGTGAAAAACGGCCATTAAAAATTTCGAACATGCTCTATTTTTTCACGTCGTTTTTCATGTCGTTTTTTTTAACGACGTGAAAAACGATAGTGTGTATGCTTTTACGAGGGGAAAAAAAACGCGCATGCTCAGAATCAAGTATGAGACGGGAGCGCTCGTTCTGGTAAAACTAGCGTTCGTAATTGAGATAGCACATTCGTCACGCTGTAACCGACTGAAAAGCACGAGGCTGAAAAGCGCGAATCGCTGCTCAACAAAGTTTACTAACATGAAGGGTGGCGCCATTCGAATGGAACTTCCCCTTTATAGTGCCGTCGTACGTGTTGTACGTCACTGCGCTTTGCTCGAGCGTTTTTTTTAATGATCGTGTGAATCCAAGACAGGCTTGAGAGGAAACATGAAAAAAAACGACGAGAAAAACGTCGGTTAAAAAAATGGCATGAAAAACGATCGTGTGTACGCCGCATAAGAATCATTCAACCATCCCCAGATAAGCTGCACGGGGGGTAGGAATCTTAGTTGCAACATAAACCTGATTGGGGACAAGAATGTGGTAGGAATCAGAGGGGACTTCCCCAAGAGGGTGTAACTAAGCAGCAGAATGGGGGCCTATCTCTTGGTGACCAGGTCCCATGAAGACTTATTTTAGGGGATGTTTGCAGCAGGACCTGAGAGAATTTTATGTGCTGACAGTCTAGAGAAGTACAGGGACATTTAGCAATGGAATCTTCCTGACAAGGAAGAAATGAGGAGCACAAAGGTGCTGAACCCTTAAGCCCCGTACACACGATCGGTTTGACTGATGAAAACCGTCCGATGGATGGTTTTCATCAGACCAACCGATCGTGTATGGTACCCATCGGTCTTTTTTCCATCGGTTGTAAAAAATAGAACTTGTTTTAAAATTTTCCGATGGATAAAAAACCGATGGGAATTTCCGATCGTCTATGGGCAAGTCCATCGGTTAAAAAACCCACGCATGCTCAGAATCAAGTCGACGCATGCTCAGAAGCATTAAACTTCATTTTTCTCGGCTCATCGGAGTGTTTTACGTCACCGCGTTTGGAACGGTCGGTTTTTTTGACAGTTTCATCGGATTTCCGATGGACAAATCCATCGGACGAAAATCCATAGGTTATCCGATCGTGTGTACAGGGCTTTACTCTTCAATGTGGAGAACATCAAGTTTAAGAAGTAGTGTAGGAATTTTGATTGATGTCATGGAGGAAAACATTCTATGAAGTCAGGAAAGGCTTGCAAAAAATTTGACTTTGAAGCAGAGCTGAACGAGCGACATCCAACTTCCAAGGACGCTAGCAAAAAACTGAGGCATGCTGGGTATAGGAAGGGTTCTATAGAGACGTTTTCTGTTTTGCCAGTGTCACAACCACATGTAAGTTACTGTAAAACCTGATTTGTTTCTGAATTCCTGTGTCCCTTAATGGAGAAATTAGAAATTGGATTTTCAGCAACTAAGGCACATGGGCTGTTTACTGCATGTTGACCACACAGGTCTGGCAGTTGATGAAAGCCAATTGTCAGTAAACTTGCACCTTTAGGTCTGTATTCTTAATCCAGCTTAGACTGCATTCAAGTCTACATGGAAGAAATGTTATCAAATGATTGGCCAATGTGAAGGAATAGCAGCAAACTGATGAGGTCATATCTGTTTGCACTACCATTAACAAGCTCTTCGTGTCCGAATAGCACACTAGCTTCTGACCCTTTGAGAATGATTTGGGGAACCCCTTTTCTTTTTCGGAACAACGATGCATCTGTGCACAATGCCAGCTCAATTAAGACGTGGTTTGATACGTTTCCTGTGGAAAAACTCATATGGCCTACACTGAACCTTGACCCCAACCCTACTCTTTGGGATGACTAGGAATGCAAACTGTGAGCCAGGTCTACTGGTCTAACATCAGTACCTAATCTCATAAATGCTCTTTTATAATTATTGTGCACAAATTCTCAGACACACCCCAACATCTTGTGAAAAGTCTTCCCAGAAGAGGGAAAGGATCGGGTCACATTCAAGACCCTCTGTCTCACCCACAAGTGCACACAAGGAATCGCTCCGCAATATTTATGCGAGAAGATAAAGCACTACACCCCCAAACGCAGTCTCCGATCAACAAACCAAAATCTCCTTCACATCCCCAAGTTTCGCTACAAATCAAAGGGAGAACGAAGATTTGCAGTCCAAGGACCACGGCTATGGAACGCGATACCCACGGACATCCATATGGAAGAAAACCATCGGGCCTTTAGGAAAAAACTTAAGACCCACCTCTTCTGATGGATCATTAAGCTACTGGATGCAAAGCGCCTTGAGGCGATTTAGTTCGCATTTGTTAGCGCTATACAAGTTTTTCACTCACTCAAGACTGGAGGCTTTTATATTCACAAGGTGCGAGGAAACTTTATACTAAAGCCGATAATTTTGGAATGTGATTTGCATTTCTTTTATACATGTTTTGTATTTATTTTATTATTTTACTAAAAGGGAAGTTGATGCTTGGAATACACTTCCAGCAGAGGTAGGGAGTCAGTAAACAGTAAAGCCCTGTACACACGATCGGATTTCCTATGGTTTTTAAACCGATGGATTTTTCCATCGGAAAACCGATGAAGCTGACTTCCATCAGTCTTGCCTACACACTATCAGTAAAAAAACCGACCGTTCCTAACGCGGTGACGTAAAACACTCCGATGAGCCGAGAAAAATGAAGTTCAATGCTTCTGAGCATGCGTCGACTTTAACGGATCTGCACGGATGTGTCAGTCTTGCTTTCAAAACTTGCATGCAATGTTATCTAAACTTTTCAATTCGGAACAGTAGTAGAATCCATATTAACCCCTTTGTGGTTAAACGACCATTACACTTGATTCTGAGCATGCATGGGTTTTTTAACCGATGGACTTGCCCATAGACGATTGGAATTTCCTATCGGTTTTTTATCCATCGGAAAAATTTAAAACATGTTCTATTTTTTGACACCGATGGAAAAAAGACCGATGGGGCCCATACACGATCGGTTTGTCCGATGAAAAAAATCCATCGGACTGTTTTCATTGGTAAAACCGAGTGTGTGTATGTGGCTTAAGGCCCCTTTCACACTGTGGCGGGCAAGTGCGCTGCCGGTATAGCGGCGTTATTTTTAGCGCCGCTATACCGTAGTTTTTACCGCGATATTCGGGCGCTAGCAGTGCGGTTTTAACCCCCGCTAGCGGGCGAAAAAGGGTTAATACCGTTCCGCAAACCGCTGCGGTTTGCGGGCGGTATAGCCGCGGTGTCCCATTGATTTCAATGGAAAGGAGCGGTATACACACCGCTCCAAAGATGCGGCTTGCAGGAGTTTTGTTTTCCTCCTGCCAGCGCATCGCCTCAGTGTGAAAGCCCTCGGGAGTTATTTATGCGATATTTTTAGCGCTAAAATGCCTGAAGTACGCCTCAGTGTGAAAGGGGCCTAAGTGGCTTCAAACGTGCTTGGGACAAACATAGATATACTCAGACTAAAGTTAACAAAAAATAAAAAATATAAAAATAAACATGTATAAAAAAAAAAAATATGGGCAGACTTGATGGACTACTCTGTCTTTTTTCTGCCATGACTTTTCTATGTTTCTAATAAGTTTATATACTGCAGGTGTGATGGTAAGGTGTCCACAAATATGGCCATAAAGTACACATAGTTCTGCTCAGATGTTTGTATGGACCTTTTCGTCAATAACCAAACTTGATTTCCTATTAGAACTTCTCCAGCACTCTCCTCTTCTACATAAAGATGGGTGTATCCTTGTTATAAATTATTTGAAGTTTTGGTTTTTCACAAAAAAATTAACACATTCTGATAATTATGGTTTTACTTCCATACAAGATCTCGGATGCAACATAAGATGATTATCTAATTCTGAGCATGAATACGGCATCTCTTCTGCATGAAAGCTTTTCATGGGCGATAAGGTGTGCTCTCCGAGAGAAACATTTCCCACATTCTGAACAGGAATACGGTTTCTCTCCTGTATGTGTTCTCTTGTGTCTAGTAAGAACCGAATTCACCGAGAAGCATTTCCCGCATTCCGAACATGAAAATGGTTTCACTCCCGTGTGAATCCTCTGGTGTATATTAAGGTCAGCCTTTCGTGCAAAGCGTTTGCCACATTCTAAACATGAATACGGCTTCTCCCCAGTGTGGATTCTCTTGTGGTTAGTGAGAACTGAACTTACAGCAAAACATTTCCCGCATTCTGAACATGAATACGGCTTCTCCCCGGTGTGAGTTCTCTGATGCGAAATAAGAGTTCCTATCTGGGTAAAACATTTCCCACACTCAGAACAAGGATAAGGCTTCTTAGCCGCGTGAATTCGTTGATGAAGGGTAAGGCAAGACCTCTGTGTAAAACATTTCCCGCATACAGAGCACAAATACGGCTTTTCTACTGTATGAGTTTTCTGGTGAGAAATGAGCGTCTTCTTCTGTGCAAATAACCTCCCGCTTATGGAACACGAGAACATTTCACCTCCTCTATGATCTGCGTGTTGTGTCGTGAGAGGTGAGCATTGGGGAAAGCTTCCCCCATGTTTAGAGGGATCAGCTAATAGATCTGCACTGGAAAGCACTGGGTGAAGATATGAGGAAAGGACATTTTCTTCTGAAGAATCGTCTGTGAAGTCATCATCTTCTATTTCACCATCTGGAGAGACAATGGAATTATTCCCTGACTGTCCGTGCTGTCCATCTGGGATTAATGAGAGATGAAAGGCAACAGAAACAGTTAAAGGGCTATTAAACATAAAACATGTCAGTATAAATAAAATGTAGGGCTGTGGAAATAAACTATTAATTCCTCGATTAATCGATTCATTTTTTTGATCGATCAAAATTCTTTTGATCAGTACTCACCTCTCCGCCGGCTTCCGGGAGTTCTGTCGGAGATCCGGTGACGTCACGGACACCGGTGGGGCTTGCCGTGTCCATCTGAAGGGCTCCTTTGCTGTGCCTTCATATCTGCATGCCGGCGGGACGTTACTATCTGCCACACGCAAGGGCTGTTACACTTCCCTCTATCAACCTGGGATTCTACAGCCATCCACTGGGAGTTGTGATAGTTCCCTTCACGGGACATCTACATGCCGACGGACTGATGTTAGCCCCTCCTCATCTGGATTCAGCAGTGGTATCACTGTACACATTTTTATACCAGTATCATACTTAGCTACATGTTTATATGACTGCTTTTGCTACCGTTTGGTATTACTCGCACCATTTTTACAGTTTATGTAGCTACATTGATTTTATCTCCAGTGCAATATTTATTTTGTTACCTACTTGAAGACTATAAAAGTTTTAATGCTGTTCCCATCGAGCGCTGCCTTTGTGTGTTTTTTGTATCCTGCTATCCATTTTTCCAGTGGTTGGTAGCTGCACTGGGAATCGGCCTGCAAGGAGATCAGCTAAAAGTAGTTGGATCTGTATGTGCGTTATAATTCATCGAAATTAGTCGATTATAAAAAAATAGATTAATGGAATACGAAAATTTTAATCAGTAACAGCCCTAATAAAATATTCAAAATATTCTGTGACAATGTATTATAACATGGTGGGAGCAATATTTTACCACACACTGCTGGCTTCTTGTCCACTAGTCCAATATCAGAACGGGATCTGTGGTTTAAGGCAGTGCACAGAGTTCAGGCATGTTTAAGGTGGTATGAGGCTGTATATGAGAATTTAAAGGAACACTAAAGGCAAATTTTTTTTTTTTTTAAATAACAAACATGTTATACTTACCTCCACTGTGCAGCTCGTTTAGCACAGAGTGGCCCCGAACCTGGTCTTCTGGGGTCCCTCAGTGGCTGTCTGGGCTCCTCCCCGCAAGAACTATACACTTTCATGCCAGCTCTCTTGCATGGTGGATAGTTTTTGCGGGCGCGCTCCCGTGATACAGCCGGCGGCTTTAGCCGCTCACTGTATCACTCGGCTCCGCCCCTGGCATGTGATTGATAGCAGTGCGAGCCAATGGCTTCGCTGCTTTCAATCAACCAATGAATGAGCCGAGAAGCCAGCGCGTTCACGGCGCAGGACTTTCGAGGGGTCAGGTAAGTAAACGGGGACTCGAGGGGGGCCGCTAATTCTCAGATGTTTTTTCACCTTAATGCATAGAATGCATTAAGGTGAAAAACTTGTACCTTTACAACCCCTTTAAGAATCTTTTCTAAAATTTAGGGTTTAAAGCAGGAGTGTCAAACTCAATTTTCATGGGCCGCATCAACATTATGGCTACCTTGAAAGGGTCGGTTGTATCTGTAAGACTATATAAACCATCAGAGTCCCCCACCCTCTCTTACATCGCAGTGCAACCCCCTTGCCTTGTGCTACTGTCAGAAAGAAGCTGGGGGGGGTAGCTAGGAAGCAGAAATTGCAGGGCCTGAAGGAGGACCAGAGGAGAGCGGGAGTCAGCTACTAGGGGAGGCATAGACAAAGTGGTGCTGCAGCTGCAGAGAGAGGTGCAGGATCGGGGGGGGGGGGCAAAGACAAGCCTCCCTGCGGTCGCATGGAGAACTGCAAGATCTGGCGGAGGAGTTCTGTCTTACTCTCTGCTGCTGACTGTTAAGACAAGGTGGGGGCAGAGATGAGGGGGGTGCTGCAGCTGCTGGAGAGGTGGGAAGGCCACATGAAATGACCTGGGGGGGCCTGGATTTGGCCGCTGGCCTTGTGTTTGAAACATGTAGTTTAAAGATTACTCACCTGTGCTGGTCTCTGTTAGAATGTTCTCCTCTTTAATCTTCTGTTCTATTTCTTCCTCATCTTTCATGTCTCCCTGCATGGTTCTGGTGTCTCCGGGGTCTGTGAATAAAGATGAGAGTGAAGCCCCCTGTACTGAGATGTATGAGAGACCCCAGAGAGTGTGTGTGGGGGGGGGGAGACTGGTCACGTCTCTTGGCTGGTAACACACAATGACATAATGTGAGGAGGAGAGCCGGAGTCTAATAGAGGCTGATGGCTCCTGACTCCCCCACTGGGCACATACTGTTTCCCCATTACTGTCTACTGACAGAGGAGGGGGGAGAAGAAGAGATTGTTGTAGTGACTGAACAAGGAGAATCTGGGACTCTTCTCTGGATTTATGTTTATTACTCACCTGTGCTGATCTCTGGAGGGAATTCCTCTTCCTTACATGGATTATCACCCATCATAGACATCTCTTCTGCTTCCTCTGTAGTTTTCCATTCAGTCTGGGTTACTTCCAGCATTACCTACACAAGAATGATAATTGAAATAATGCGGTTCAAAATTTCATGACTGTATGCCCAAACTGCTATCTAGGAGATATACAGTAAAGAGATGGGTGATGAAGCCCGTCTCACCAATGGAACCAACATGTTTGTGCCTCAGACATACTTTCAATAAAAAAAATGGAGGAAGCATTACCCGGTGATGCAGTAACGTTGCAAGGGGCTATATTCTGTTTTTAAATTTGAACAGAAGGTGTATCATGGGTCTACCTATTAAAAATGTGATATTTAATCCTGAGTTTTGGACTCCAACTACCTGATCCTCCTGAAGGATCTCCTGATGTTCCTGTGTGGAGTCCCGGGAACACAGAGGACTGGGACATCTCTCTGGGGGATTTCTGTTACTGGATCCATCTGTAGGAAACACACACTGACTGAATACATTGTTTCTATGTCTTTGTATCACAAGATGTGTGTATCTAGGTGGATCCTCAATACTCTTCTCTCCTTTACAAGAAATGAAAGTCTCCTCTTACCCGATGATGTGTGGGGCGGCCGCTTCTCCATCATGACGTCCTTGTAGAGATCCTTGTGTCCTTCTAAATACTCCCACTCCTCCATGGAGAAATAGACAGTGACATCCTGACACCTTATAGGAACCTGACACACACAATGATACCGTCACCATCCAGACACATCGCTTGTCTGTTACTGGATAATGTCCCAGAATTCCCGGCACCGCTCACCTCTCCTGTCAGCAGCTCAATGATCTTCTGGGCGACTTCTACTATCTCCTTGTTCTTCCTCAGGGAGTGAGATGGAGGCTCTATAATGGGGCTTAGTGTCTTCCTCAAGTTGGATGCCACCAAATCATTTGATAATTTGAAAGCTATATAATTCTTTATTTAAAGCAAAAACACAAAGTTATGACAAATAAACACTTGCCGTGTCATTACATTGTATGCCATTAAAATATCAGTTCTCCAGTTAGTTCAGTTTTCAAGTGTGTTAAGATACTCCCGACTTACAGTTAGCATGTAGAAAAAAACATCCCTATTTTAATACAATAACTGTAAATCGGAATTATCCCCAATAAACTTTAGTTAAAAGTTTAGTTAATACTAAATCAGAGTCCCTGTTGTGTCTCACTTGTTTTCATCTGCCTTGTGGTCCACATTGGTGTCTAATGTCTCCGCATCCACTTACCAGTATCAGTTATATCCATATACCAATTTATGTAAGTAAATCAAGATTACCCCAAGCTATATTATGATATCTTTCTATTTTGTGATATTTAAATGTATAAGCAGAATGGTGATGTTGTGTTTTTCCTTCTATCTAGATATACGGTTAAGCTCCCAAGAAAGTGCTTTTCAGCACGAAATTAGTCGAGCAGGATTTTTACACCCTAGGCTGGAACAGTCCCCGATCAATTGTCACCGGATAGAGTCTCCTGGTGTCATATGTAATCTCATTCTGTATCGGGGCATCTAGCCAATCATATGGGTGCAATTGTATATTTTTGTAAAATAATACGTTGATACACAATTTTGATACTATCTGATTTTAATTGTTGTTTTGCTTTTTATATATATATATATATATATATATATATATATATATATATATAAACCCCTTTTAACCTTAAAGTGGTTGTAAAGTTTTATATATTTTTTTACTAATAAACATGGTATACTTACCACCTCTGTACAAGGGTTTTGCACAGAGTGGCCCCGGTCTTCCTCTACTGGGGTCCCCCAGCGGTGCTACTTGCTCCTCCCCACATTGAGTGCCCCCTCCGAGACCCGCTTTCCAAGGAGGCACTCATGTGGGCGTGCTCCAGAGTCTTGCTGCTGCGTCCATTGACACAGACAGCAGGACCCGCCCCCCCCCCCCAGTGTCACTGCATTTGATTAGCAGCAGCAGGAGCCAATAGCTGCTTCTGCTATCAATCTGTCCAATGAGGACCCGAGACAGCAGCTGGGCTCGTTCTAGTTGCTGGAAAGATCGGGTTTAGGTAAGTAAAAAGGGGGGCTCTGGGGGGCTGCTGCACTACAGAAGGTTTTCACCTTAATGCATAGAATGCATTAAGGTGAAAAACCACTAGGGTTTACAACACCTACATTTGTGCCATTAAAAGTCCGCTTTCTCCTTGCAAACATTTCTCCAAAACTATGGGGATGTGGCATAGCGTATTTTACTAGTGTCCACAGTACCAGTGGCGTAACTAGGGTTGGTGTCACCCGGTGCGAAAAAAAATGGTGTCACCCCCCCACCAACTATAGTCCCCCCTCAGTACAGACTAACTACAGACCCCCCCTCCCGCAGTACAGACCCCCCTCCCACAGTACAGACCCCCCTCCCTCAGTACAGACCCCTCTCACTAAGTACAGACCCCCTCCCTCAGTACAGACCCCCCACCAAGTACAGACCCCCTCCATCAATATAGACCTCCCCCTCAGTATAGATCCCTCCATCAGTGCAGACCCCCCATCAGTACAGACACCCCCACCTAAGTGCAGAACCCCTATAAGTACAGACACCCCCACCCAAGTGCAGACCCCCCATCAGTACAGACACCCCAGACCTAGTGCAGACCCCCCATCAGTACAGACAACCCCACCTCAGTGCAGACCCCCCAGCAGTACAGACACCCCCTAGTGCAGACCCCCCAGCATTACAGACCCCCTCCCTCAGTACAGACCCCACAGCATTACAGACCCCCCCTCAGTACAGACACCCCCCTAGTGCAGACCCCCAGCATTACAGACCCCCCCTCAGTAGTACAGACCCCCCAGCAGTATAGACACTCCCTTACATACCTCAGAACAGCGCTGACAGAAACACACACTGTGTGTCCCTCGAGCGCAGGCTCCTCCTCCTTTGTGGATGTAAACAGAGAGGAGAAGGTGGCTTCGGTTCGCTCCGCTGAGGTACACAGTGGCGCGAGGCACAGCTAATCAGGGCAGCGGGCGGTGTTAAAGGTGCTGCTACCCACGGGTGTCACCCCTCTGGCGGGTGTCACCCGGGTGCGGCCCGCACCCCCTGCACCCGCCTAGCAACGCCTCTGCACAGTACCACCCTGTGGTGACACACTTTGTGTGTGAATACTCCCAGAATCCTTCTCACCTCCGGTCAAGTCTGTTTTATTAATAGAGATAAGAGTGATGTCAAGTGACCTCCCAGAATCCTCCTTACCTCTCCGGTCAGGTCTGCGTTTTATTAATAGAGATAAGAGTGATGTCATGTGATCGCCCAGAATCCTCCTTACCTCTCCGGTCAGGTCTCTTTTATTAATAGAGATAAGAGTGATGTCATGTGACCTCCCAGAATCCTCCTCACCTCTCCGGTCAGGTCTGTGTTTTTTTAATAGAGATAAGAGTGATGTCATGTGACCTCCCAGAATCCTCCTTACCTCTCCGGTCAAGTCTGTTTTATTAATAGAGATAAGTGATGTCATGTGACCTCCCAGAATCCTTCTCACCTCTCCGGTCAGGTCTGTGTTTTATTAATAGAGATAAGAGTGATGTCATGTGACCTCCCAGAATCCTTCTCCCCTCTCCGGTCAGGTCTGTGTTTTATTAATAGAGATAAGAGTGATGTCATGTGACCTCCCAGAATCCTTCTCCCCTCTCCGGTCAGGTCTGTGTTTTTTTAAAAGAGATAAGAGTGATGTCATGTGACCTCCCAGAATCCTCCTCACCTCTCCGGTCAGCATGTAGATGATCTCCAGGGTGAGGTCTAATATCCTCTCTGTGGTGTGACTTTGCTCCATCCTTGGCTAAGTGATTGGTTTAGTAGCCTTTCCTTATAAACGGTTTGCCTTCAGTTTGCCTTAATATAGCTATATAAAGAAATGTTACATGAATAAGCCTGTAGAGTAAAAATCTTGCATCAGGAAAGTATTTGAAGAAAATTCTTCTGTCCACAGCAGATAATCCAGCGGATGGAGAGTGGTGAGACAATGGCATTAATATGCCCAGGTCAGGAGTTCTAAATAACTCTTGCCTTGCCTGCTGATGCCTTTGAGAGTTTTAGCCAAGAAGAGCTGAACTGGCTCTTGTACTGATGAGCGCACATTTTCTGCACTGCGTCAGGCATTCGTGCGTTAGGCTGCTTGCATGCAGCAATCTGACATTTCTCAGCGTCTGATGGAAAAAATAAATAAAAATACAAATCACCTTTATATATAATAATTATTTCTAACCCCAGTACACCAGAGGAGACAAATCCCCCCCAAGAAGACATTATTACCTTCGCATCCCCGAGTGCAAATATCCAGCCTCACACCTCCTCCTGGACCTCCTGGTCCTTAATCCTAAAAACCCCCTACTTTGGGCTACAAGAAAATGGCTGATGATTCTCCTGTACTTGAGATGTCCGCCATCTAGTGTGGACTCTGGGTTATGCAGGGAGCTCTCCACCTTGGAATAAATGTCTATACAGATACAGTATTGTAAATAGGTAATTGGTGGCGAGTGCTAAGCTCCTTGGGGTGAGCAAGGGGTCTACTGGCTTCGAGCAAACAATGGTGCTATTTACAGAGGTGCAATACGGTGCTGCAGAGGCTGCCACCTGTGTGAATCGACTCTTTATGCAAAGTTAATGCCAGGTTTTGATTTTGTTGATGTGTTATAAGTGTCACTGACGCAAAGTGTGAAAAACCCAAATGAAATGGTGTATAAGTGTAGCGGCCTCCTCTCTCCCCTCTCTTTAATCAGCTCGTCTGTCTCTTGTCTAGGGTAAGGTGACCAGATTTTTTAAATGAAATCTGGGTACATATTTTTTTTTATTACTAGTAATGGTGGCAATCAGCGACTCATAGCGGGACTGCGATATTGCGGCAGACAATTCGGACACTAATGCCCCGTACACACGAGCAGAAATTCCGTCGGAAAAACCTTGGATGGTTTTTCCGACGGAATTCCGCTCAAGCTTGGCTTGCATACACACGGTCACACAAAAGTTCTCCGAACTTTCAACCGTCAAGAACACGGTGACGTACAACACTACGACGAGCCGAGAAAATTAAGTTCAATGCTTCCGAGCATGCGTCAGAATTTTTTCCGTCGGAAAAATTGAGAACCTGCTCTCAATCTTTTGCTGGTGGAAATTCCGACAGCAAAAGTCAGATGGAGCATACACATGGTCGGAATTTCCAACCAAAAGCTCACATCGGTCTTTTGCTTGCGGAAATTCCGACCGTGTGTACACGTCATTAGTGACACTTTTGACGCTTTGTGGGAACCAGTGATACTAATACAGTGATCAGTGCTAAAAATATGCACTGTCACTGTACTAATGACACTGGCTGGGAAGGGGATAACATCTAGGGCAATCAAAGGGCTAAATGTGTACCTAACAAGTGTTTTCTTACTGTAGGGGAGGTGCTTTTACTAAGGGGAGGTATAGATCCCTGTACCTACTTTGCAGGAACACAGGATCAATTAATTCTGCACTGACTGTCTTTGAAATTGCCCCAGCCCCTGTTTAGATCCAATCCGGGGACAAAACTGGGGACAGACTTGGTCCAGGGACAGTGTCCTCAATCTGGGGACTGTCCCCTGAAACCGGGGATGTCTGGTCACCCTAGTCTAGGGGTACCTTAGAGGAGAGAGTGCCTTCACCGCAACGTTTGTGTGGTGTAAGCAAAGATCTTATTTTACCTTCGGGTCGGTGTTCTGCACCTGGAACCTCCAAAGAGAGTTACCTTGAACGATGTCTGCCAGAAAACGAGCCCCACACCGTTAAAGTCCAACACTCCTTTATTCTTCTCAATGCAAAAGTGAACACAATCAGTTGGACTCCCTTAGGGAACAGAACAGACAAGGAGGTGTGGATATGAGTAGGCCCAGACACAATGAACTCTCCACTTTCCTTTCTGAAAGTGGGATGCGGTCTCCTAGCGAGGGGGATTTTCCTTCCAGGCGGTCTCCGATGAGAGGACCACCTGTCACTGGCAGTATGCTGCACCAGGTCTTCAAGCTAGTATCTCCCACCGGTCCATTACGCCTTCCGGATTCGGGTACCCACTCCCTGGGTTCCCTAGGACCTCCTTCCCTCGCGGAACTCAGTGGTGGGCACTGAGCTCCAGACCTCCATTCCGAGTACCTCACCCCAGGCTAAAGGTGCCTGGGATGGAACACGACCTCGGAACGTCCTCTAGGCCTAGGCCGCCTAGAGGACCGTCACGAACCACCGCCCACAGGATGAAGGTGCCCGGGACTCGACTCCCGCCACCAAAAATGGCCGCCCCCTTTATACCCCCTCCCAGCAAGCACAGCGGGTTCCCCGCCCCACCATACAACCGCTGAGAGAGGCCAAAAAGAGGTACGCCACCGCAACGATGGCTCAACCCCGGGCCCAAAGTGACAGCGCCACCTGGTGGGCCCCAGGGAACCATACATCACAGTTTTCCCCACCAGATTCAAAAATAGGGAAGCATATACCCGCTACACAAGTAAAAAACTGAAATGTGCGTGTGGGTAATAAAGAATCCACTAGTTACTCACTGCTAGGATGCTGCAGCATTAATGGTAGTTATACCCTGGTGCCAAGGTTTACTACTGTTTTGCTGTACCTTCCTACTGAATTCTGTGAAATAAAGTGCTAATGTGCCATGTCACTAAATATTGTGTAGCAACCTCCTGGTCCTCCTCGCCTCTCCGCTGCTACACACAGGATTCACATTGTATTGACAATGAGAATCCAGTGTTTAATTACTTTGGGTCTGCAGCAAAATACCTCCTCCGAGTGGATCCTTCAGTTCCGTTGTCTAGGTACACCAATGTCTTCCAGGAATGAGGCCAATGTCCACACATAAGTGAAACCTAATTAGCAAGGCTTTATTCTTTTTGCACTTTGAGTTAACTTGAAGAAAAGCAAGAGTAGAAAAGTTGAAAGATGTAGGGGAAGGTTTCAGGCACGCAACACTTAAGTCCAGTATCTACACTCGTCGCCACTCAAGCCTGAGTGGGTATTGCTCATCCGGATAGTCCCTATGAGAGCGGTCCTAGCAGCCGGGATGGAGCACAGACGTCAGAGATGATGAATTCCCCTTTAGGTAGGCCTCCAGGCCTCTCCCCGAGACAGCAGTACCGTCGCTATCTCCGCTGAGACTGATCTTCCCCTGGAACTCCTTTCCCAAAGGGCCCCCTAAAACAGGCAGCCTGGGATCCGTCTCTGAAGCGTAGGCCCTTGTCAGCGGAGCTGGGCCTACAATGCAGCAGCAGAGCCTCGGGCTGAAGGTGCACGAGCCCTAAACACACTCCGGCGCACCTCGTGCCATGCGGGCCACGATGCACACTCACTGGACCAGAGGTCCCCCTGAACGCCCTGGGGTCCCCCTGGAATCGCCCCACGCCAAATGGCGTCTGCCCCTTTTTGTATCTTCCCCCAGCATGCACAGCGGGTAGACCACACACACTGCACGGCTGCCGAAAGAGGACACCCAAGGTGCTGTGATACCCCCGTAATCCAGCCTGTGCCAGCGGTGACAGTGCCACCTGCAGGAAAAGGAGAATAACACTGCCGGGGCAGTATCACACCCAGAGCAGAACAACAATTGGAATATAATTGGTCTAAGCCCAATTACTGGCTCAGACTGCCCTTAAATTTCACATAGCGCCCCCAAATATTGGGGGGGGGGGGCGCTACAATTGCATAAATCAAAATGTGCAGAAATTAATTTACCATGTGAAAAAAAAATCATCAATATACAAAAATAAAATAAAACTCATCAATATAAACGTGAAATCAAAATGATAAACTTTATGCAGTCCATGAATTAAAAAATAAGCATGTTGCCAGTGAAAAAAAGTGCACAAAGATTCATCAACATAAGGTGCATGTGAAGTTCATCAAATATTAAACTGTAAAGTGCTCCGTGCTTGTGCAAATTCACTGCAAGACACCACGTGCAGACTCCCACCAGAGTGCGCGCTCACCCGCAGGTATGGCCCCCTGGGCTTATGCCGAGGTGGGTCAACAAGGCTTAAATGGATGTATGTCCACCCGATGGCATGGGGATCCTCTCTTGTACTGCTAACCGCATAATGTAACTGAGAAGCATGCCTCCTGCCCGGGTACTCTGGGTGATTTGCCTCTACGAATCACCATGCACACACTCTCACACAACCCTGACATTTGTGTGCAGGGTGACTCGGAGAGGGAAATCGCCCAGAGTACCCGGGCAGGAGGCATGCTTCTCAGCTACATTATGTGGTTAACGGTACACGCCACTTCATCAGGGTTTGGAACCAATAAAACATGTTCAGACTCTCTCATCTCCCCTGGTGTGTGTCATGGACGAGAGTACAGAGGGTACAGGGATAAGCGAGGTTGGCCAAAATATGAGATATAACCACCCATCACATGTTCTTGGAAATCAACCAGCACATTGGCAGATTGTTGTGAAAACCCAAAGTTTCCCTGTCAGGAGACAGGTAAAAAACATAAAACAATGCTTCACATCTTCTGGGCTTGTGTCCTTCTCGATCTTTAAACTGACAGATATACAGATGCCTATGGTGTTCTTTTTCCTCCATTTAACACCAATGCCGCTGAAACGCTACAAGTGCTCACTTTTTCTGCATTTATTTGTAGCGCCCTCCCCAAATGGTTGGGACGCTATGTGTAAATTTAGGGGTAGTCTGAGCCAGTAGTTGGGCTCAGACCTGGATAATTGTGTTGAAATTTGCTTCTGCTCTGGGTGGGATACTGCCTGGCAGTTATATTCCCTGTTCGCCTGTAGGTGGTACTGCCACCAATGGCCCAGGCTGGAATACAGGGGTATCACAAGACCTTGGGTGTCCTCTCTCGGCAGCCGTGCAGTGGGCGTGGTGAACCCGCTGTGCATGCTGGGGGGGGTACATAAGGGGCAGACGCCATTAATTGATGGGGGAATGTGCGCGCCTTGTGGCCCGCATGGCACGGGGTGCGTGTGTGTGTTCTAGCCCCGGGGCACCTTCAGCCCGAGGCTACATCGCTACCTGGGGCCTATGCCTTTGGAAAGGATCCCAAGCTACCCACCTACGGGAAGCCCACTCTTAGGGAAGGAGGCCAGGGGAGGATCTGCCCCAGAGGAGACTGGCGACGGTACTGCTGTCTCAGGAGGAGGCCTGGAGACTCACCTAAGGAGGGCTCCATTACTACAAGCCCTGCAATACGCCAATCTGGCATAAAGGTTCTCTCTATTGCTTGGCTGGGAGGTTCGGGACTTTGATAATCCTGTGGCAGAGGATTCCTGATCGCATCCCTAAATTCTCAGATAAGTTGATCCGTGCATCATCCCGGCTGCTAGGACCAGTGAACGGGACTATCCGGGTGAGCAATACCCACTCAGGCTTGAGTGGCGACGTTGTGCCTTTTAGTGTTGCGTGCCTGAACCTTCCCCTATACTTCTCTCGTTTCCTGCTTTCTCGACAAGTTCCCACAGCAAAAGGAAAATAAAGCCCATCTGTTTAGGTTTTACATTTGTGACTTTCTATACCCTGACAACGGAAGCCTTGGAGGTAGTTTGCATGACCCGAAACAAAACCAGCGGCCCAAAACCAGAATATTATATTCAACGCGGCTAAGGCCTGCATACCACTGTGCTATAAGCAGACCACTGAGCCTCCAGTTCGGCTGTGGTTCACCAGGATTAACGAGACTCATCAGATGGAGACTTTGGTGGCCTCCTACTGGATGGACTTTAGGTGCTCCCCGGAATATGGACACCCTGGGCTTTCTAGCTTAGGACCCATTATAGAATATGGGAGACTTCACACAAATCTAAGCGGTTTGCCCCATATGAACATGCAATCTGGTGCATTCTAATGCCGTGTACACACGACCATTTTTAATGACGTGAAATTTTTTTTTTTTTTAAATGGTCATTAAAAATGATCGTGTGTGGGCTTCAGAGCATTTTTCACAACGTGAAAAACGGCCATGAAAAAATTGGAACATGCTCTAATTTTTCACGTCGTTTTTCTCGTCATGAAAAACGGCCGTGTGTAGGCTTTAACGACGTGAAAAAAAATGCGCATGCTCAGAATCAAGTGTAGCGGGGTCCTCAAATTGATGGGATACACCTGGGCAATAGTGTAACCCAGGTGTATAATTGTGTTAGGATTCAGACCCCTTTTTGTTTCGTGGAGGATTGGAGGATGTAATATTCTCCTTTGCCTGTGGGTGGCGTAGTACCTACAGGCTTCAGGTAGAATCATCCCCTGCAGTGCTCCCTGTTTGGTCTCTTCCCGGAGATGGTATGGCTGGGGCGGGGAACCCGCCGGGCCGTTGAAGGGAGGAGATAAAAGGGGGAGACGCCCTGACCACGAGGTCGTCTTCTTGCGGAGAAGGAGGTCCTCGGAGGAGGAGGGTTGCGGTCTGCACCCAGGGCCCTTAGGCCTGGGTGCGGGAGATCCAGGAGTCTGGTCCAGGTGCCCATGGCCTGGTCCGGAGTCATGTTGGCGTCCATCCCAGGCACCTTTAGCCTGGGGTGAGGTACTATCGAGGAGGCCTGGGGCCCAGTACCTTCGACTGGGTCCCGCTAGGGTGGACTGTCCGAGGGTCCCTGAGCGGAGGGACTCGTACCTGAGGTGAGGAGGCCGGGGAGGTTACCCACTGGAGACCCGGAGCAGCACCAACCCGGTGACAGTGGGCCTCTGGGAACTCTCTTGGGAGGACACATCCCCCTGATAGGGGCCACAGCGCATCGAAGAGGGCTCCATTGCTGTTCATAGGGGTTGCTGGAAGAGACCCCATCCTTCCTGTTCTGTAACAGCCGGATTGGCTTAGGCGCCGCTGGTCATAGTATAGTGGCATAGAACTGAAACGTTAGGAAGTGCCTTGATCTGCTCATCCCACCGTTGGCAAGGTTATAGGTCCCAACCAGTCTGCTGTTAAAAGAACTGTTTATTGTGCTTTGCTATTGGAGTGCCAAATAAACAAGTGTTGGACCTTTCTCCGGTGTGTGAACTCCAGTTACTGGAAGCAGAGGGGAGGCTGGTGAGCTTGTAAGTACAGACTCGGTACATTCGCAGAACACATTGGCCCGAGGAAACATCAGGAAGTGGCCTTCACCTCCCTATTGTAATGGGGAGGACATGGGCCGTGGCGCATCTCACTCTCACAACTCAGAAACCCCTAGACATGAGTTGGTGTGTAACAGATGAAGACGTTGGAGAGAGGGTGAGGCCGCTGCACGTGGGGGCTCGTGAGTCCGGGATACAGTGTGTTCTAAAGATGGACTTGAGAATGTCTACATTTGAACTTTGCTGCCCAGAGGAGTTCCGAGCAGATCGGCCAAATTACTGGCCAAAGTGCGTCCCTGCTCGGAGTTGTGGAAATGACCCTAACACGGGGAAGGCCCATGCGGAGGAGCGGAAAAAGGGAGAGGTCCAGCCGTGTGACGTACTGCACGTGGGGACTGTTAACGCACTGCGCCACGAGGCACCCCATGGCGACATCGTTCGTGGGCGGAGTCAAGAGGAAGCCCGCGAAAATGTACAGCTCATGGGAGGAGTCTGGCCAAGTGTGGGGATACACGTGGAGACTCCGGCGCGGGGTCAGTGCATGATGGAGCAGCAAACAGTCGGGATGACCTCAAGTGCCCCGTGGATTATGGTTCCTCACCCCACGAGAATGACTTCCTTTGCTGCCCCCATCACAGACACGGGGATAAGACTTAGGCCCCGAGGGCGGTTGGCTCTGTACACCTGCAGAGACACGGAGGCCCTCGGTGTGATCTGTCCCGGCTGCTCGGGACTGGTGGTCACCCTGAAGCCATTCGGGCGATGTGAGGAGTGCAGAGAATTCCTTTTTGAGGTCGAGTCGTCCACAGCAAGGCCCCGGGCCCTTCGCCTCAATCACCTCACGGGTACTGCTACTCCGGAAGGGGAGATCAAGGCCTTTGTCGAGGTTCCTGTGCGCGCTGACCAGGGCGATGGACTGCCCAACAGAGAAAAATCCGAGGATGCTGCCTCGGTCGCCACAAGTTCCCTGCTTGCACCACCGAAGAGGAAAGTTGGCCTAGTACAGGCATCCTATGGACGTGGTCGAGCTTCACCCCGCTGCTTGCCTGGCCTGGATGGCGCCGGTCGAGATGGAAGTCCCGGACATCCCAGTCTTCTACAAGGGTCAGGTGAGCCAGGGGCTGGGACTGTGGTGGTGGTTGGAGGTGTCGGGGGCCCATTGGAGGTGGAACCCCCCAGGGAAGATGATTCTGTGTCCACGGGTAGATATCTGCCTGCGGAGATGTATGACACCTCCGATCTAGAGTCGCTGTCTGACTGCGGAGACGATGGCGAGATAGACGAACTGTTCAGCCGCAAGGGCTGGGATAAAAAACCACTTCTTGCTTCCCGTGCGGTACGGGATTCGCCTATGTACACAGGAGATAGCATGCCTCGGGTGGAAGACCCGCAGCTTACGAGGGAACCTACCCCTCCACCTGTGTCCTCATCTACTGTCACCCCACCTACTTTGGTTGTGGGGATACCCCGGGACTTGCTGTATGAGGTGGAAGTCTGGAGAACAAGATGGTATGACGAGTTTGTGTGGGACAAGTTGAAGGTGCCCCATGCTCGCAGGTACCTGGAATGTGTGCCGGCAGTGTCTAAGAGGTTTGAGGACTGCAAAGCTGAATGGAAATTGGGGCGCCATATCCATGCTGACAAGATAGTCATTTGCAGAAGAGAAGGAGAAGATGTCAAGTATTCGATAGAGGCATTTGACAAACACCTGAAACCCCTGTACCTGCCGGATCCAAAGTTTTACTTATAGGAGAAAAGAACTCCTGTTTATTTCTTTTGTGCACTTGAACTTTCTGGAAGAGCCATTCCCAGACACGCAGGACTGTGCCCTGCTTTTGTTTTTGTTTGGGCTTTTCTTTTTCTCGTTGGAGACTTGGGGACTGTTGTGTTTTCGTGTTTCCCCTTTTCTTCATGTGCCAAAGACAAGGACATTTGGGAATAGTGGCAGAGTAGGGAAAGCTGGAAGAACGAAGATTCGTTGAGCGTCATGACCGCGGCGTTGTCACCAGGTGGCAGTGTTGCGCAACAAATGTTTGAAAATATTTCACCCACACATCACCTTGCTTGTTGGAGTGAGTGGGTCTCTCGGCTGACGGGCCCACTCATCCCAAATGACACAAAATTATGTTAGGATGTTGTTTTTTCTTTCCCCTGCAGGAGAATCGTCAATCAAGACCATTGAGAGTGGGTGGCTCTTAGACAGTGTGGGAGAGGGGTTGTGATTATGCAGATGTTAAAAATGTTCTATGACATAAGTTGTTTTATATGTTCCCCATTCCCTGAGCAGGTCTTGGCACTTGGGAAAAAAATTTAGAGGAATTGCTTCAGGGGTTTCACTCCATGCCACCACTTTATGGGAGGTATGGGTGTGCACCTGACGCTGGGGACCAGCGTCAAATTACAGGGGGGAGTGTGTAGCGGGGTCCTCAAATTGATGGGATACACCTGGGCAATAGTGTAACCCAGGTGTATAATTGTGTTAGGATTCAGACCCCTTTTTGTTTCGTGGAGGATTGGAGGATGTAATATTCTCCTTTGCCTGTGGGTGGCGTAGTACCTACAGGCTTCAGGTAGAATCATCCCCTGCAGTGCTCCCTGTTTGGTCTCTTCCCGGAGATGGTATGGCTGGGGCGGGGAACCCGCCGGGCCGTTGAAGGGAGGAGATAAAAGGGGGAGACGCCCTGACCACGAGGTCGTCTTCTTGCGGAGAAGGAGGTCCTCGGAGGAGGAGGGTTGCGGTCTGCACCCAGGGCCCTTAGGCCTGGGTGCGGGAGATCCAGGAGTCTGGTCCAGGTGCCCATGGCCTGGTCCGGAGTCATGTTGGCGTCCATCCCAGGCACCTTTAGCCTGGGGTGAGGTACTATCGAGGAGGCCTGGGGCCCAGTACCTTCGACTGGGTCCCGCTAGGGTGGACTGTCCGAGGGTCCCTGAGCGGAGGGACTCGTACCTGAGGTGAGGAGGCCGGGGAGGTTACCCACTGGAGACCCGGAGCAGCACCAACCCGGTGACAGTGGGCCTCTGGGAACTCTCTTGGGAGGACACATCCCCCTGATAGGGGCCACAGCGCATCGAAGAGGGCTCCATTGCTGTTCATAGGGGTTGCTGGAAGAGACCCCATCCTTCCTGTTCTGTAACAGCCGGATTGGCTTAGGTGCCGCTGGTCATAGTATAGTGGCATAGAACTGAAACGTTAGGAAGTGCCTTGATCTGCTCATCCCACCGTTGGCAAGGTTATAGGTCCCAACCAGTCTGCTGTTAAAAGAACTGTTTATCGTGCTTTGCTATTGGAGTGCCAAATAAACAAGTGTTGGACCTTTCTCCGGTGTGTGAACTCCAGTTACTGGAAGCAGAGGGGAGGCTGGTGAGCTTGTAAGTACAGACTCGGTACATTCGCAGAACACATTGGCCCGAGGAAACATCAGGAAGTGGCCTTCACCTCCCTATTGTAATGGGGAGGACATGGGCCGTGGCGCATCTCACTCTCACAACTCAGAAACCCCTAGACATGAGTTGGTGTGTAACAGATGAAGAAGTTGGAGAGAGGGTGAGGCCGCTACACAAGTATGAGACGGGAGCGCTCGTTCTGGTAAAACTAGCGTTCGTAATGGAGATAGCACATTCGTCACGCTGTAACGGACTGAAAAGCACGAGGCTGAAAAGCGCGAATCGTCGCTCAACAAACTTTACTAACATGAAGGGTGGCACCATCCGAATGGAACTTCCCCTTTATAGTGCCGTCGTACGTGTTGTACGTCACCGCGCTTTACTCAAAAAAAATTTCCACGATAGTGTGTAGGCAAGGCAGGCTTGAGAGGAAACACAAAAAATCACGTCGAGAAAAATGCATTTTTTTTCAATGACATTAAAAACGGTCATGTGTACGCGGCATAAGGGTTTGGGAGAAACTTCGTAATTAGAAAAACTTCTGAGAATCCTCAAGCTATCATGCCAGAAGAAATCCTGGCACACTTGATCGTTCAAACTGCCCCAAACACACACCAGACACACAATTTAGGGTAGCTTGCCACTACCAGTTGGTCTGCTGGGCCAGGGTTTTTCAACCAGGGTGCCGCAAACAGTCATCAGGGGTGCATCCTGGTCTGAGCGCCACTCGGTGTTAACTTTCGTGCAGTGCTGATCCTGTGAGGAGAGAGAGAGAGAGCTCAGCATGCATGGCTCTCTCCTCCTCCCTGCACCTATGTGTACGATTGCCGGCATCCTACTCACTGATGACGGGGGGGGGGGGGGTGGTGTAGATTTGAGAGGATTATGCTGGGAGAGGGTATTGGGGGGGGGGGAATTGGAGTGGGGTTTGTGCTAGAAGTGGGGATTTGTGCTAAGAGGAGAAATGTTGGGGGGGGTAGGTATGTACTAGGAGGAGTAATTTGGGGGGGCGTGGTTCTGCTAGGAGGGGGGACTCGTGCTAGGAGGAATGGGGGGGGGATTTTGTGCTAGGAGGAGGATTTGTACTAGGAGTGGGAATTTGAGGGGATTTGTGCTAGAAGGAACAGGGGGGGGGGGGGTTGGCTAGGGGGGGGGGGGTTTGAGGAGTTACAACCTAGGATCATTGAACTTTGCCTCACGGACTAAATTTTAGGGCTTGTTCACATCAGGTGCAGTGAGGTAACTCGTGTGAAATCGCACGTTTTCCCACATTGCACAAAAATGTGCCGCCTTTTGCAATTGCATGTGGGTGCCAATATTGCTTACTGACACCCCACACATCTAGCACAAATGGGTGTACGTTACCGCTCATTAAAAAATGCGACGCAAGCGAACACGCAAAAAAAGTGTGTGCTTGGGTGCACCTACTGGTGTGAACGAGCCCTCAGACACGGTGCTAGGCAACCACACACACAAAACTGTATCTGGCAGGTTTTCTGGCTTACACACACTGACCCTTAAAAGAGAATTATGGGTTTGGGGCCCCCCCCCATCATACTTACCTAGGTGGATGCAGCATCGGTCAAATGCTGCATCTCTCCCCCGGCGCCTCTACACTGAGAACCAGCACATCGCCAATGGCTTGGTTCTCAAAGCTCCCAGAGCAGAGGGCTGCCGAGTGTCAATCAGCATCTCTCCGCTCTGCTCCTCCTCGCTCACTGGAGCGCCGAGCTGTGGAGGGGCGGGGAGCGGCCTTCTCAGGCTCTCAGTGGCTCGCTGAGAGGCTGAGACAAGTGTCAGTCCAGGCAGCTGGCGGATCCAGACTTTATTGTCAGGATGACGAGGTGCCTGGACTGATTCCTGTGACGTCAGCAGAGAGCGGACTTCAGTCCGCTCTCTGCTGAAAACGGGTCACAGGAGTGTAAAACTAATTGCACTCCTGTGACCCATAGGAGATGCCCAGCCTAAAAAGCTCAGGCTGGACTTCTCCTTTAAATGAGCATACAGACACTGGTAACACAATACAACAATCTCTCTAGGATATATACGAGCCTTAGCTTGGTACACAGAAGACACTTATTTTATTTTTTTATGTAATTACCCAACGTGGGCAGTGCATAAAAAGCATGTACAAAGATAAATAGTACAAAAATTACACACAAAAAAAACCCAGACAAGACATACAGAATATAAGCCAATGACTAGAAAATAAAAAGGGAGAAATTAACTTTTACCATTTTTGGGCAGTATGGTTCATAGTGCTGGTGGAGCACGCCAAAGTTCCAGCAATCCATTTTTGTTCACAACAGACTCTGTACGAATTGCTCAATCTGTTTCTCACACTCGTGAATTTATTGAGAGATAGAGGTGGTCTAGGCTCTAACCCTTTGGAAAAATCACCTCTGGGGGTGTTTCCTCCTTAGCCATGAGGATGGTTCTTGCCTCCTGAAGTGGTCATGGGTGATATGGATCCGCCAGTTTCATGGTCAGGAATAGCATTTCTGACACTAGCGCATTAATCCGATTGCAATAAGCCCAACCACCCACATGACTGTCACGAGCAGGCCCCATACAATGGTTTTGTTGGTCTATTTCCACATTAACTTTAACTGAAAATCAAAACCTATGGAAATGGAAAAACCAAGAACCAACGGGAACAAACCTGCAGTTTTTAATCAGGAAGGAAAACACAGGGGATTAAAAGCATACTTCTATCATCCAATTGGACTAATAAACATACAAAAAAAAACAACACAGTGTTGGTGTAGTGCTTCAAGTAAAATAAGACTAAAATTTGAAGTAAAGATACCAGTGTGCAGGTGGTCACCTCTTTCATATCCTGACACGGGATCCTTTGATGCCAAGTGGAAACGTAGATAGGCTATATAGATAAAGATACATGGACACCTGACCATCACACCTACTATATGGCCTAAACTATGTGCTCACCCCTCCAATGCACAGCCAAGAGACCCAAGAAGGCTGCCAAGAAACCGCCAAAGGTTGCAGCTACTTCCAAGAGGGTTACAAAGAGCCCCAAGAAGCCCAAAGCTGCAGCCAAGCCGAAAAAAGCCGCCAAGAGTCCGGCGAAGAAGGTGGCTAAACCCAAGACAACCAAGCCCAAAAAGGCCGCTGCGAAGAAGAAATAAAACCAGCCGCCCACCTTCATCTACACCCCTCAAAGGCTCTTCTCAGAGCCACCCACCTCCAAGTTACTGAGTTCTAGTGTTTAAAGTAAAGGGGTTCTGTTCATACTACAGCATACACAGACATTTTAGTGTCCAACCTTTTGACTCTCCTCGGCCACACTGGAAGAAGAGGAATTGTCTAAAAAAAGAAAACACTAACAATAAGGCCCCATTCACACTTCGGGATTTCGAATCATAGGCTTAATTGTGGTGCTTTTGCCAGCGATTTAAAATTGCCCGCAATTGTGGCAAAACACACCACGCGTGTTAGGGTGCCATTCATTCCTAATGGCACCTCAAACGTGGTGGAAGTTTGCTGCAATTGTTGTGTGACAGAATCACGTAGCAATCGTGGCAAAACGCGTCTCGCTAAGCTGATGCCCAAAATAAGCTCCTGCTCCATTTTGTGTGACAAGCTTTGCATGGTGTGTTTTTGTCATGATTGCAGCAATTCTGCCCGTGATTCAAAATTACGAAGTGTGAATGGGGCCTAAGGATAGTTGGTGAGGAGAAAAAGTTGGGCAGATGAACGGATTTCAATGTGCTATGCGTTCAGACTTTCTGTGTACGATACATAAAAGAAGGAAGGGGAAGGGGGGGATTTGGAAGGGTAGGAAGGCAAGCTGATCCACTGGTAGTTGATCAAAATAATGAATTGATCGATTATGGTTTGTTCACCTCGTAAAGTGTCGTTGCCATGACCATTGAGCATATAGTCACGAGATGAAGCTACGCTACGCTAATCAAGTATAGCGAAACGCGTTGACGTCATCACAGTGCGGTCACGTGACTAAACCTAGCCGTGGAGCGAGTGAGGGGGACTGACGTGCTTTGGCTTCTCTCAGCCTAGCAGTGACAGCGGTGCCCACCGTAATCGACGGCTAAGTGCTCTCTATTTGGGGAACCCGGCTTGCTACCTTGCCCATCTGCAATTGATGGCCATTATTCAAACTTTGATACAGGAATAAATTCCTTTTGAACAATTCAGTGTGATCGTTAATATCTGTTGCCAAAAGTGATCCCCTTTTCCTGCCTGCTCTTCAACAGGCAATCCCCCCCACTTCCCTTCTTTTTGACTTTCTGTGTACGGTGCAGGGATGGGAGACGGTGTCAGAGGTAGAGGTGAGGCTTTGGTATGAGAGCAACTAAAATCTGTGGGGGGGGGGGCACATCCCCCCCCCCCGCACCCCTCCTGGAAAACTGATTGCGAGCTAGGTCACCTCATCCACAGAAACATTCCAAAATCTTGTGGAAAGCCTTACCAGAAAAGCGGTGGCTGCTATAGCTACAAGGGGAAGGAGGAAAGGGGTGCAACTACATTTTAATGCCCATGGCTTTGGAATGAGATGTCCAACAAGTACATACAGCAGGTGTGATCATGTCAGGTCACCACAGTCATTTTCTTTGAAGACAGTTCAATGCTACAAGGAAACCTACTAATGTCTAACCAGATAAGTTTACTGATAAAAAAAAAAAAAAAAAAAACTCCCGGCGATCAGAAACAGGTGAATTATTTTCAGTCAATAGTTTCCCACAGTCAAAAAATTATTATGGTTTCACCCCCATGTGAGTCCTCTGATGTTCGATAAGTTTGGCCTTCCGACTAAAACATCTTCCACATTCAGAGCATGAAAAGGGCTTCTCGCCGGTATGAGTCTTCTGATGGTCAGTAAGATAGGTTCTCCTGGTAAAACACTTGCCACAGTCTGAACATGAATAAGGCTTCTCACCAGTATGAATTCTCTGATGCGTAATAAGAGTTCCCAGCTGGGAAAAACATTTCCCGCACTCCGAACATGGATATCTCTTCTCTCCTGTGTGAATTCGTTGATGGGTAGCAAGAGATGATCTCTGATTGAAACATTTTCCACATTCCGAACAGGAATATGGCTTCTCCCCAGTGTGCGTCCTCTGGTGTATAATAAGATGGGCTTTCTGGGTAAAACATCTGCCGCATTCGGAACACGGATACGGCTTCTCGGCCGTGTGGATCCGCTGATGGGTGGCGAGAGCCGACTTCTGATTGAAACATTTTCCACATACAGAACAAGAATAGGGCCTCTCTCCAGTGTGAGTTCTTTCATGGTCGATAAAATATGCTTTCCTGGCAAAACATTTTCCGCATACTGAACAAAGAAAGGGGCCCTCAAGTGTGTGATTTCTCTGGTGAGAGATGAGTATCGCCCTTTGGGTAAAAAATCTCCCACAGACAAAACATGGGAACATTTCACTGCCTCTGTGATCCATATGCGGACCGATGGGATAGGAGTGACCAGGAAGGCTTGCCCTGGGTGTAGACGGATCAGACGATAGGTCTGAACTGGGAAGGACGGGATGGAGATTCTGACTAATGGGGTTTTCTCCTGGAGGATCTCTGATGTAATTTTCCATTTCCGGAGAGACAGTTGGATGTTTCTCTGGGATATTCCATTTGTGTTGTCCGTCTGCAGAAAATAAGTCATGGGCGAAGAATAGGAACAGTTTTAAGGTCACATAACACCACTCTTATCTCTGTTAATAAAATTAATACAACAGTGTCTAGAAAATTCATTAACCAGTTGCTGACCAGCTGCCACAGTTATACTGTGGAAAGGTGACTTGGCTGGGTGAATCGCCGTACTGGTACGTCGGTTTGTGCACTGGCTTTTGTTGGCGCGCGCATGCCTCGCATTGTGGGAGCTTACCCGAGGGTCCGGTGGACTCTATGTCCACCGGCAACACCCGTGATTGCGGGAAAGAGGCAGAACGGGGACCTGCCTTTGTAAACAAGGCGGATCCCCATTCTGACAGGGGAGAAGAGAGAGAGAGATCAGCTGTTCCTAGTGATCAGGAACAGCGATCTCTCTCCACTCCCAGTGAGCCCACCCCCCTGACAGTTAGAAAGCACCTCCCTAGGGAACACTTAAAGGGGGGTTCCAGTCTTTTTTATGTTTATTAAAAGTCAGCCGCTACAAAAAGTGTAGCTGCTGGCTTTTAATAAACAGACACTTACCTGTTCCACTGTCCAGCGACGCGGCCGAACGGAGCTTCACTCCTCCCCCCCCCTCTCCACCGGCGCCTCCATTGTAACTGTGGGCACCCGGCCGTGACAGCTTTCGGCTTCACGGTCGAGCACTCACTGCGCATGCGCGAGCGGCGCAGCGCAATCTGAGTGGACAGGCGATCGCCTGGGACCTGTCACGTGTCCCAGGTGATCGCCTACAGGGAGGGGCCGCCTTAGGCGATATGACGTGTCGCCTAAGCGGTCCCTGGGCGGAAGGAGGAAGTGGGACAGGAAGTCCCACTCCTACTGAAGCCCCCACTCCCCCTCCCAAAATAATTACATGCCAAATGTGGCATGTAAGGGGGCGAGGCGTGGTTTAAGCGGAGGTTCCAATTTTGGGTGGAACTCCACTTTAACCATTTGATCACCACTAGTGTTAACTCCTTCTCTGCCAGTGCCATTTATACAGCGATCAGTGCATTTTTATAGCACTGATCACTGTATTGGTGTCACTGGTCACCAAAAAGTATCACTCAGTGCTTAGAGCTGTGAAAATGTGGAATAGACTCCCTCCAGAGGTGGTTCTGGTCAGCTCAGTAGATTGCTTTAAGAAGGGCCTGGATACTTTTCTAAATGAATATAATATAACTGGGTACTGACATTTATAGGTAAAGTTGATCCAGGGAAAACCCAATTGCCTCTCGGGGGATCAGGAAGAAATTTTTTCCCCTGCTGTAGCAAATTGGATCATGCTCTGCTGTTTTTTTTTGCCTTCCTCTGGATCAACTGTGGGTATAGAATTGGGTACAGGCATACCCCACTTTTAAGTACACAACGGGACCAGAGCATGTATGTAAAACGAAAATGTACTTAAAGTGAAGCAATACATTTTTTCACTTCTAGGCTGTAGTGAGGGAGTCAGGGGCTGTAGTGGTGGTGCCAGGGGCTGTTGTGGGGCCTCAGGGGCTTTAGTGGGGGTGTCAGGGAAACACTCACATGTAATTAGGCTCATCTGATGCAAGGGGGGGCCCGCTCCAATCCATCCCCTGGACATCACGCTGTGCACAGAGGACAGTGCTGTGGAGAGGCTGGATGGCATTCTGTCGCTGAGAGGGAAGCTGGAAGAACCACAGAGTGGATGTGATGTCACCGGAGGTGGGGAGACGGCCAGGAAACAGGAAGAGCACACTGGAATAGGGTAGGCTACATGCTTAGAGCTTCAGTTCCTTCTACTGCGGCTGATGGTGCAGGAATGTTTGTACTTGTGAGGCACTTTACGTACACTCGCGGGTATGTCCGTACTCGCGAGTGTACGTAAAGTGAGTGTCCGTAAAGCGGGGTATGCCTGTATATGGGATTGTACGATATTTTTTATTTTATTTATTTTTTTATGGTTGAACTAGATAGACTTGTGTCTTTTTTCAACCTGACTAACTATGTAACTTAGGGTCAGATTTGTCCGCTGCAATGTCGCAATCCCGCAAAAAAAAAAAAAAAAAAATCGCAGATCGCAGCCGTTACTAGTAAAAAAAAAAGTAAAGTTCCTAAATCTTTCCCCTCTTTTGTACACGCTATAACTTTTGCGTAAACCAATCAATATACGCCTATTGCAATTTTTTTACCAAAAATATATAGCAGAATGCATATTGGCCTAAACTGATAAAGACATTTGTTTTTTTATATATTTTTTTGGGATATGCATTATAGCAGAAAGTAAAAAATATATATATGTTTTTTTTTAAATTGTCCGGTCTTTTTTTGTTTATAGCGCAAAAAATTTAAAAATCGCAGAGGTGATCAAATACCACCAAAAAAAAAGGGATTTTTATAACAGCTTACCTGTAAAATCCTTTTCTTGGAGTACATCACGGGACACAGAGCGACTTAGTCATTACTAATGGGTTATATAGATTACCTTCAGGTGTTGGCACTGGCCAATTCCAAACCGGAAGTACCCTCCCCTATATAAGCCCCTCCCATCCGGGAGCACCTCAGTTTTGTAGCAAAGCAATAAGTGTCCCAAAAAGAGGGGCGGGAGCTCTGTGTCCCGTGATGTACTCCAAGAAAAGGATTTTACAGGTAAGCTGTTATAAAAATCCCTTTTTCTTTTTCGTACATCACGGGACACAGAGCGACTTAGTCATTACTAATGGGACGTCCCAAAGCAATGCCAAATGAGGGGAGGGATACATAAGCTGGGCGCCATCAGGCATGAGGCTCTTTTGCGGCCTGCAACACACTGCGCCCAAAGGCGACATCCTCCTGACTTCTGACGTCTACCTGGTAGAATCTAGTAAACGTGTGTACTAAGGACCATGTTGTGGCCTTACAGACTTGAGCCAGGGAGGCTTGGTGATGCACTGCCCATGAAGTTCCAACTGCTCTTGTGGAGTGCGCCCTAACTTTGAACGGAGGCGGTCTCCTTTTCAAGCCATAGGCTTGTATTATGACCTGTCGAATCCACTTGGCTAAAGTAGATTTTTGATGCTGCCCGACCCTTTCTGGGGCCTTCCGGCAGAACAAACAAAGTATCCGTTCTACGAATCTGAGCAGTGGCTTTAAGATAAGCTTTAACTGCTTTTACTACATCCAAAGAATGCAATAACTTTTCCTCTACCGAACTAGGTTTGGGGAAAAAGGAAGGAAGAACCACATCTTGGTTCAAATGGAACCTCGATACCACCTTAGGAAGAAGGCTGGATGAGGACGTAATACTACTCTGTCCTTATGGATAACCAGATATGGCTCCTTACAGGACAAGGCGGCTAATTCCGATACTCTTTTAGCCGAACAAATGGCTACTAAGAAAATCAATTTCCTGGTGAAAAGAACCAAGGAAATGTGCCGCAATGGTTCAAATGGTTGTTTCTGTAGAACCGACAGAACCAGGTTTAAGTCCCATGGACATATGGGAATACTAACCGGAGGGCTAATACGCATCACTCCTTGTATGAAAGCTTTGACTAATAAATGCAAAGCCAAGGGCCTTTGAAAAAAATATTGACAAGGCCGTCTGACCCTTGATAGTACTCAAGGCAAGCTTCCTATGTACAGCCCACTGTAGGAAGTCCAGAATCCTACCTATTACGTACTTACGTGGATGCCATTTCCTGGCCTCACACCACGTGATGTACGCCTTCTAGATCCTATAATAGATCTGCCTGGATACCGGCTTCCTGGCATTGATCATGGTAGATACCACAGGATTAGAGAGCCCTCTCTTTTTTAGAATGTGGGCTTCAATAGCCAGGCCGTCAAACCTAGGGCTGGTAAGGAAGGGTAGTATATCGGTCCTTGCGAAAGCAGGTCCGGACGATGTGGGAGGGTCCAAGGACTTCCCACTGACATTTTTACAATCTCCGCGTACCATGCCCTTCGGGGCCACGCTGGAGCCACCAGAATCACTGGTTTCTTTTCTACCCTGATTCTGCGGATTAATCGCGGTGGGAATGCATATATCAGCTTGAACTGATCCCAAGGGAACACTAGGGCATCCGAACCGCAAGCTAGGGGATCCTTTGTGCGAGACACAAATCTGTCCACCTTTGCGTTGAATCTGGATGCTAGCAGATCTACATCCGGTGTTCCCCACCGCTGGCATATTGCCTGGAAAACCTCGGGGTGAAGAGACCATTCCCCGGGCATAATTGCTGGCGACTTAAAAAGTCCACTCTCCAATTTTCCACTCCTGGGATGAAAACCGCGGATATGGCTGTGACATACCTTTCTGCCCATTCCAGGATGCAATTCGCTTCCCTCTGGGCTGCACGACTCCTGGTGCCACCCTGGTGATTGATATATGCCACTGCTGTGGCATTGTCTGATTGAATTCTGACAGGTGACCCTTGGAGTTTGGATGTCCATGCTACTAGGGCATACCGGGCTGCTCGTATCTCTAAGAGATTGGTGGGCAGGGCCTTCTCTGCTTCTGGCCACTTGCCCTGGAGAGACCATTGCTCCAGTACTGCCCCCCAGCCTATGAGGCTGGCAACTGTAAGTGACCACCTTCCAAGAAACCGGACTGAAGGGTTTCCCTTTTTCCAGATTCTGGGGCACCAACCACCAATGGAGGCTCTTGCGAACGGAAGGGGACAGGGACATTGGTAAGTCTAAAGCCTGAACTTTTTTGTTCCAGGCTGACAGTATGGCCCTCTGCAAGTTCCTTGAATGGAATTGACCATAGGGTACCGCTTCGAATGAAGCCACCATTTTTCCCAGCAGCCTTATACACAGGCGTATGGATGGTTTTTCTTTTTTGTACCCACTAAGTGGGTCAAATCTTTCAAAGACGACACCTTCTCTGGAGGTAAGAAAATCTTTCTCTGATTTGAATCCAGTCTTAGCCCCCAAGTATTCCAGGCTTTTGACTGGTTTTAGGGCTGACTTGTCTCGGTTGATAATGCAACCGTGAGATTCCAGATACTTGATTATCTTGTGAACGACCACTTCTAGTTTTTTTCACTGAGTGGTCTACCAGCAACAAGTCGTCCAGATATGCCATTATCGTTACACCTTGTGTTCCTAGTTTGGCCAATCGTAGGGCCAGAATTTTTGTGAACACTCGTGGTGCTGTGGCCAGACCGAAAGGTAAGGCTCTGAACTGAAAATGGCGCCCTTCTACTGCAAGGCGTAGAAATTTCTGGTGGGCCGGACAGATGGGAATATGCAAATAAGCATCCCTTATGTCGATCGAGGCTAACCATTCCTGCCCTTGTAGGGCGGTGGCCACCGATCGGATCGACTCCATCCGAAAAAGTCCTGATATGTAGGAACTTGTTTAGCCCTTTTATATTTAATATGGGCCTCATGTCCCCATTTGGTTTGGGGACTGTGACAAGGTTCGAGTAAAACCCGAACCCGTTTTCTTCCAAGGGAACCTTCATGATTACCCTTGGGGCAATAGTTGCTCTAGTGCCAGAAGGAGGGATCCACTCTTCTGGGGATCGCTTGGCACGTTTGAACTTATAAAATGGGCAGGAGGAATGTCTTTTAACTCCAGCCTGTATCCCAGACTTACTGCGGAGATCACCCATCTCTGATGGTGTCCCGCCAGGTCTCTGTGAACAACTGAAGTCTTCCCCTCACCCGACTGAGTGGGGGCAACCCTTCATGACTTAGGGGGAGGTTTTGTACCTCTCTTGACCCAGGGTTTCTTGTTACCCTGTGATTGTCCCTGATTTCTGCCCCCTGGATTTGACCGCGGAGGCCGTCGGAACTGTTTCACAGCCGATGTGCCAGGGACTGGAGAAGTAGGCCTCTTAAAAGAAGGACTTCTACCCTTGTTCTTAACCGGTAAGAGTGAACTTTTACCGGCAGAAATTTTCTGGATATATTTGTCCAGATCTTCTCCAAATAAGCGTTCTCCATGAAATGGGAAGCTAACCAGCAGTTTTTTACAGGGAGCTTCAGCAGACCAGTTTTTGAGCCACAGAAGCCTACGCATATGTACTATAGACAGCGTAAAGCGGGAGGCCTGTTGGATTGTATCCTTTATGGCGTCCACCGCAAAACACAAGGCTCTAGGCAGGTCAGCTAGGGCAAGAGCCTGCTGATCTGGTAAGTCCCTTAAGACTTGTTTCAACTGATCTTTCACTGCTTGGCAGACTCCAATCGCTGCTACCGCAGGTTGTGTCACCATGCTTGCTGTAGAGAAAGCAGATTTTAGTAAAGACTCCAATTTTTTATCTATTGGGTCTTTGAACATTGGAACATTATCTACTGGACATGTCAGTGATTTGTTAACAGAAGAGATGGCTGCGTCCACTGTAGGGACCCTCCATTTTTTTTATGAACTTATCCTCCATGGGATAGATCACCGGAAATCTCTTGGGGGGAGCAAATATTTTATCAGGATGCTCCCAATCCTGGTAAATAAGCCCTTCTAATAAAGGGTGGATTGGGAAGGAACAGACAGCCTGGGGAGCTTTTAGCGACCCCAGCGAGGAAACCGTAGTGGATGGTGGTTCCGCCAGAGGCATTTTAAATGCTGATCGGACCATGTTAGTCAGAGACTGAACCCATAATCTTTCAGCCTGAGATGCTGAGAAAGGTTCTTCCACTGTTGATTCCTCCATAACTGAATCAACCTCATCCTGATCCCCTTCAGGTAGGTCGATCTCTGTGTGGGGCTGTTCCTCCACTAACAGGCACTCTGAAGGAGGAGACGGAGATCGGACGCGCTTTTCCTGTGACAGGGAAGCAGCGATCAATGCTGTTAATCTCTCTTCCAATCCTCCCAGAGTTGAGGATAAAACCTCCTCTGTTATATATACAGGAGCAGGTGGACTGGGGACAGCCGCAGCACCAGGCACTCCTGCGGGGTTTCTACGGCTACTGACCTCTGAATTCTCAGGGGAGATTGGTGCAGTACAAGCATGCCCAATATCCTCAGAGCCCGATGGAGACCCCTTTGGCTTCCTGGAAGACCTATTTCCGGAGCGTCTGGACGACATATCCTTTAAGCACAAAGCTGAGGTATTCCCGTCGTCATACACCAATTTTTGCTGGTAATAGTCTAACACAGTTGCTGCTATATACCAGCTGGTGTCCACTAAAGTGCGTTTCTATGGGGATGCCTGCATCAACCGCCTCTGTGTGCCACTGTTTGTTGCTAGCTCTGTTTGCATCCAGCTGACACTTGTACTGTGTCTTTTAACCATGCTGGGACGCCTGCACATGCGCAGAAGCGCCGCGGCGCGCATCGAGCGTCATCCACCCGCCCCGCCCCTTTTTTTCATAGGAGGCGCGTGCACGCGCCCGTGCGCCATTGGCGCCCTTTTCGAAATCAAACAGGGACTAGGAGCCAGGGCCCTTTTTGCCGGAGGGCCTGTGCGGTGGATGAGCGCAGCAACAGGGCAGAGGAAGTGGATTCCCACAGAGAAACTTACCAACTGCCTGGATCTTTTGACTTGAGAAAACCAAAGATCCACATGACAAGAAAAATGGACTACAGCGGCCTCTAGTGGTTTAACACAGGTACCGCGGTCCCCCTTTTTTTTTTTTTTTCTTGACTACTATTAAAATTTTACATTTTCAGTAGATACAGGCAAACACAGATATTAGCGGGAATACCGTTAGGTAACAGACAGAAAGACAAATTAGGCTTGGGGGTCCCCCAATAGAACCAAGTTCCTGGGGGCCCCCACTTACCTGATCCCCGCCGCAGGACTTTGTTTGGTCCACAGAAGTCCAAACTTCACCTATCACGGCAGGCATTGTAATTAAACCTTCAGGGACCGGGTTCCCAAGGATTCCACTCCCCTGGACCTGTATAGCACCCTGCACAGACAACATCTTGGTCGTGGGTATGACCAGAGCTCTGGATCCCAGGGTCCAGCCCTCCTAAGAGAGGCATTACAGGCAAAACCTTGCTCTTCTGCTGCAAGGCCCGGGTACCGACCGTTTAGCTATGAAGCTTTTTTGGTGGGATCCGGAACAGCTTACTAAGGCCCAAAAGAACCTGTACGCAAGCCCAGTGAAAACACATGTTACTCTTTGGCCAACACCTTAGACACTGGCAAAAAACTGAGGTGCTCCCGGATGGGAGGGGCTTATATAGGGGAGGGTACTTCCGGTTTGGAATTGGCCAGTGCCAACACCTGAAGGTAATCTATATAACCCATTAGTAATGACTAAGTCGCTCTGTGTCCCGTGATGTACGAAAAAGAAAAAGCTCTATTTGTGGGGGAAAAAAAGGACATCAATTTTTTATTTGGGTACAACATCGCACGACGGAACAATTGTCAGTTAAAGTAGTGCAGTGCCGTATCGCAAAAAATGGCCTTGTCAGGAAGGGGGTAAAACCTTCCAGGACTGAAGTGGTTAAGGCATTTATGACTATTTTCTAGTAGTAGTTCCCTTTAAAACTACCTACAGCTAATTGAATAAAGCATTTAGGCTGGGTTCACACTGATACTACACGACAGTCATACGACTTTCATCCTACTTTGCTCTGCAACATCAGTCCTACATTGGTCCTACATCCATCCAACTTGAATGAACAGGATACTACTTTGATCCGACTTTTGATTGGTCAAATGACAAGTCAGACTATCACAAACAATCCTAGTGTGGGATAAATTCCTTTTACTGCTGCTGTAATCACCATGTCGGATGTCAAAAGTCGGATGGTTAGGACAAGGATCCTACTTTAAACCGACTTCAATGATAATCAATGGGCTGAAGTAGGATCAAAGTCGGACCGAAGTAGTACAGGGAGCATTTTCAAAGTCGGACCGACTTGTGTCGGACTAGTTAAGACGGCTCTCATAGGGAAACATTGATTTTCACGACATGAGCTCCCAATGTCGGAGCGTTTGTCGGACAAGTGTGAACCCAGCCTGAGGCTGGGTTCACACTTGTGCGACACGACAGCCGTCCTACTTTGGATCCGACTTTGCCCTGCGACATGAAGCCGACATATGTCCGACTTTCAATGAACGGGGATCCGACTTGGATCCCCACCAATACCAGGCACTGTGTTTGGTATGAATCTTGAGGGGGAACTCCACACCAAATTTTAAATAAAAAACCGGCATGGGTTCCCCTCCAGGAGCATACCAGGCCCTTCGGTCTGGTATGGATTTTAAGGGGAACCCCTACGCCGAAAAAACGGCATGGGGGTCCCCCCAAAATCCAAACTAGACCCTTATCCGAGCACGCAACCTGGCAGGCAGCAGGAAAAGAGGGGGGGGGCCTAGAGAGCGGCCTCCCCTCCCTCTTGAACCGTACCAGGCCGCATGCCCTCAACATGGGGGGTTTGGTGCTTTGGGGCAGGGGGGCGACCTGCGGCCCCCCCCCCCAAAGCACCCTGCCCCCAGGTTGATGAGGACAGGGCCTCTTTCCGACAACCCTGGCCGTTGGTTGTCGGGGTCTGCGGGTAGGGGCTTATCGGAATCCGGGAGCCGCCCTTTAATAAGGGGGCCCCCAGATCCCGGGCCCCTCCCGGCGACGGAGAAGACCGGGCCCCGCTAGCAAAAGAGCTGGAAGAAGATAGCGGAGGCCGGGCAGAAGGAAGAAAGAACCGGAGAGCGCAGAGACGACACCGGAGACCCCCGAAGTCGGAAGAAGACCCCCAGAGCTGTGTAATAAATTACTTTAAAAACCTGTGTGTGTTTTTTTATTGACATTTTTTTCCCCCAGGTGAATGGGTAGGGGTACGATGTACCCCATACTCATTCACATAGGGTGGGGGGCCGGGATCTGGGGTTAAAGGGGGGCTCCCGGATTCCGATAAGCCCCCGCCCGCAGACCCCGACAACCAACAGCCAGGGTTGTCGGGAAGAGGCCTTGTCCTCATCAACATGGGGGAAGGGTGCTTTGGGGTGGGGGGGCTGCAGGTCGCCCCCCTGCCCCAAAGCACCAAACCCCCCATGTTGAGGGCATGTGGCCTGGTACGGTTCAGGAGGGAGGGGGGCCGATCTCTCTCGCCCACCCCTCTTCTCCTGCGGCCTGCCAGGTTGCGTGCTCGGATAAGGGTCTGGTTTGGATTTTTGGGGGGACCCCCACGCCGTTTTTTCGGCTTAGGGTATTCCCCTTAAAATCCATACCAGACCGAAGGGCCTGGTATGCTCCTGGAGGGGAACCCATGCCGTTTTTTTATTTAAAATTTGTCGTGAAGTTCCCCCTCAAGATCAGCAGAGCACAAGTCGCATGCCAAAGTCGGATCATGCAAGACTGCGGTCCGACTTTGATCCGACTTCAATGATAGTCAATGGGCTGAAGTCGGACCAAAGTAGTAAAGGGAGCATTTTCAAAGTCGGACCGACATGTGTCGGACCAGTTAAGACGGCTCCCATAGGGAAACATTGATTTTCACACGTCATGCGACATGAGCTCCCAATGTCGGAGCGTTTGTCGCCCCAGTGTGAACCCGGCCTGAAGTCCATTTTGGTAATATCACCAACACCTGCGATAAATTTAAATAGTTCTTACTACCTCCATTATTTTTAACCTGTTCCCTACCGCGCTATAGCAATAGATAGCTACAGCGCGGCTCTCCAGTTCTGGGAGGAAGTCCATGAACGTCTTCCCGTGTGTGTGCCTTCTTCGCGCCCCCTGGGGCCCGAATCGAGTGCACTCTGTGACCACTGTGTCCTTTGGACCCCGCTGATCACAGATCGGGGTAAAGGGCCAGTCAGCTAGTCACATGTAAACAGGCCTGCCGGTTTTCGCCATTCCTTTCCTCGCACTCTGTCTGTGTGAGGAAAGGAGAGCCGATAACTGAAAAGTCTGACAGGGCACACTGAGTACACTGTTTAAACTGATAATCAGGGCACTGTTTATCAGTAAAGGAAAGAAAATACATCAGATCCCTGCTGACAGAACAGAGCTCTGCCTTGTTTACAGGATGACAAGCAGAGCTTTGTCTCTGCCCAACAATTGGCAGGTGCCGGTGGACATCCAGTGCCTGGCACCCCCAGATCGGCTTCTGCTGGGAGTATTCACAGCAGAAAATGCCCACTGGTGGCGCACACCTCCATAGGTGGAAGTGCAGACTCACGTATGTATACATGCGATTCTGTGCAGGAGGGCCGCCATGTAGAAGTATATCTGCTATGTGGCGGTGTGGAAGTGGTTAACAGATTCATTATGACTGGTGTGGCAGTGATCAGGGACACTGACTGGTGACAATGTAAAAAAATAAAATTCTTTCTGTTACCAAAGCAGTACAGTGTCACCACAGTGATACCATACTGCTCTAGGGAGGAATTTTTTTGTTAATACTATGATGATCACTGTAATAAGCAATCTCTAATGCTGTTCAAAGGTTTCATTTATGAAACCTTGCTTTCTACTGTGATTGGCTATCACATAATAAACGTCCACTGTGATTGGCCCTTGTACTATGTGATCACTGTGACTAATCACATAGATCACAATAGTACACATAATGGCTATGAATGAAAGCCATTGACGACGACATGTGATCGCAGTGATTGGTCACAGTAATCACCTGGTACCAGGGCTGCCTACAGCGGTCCGGTACAACAATCTGTGCTCCGCTGTGTCCGGTGGGTCCACAAGGCACGCAGATGGGAGGGCGTCATATGACATCCACCCAGGATAACAGTGCTCTGCTCAGCCATTTATTATACTATAGGGTGTAGCTTTAAAATGACTGATTCTTTGTTTTGGTTGAGTTCCTTTTTTACCAGAGCTCAATGCATGGAATGTGTTCATTTTCTTCTGTATTTATTGATTGCAACTCACCCATGCCAATCTCCAAAGGAAATTCTTCATCTTCAATCTTGATTTGTCTTACTTCCTCCTCCTCCTCTTCCTCCTCCTCAGCCTTGATGTTCCACTGAAAGGCTCTGGTGTCCCCAGTGTCTGTGAATAAAGAGGAGAGTAAAAAGCCCCCTGTTCTGAGATGTATGAGAGATCCCAGAGCAGAGGCATAACTACAGGGGTCGCCATTGCGGCTTGGCCCTATTCTCTAGGGGGCCCATATGGCTCCCCTCTACACAGGGGCGTAACTAGAATCTTCAGGGCCCCGATGCAAGAAACCATGAAGGGCCCCCACCAGGGTTGTTGCTGGGTCTACAAAAGATCTCGGGCTATAGCCATAGCAGTGAACTAAGAAAAGTCATACATTTGGGCGGGCATACACATGTATATAATATATGTGTATGTGTGTGTGTGTGTGTGTGTGTGTGTGTGTGTGTGTGTGTGTGTGTGTATATCCAGGGGCGGACTCACAACTCATGGCGCCCCCGGGCAATAGAAGATTATGGGGCCCCTGGGTTTACAGATGGCCATCACGCCAGGACTCGGAGTAAGTAAACAAAACAACATATAGAGTACAACAGTCAGGATGAGCTCCACGCTCACATCAGAGTCCTCCCTTACATCAAAGTCCCAACATTCTCCCTATACATCACAGTCCACAGAGTGCCACCCTATGGCAGAGCCCCCCCAGAGTGCCAACCTATGGCAGAGCCCCTCCAGAGTGCCACCCTATGGCAGAGCCCCCCCCAGTGTGCCACCCTATGGCAGAGCCCCCCCCAGTGTGCCACCCTATGGCAGAGCCCCCCCAGTGTGCCACCCTACGGCAGAGCCCCCCCCAGTGTGCCACCCTACGGCAGAGCCCCCCCCAGAGTGCCACCCTACGGCAGAGCCCCCCCCAGAGTGCCACCCTACGGCAGAGCCCCCCCCAGAGTGCCACCCTACGGCAGAGCCCCCCCCAGAGTGCCACCCTACGGCAGAGCCCCCCCCAGAGTGCCACCTTCCATCAGTGTCCCCTTACACACACCTCTGCACCTTAGTGCTTGGTGTGGCAGGCAGCTGTCCGGAAAAGGCTTTAATTAGAAAAAATCCACTTGTTGCAGCCTCTGAACTGCACAAGTGAGTCGTAGAGCCAGCGGAAAAGTGAACTGCTTTGGTTGGCCTCAGATTGGGCAGCGGGGCATGTGAATAAAGGCCATGCTTGATGTGTGCCATGATGTCACTGCACGGGGTGTGTACCCAGACCTGCTTCCTGATCTGAGGTCGAGCTCTGCAGTGCACCAATCAGATGGCTCCAAATGGCAACAAGTGAATTTTTCACAGGCATGGGATTGTTAGATCGACATCTGTTTAGCAGCAGTGGGCACACATGGAACATACAGTATACACACACACACACACACACACACACACACACATTCACAGTATACATACATACATACATATAGACACACACACACAGTATACATACACACTATACATACAGTATATACACACACATACAGTATACATAAATTATATATATATGCACACACTATACATACAGTATATACACACATACAGTATATACACACACACACACACTATACATACGGTATATACACACACACACACACTATACATACACACACTATACATACACATACAGTATACATGCATTATATACACACACATACAGTATATACACACACACTAAACATACAGTATAGCATGTGTGTGTACCCATTTACACCAGGGTCCCCAGAGAGCCTCCACTTACACCAGGGTCCCCAGAGAGCCTCCCTACTTACATCAAGGTCCCCAGAGAGCCTCCCTACTTACATCAGGGTCCCCAGAGAGCCTCCCTACTTACATCAGGGTCCCCAGAGAGCCTCCCTACTTACATCAGGGTCCCCAGAGAGCCTCCCTACTTACATCAGGGTCCCCAGAGAGCCTCCCAACTTACATCAGGGTCCCCAGAGAGCCTCCCTACTTACATCAGGGTCATCAGAGAGCCTCCCTACTTACATCAGGGTCCCCAGAGAGCCTCCCTACTTACATCAGGGTCCCCAGAGAGCCTCCCCTTACACCAGGATCCCCAGAGAGCCCCCCTCTTACATTAGTGTCCCCAGAGAGCCCCTCCTTACACCAGGGTCCCTAGAGAGCCTACCCTTACACCAGGGTCCCCAGAGAGCCTCCCCTTACACCAGGGTCCCCAGAGAGCCTCCCCTTACACCAGGGTCCCCAGAGAGCCTCCCTCCTTACATCAGGGTCCCCAGAGAGCCTCCCTCCTTACATCAGGGTCCCCAGAGAGCCTCCCTCCTTACATCAGGGTCCCCAGAGAGCCTCCCTCCTTACATCTGGGTCCCCAGAGAGCCTCCCTCCTTACATCTGGGTCCCCAGAGAGCCTCCCTACTTACATCAGGGTCCCCAGAGAGCCTTCCTACTTACATCAGGGTCCCCAGAGTGCCTCCCTACTTACATCAGGGTCCCCAGAGAGCCTCCCCTTACACCAGTGTCCCCAGAGGGCCCCCTCTTACATCAGTGTCCCCAGAGGGCCCCCTCTTACATCAGTGTCCCCACAGGGCCCCTTCCTTACATTAGTGTCCCCAGAGAGTCCCCCTCTTACATTAGTGTCCCCAGAGGCCATCCTCTTACATCAGTGTCCCCAGAGGGCCCCTTCCTTACATTAGTGTCCCCAGAAAGCCCCCCCCCTCTTACATCAGGGTCCTCAAACAGCTGACTCCCCCCCCCTTGCAGAGGTTCCCTAGTACCTGGCTGGTGGAGGTGGGAGGCGGCGATCGGCAGCTCTATGGTGTCCACAGGCAGGGGGGATCTCCCTGGGGCTAGTAGTTCTAGCTCCGAATGTATACAGCAGAGAGGGGGGGGGGGGCACTGACCCGGGCATCAGCAACAGTGTACAAGCAGAGTGAAAGTGAAACTGATACCTGCCGGGTCAGAGGCCCCTCCCCTCTCCTCTCCACTGTATACACTGACACTAGAGAGAGCACTACAAGCCCCAGGGAGATTCCGCCGCCCACACAGGCACCATAGAGCTGCCAATCGCCGCATTCCACCTCCTTTCACCTCCTCCCACCTCTCCCCACTGCACTCTATACGGCCAGCCAGAGGTGCAGGGGGAGATGCCGGGTCTTGGTGGGCCCCCCACAGCGGTATAACGGAAGGGCCCAGTCGCAAATGCGACTGCAGCGACCCCTAAAGTTCCGCCACTGCCTCTACACCTTGACAGAAGGGGTGGCATTTAGAGAAACTGATGCCCTCCATGTTCCTCCTGCAGCCGCTGAAGGCCTGCTTCTCCTCCCTCCCAGAGGCATTCAGCGGCTGTAAGAGAAACATGAAGGGCATCAGTTCCTCTATATGCGGCCCCTTCTGTGCAGCTTTTTTCTGCTGCCTGCAGGCCCCTCTGCTCTCTCCTGGCCCCCGGTGATCTTCCCTGGCAACTTCTGTGCTCTCTCTGCCCCCCTCCCTGCTCTTCACTGGTCCCCATGCCCTCCTCTGATCCCGTGCTCTTCTCCTGGTCCCCTTTTTGCTGTTCTCTGGTCACCGTTCTCTTCTGGGGTCTCATCTGAACAGGAAGTTCTGCATAGGACTAAGGCCAAGGCTACAGAAATTAAGATTTAATCTACGGTTTATGTCCCAAAGATGAAACATCGGAAGTCTGTTTAGACCCCTGATTTCTCACCAAAGCCCCCCAACGGGCATTCTAAAAAATAATATTGTAAAAATAAAAATAGTAAAAAAAAAAAAAAATCTACTGACACCAGTGGTGGAACTACCAGAGTCACAAAGGTCACACTTACGACTGGGCCATGGCGCTTTGCCACTGGGCTCGGAGGTAAGGACCCCAGGCTCTGAGAGAAGGGCTCCCAGCTAGGGGGTCAGGGGGCCCTTTGTGGTTTCTTGCACAGGGGCCCTGAATGTTCTAGTTACACCTCCGCCCCAGAGAGTGTGTGTGGGGGGAGACTGGTCACGTCTCTTGGCTGGTAACACACAATGACATGATGTGAGGAGGAGAGCCGGAGTCTAATAGAGGCTGATGGCTCCTGACTCTCCCACTGGGCACATACTGTCTCCCCATTACTGTCTACTGACAGAGGAGGGGGGAGAAGAAGAGATTGTTGTAGTGACTGAACAAGGAGAATCTGGGACGCTTCTCTGGATTTAGTGTTTATTACTCACCTGTGCTGATCTCTGGAAGGATTTCCCATTCCTTATAAGACTCATCTCCACTCAAATAGGGCTCTTCTGCTTCTTCTTTAGCTTCTGCTCTACAATTAATCTGGTCTACATCCAGCTCCACCTGAAAAAGATTAATTTTTTACAATTGTCCTATTATTCTGAACAAACAGTGCCTTGAAAAAGTATTTATACCCCTTGAAATTTTCCACATTTTGTCATGTTATAACCAAAAACATACATCACAACCATCACAAAGTGACACATAATTAGGAAGTGGAAGGAAAATGATAATTGGTTTTCAAATTGATTTACGAATAAATATGTGAAAAGTGTGGCGTGCATTTGTAATCAGCCCCCCTGAGTCAATACTGATCCGGCCGCACCTGGAGTATGCCGTCCAGTTCTGGGCACCAGTCCTCAGGAAGGATGTACTGGAAATGGAGAGAGTACAAAGAACGGCAACAAAGCTAATAAAAGGGTCTGGAGGATATTAGATAGGAGGAAAGGTTGTGAGCACTGAACTTATTCTCTCTGGAGAAGAGACACTTGAGAGGGGATATGATTTCAATTTACAAATACCATATTGGTGACCCCACAATAGGGATAAAACTTTTACGTGACCACTCATTCAAATTTAGAAGAAATGGTTTAACTGTAAACTACGTAGGGGGTTCTTTACTGTAATGCCTCGTACACACGACCGTTTTTTCCGACGGGAAAACTGCTATGAGAGCTGTTCGTCTGGAATCCCGGCCGTGCGTATGCTTCCTCGCAGTTTTTCTGACGGGAAAACTGACGGACAAAAAAAAAAAAAGAGATATCAGGATCTCTTTTTTCCCCGTCAGGCCAAAAATCCGAGCGGGAAATCCGTTTGTCTGTATGGTTTTCCGACAGGCAGAAAACAGAATAAAGTATGAGACGGGAGTGCCCTTTCTGGTAAAACTAGCGTTCGGAATGGAGATAGCACATTCGTCACACTGCAAATTATTGCATCGTTTAATGCAGTGCGTTCTTTTCTTCTTTATAATGCTACAGACTGAAAAGCCCGAATTGTCTTTCACCAAACTTTTACCAACATGAGGATCAGCAAAAGCAGCCCAAAGGGTGGCGCCGTTGGAATGGAACTTCCCCTTTTTAGTGCCGTTGTACGTCACCGCGCTTTGGACGGGTGGACTTTTGTCTGAGCGTGTGTATGAAAGGCAGGCTGAGAGGAATTCTGTCGGGAAAACCGTCGTTTTTTTATCCGACGGAAAAACCGGTCGTGTGTAGTAGGCATTAGAGTGGTAAGTATGTGGAATTGCCTTCCACAGGCGGTGGTTTCAGCGGGGAGCATCGATAGTTTCAAGAAACTATTAGATAAGCACCTGAACGACCACAACATACAGGGATACACAATGTAATACTGACATATAATCACACACTTGATGAACTTGTGTCTTTTTTCAACCTCCCCTACTATGTAACTATGTAATACTTTGTAGAACCACCTTTCGCTGCAATTACAGCTGCACATATTTTTGGGTATGTCTCTACCAGCTTTGCACATCTGAAGAGTGACATTTTTGCCCATTCTTCTTTGCAAAATATCTCAAGCTCTGTCAGATTGGATGGAGAGCGTCTGTGAACAGCAATTTTCAAGTCTTGTCACAGATTCTCAATTGGATTTAGGTCTGGACTGTGACTGGGCCATTCTAACACATGAATAGGTTTTGATCTAAACCATTCCATTGTAGCTCTGGCTGTATGTTTAGGGTCGTTGTCCAGCTGGAAGGTGAACCTCTGCCCCCCGTCTCAAGTCTTTTGCAGACTCCAACAGCTTTTCTTCTAAGATTGCCCTGTATTTGGCTCCATCCATCTTACCATCAACTCTGACCAGCTTCCCTGTCCCTGCTGAAGGAAAGCATCCCCACAACATGATGGGGCCACCACCATGTTTCACGGTGGGGATGGTGTGTTCAGGGTGATGTGCAGTATTAGTTTTACGACACTTTTAGGCCAAAAAGTTTAAGTTTGGTCTCATCTGACCGGAGCACCTTCTTCCACATGTTTGCTGTGTCCCCCACATGGCTTCTCGCAAACTATAAACGGAACTTCTTATGGCTTTCTTTCAACAATGGTTTTCTTCCTGCCACTCTTCCATAAAGGCCAGATTTGTGGAGTGCACGACTAATAGTTGTCCTGTAGATCTCTGCAGCTCCTCCAGAGTTACCATGGGCCTCTTGGCTGCTTCTCTGATTAATGCTCTCTTTGCCCAGCCTGTCAGTTTAGGTGGACGGCCATGTCTTGGTAGGTTTGCAGTTGTGCCATACTCTTTCCATTTTCGGATGATGGATTGAACAGAGCTCCGTGAGATGTTCAATGCTTGGGATATTTTTTTATAACCCAACTGTGGAGGTGTGTTCCTTGGCCTTCATGATGCTGTTTGTTCACTAAAGTTCTCTAACAAACCTCTGAGGGCATCACAGAACAGCTGTATTTATACTGAGATTAAATGACACACAGGTGGACTCTATTTACTAATTATGTGACTTCTGAAGGCAATTGGTTCCACTAGATTTAAGTTAGGGGTATCAGAGTAAAGGGGGCTGAATACAAATGCACGTCGCTTTTTTCAGATATTTATTTGTAAAAAAAAAATTGAAAACCACTTATTATTTTCCTTCCACTTCACAATTATGTGCCACTTTGTGTTGGTCTAAAATCCCAATAAAATACATTTACGTTTTTGGTTGTAGCATGACAAAATTTCAAGGGGTGTGGATACTTTTTCAAGGCACTGTAGATGTGTTGCTTATAGGACTGGCTATTGATCACAAAGTAATTTATTACACTTTAAAGAGAAACTTCAGTTCCTTACAGCTGCCCTCTCCTCTTACTGGTACTGTCATCTTTAACCACTTCGCACTTGGCCTATAGCAGAATGACGGCCGGGAAGTGGTTCAGTTATCCTGACTGGGCGTCATATGACGTCCAGCAGGATAAGCCGCGATCAGTCTGACACACCGCATCTCCGATCTAGGTAAAGACAAATGATAAAAATTTTGTTTGGGTACAGTGTCGCATGACCGCGTAATTGTCATTCAAGGCCAGGCAGAGCTCTACAGCACCAAAAAAGTAAAACGAAATTAAAAAGATCCAAATGTAGGGGGGGCTTAAGCCAGATGCAAACAGTTTCATGGGTTAAAGGTCCGCTTTAAGCTAGTACCGGTTCGGTCAGTGGACACAGTCAAAAATGTTACTAACAGGAAATTTCAAGCAGTGGTGCTTCGCAGATGTAGTTTTTAGTTTAACCACTTCAATTCTGGGCACTTTCACCCTCTTCCCACCCAGTCAATAGACAATTGACGTCCGGGAAGTGGTTTCGTTATGACTGGACGTCTATTGACGTCCTGCAGGATAACAGCCGCCGCGCCCCGGGGGGGCGGGGTGGGGGTGCGCATTGCGGCGATCAGTGGAGCGGTGTGTCAGTCTGACACACCGCAACACCGATCTCGGTAAAGAGCCTCTGGCGGAGGCTCTTTACCACGTGATCAGCCGTGTCCAATCACGGCTGATCACGATGTAAACAGGAGAAGCAGTTGATCGGCTCTTCCTCACTGGCGTCTGACAGACGCGAGTAGAGGAGAGCCGATCGGCGGCTCTCCTGACAGGGGGGGGTCGCGCTGATTATTAATCAGCGCAGCCCCCCCTCGGATGCCCACACTGGACCACCAGGGAAGCCGCTAGGACCACCAGGGAAGCGGGCAACATGTGGATGGCCAGGTACATCCCCCATGGCCATCCACATGTTTTAAAACATGCCCAACATGTGCCAATCAGAGCCAGTACTGACTCGCACTATAATGGCATAAAAAAAAGTGATGCCCAGCAATACCACCACCAGTAATAACCAGTACCACTCATCAGTGTCCTTCAGTGCCACCCATCAGTGCCACCTATCAGTGCCACCCATATTTACCCATCAGTGCCGCCTATGAGTGCCCATCAGTGTCGCCTATGAGTGCCCATCAGTGCCACATACCAGTGCCACCTATCAGTGCCCATCAGTGCCGCCTATTAGTGCCCATCAGTGCCGCCTATCAGTGCCCATCATCAGTGCCACCTCATCAGTGCCCATCGGTTCCATCTTATCAGTGCCCGTCAGTGCAGCCATATCAGTGACCATCATTGAAGAATAAAACATATTTATTTACAAAAAAAATTAACAGAAACAAAATAAAAACATTTTTATTCAACATTTTCGGTCTTTTTTTATTGGTTGCGCAAAAAAGAAAAATCGCAGAGGTGATCAAATACCACCAAAAGAAAGCTCCATTTGTGGGAACAAAATGATAAAAAATTTGTTCGGGTAAAATGTAGCAAGACCGCGCAATTGTCATTCAAATTGCGACAGCGCTGAAAGCTGAAAATTGGCTTGGGCAGGAAGGTGCGTAAGTGCCTGGTATTGAAGTGGTTAAATGACAACTGTGCAGTCATGCAATACTGCACCCTTATGAAATGTTAATAATTTTTTGGGGGACAGGTGGAGCTTTCTTTTGGTGGTAGTTAATTACCACTGGGGTTTTTTTTTTTGCTAAACAAACAAACTTTTTTTTATTTTTTTTATTATTTCTGTTATAAAATGTTACAAATAAGTAATTTTTCTCCTTCACTAATGAGCACTGATAAGCTGCGCTGATTGGCTCTGATGAGGATGCACTGATGGTCAGTGTAAACAATCTGCTTATAGGTTTGCCATATTTTCCTCACACAGACACAGCGTGTGAGGAAAAGACTGCCGATAACCATAAAGTCTGTTTACATGTAATCATCTGTGTTTGGCCCCTTTACCTCGATCAGTGATCAGCTGTGTCCAAAGGACACAGCGATCACAGAATAAACCCGATGCGAGCCCCAGGGGGCACGCGGGAGGCACATTCTGGAGGGACGACCATGGAAGCTCTTCCAGAGCGAGAGATCCATGCTGTAGCCTTCTTTTGGCTACAGCGCAGTATTAAAGTGGCTCAGGTTGTTTTCATGCAGCCAGTCCTGATGCTGGTGACAACTTGACAGCGTCAGGATCCTTAAAGCGGAGTTCCGCCGAAATTCTTTTTTTTTTAAAAGTCAGCAGCTACAAAGACTGCAGCTGCTGACTTTTAAAATATGGACACTTACCTGTCCAGGGTGCCCGCGATGTCGGCACCCGAAGCCGATCTGTCCCTCGGCTATCGGGGGCTGCCGCCACCATCTTCGGTAAGGGAATCAGGAAGTGAAGCCTTGTTCAGCCCTCAAATTTTCCACTCGCCTACAAGTGGAAAATGAGGGTTGGCGAGGAGCTGGGCAGGCACCCGCCGGCCGGCGGGGTTGATCGGGAGCCGTTCTCCCTAGAGAAGAGTGCATGGAGTTAAAGGAGAGGCACGTGATCACTGAGCGGTAAAACATGCCGTAACAGCATTAGATGGAAATTGTCTCCGCTCTGCTAACTGATCTCACACAGCCCCGCCTCCTCCTAACCCCGCGCCTGTGATAGACAGAACGCGTGTCCAATGCTGGGATGCGTTCTGTCTATCACAGGCGCGGGTTTAGGAGGAGGCGGGGCTGTGTGAGATCAGTGAGCAGAGCAGAGACAGTTTCAATGTAAACTGTTACGGCGTGTTTTACCGCTCGGTGATCCCGCGGCTCTCCTCTAACCCCAGTCATGATCCAGCCACCCTTCTCTCTTCCTCAAGCCTGGCAAGGCTGTATTGGGGGCACATTGATTGTGCTATTTGGTGCATAATGATGGTGCTATTTGGGGCATAGTGATTCTGCAATTTGGGGCATAGTGATGCTGCTATTTGCTATTTGGTGCACAGTGATGGTGCTATTTGGTGCAAAGTGATGGTGCTGTTTGGGGCACAGTGAGGCTGCAATGTGGGGCACAGTGAGGCTGCAATGTGGGGCACAGTGAGGCTGCAATGTGGGGCACGGTGAGACTGCAATGTGGGGCACGGTGAGACTGCAATGTGGGGCACGGTGAGGCTGCAATGTGGGGCGCGGTGAGGCTGCATTGTGGGGCACAGGTCACGCTGCAATGATCGGCAAAGGTCACGCTGCAATGATGGGCACAGGTCATGCTGCAATGATGGGCACAGGTCATGCTGCAATGATGGGCACAGGTCATGCTGCAATGATGGGCACAGGTCACGCTGTATTGATGGGCACAGGTGAGCCTGCATTGATGGGCACTGGTGAGGCTGTGCTGAGGGGAACTGATAAAGTTGTTGTTAATATTTATTTTTGGAACTTAATTCTGCATAAAACATTTAAGTGTCATTTCATGAGATAATTTATGATGGCGTGATTAGGGGCGGGGCAGGGTAAGGGTTGGGTGGGGCAACTGGTGGCCAGTAACCCTTGAGACCTAACTAGTAGCCCAGGACTTGAAATTTTGAGCCCTGGCCTTGTTGCTTCACTTCCTGGTCCTCTACTGAGCATGGGCGAGTCGCGCTGCACGATCTGAATGGTCCCTGCTGTCTTCCGGGACTTGTGGGTCTCCCAGAAGACAGCGGAGGGGACAGAGGAGGGGCCGGATATGGCAATGAGTATGGATATGAGTCCGCGGATACTGTGGCTATCTATGCCCCGGAAGTGGGAGCAAATACCTGCATTATACAGGTATCTCCTCCCCCCTCCCCCCTGAAAGGTGCCAAATGTGACACCGGAGGGGGGGGGGGATTACAAAAAGCTTAAGTTCCATTTTAGGGTGGAACTCCGCTTTAAGAGACTGCTTACTGATCTCCTTGAAATTTCTCCCTTGTTAGCTGAGCCAGTAGAAGTCTCTCCAAGATTTACCTGCATGGTATCAGCCGTAGAGTGCTTTAGAGCACATTTTTATGTTACCTGATCCTCCTGAAGGTCCTCCTGATGGTCCTGTGTGGAGTCCCGGGAATACAGAGGACGGGGACATCTCTCTGGTGGGTTCCCATTACTGGATCCATCTGTAGGAAACACACACTGACTGAATACATTGTTTCTATGTCTTTATATCTGAAGATGTGTGTATCTAGGGGGATCCTCAATACTCTTCTCTCCTTTATAAGATATTAGTCCCCTCTTACCCGGAGATGTGAGCGGCGGCCACTTCTCCATCATGACGTCCTTGTAGAGATCCTTGTGTCCTTCTATATACTCCCACTCCTCCATGGAGAAATAGACAGTGACATCCTGACACCTTATAGGAACCTGACATACTATGTGTATATAAACAGTATCTTGACCCTTATCAGTGAACCAGTGATAAATAGACAAAATAGTGGCGCTGTGTACTTAATAAGCGTGTATGCTTATCAAGTAGAAAACAAAAATAAAAATAACAATAAAATAAAATAGAAAAATACATGTATATGTATATGTATTGTCACCCTGTGACAAGTGAAACAAAATCAAAATATTGTGAATAGAATGATAAAGTCCCAAAAAATCCAGTGACTTTCTTCTGTGTATGGTCTTCCTAAATCTTCCACCGCACCAATGTGCTGGCGATTCCACTCCCTTCAGGAAACGCACTGACCAGATTCCAATGCCTAAACACTCCCGTGTCAGGCTAAGACGCTTTTAAACCACACCAAGGGTTAAACGACTCTCCAATATCCAACCGTGTATGTGAGGGATCTCTCCACATGTAAATAATAAAAGGTGCTCCAATAGTGTGGAGGCTTTATTTTTCTTATGCATTAAACTTTGAGAAGTAGAAGCTATAGAAGAGTAGGGGAAGGTTCAGGCACTCGCCACGAAATTTGACAAAGGTATAAGTACAAAGTCACTCACCACTCTCAATGTTAGAGTGGGTATTGGTCACCCGGATAGTCCCCTCTCACATGGCCTAGCAGCCGGGATGACACACGAACCAGCAACAGGGCCGTCTCTGCCACAGACTGCCCAAGATGAAGTAGGTCTCTGCCACAGACCTGTTTAAGTGTACAAAGTCTCTGCCACAGACCTGTTTGAAGTTTAGTAGTTGGATAATCCAGGAATCCTCTGCCACAGGAATTTAAAGTCCCGAACCTCCAGCCGTACAGTTAAAAGGGCCTTTAAGCCAATCAGGCGAACTGCAGGGCTTGTAATGTAATGGATCCCTCCTCAATAAAGTTGCCAGGCCTCACCCGAGACAGCAGCTTTTTGCCGGTCTCCTCCGGGGCAGATCCTCCCCTGGTCTTCATTAAGATGCTTCCTTCCCAGGGGCGTGGTCGGATGTGATCGCGGCAGCACGCACTTCTCAAAGGCTCTGCATATCCTGACTGAATCTGTGCTGAAGGAGCGGTAATCCGGTAATTTAAGTGTCACTACTGCTAAGGGGAAGGTGTCTGGAACGTATCGATGCCTTCTGCGGCTTCCATGACACAGCAGAAGGCTGCTGCTAAGGATCAACGTCAGACCCGCTCTGCGAAGGACAGGGGGGCCCCCGCCATCTTGTCTTCTCAGGGCTTAGCAAAGCGCGCCGGGAAGAAGGGGGTGAAGATGGCGGAGGAGGAGATAGTGATGGAGTCGGGAGCATATTCGGAACAGGCGGAGGAGCAGCTGGTGGCTGTGGATACGGAGGCTATCACCAGACCGATCCTAGAGGCCATAAATGCCAGTAAGTCAGAACTGATGGGGAGGATTGATCATCTCTCCTCGGAATGCACTCTCATTCGGCATGACTTGGACAAAATCCGGGGGAGGCTAACCACTGTAGAGTCCAGGGTCTCGGATGTGGAAGACACCTCACACTCCCAGGGGGCACATCTGGCTGAACTAAGTGACCTGGTGCGTTCCCTTCAGCGCAGAGCTGACGATGCCGAGGACAGACAGAGGAGGAACAACATCAGGGTAGTTGGCCTGCCGGAGGGGGACAAGCCGGTAATGTTTGCAGAAGCCCTTTTCAAACAACTGCTGTCGCTGAAGGATTTACCCCCCACCTATGTTGTGGAGAGGGCGCACAGGGTCCCCACAGGCCGCAGATTGCCCGGAGCTTATCCTAGGCCCTTCTTGGTCCGGTTTTTAAACTACAGAGATCGGGACATGATATTGGTCCAGTCTAGGAAAATGCCTGAACTCAAGTTTGAAAATGCCAGGGTGATGTTCTTCCCTGATTTCTCGGCGGCCACGCAGCAACAACGCCGTTCATTCAATGATGTCCGCAGGCGTTTACGGGAGAAAGGGATTCAGTATGGTATGCTGTACCCGAGTAAGCTCAGGATCCAGTACAAGGGCAGTGTGAAGTTCTTTGACAACCCGGCAGATGCAAGTGATTGGCTTGATAAAGAACTCTCCTAATGTACCACACACTTGGATTTACAGTTGCACCTGTTGTGCCTTTGCTTTTGTGTTCCCGTGAAAGACTACACACTCCCTGTGGTTGCATTGCAATAAGGGTCAGTTTTTCTGCAATAAGGGTCCGAGTGGGTGGGAGTTGTGGGGAGGCAATCCTGTATGCCTGGGGATCTCTAACACATGCAGAAGTCAGACTGGAGTCGGCTGCAGCCACGGCTGAGTGGAAGCGAGTGCTGTCGGCTGCTCCCTTTTTGCATTTGTATCTAATCAGTCTGTTATGCTGAGACCGGACATGCTATTGAGCTGAGAGGTTACCCTTGCTATATGTGCGGTCACCAAACATCATATACTGCTTCCATTCCTTTTTTTTTTTTTTTTTTTGTACGCTCCCATGTTTTCAGAGTCAGAGCGCTGGGAACAAGTGCGGATACAACTGGAAACTGCCGGACTTTGATTTCAACGACCGGACCTCACGGATAGGTCTATTGTCTTTTGTTTTTGGGATGAAGCTGCATACCAGAACTTTTTTTGAGTTTTGTTGGGGACTTGTTTCTGGTATAATAGCAGGGGGGGTTGTTTTAACTGTCATGGCTCTTGTTACTGTATATACTGTCTGGGATTTATTTTTGGGTCTAATGTGGGGAGATGTCGGCACCATTGAGTGGGCTGGGGGTGGTCCCCTGAGGTTCCATAACACTGGTCCAGTGGACCCTGCTGATCATGGCGGATAAGGTTAATATAGTGTCCTGGAACGTCAGGGGCCTCAACAATAAGTTCAAGCGGGCCTCAGTTTTTCACTACCTGAAGCACTACAAACCGCACTTGATTTTTTTGCAGGAAACTCATTTAGAGGGGAACAGGGTTTTGGCACTGCGCAAACCCTGAATACAGAGAGCTGTTCACTCCACTTATTCCACGTTTGCGAGGGGGGTTTCTATACTTATAAGTAGGTCGGTTCCGTGTACTATCCACCAAGTAATCACGACCCGGGTGGTAGATATGTGGCAGTGGTTCTTGATATATTTTACAGTCGTATGCTGTTGGTTAATGTGTATTTGCCTCCTCCTTTTCAGGTGCAACTTTTATAGGACATGTTGACTAGGTTGGCTCCGTATGTGCATTTGCCTATGGTTGTGTTGGGGGACTTCAATGCCATACTGGATGCGGTGTTGGACTCTTCCAATCCAGGTAGGGCGAGCTCTGCCGAGTTGCAGGGGTGGGCCTCCGAAGCTGGCGTGGTGGAGTTATGGAGATGGAAGCATCCTGTAGAGAGATGCTTCTCTCACATTTCAACAGCCCACGGCTCTTCAGACTAGAATTGATCTGGCATTTGGTAACAACCTCATGGTTCATTATCTGGGGAGCATTGATTACCTAGCGGGGGGTCTGTCGGATCACAATCCTCTCTCTCTCTCCCTGACAGTACGGTCGGGGGGGGGGAGAGGGGAGGATGGCGTCTATCTCCCAGTTGGTTGCAGCATGAGCAATTTGCTGCCCAGCTGGGAGAGGCCGTCCAGCAGTACTGGGCAGTTAATGCGGACACAGCGGATCCCCCGGTGGTATGGGATGCTTTTAAGGCAGTAGCCCGAGGGGAATGCATATTGGCTATTAAGACGGCACGAGCCAATGACAATGAGGAGCTTGTCAGTTTGCAAAATGAAGAGAGGGACTGTGCGAGGGCTCATGCGGAGTCTCCGACCGGTGTCTCGCATGGGTCCCTTTTGGAGGCAAGGAGGCGTTTGTCGCTTCATATTAAGGGTGTGACAAAAACGGTAGAGTCTCAAAAACGTCATACCATATTTGCCGAGGGTGATAAGAATGGCAGGCTTCTAGCCATGCTGGTGGCGGACCACCCGCCGATTGCTCACATCCCAGTTATTAAAGACAAGGGGGGAGCATTGGTGGATGACCCGACACTGATCATGCAGGAATTTGTGGATTTTTTCTCTTCCTTATACTCTCCTGTCCCTCCATATGATATGGGGGAACTGGACAATATACTTCAGGAGTTACCCATTCCTAGGTTGTCTGAGGAGGACTGTGCCCTGTTGGAGGCCAAGATTACTGTTAAGGAGATTCAGGCTGCGATGTTTGCCTTCCCTCCCAATAAGGCTCCGGGCCGGATGGTTTCCCGGCAGATTTTTACAAATCTAATGTTGAAACTCTAGCCACCAGATTTAATTTGTTATTGGAGCACTGTCTTGACCATTCCTCCCTGTCTGAGTCTATGATGGATGCATACATGATTCTTTTGCCAAAACCAGGGAAGGACCCGACTGACTGCGCCTCATACCGTCCCATAGCCCTCCTGAATACCAACCTTAAAATCCTAACCAAATTGCTGGCGACCAGGCTCGCTCAGGTTATACAGACTGTGGTGAATATTGACCAGACTGGTTTCATGCCGGGCATGTCTACGGATACCAATCTTAGGAGACTGTTCACACACTTACAGATACCTCCCTCTGACTCGGAGACCAGGATTGTAGTGTCAATAGACATCGAAAAGGCCTTCGACTCTGTCGACTGGGTGTTTATGGGTAGAGTCCTGGAGGTAATGGGATTTGGTCCCCAGTTTAGGAAGTGGGTCTCTTTGTTGTACAAGAATCCCAGGGTGGCAATCCGAATGGGAAGGATGGTGTCACAGTTTTTTGCGGTGGGCAGAGGTACTAGGCAGGGCTGCCCATTGTCCCCGTTTCTTTTCGCCCTAGTGATGGAGCCTTTGGCTATTGCCTTGCGGTCCTCCGGGAGGATCCGGGACATTCAGGTGGGCACTCTTCACAAAACTCTAGCACTGTACGCAGATGACATGCTCCTGTTTCTTAATGACCCGGGAGTCTCACTGCGGATTGTGTTGGAAATTTTGAATGGTTTCGCCAAATTTTCGGGGTTGAAAGTGAATTGGAGCAAATCATCGATCCTTCCTATAGATGAGGTGGCCAAAGACGAGGTGGATCCGGATCTTCCCTTGCAATGGGTTTCAACTATGAAATATTTAGGGGTGAGGGTATCAGCAAATATAAAGGACTATATGGCTCTCAATTTACTACCACTGATGACGTTACTTAAACAAAAAACACAGGCTTGGACGAAGCTTCCATTGTCCCTGATAGGCAGGATTAGTCTACTAAAAATGAAGATCCTCCCTGTGATTCTTTACTTCCTGAGACACGCCCCGGTATGGGTTCCAAAATCATATTTCAAGCAATTAGATGGGATAGTTGGTACTTTTCTGTGGGCCCCCAAACCTCCTAGAATTGGGCTTAAGGTGCTGCAGGAGCCTGGGGATCAAGGGGGACTTGGGCTTCCTGACTGGCACAAATATTATTTGGCAGGTCAGTTGGTGTTTGCCCGGAGATGGCTGATTATGGACGAGGGTGACGCTGCCACAGCTCTGGAGGCGGCTCACCTGGGGTCATACGAAAGTTTGTGACTGGCGCTCTTCAGAGGCCCCAAATCTGAATTGCCAGTCACAACGACCATTAAGGCCACAATTAAAGCCTGGGAAACGGCGGTCAAATTGGCATCTCCTAGCTTCCAGGGTTTTTCCCCCTCGACCCCGTTGTGGATGAATTCTATGTTGCAACATTTTTATAAATTACCGGACCCCATGGTATGGGCAGTGAAGGGAGTAAAAACATTGAAAGATATAACCATGTACGGAGACCTTCTGACTTTTCCCCAGATGAAGACGAGACATGACCTAGAAAACACTTATTTCTTCAGATACTTGCAACTTCGACATGCATATCAGGCGCAATTTAAGGACCGTAGGGTGGAATCGCTCCCCTCGAATCTTGAATCCATCTTAGCGGCAGAGGAGCTAGACAAGCCCCTGTCCCGTTCTTATAAGGAGTTTTTTAAGTCCTCACCTAAAGCTGTAGCCAAATGCAGGGCCAGGTGGGGGGTGGAGGTCCCGGGGCTGCAGGGGGAGGAATGGGATGATGTTTGGAATCAGCCATTTAGGCACTTGGTATGCGCTAGAGACAGGCTGATTCAATTCAAATTTCTACATATGAGTTACTATACTCCGGCCCGGCTGTCCAAGATTTTTGGGACAGCCTCGGCGGAATGCTGGAGATGCACCTTTTCTCCTGCGGATGCCGATCACATTTTTTGGTCTTGTCCGCCTTATCAGAAGATATTGGGAGGGGGTCCTCTCCTGTATATCGGGCCTTCTCGTAATACCTGTTCCTCTAACGGTAAAGGTGTGCTTGTTGGGGCTAGTAGAGGAGGTGGTTCCGGCCAGGGCATTAAGAACATTGCTTACTATTTTGTTGTTTTATGCAAAAAAAGCTATATTGCTCAAATGGAAGGATCCAGGGGGGCCGGACACGGCCTTTTGGAAGTCCTTGGTTAATACAATGTTGCCCTTCTACAAATCTACATACGAGGCCAGGGGGTGCGGAAAGAAATTCGATAAAGTGTGGCAAGCGTGGTACAAGTCGGATAATACGGCAGGTTAGGTTAGTAGAGCATAATATCGGTTAGGGCTCCTGAGTTATAATTTTCGTGGGAGAGTTACCTCTCCTGGCGGTGAGAATTGGAGGGATCAGAGTGTGGGGGGAAATTTGGGGCATGATTGGTCATTCTAACATGCTTACGGTGGAGGTGGGGTGGATGTATAAAATGATTACATGGAATTGACATCAATACATGGATTCACAGTTTTCATCCGGATTAATGAGCTGTGACGGGGGGGGGGGGGGGGGTTGGGGTTGTTATTGTACGGTCTCTGACCGAAGTTGGGTTGTTTTTTAGAAGTGTATATGTTCGGGCCCTGCGTGGCCGCAATGTCGAGCAACTGCCACTTGGCAACCCGGATGTTTTTTTATCTGAAAATTTTGAATAAACAGAAATTTATAAAAAAAAAGATGCTTCCTTCCCATTTGGACGGACAGCTTGGGATCCCTTCTCTGGATATAGGCCCCGACCAGACTAGCCGGGCCTACTAAGCAGCGATGCAGCCTCGGGCCAACATGGCCTCGAGACCAGGACTACACACACATACCTCGCGCCCGGAGAGCTGCGGGGCGAGACGGACCCCAATCAATAGCGTCTGCCCCTTAAGTACCCCCTCCCAGCAGGCACAGCAGGTTGACCACTCCTACTATACCACTGCCGAGAAGGACCACTCAATGTACCATGGTCCACCCGTGTTCCAACAGGTGCCTGAGGTGGTAACGCCACCTACAGGCAAAAAGGGAAATCACTACCAGGCAAACCATAACGGAGACAGAGGCGAATTTCAAAGTAAATCAACCGTCTGAGCCCAACTACTGGCTCAGACATCCCTCTAAATTTAACTAGCGTCCCAACCTTTTGGGATGGGCACTACATCATTATATTCACAATATTTTGATTTTGTTTCACTTGTCACAGGGTGATATATACATATTTTTTCTATTTTATTTTATTGTTATTTTTATTTTCTACTTGATAAGCATACACACTTATTAAGTACACAGCGCCACTATTTTGTCTATTTATCACTGGTTCACTGATAAGGGTCAAGATACTGTTTACATACACATTTCTTTAAGTGGCAGCTCATTTCTATGTTAGGATTTTTTTCCTGGGCGCAGTGGTGGTATTTAAAGTGTGGGCGTTTTTTTCTTTAGTACCTATAAATTTTGTGTCATACTAGGTCTATAGATCAGAGGTGGATCTTAAATACAAGAAATTAAAGTCTCCCCTTACCCGGTGATGGGAGGGGCAGCAGGTTCTCCATCATGATGTCCTTGTAGAGATCCTTGTGTCCTTCTATATACTCCCACTCTTCCATGGAGATACAACCTGTGGCATCCTGACACCCTTTAGGAACCTGAAACACACAATGATACAGTCACCATCCAGACACATCCCTTGTCCGTTACTGGATAATGTCCCAGAATTCCCACCACCGCTCACCTCTCCTGTCAGTAGCTCAATGATCTTACGGATGACTTCTTGAACCTTTTTGTAGTTTTTTCTCACGGCATGACATAAAGGATTTATAATAGGGCTTTTCTTCATTATCACATCGGAAGCAACCAAGCCATCAGATAGCTTGAAAGCTATATAATTCTTTAATTAAGAAAAAAACACCAAGTTATGACACCATTCAAACTAAAATATTCATGGTCAGCGCATTAAAATATCTACACTATATGACCAAAGGTATGTGGACACCCCTCCAAATGATTGAGTTCAAGTTTCTCCATTGAAGGTTACTGTAAAGCCGTGTACACACGATCGGTTTTACCGATAAAAACAGTCCGATGGACTTTTCTCATCGGACAAACCGATCGTGTATGGGCCCCATCGGTCTTTTTTCCATCGGTGAGAAAAAATAGAACAGGTTTTAAATTTATCCGATGGGAAAAAAAACGAAAGTAAATTCCGATCGTCTGTGTGTTACTCCATCGGACAAAAAACCCACGCATGCTCAGAATCAAGTCGGCGCATGCTCAGAAGCATTGAACTTCATTTTTCTCGGCTTGTCGGAGTGTTTTACGTCACGGCGTTTGGGACGGTCGGTTTTTTGACTGATGGTGTGTAGGCAAGACTGATGGAAGTCAGCTTCATCGGATTTCCGATGGAAAAATCCATCGGATTAGAATCCATAGGAAATTCGATCGTGTGTACAGGGCTTTAATGTTAGAGCATCCAAAGACAGTTCAGGCAATGGTGTGCTTCCAGCCTTGTAGTAACTGTTTTCGGAAGGCCCTTTTCTGCTCCAGAATGGCTGTGCCCCTGTGCTAAAAGCCAGCTCCATAATGACATGCTTTCCCATGTTTAGTGTGGAGGAACCCAAGTGGCCTTCACAGAACCGTTGCTTCAACCACACCGACTGCCTCTAGACTGAATTAGCAAGTTCCCACAGGCTCACTTAAAAAATGTTGCGGAAAGCCCTCCCAGAGAAGTTAAAGATATTGTAGCTTTGGAATTGTAAGTCCATCTAGTTCATATGTGTGTGATGGTCAGAGGTCCATAAACTTTGGCAATAAAGTCCATCAGTTTTCCCGTCAGGTCTTTGTTTTATATAGTTAATACTGATGTCATGTGACCGCCCAGAATCCTCAAGCAATATTCCCCACGCACACGTTCCTGAAAAGGACTGTTCAGTAATGCTGGGTGCTGTAATGACCATAGGCTGGAAACCGTAGACAATCAGAGTGAAGGAATGTCATCAGCACACCAAAGATTCCTGAAATGGGTTCAAAGTAGGGTTGCACCAATACCGATACTAGTGATCACCGACTGTCCATTCATAACTGAGTATCATACGAAGCTTCAGTTTATGAATAGAGAGGAGCCTCTGTCTCCTGTCCATTCATCTTCAGTGCAGCTGAGGCTGCTGAGAAAGAGACTGGAGAACCTCTATCCTCAGTCCCTTTCCCTGTCTCAAGGGGTAGATGTTAGGGGTCTGTTTAGATCCCTGATATCTCACCAAAGCCCCCCAACGGGGCTGATAAAAAATAAATATTATTAAAAAAAAAAAAAAGAGAGAATTGTAATAAATATTTAAAAGGTTAAACTGTAAAGAAAAAAATAAAAAATAAATCACCACTGACACCGTTTCATTCCCCCCACCCCGTAAAAAAAAAAAAAAAAAAAATGATTGTAAAAAAAAATATATATATATATATATATATATATATATATATATATATATATATATATAAATTATAAATAATAAAATTGTAAAAATTAAATAAAAAACTACTGACACAGTCCACACCTCATCGGTGCCCCCTATCAGTGTTGCATATTAGTGCCACTGTCACATGACATTAAAAAAAAAGTATTTGTACTTGTCCTGGTCTTAAAAAAGTGGTATCGATGCAACCCTAGTTTAAAGCTTTATTTTCGTGGTGACATGACATCACCCTTATCTCTATCAATAAAACACAGAACTGACCGGAGAGGTGAGGAGGATCTTACCTGATGAAGGGGCCCTGCGTGGCTCTGAAACGTTGCCGTATGTTTACTATGAGACCACGAAAATAAGGCTTTGGACCCTTTTGAGGAATCCTTGGTGTGCTGATGACATTTCTTCACTCCCAGAATCCTCCTCACCTCTCCGGTCAGGTCTGTGTTTTATTAATAGAGATAAGAGTGATGTCATGTGACCTCCCAGAATCCTCCTCACCTCTCCGGTTAGGTCTGTGTTTTATTAATAGAAATAAGAGTGATGTCATGTGACCTCCCAGAATCCTCCTCACCTCTCCGGTCAGGTTTGTGTTTTATTACTAGAGATAAGAGTGATGTCATGTGACCTCCCAAAGTCCTCCTTACCTCTCCATTCAGCAGGTAGATGATCTCCAGGGTGAGGTCTAATATCTTCTCAGTCATGCGACTCCGCTCCTTCTCCATCCTTGGTTGGTCTACTAGATGTGTTCCTCATAAACCTATATCTTCAATACATTTTTGTTCATCCATACCACAAAAAATACCTACAATAAAAACAATTACATTTATATATGTAAGGGTAAAGAAAATAAGCCAACATCTTGGTTTTAGAGATTATCTAGAGAAATAAAAGTAGGAAGGGAGGAAGGGCGCAGGTGTTGCAGATAACACATACATATACCTGACTTGCAAGGTCACATAACCATATTTAAAAACATTCAGAATTCCCTTCAGAAATGTCCATGTGAAGGTCATTATGGTGACTTACCTGGTGGCAACAGGATTGGTGTAACCCTCAACAACCATTGGTAAAAGTCCCCTAAACTCCTCTTAGAAACCTGAAATCACTTGTCTGAGTCGCCTCTCTTCCAGAGGCCAAGAATAGGACTCTTATGGATGGTTGTTGGGCACAGAGAAGAGAAGTGCCCTCTGCACAGGGTGAGGGGGTCAACTAAGCGATGGGCAGGTGGCAGTTGGTGGCCATATGGTGGTCCCTGTTGTGCAGTGCCTGTTCTTCAAAGGAGCCCTTCCCCATCTGACCACTCCACCAATGAGGGGACAGGGAGAAGTGAGCATAACCTGCTCCTCTGCGATTTCTATACTGTGATCTGGCCCTCGCTCCAATTGAGGATGCCAATTCAGCCAATGGCACCGAGTAGAATGAAGATCCGGTAATCATGGTGGCCAGAGAGTCAGGTCAAAAGCCACAGAGCTCCTAACCATGCTCATCAATTGGTGTATTTCTATAAGATGGGGATTGCGGCTATTCCTAGAATACGTATCTATCGCCATCATCCTCAGCCCCAGCGGAGTCCCCCCATCTAATGTTCTACACATCAGAGGAGTTGCAGGAAGATGATTATTAGTGGAGGTGACATGATCCCCCCATACAGTCCACACAGAGTGCTGGGACCCCCTTTCTCTCATAAGAAAGCATCATTACCTCCTCACTGAGTACACACTCTCCAGTCTCACACCCCCAGCAGGCGGATTCTAGCAATACCAGAGCTCCTCCCCTATTTCATAGGACTACAACAAAATGGCTACTTTTCCTCCTTTAGACAAACCAGAACTAAACATTTTGCTTCTTCTTAGCTACACATTACTCTATATATTATCTATTTACCGCGGTCTTTTTTTTCCTATAATTTATTTTGAGTTAAAACTAGTACTGTGCTCTACAACAAAATGGCCGCCGCCCCTGCGGCACCGAGGACACTTTTTACTCTTATACGGTGTCTCGTCACATTCAGGTCAAGTCTCGACCCATGCAGGATCTCGACCGCGTCACTTCCGGTACGGCTACGTAAAAAAAAAAACAGCTGATCGCGGGTCTCCACCGCGCATGCGCTGCTTCACCGCACCTATACCGCGCATGCGCAGACGCTCATTTCAGTCGAGGAAAATTATAGACACGAGCGGGCGGGCGGAGGCGATGCGAGTTGCTTAATTACATCATTGGCAGCCCCGCCCCTAACACGCTCCTAGCACTGTGTATATCAATGGGACCGAGGTCGAGAGAAAATATAGAGCTGCACCGCCTCCAGCCCCGCCCCCGATCCTGAGAGCTTTGCCTGTGGGAGGGGCCAAGTCTTTGGTTAGAAGACATTGTGCCCACCATATGCAGCGACTTGTGCCCGTCATACGCAGCCATTGTGCCCACCATATGCAGCGACTTGTGCCCGTCATACGCGGCCATTGTGCCCACCATAAGCAGCGACTTGTGCCCGTCATACGCAGCCATTGTGCCCACCATAAGCAGCGACTTGTGACCGTCATACGCGGCCATTGTGCCCACCATAAGCAGCGACATGTGACCGTCATACGCAGCCATTGTGCCCACCATAAGCAGCGACATGTGACCGTCATACGCGGCCATTGTGCCCACCATAAGCAGCGACATGTGACCGTCATACGCAGCCATTGTGCCCACCATAAGCAGCGACATGTGACCGTCATACGCGGCCATTGTGCCCACCATAAGCAGCGACATGTGACCGTCATACGCGGCCATTGTGCCCACCATAAGCAGCGACTTGTGCCCGTCATACGCAGCCATTGTGCCCACCATAAGCAGCGACTTGTGCCCGTCATACGCAGCCATTGTGCCCACCATAAGCAGCGACTTGTGCCCGTCATACGCAGCCATTGTGCCCACCATAAGCAGCGACTTGTGCCCGTCATACGCAGCCATTGTGCCCACCATAAGCAGCGACTTGTGCCCGTCATACGCGGCCATTGTGCCCACCATAAGCAGCGACATGTGACCGTCATACGCGGCCATTGTGCCCACCATAAGCAGCGACTTGTGCCCGTCATACGCAGCCATTGTGCCCACCATAAGCAGCGACTTGTGCCCGTCATACGCAGCCATTGTGCCCACCATAAGCAGCGACTTGTGCCCGTCATACGCAGCCATTGTGCCCACCATAAGCAGCGACTTGTGCCCGTCATACGCAGCCATTGTGCCCACCATATGCAGCCACTTGTACCCATCATACGCAGCCATTGTGCCCACCATATGCAGCCACTTGTGCCCATCATACGCAGCCATTGTGCCCACCATATGCAGCGACTTGTGCCCGTCATACGCAGCCATTGTGCCCACCATTTGCAGCGACTTGTGCCCATCATACGCGGCCATTGTGCCCACCATAAGCAGCGACTTGTGCCCGTCATACGCAGACATTGTGCCCACCATAAGCAGCGACATGTGACCGTCATACGCGGCCATTGTGCCCACCATACGCAGCGACATGTGACCATCATACGCAGCCATTGTGCCCACCATAAGCAGCGACATGTGACAGTCATACGCGGCCATTGTGCCCACCATAAGCAGCGACTTGTGCCCGTCATACGCAGCCATTGTGCCCACCATATGCAGCGACTTGTGCCCGTCATACGCGGCCATTGTGCCCACCATAAGCAGCGACTTGTGCCCGTCATACGCAGCCATTGTGCCCACCATAAGCAGCGACATGTGACCGTCATACGCGGCCATTGTGCCCACCATAAGCAGCGACATGTGACCGTCATACGCAGCCATTGTGCCCACCATAAGCAGCGACATGTGACCGTCATACGCAGCCATTGTGCCCACCATAAGCAGCGACATGTGACCGTCATACGCGGCCATTGTGCCCACCATAAGCAGCGACTTGTGCCCGTCATACGCAGCCATTGTGCCCACCATAAGCAGCGACTTGTGCCCGTCATACGCAGCCATTTTGCCCACCATAAGCAGCGACTTGTGCCCGTCATATGCAGCCATTGTGCCCACCATAAGCAGCGACTTGTGCCCGTCATACGCAGCCATTGTGCCCACCATAAGCAGCGACTTGTGCCCGTCATACGCAGCCATTGTGCCCACCATAAGCAGCGACATGTGACCGTCATACGCGGCCATTGTGCCCACCATAAGCAGCGACTTGTGCCCGTCATACGCAGCCATTGTGCCCACCATAAGCAGCGACTTGTGCCCGTCATACGCAGCCATTGTGCCCACCATAAGCAGCGACTTGTGCCCGTCATACGCAGCCATTGTGCCCACCATAAGCAGCGACTTGTGCCCGTCATACGCAGCCATTGTGCCCACCATATGCAGCCACTTGTACCCATCATACGCAGCCATTGTGCCCACCATATGCAGCCACTTGTGCCCATCATACGCAGCCATTGTGCCCACCATATGCAGCGACTTGTGCCCGTCATACGCAGCCATTGTGCCCACCATTTGCAGCGACTTGTGCCCGTCATACGCGGCCATTGTGCCCACCATAAGCAGCGACTTGTGCCCGTCATACGCAGCCATTGTGCCCACCATAAGCAGCGACATGTGACCGTCATACGCGGCCATTGTGCCCACCATAAGCAGCGACATGTGACCATCATACGCAGCCATTGTGCCCACCATAAGCAGCGACATGTGACCGTCATACGCGGCCATTGTGCCCACCATAAGCAGCGACTTGTGCCCGTCATACGCAGCGACTTGTGCCCGTCATACGCAGCCATTGTGCCCACCATAAGCAGCGACTTGTGCCCGTCATACGCAGCCATTGTGCCCACCATAAGCAGCGACTTGTGACCGTCATACGCAGCCATTGTGCCCACCATATGCAGCCACTTGTACCCATCATACGCAGCCATTGTGCCCACCATATGCAGCCACTTGTGCCCATCATACGCAGCCATTGTGCCCACCATATGCAGCGACTTGTGCCCGTCATACGCAGCCATTGTGCCCACCATATGCAACGACTCTTGCCCATCATACGCAGCTATTGTGCCCACCATATGCAGCCACTTGTGCCCGTCATACGCAGCCATTGTGCCCACCATATGCAGCGACTTGTGCCCGTCATACGCAGCCATTGTGCCCACCATATGCAGCCACTTGTGCCCGTCATAAGCAGCCATTGTGCCCACCATATGCAGCCACTTGTGCCCATCATACGCAGCCATTGTGCCCACCATATGCAGCCACTTGTGCCCACCACATGCGCAAATCTGATGTTTATCCATGGTCGAGAAAAATCCTGGACTCGAGGGAACTTGCAGAGGCGGTGGGAGGGGGAGATAGAGCGGAGCTTGGAGAGGGGGGCGGGCCCCCATGCATAGCACTGAGTCCAAGTACAGTACTGTACATTGTTCTGCCATCAAATACGCTGCCTCACTGTGCCCATCAAATGCAGCCACTGCACCCAAACGCAACCACTGCGACCATCAAACGCAGCCACTGTGCCCGTCAAATGCAGCCACTGTGCCCGTCAAACGCAGCCACTGGGCCCGGCAAACGCAGCCACTGCGCCCGGCAAACGCAGCCACTGCGCCCGGCAAACGCAGCCACTGCGCCGTTCAAACGCAGCCACTGCGCCGTTCAAACGCAGCCACTGCGCCGTTCAAACGCAGCCACTGCGCCGTTCAAATGCAGCCACTGCGCCGTTCAAATGCAGCCACTGCGCCGTTCAATTGCTGCCAGATTGTTAAGCCGTAGCTGTGCTCCCTGGGGATAAGCTGATCGCCCATCTGTGCTGCTGGAGGGAGCCCAGACGACCATAAATGAGGGACCTGCAGACTTGGTCATGGTAAGTGAGACCATCCCATATCCCACTCCATCTTCCCCGAGGAAAGAGACCCCCTCCCCCCTCTGAGGACAGGGACCCCCCTCTGAGGACAGGGACCCCCCTCTGAGGACAGGGACCCCCTCCCCCCCAAAACAGAGACACCCTTCTTCCCCCTGAGGACAGGGACTCCCTTCTCCCCCCCTGAGGACAGGGACTCCCTTCTCCCCCCCTGAGGACAGGGACTCCCTTCTCCCCCCCTGAGGACAGGGACTCCCTTCTCCCCCCCTGAGGACAGGGACTCCCTTCTCCCCCCCTGAGGACAGGGACTCCCTTCTCCCCCCTGAGGACAGGGACTCCCTTCTCTCCCAGGGTACAGGGACTCCCTTCTCTCCCAGGGTACAGGGACTCCCTTCTCTCCCAGGGTACAGGGACTCCCTTCTCTCCCAGGGTACAGGGACTCCCTTCTCTCCCAGGGTACAGGGACTCCCTTCTCTCCCAGGGTACAGGGACTCCCTTCTCTCCTTGGGGCAGGGATTCCCTTCTCTCCTTGGGACAGGGACTCCCTTCTCTCCTTGGGACAGGGACTCCCTTCTCTCCTTGGGACAGGGATTCCCTTCTCTCCTTGGGACAGGGACTCCCTTCTCTCCTTGAGACAGGGACTCCCTTCTCTCCTTGAGACAGGGACTCCCTTCTCTCCTTGGGACAGGGACCCCCTTTTCACCTGGGTACAGGGACACCTTCTCTCCTTTGGACAGGGACCCCCTTCTCCCCTGGGTACAGGGACACCTTCTCTCCTTTGGACAGGGACCCCCTTCTCCCCTGGAAACAGGGACCCTCTGGGCCACTCACCTGGGTACAGGAACTCCTCCTCTCCTGGGGACAGGGACCCCCTTCTCCCCTGTGGTCAGGGACTCCCTTCTCCCTCTGGGACGGGATCCTATCTCACCTGGGGGCAGGAACTCCATCTCCCCTGGCAACGGGGACTTCATCTCACCTAGGGACCCCATCTTCCCTGGGGATCAGGACCTCACCTTCCCTAAGAACAGGAACCTGATCACCCTGTGTGTGCCAACCTCACTGCCCTGCCTGCCATGTGTCCTGTGTGAGGGCCCTCCTGTGACAGCTCCTATCAGGACTTCATCCCACTGTGTGATCCCCCTACATGACTGACCCCTCTGTGTGCACCCCTCACATGGGGAACCCCTCTGTTTGCTACCCCTACATGTCTGCATACTCTGACCACCACCTGTACCATTTCCACATCCTCCGACTGCCTCCTGTATCCTGTCCACCATCCTCTGACCACCTCCTCTATCCGTTGCACATGTTCTGACCACCTATTGTCTGCAGCCTCTAACCACCTCCTGTATCCTGTCCGCAGCCTCTAACCTGTCTGCAATCTCTGACTATCTCTTGTCTTTTATCGTGTCTGCAGTCTCTTAGGGGGAGTCTGGAGAGGAATCAAGAGTGAGAGCGTCGCCGGGATTGGGATTACGGGAGGAGTCAGACGTGTATGGACTGTGGAGAACAGACTATAGAATAAAACCAGAGCCACCAACCTGGAGCCATCTAACTGAGCCCTCCACGCTGCACCAGAGAGGAGGTCAGTGACAGTGCCGTCAGGTCAGTCTGAGGAACAAAGAAAAAGGGAGAGAAATAGTAAGAAAGATGGCTAGAGAGAGGGATGGGGGAAAAAAAAACAATAAATTAGTATAAAGAGAGATAAAAGGGAAAGAAAGGAGAACAAAGAGAAAGAGTGGTACATCCTAAAATGTACCATAAGGGGTGTTAATACTGTACGAGTGGAAGGGACTCAGGGAGCGCTAAATGTCCGTGGGTTAGGGGCGCAAATTACTTGTCTTGCCTTGGGTGCTGACTACCCACGCTACGAAAATAATTTTACTGTTAGGGGTCCCCACAACTTGGGAAATGTTATCAAGGGCTCACAGCACTAGCAAGGTTGAGAACCACTGCATTAGGCGGTTTGTGCATTCCCATGCAAGTCTACGTGATGGCACAAAATGATCAAAATGGGTCAAAAGGAGGTCAACTGCAAGTCAAATGCATCAGTTAATTCAGGGCTCAACAAACCCCAGGCCGCATGGGCGACTAGAATTAGCGACCTGGTGCCTGAGCTGCTCCCTGTGTGGCCCCCTGGGGGTGCGCTGACTAAGACGCCGCGCCGGCTGGTAATTGAGGCCATGGCTTTGCGCCCTTCTGGAGCGAGACATTTAGATAGGGGAACTGGCACCCTCTTATGGTGGCTGTGAAAAGCAGTCACCAAGGGTGCTGAGGGTTCCCCTGCCTGTTCTCACTGCCCGCCCATCTCCTTCCCAAGAGGAGAAGAGGTTGAAGTTTTTGCAGGCTTCATCTGGTGCCCCTTGATTAACGGTGAGTGGACAGGGAGTGCTTGACAGCTAGTTGCAACAACTTTAGTTCCATTTACACCCCCACAAAAGATGGAAACACTTTTTATTAAAACAATTTATTTTTTCCTTTTTCATTGAAATAATTGTTTTTATTATTTTTCATTCTCCCCCGGCCATGCCACAGCCACACAGCTGAAGGCCCCTTTCACATAGGCGATCCTATCAGGTCCGCTTGTCAGTTTTTCAGGCGGACCTGATCGGACCCTTCAGTCTCCTCTATGGAGCGAAAATATGTCATCGAACAGATGTCCGCTGACATCTGGCGCCATCCGATCCTATCCGCCAAAAACAGACTGCCCATCACACCATCAAGCCAAGTACACACGGGCCAAATGTCGGGCAACATCGGCCAGTGTCTCGTCACATATGACTTCCCATCACAGATTGCTCCGGAAGTGACGTTCCGCTGAAAAATTTCGCTCTGCACATGCGCGGCGCCGACATATGCGTGCCAACACTTTTACGACAAGACACCACACTAAAACCGTGTTGGGTAGCCAAATGTGACGAAACACCGCCATCTTGCTACACTCCGCACTCCTCCACACTAAGGATACAGTGAGACGGGGACGAGCGGACATCTTTGTACACCCCCCGGAGTTTTACACTTATTTATAACAGTAAACTGAGGTTATATAGTCAAATACAGGACTTAGAACTCCGTCTGACTGTTTAGATGTTGAATTTTAAAAGCAGCGGCAAGCCTGCTGATCTCACAGGTTTGCTAATCTGACAGAAGTCCGCTGCTTTTAAAATTCAACATCTAAACCAGCCTTTCTCAACCTTTTTACCCCAGGGGAACCCTTAAAATAATTTTCAGATCTCGGGGAACCCCTGATAAAACCCATTTATTGGGGGTCAGTGGGAACAATGCCCCTTACTTTGGTGGTCAGTGAGAAGAATGCCCTTTTTTACAGTGGTGGTAAGAATGGCCTCCTTTACAGAGAGCTATAAAGATTATTGGTGTCATACCACTGGCTCCTCCAACTGGAATTGGCTCAGAACTATGTAGGCACCATCAAACAGGAGGTAAATCAGCCACAGCTCAAGGAACCCCTAGCCACCTCTGGAGGAACCCTAGGGTTCCACGGAACCCTGGTTGAGAGTGGCTGATCTAAACAGTCAGACAATGACCACCATTTTATTCTCTAGGGTGTTATAAAAAAATATATATATATAATGTTTGGGGGTTCCAAGTAATTTTCTAGCAAAAAAAAACTGTTCTTAACTTGTAAACACCAAATCTCAGAAAGAGGCTTGGTCCTTAAGTGGTTAAGGAAGACAGCACACATTCCTGAAGGGACTTGGTTGGTGGGTCAGTTCGTAATGACATTCCTGTAGCATTAGATCAGTTAAGGTAAAACCATCCCTATATGGCCCTTTAACCAGATTTGGGATGCATTCCCATGTATTAGTGAGTCATAACAAGGAAAAAAAATTATTCTCTATCAACGGTTAACAACAACAATCTGCACGAGCCCTTAAACTAATTGGGAGTAATGCAACTAACCTCAAAACCTCCTGCTTTCTAACTCCCTTGTCCCCTTCTCTCATGCTTGCCTCCAGGACTTCTCCAGAGCCTCTCTCAACCTATGGAACTTTCTACCCCTATCTGTCTGCCTTTAGGTGATCCTGATAAATCATCTCTTCAGCGAAGCTGATCCTACCTAACAACTGAAGTTTTACTTTCTCCATCAACTCATCTCTTCACAGTTATTACGCATTGTATCACATATCCCTCCATTTTATATTGTAAGTATTCATATGCAGGGCCCTCCTAACCCTCTTGTCTTAAATTGTATTATAACTTTACGGTCTCCCTTTATTTTGTAAAGCACTGCACAAACGGTTGATGCTATATAATCCTTTATTATTATTATTATTATTATTATTATAAGATGTATAGTATTTACAGAGTTAAAAACAAAGACATGTGCACTAGTTAATCTAATAGAGAGAAACTCTTTGGACCTTCGATACCCACAGCAAGGCAAAACTCTCATGCCGCGTACACACGACCGTTTTTAATGTCATTGAAAAAAACTAAGTTTTTCTCGACGTGATCCTTCTCAAGCCTGCCTTGCCTACACACTATCGTTGAAAAAAATGTTTGAGTAAAGCGCGGTGACGTACAACACGTACGACGGCACTATAAAGGGGAAGTTCCATTCGGATGGCGCCACCCTTCATGTTAGTAAAGTTTGGTGAGAGACGATTCGCGCTTTTCAGCCTCGTGCTTTTCAGTCCGTTACAGCGTGACGAATGTGCTATTTCCATTACGAACGCTAGTTTTACCAGAACGAGCGCTCCCGTCTTATACTTGATTCTGAGCATGCGCGGTTTTTTTCACGTCGTTAAAGCCTACACACGGCCGTTTTTCATGACGAGAAAAACAACGAGGTGAAAAACGACGAGAAAAATTAGAGCATGTTCCAATTTTTTGATGGCCATTATTCACGTCATGAAAAATGCTCTGAAGACCACACACGATCATTTTTAATGACCATTTTAAAAAATGCAATTTTTCTCGTCATTAAAAACGGTCGTGTGTACGCGGCATCAGACTGGTTTCATGGTTTCACCCCAATGCACAGAAACAGTAGTTGCCAATTCATCACAGAAACCACAAGTGCTGCAGGTTCAGTTTTTTTGTGCATTGGAGTGTGTTGACAGTCCATTCAAAATGGACTTTCGCCTTAGCACAGAGGGCCCCAACACACGAAAACCACGTGTATTAGAGGAAGCACAGAGCATTTTCCAAAGTAGACTAACAAAATTACTTTTTCAAAAGCAATTGGGTACTCCATGTGGATGACACTTGTGGGTTGTAATATCTGTAGTAGCCCTGAGGGTGTTTTGAATAAGCAATTCAAACATTTAGGAATCCTTAAAACGTGGTGGTTTCATCCATAACAATACTGTGAGGGATAGAACAACAAGCCATAAGGCTAAAAAAGTGACCTGGGGGGTTATCACCCCAAAAGGTAACAGAAAAAATAAAACAAATAAAAAGGCGGCTTCAAGGATGACCGCCAAGTATTCAAAAGTATTAAATTCACAGTTTTTATTATTCCACAGATTAAAAGTGTTACATAAATCATATAAAAGTTGAACATTAGTATATGTCACAAAACACTTTGTCCTTATGTGTCTACATGTTTCGTGGGTTGTCTACTTTTTCAGGATGTAGTCTTGAAAGAGTGGACAACCTGTGAAATGCGTAGACACATAAGGACAAGAGTTTTGTGCAATATTTGAATCCAAAAAGAAAAAAGTGAGCGCTGTGTATTTGTTTAGCAGCTGGCACACAAAAGGTGAACATACAACCTTCAAATGATCATAAAATAACAAAAGATGTGTAGCGCTTCCTGCGATATTGTAAATCAATAAATAACAATCATATAATATAAATAAAGTCCCGATAGATGAATTTGTGACTTGACTTCACCAAATCTTCAGTGTAACGTAAAACAATTCTAACAATGGGCTTGATAAGTCTAGCCACTCATCAGAAAGTCAAAAAAAATCCAGCATAAGATAAACGTCACCCAATGTTCCTTGGAACAATTCGCCACACACGTGCACCTCCACCAATCTGTACACTCACCAGATAATAAATGATACTATGCTTTAGGTTATTACTCTTAAGCAGCCTGGTATATTGGTAGGATGGTAGTCCTCTATAGGATTAGGCACTATGCAAAAAAAAAAGCTTAACCGTGGGAGCCCAAAGGATGCTCACATAGTGTAGTAGTTTATAAAACTTAAAATCAAGTACAAAAAAAGCTGAATAAGCCACTGCTTCTGCCTATGGATAGTTAAATCCCTTGAGAACGTGCACAAGTATGAAACACTTTTGGAGGGGCCTACATGCAGACGCTATTACCACTGCATTCTCATAGCAGGAGCAGTGGCTTATTATGCAAGTTCTTGGCCCATTTAATTTTATGCTGCAACTTTTTTGTACTTGATTTTATGTTTTATAATCAAGTACAAAAAAGTTGCAGCATAAAAATAAATAGGCCAAGAACTTACATAATAAGCCACTGCTCCTGCTATGAGAATGCAGTGGTAATAGCGTCAGTAGGGATGAGCCGAACACCCCCCCCGTTCGGTTCGCACCAGAACCTGCAAACAGACCTAAAGTTTGCGCAAACTTTAGAACCCTATTAAATACAATGGACTCGAACGTTCGAAATCAAAAGTGCTAAATATGAAGGCTAATATGCAAATTATTGTCCTAAAAAGGGCTTGGGGACCCGGGTCCTGCCCCAGGGGACATGAATCAATGCAAAAAAAAGTTTTAAAAACGTCAGTTTTTTCGGGAGCAGTGATTTTAATAATGCTTAAAGTGAAACAATAAAAGTGAAATATTCCTTTAAATTTTGTACCTGGGGGGGTGTGTATAGTATGCCTGTAAAGCAGCGCTTGTTTCCAGTGCTTAGTCCCTGCACAAAGTGTAATTTCTGAAGGAAAAAAAGTAATTTAAAACCACTCGCGGCTATAATGAATTGTCAGCTCGCGGCAATACAGAGAAAAGTAATTGATAAAAATAAAAATAAATACGTGGGGGTCCCCCCAAATTCCATTACCAGGCCCTGCAGGTCTGGTATCGATTTTAACCACTTCCCTACGCAGCCATAGTCAAATGACGTCCACAGATGGGATCTCCCATCCTGGGTGGACGTAATATGACGTCCTGGGCTTTGTGGGGGGATATCTGAGTGATGCCTGCAGCTAGAGGCATCATTCAGATATCCTTCTGTTCTGCTGGCGATTCTGTGCACCATAAGAACGATCATAGCAGCGGTTCCGCCGCTTGATCGTTCTTATAGGCAGCGGGAGGGGACATCCCCCCTCCCGCCGCCATCCGGTGCTTCTCCGGGCTCTCCCATGCCATCGGGGCCCCGGAGAATGAATCGTCCGGTGCATGATAGGAAGCATAGAGATGACTGGTGACCAGATGGTCACCAGTCATCTCTATGACTGTCAGAGGCCCGGGCGCGATGTGATGACGTCACGCCCGGGTCCTCAGATGTAAACAAAGCCGCCATTGCGGCTAGTAAACATGAGATCAGTGACATTTTTTTCACGATCTCATGCTTTCCAGACTTATTGACCCTGCATCTCTCAATAAAGAGGACCTGTCACACACATTGCTATTACAAGGGATGTTTACATTCCTTGTAATAGGAATAAAAGTGATAAAAAAAAAAGAAAAATAAAATAAGTGTAAAAATAAAGAAAAAGTAAAAAGTCCCGCCCACATATGTAAACGGCGTTCAAACCACATATGTGAGGTATCGCCGCGTGCGTTAGAGCGCGTGCAACAATTCTAGCACTAGACCTCCTCTGTAACTCTAAGCTGGTAACCTGTAAAAAAAATTAAAGCGTCGCCTATGGAGATTTTTAAGTACCGAAGTTTGGCGCCATTCCATGAGTGTGCGCAATTTTAAGGCGTGACATGTTAGGTATCTATTTACTCGGCGTAACATCATCTTTCATATTTTCCCAAAAAATTGGGCTAACTTTACTGTTTTGTTATTTAATTCATTTTTACAAAAAAAAGGCGTTTGAAAAATTATTGCGCAAATACCAAGCAAGAAAAAAAGTTGCAATGACCGTCATTTTATTCTCTAGGGTGTCTGCTAAAAAAACATATATAATGTTTGGGGGTTCTGAGTAATTTTCTAGCAAAAGAATGATGATTTGTACATGTAGGAGAGAAGTGCCAGAATAGGCCCAGTATTGAGGTGGTAAAAAAAGCCCGGGGTTGAAGTGGTTAAGGGGAACTCCACGGCAAAAAAATAAAATAAAAAAAATAAATTGTACGAAATTTAAAGGAATATTTCACTTTTTTTTTTGTTTCACTTTATGCATTATTAAAATCACTGCTCCCGAAAAATAGGATTTTTATAACAGCTTACCTGTAAAATCCTTTTCTTGGAGTACATCACGGGACACAGAGCGACATAGTCATTACTAATGGGTTATATAGTTACCGTCAGGTGCTGGCACTGGCAACTTCCAAAACCGGAAGTACCCTCCCCTATATAAGCCCCTCCCATCCGGGAGCACCTCAGTTTTGTAGCAAAGCAATAAGTGTCCCCAAAGAGGGGCGGGAGCTCTGTGTCCCGTGATGTACTCCAAGAAAAGGATTTTACAGGTAAGCTGTTATAAAAATCCTATTTTCTTTCTCGTACATCACGGGACACAGAGCGACATAGTCATTACTAATGGGATGTCCTAAAGCAATGCCAAATGAGGGGGGGGATACACCATATATAAGCTGAGCGCTATCAGACATGAGGATCTTTTGCGGCCTGCAACACACTGCGCCCAAAGGCGACATCCTCCTGACTTCTAACGTCCACCTGGTAGAACCTAGTAAACGTGTGTACCGAAGACCATGTTGCGGCCTTACAGATTTGAGCCAGGGAGGCCTGGTGATGCACTGCCCATGAAGTTCCAACTGCTCTCGTGGAGTGCGCCCTAACTTTGAACGGAGGCGGTCTACTTCTCAAGCTATAGGCTTGTATTATGACCTGTCGAATCCACTTGGCTAAAGTAGATTTTGACGCTGCCTGACCCTTTCTGGGGCCTTCCGGCAGAATAAACAAAGTATCCGTTCTGCGAATCTGAGCAGTGGCTTTTAGATAAGCTTTAACTGCTCTTACTACATCCAAAGAATGCAATAACTTTTCCTCTACCGAAGTAGGCTTGGGGAAAAAAGAAGGAAGAACCACATCTTGGTTCAAATGAAAACTCGATACCACCTTAGGAAGAAAGGCTGGATGAGGACGTAACACTACTCTGTCCTTATGGATAACCAGATATGGCTCCTTACAGGACATAGCTGCTAATTCCGATACTCTTTTAGCCGAACAAATGGCTACTAGAAAAATCAATTTCCTGGTGAGAAGCACTAAGGAAATATGCTGTAATGGTTCAAATGGTTGTTTCTGTAGAACCGACAGAACCAAGTTTAGATCCCATGGACATATGGGAATATTAACCGGAGGACTAATACGCATCACTCCTTGTATAAAGGCTTTGACTAGTGAATGCGAAGCCAAGGGCCTTTGAAAAAATATTGACAAGGCCGAAATCTGACCCTTGATAGTACTCAAGGCAAGCTTCCTATCTACAGCCCATTGTAGGAAGTCCAGAATCCTACCTATTACGTATTTACGTGGATGCCATTTCTTGGCTTCACACCAGGCGATGTACGCCTTCCAGATTCTATAGTAGATCTGCCTGGATACCGGCTTCCTGGCATTGATCATGGTAGATACCACAGCATTAGAGAGCCCTCTCTTTTTTAGAATGTGGGCTTCAATAGCCAGGCCGTCAAACCTAGGGCTGGTAAGGAAGGGTGGTATATCGGTCCCTGCGAAAGCAGGTCCGGACGATGTGGGAGGGTCCAAGGACTCCCCACAGACATTTTTACAATCTCCGCGTACCATGCTCTTCGGGGCCACGCTGGAGCCACCAGAATCACTGGTTTCTTTTCTACCCTGATTCTGCGGAGTAATCGAGGTAACAATTGTGGCGGTGGGAATGCATATATCAGCTTGAACTGATCCCAAGGGAACACTAGGGCATCCGAGCCGCACGCTAGGGGATCCCTTGCCCAAGAGACAAACCTGTCCACTTTTGTGTTGAATCTGGATGCTAGCAGATCTACATCCGGTGTTCCCCACCGCTGACATATTGTCCGGAAAACCTCGGGATGAAGGGACCATTCCCCTGGGCATAATTGTTGGCGACTTAGAAAGTCCGCCTTCCAATTCTCCACCCCTGGAATGAATACCGCAGATATGGCTGGGACATATCTTTCTGCCCATCTCAGGATGTAATTTACTTCCCTTTGGGCTGCACGACTCCTGGTGCCCCCCTGACGATTGATATATGCCACTGCTGTGGCATTGTCTGACTGAACTCTGACAGGGGACCCTTGGAGTTTGGATGTCCATGCTACTAGGGCATACCGGGCTGCTCGTATCTCTAAGAGATTGATGGGCAGGGCCTTTTCCGCATCCGACCATCTGCCCTGGAGAGACCATTGCTCCAGTACTGCTCCCCAGCCTATAAGGCTGGCATCTGTAGTGACCACCTTCCAGGAAATCGGACTGAAGGATTTCCCTCTTTCCAGATTCTGGGGAACCAACCACCAGCGGAGGCTCCTGCGAACGGAAGGGGACAAGGACATTGGTAAGTCCAGAGCCTGAACTTTTTTGTTCCAGGCTGACAGTATGGCCCTTTGCAACTTCCTTGAATGGAATTGACCGTAGGGTACTGCTTCGAATGATGCCACCATTTTTCCCAGCAGCCTCATGCACAGGCGTATGGATGGCTGTCTTTTTGAACCCACTAAGTGGATCAAATCTCTCAAAGACGACCCCTTTTCTTGAGGCAAGAAAATCTTTCTCTGGTCTGAATCCAGCTTTAGCCCCAAGTATTCCAGACTTTTGACTGGTTTTAGGGCTGACTTGTCTCGGTTGATAATCCAACCGTGATATTCCAGATACTTGATTGTCTCGTGAACAACCACTTCTAGTTTTTCCACTGAGTGGTCTATCAGCAACAAGTCGTCTAGATATGCCATTATCGTTACACCTCGTGTTCTTAGATTGGCCAATAATGGGGCCAGAATTTTTGTGAACACTCTTGGTGCTGTGGCCAGACCGAAGGGTAAGGCTCTGAACTGAAAATGGCGCCCTTCTACCGCAAAGCGTAGAAATTTTTGGTGGGCTGGAAAGATGGGGATGTGCAAATAAGCATCTTTGATGTCGATCGAGGCTAACCATTCCTCCCCTTGTAGGGCAGTGGCTACCGATCGGATCGACTCCATCCGGAAAGTCCTGATATGTAGGAATTTGTTTAGCCCTTTTAGATTTAATATGGGCCTCACGTCCCCGTTTGGCTTCGGAACTGTAAAGAGGTTTGAGTAAAACCCGAACCCCCATTCTTCCAGGGGAACCTCTATAATTACTGCTTGAAGCAATAATTGTTCCAGTGCCAACAGGAGGGATCCTCTCTTCTGGGGATCCCTTGGCACGTTTGACCTTATAAAGCGGGAAGGAGGGGAGTTTTTTAACTCCAATTTGTATCCCAGATTTACTGCGGAGAGCACCCATCTGTCTCGGATCGTGTCCCGCCAGGTTTCTGTGAACAACTGAAGTCTTCCCCCCACCCGATTGGGTGGGGGCAACCCTTCATGCATTTGACTTTGGGGGAGGTTTTGTACCTCTCCTGCTCCAGGGCTTCTTGTTACCCTGCAACTGTCCCTGATTTTTACCTCCGGGATTTGACCGGGGAGGCCGTCGGAACTGTTTCACAGCCGATGTCCTAGGGACTGGAGAAGCCGGCCTCTTAAAGGAGGGACCTCTAACTCTATTTTTAACCGGCAAAAGTGTACTTTTACCGCTGGAAATTCTCTGGATATACTTGTCCAGGTCTTCCCCGAATAAGCGCTCCCCATGAAATGGGAAGCTGACCAGCAATTTTTTACAGGGAGCTTCAGCAGACCAGTTTTTGAGCCATAGAAGCCTGCGCATATGTACTACAGACAGCGTAAGGCGGGAGGCCTGATGGATTGAATCCTTTATAGCGTCCACCGCAAAGCATAAGGCTCTAGGTAGATCAGCTAGGGCAAGAGCCTGCTGATCCGGCAAGTCTCTTAAGACCTGTTTCAACTGATCCTTCACTGCTTGGCAGACCCCTATAGCTGCCACTGCTGGTTGTGTCACCAATCCTGCTGTAGAAAAAGCAGATTTCAATAATGACTCCAATTTTTTATCTATTGGGTCCTTGAACATTTGGACATTTTCCACCGGACATGTCAGTGATTTATTCACACAAGAGATGGCTGCGTCCACTGTAGGGACCTTCCATTTTCTGATGAACTTATCCTCCATGGGATAGACCACCGGAAATCTCTTGGGGGGAGTAAATATTTTGTCAGGATGCTCCCAATCCTGGTAAATGAGCCCCTCCAGTAAAGGATGGATCGGAAAGGAACAAACAGTCTGGGGAGCTTTTAGCGACCCCAACGAGGAGACAGAAGTGGAGGATGGCTCCGCAAGTGGCATTTTAAATGCTGATCGGACCATATTAGTCAGGGACTGAACCCATAACCTCTCAGCATGTGATGCTGAGAACGGCTCTTCCACTGTTGATTCCTCTACAACCGAATCAACCTCATCCTGATCCCCCTCAGGTAGGTCGACCTCTGTATGGGACTGTTGCTCTGTTAACAGGCACTCTGAGGGAGGAGACGGAGATCGAGCGCTTTTCTCCTGTGACAGGGAAGCAGCGATTAATGCTGACAATCTCTCTTCCAGTCCTCCCAGAGCTGAGGAAAAAACCTCCTCTGTTACATACACAGGAGCAGGTGAACTGAGGACAGCCACAGTACCAGGTACTCCTGGGGGTGCCCTACGGTCACTAACCTCTGATTCTTCAGGGGAGACTGGTGCAGCCAAAGCATGCCCAAGATCCTCAGAGCCCGATGGAGACCCCCTATTCCTCCTGGAATTTCTAGTCCCGGAGTTTTTAGACGGCATATTCCTAAGCCACAAAGCTGAGGTATTCCAGCCGAAATACACCAGTTACTGATAATAGTCTAGCATAAATGCTGCTATAATAAACAGTTGGTGTCTACTAATGTGCCTTTCTAGGGGATGCCTGTATCAACCGCTTGCTGTATGCCTTTAAATGTTGCCAGCTCTGTCTCTGTACTTCATAGCCAGCTTACTACAATATTGTGGCTTTTTAAAACCTGCTGGGACGCCCGCACATGCGCAGAAGCGCTGCGGCACGCACAGAGCGTCATCCCCCAGGCTCCGCCCCCTTTCCCGGCTCACCTCTATATATAGAGGCGCGTGCACGCGCACACGCGCGGCCACGTGCGCCCTCGGCGCTAATTTCAAACATGGAAACCAGGGACAGGAGCCAGGGCCCCTCTTTGCCGCAGGCCGGGGGATGGACGAGCACTGCAACATGGCAGAGGAAGCAGTTTCCTATAGGAGAACTCACCAACTGCCTGGACTTTGCTCTCTGAGAAGAAACTAGTCCACATGACAAGAAAACATTCCACAGCGGCCTCTAGTGGACAAACACAGGTACCGCAGTCTAATATACTAAATATATATAAAAAAACATTTTTTTTTTTTTTCTTGACCACCATTAAAAATTATTACATTTTTTTAGTAGTTACAGGCATGCACAGAATCTTGCGGGAATACCATTAGGTAACAGACAGAAAGACAAATTAGGCTTGGGGGTCCCCCAATAGAACCAAGTTCCTGGGGGCCCCCACTTACCTGTTCCTCGCCGCAGGACTTTGTTTGGTCCACAAAAGCCCAAACTTCACCTATCACGGCAGGCATTGTAATCAAACCTTCAGGGACCTGGTTCCCAAGGATTCCACTCCCCTGGACCTGTATAGCACCCTGCACAGAAAACATCTTGGTCGTGGGTATGACCAGAGCTCTGGATCCCAGGGTCCAGCTCTCCTAAGAGAAGCATTACAGGCAGAACCTTGCTCTTCTCTTTGCAAGGCCCGGGTACCGACCGTTTAGCTATGAAGCTTTTTTGGTCGGATCCGGAATAGCTTACTGAGGCCCAAAAGAACCTGTACGCAAGCTCAGTGAAAAACACATGTTTCTTCTTGGCCAACACCTTAGACACTGGCAAAAAACTGAGGTGCTCCCGGATGGGAGGGGCTTATATAGGGGAGGGTACTTCCGGTTTTGGAAGTTGCCAGTGCCAGCACCTGACGGTAACTATATAACCCATTAGTAATGACTATGTCGCTCTGTGTCCCGTGATGTACGAGAAAGAAAAACGGCTGTTTTTAAAACTTTTTTTTGCATTGATACATGTCCCCTGGGGCAGGACTCGGGTCCCCAAACCCTTTTTAGGACAATAACTTGCATATAAGCCTTTAAAATTAGCACTTTAGATTTCTCCCATAGACTTTTACAGGGTGTTCCGCTGCTTTTCGAATTTGCCGCGAACACCCCAAATTGTTCGCTATTCGGCGAACATGCGAACAGGCAATGTTCGAGTCGAACATGAGTTTGACTCGAACTCGAAGCTCATCCCTAAGCGTCAGCACCTAGGCCCCTCCAAAAGTGTTTCATGCTTGTGCACGTTCTCAAGGGATTAGACTATCCATAGGCAGGAGCAGTGGCTTATTATGCAAGTTCTTGACTTATTTGCTTTATGCTTCAGCTTTTTTGTACGTGATTTTAAGTTTTATAAACTACTACAGTATATGAGCATTCTTTGGGCTTCCACGGTTAAGCTTTATTTGCATAGTGCCTAATCCTATCGTGGACTACCATCCTACGAATATACCAGGGCGAGATGTCTCTCCGCTTCAGAGTAATAACCTAAGGCGCATTATCATTTATTATCTGGTGAGTGTACAGATTGGTGGAGATTCACGTGTGTGACGAATTGTTCCCAGGGACATTGTGTGACGTTTATCTTATAAAATAAAGATATAAATAATAGAAAATAAAATAAAGAAAAAATACCTAGATCAGGGTTTGATCTAGGTCAGTGCCAGAGTTAGTGGTTGGGTCGAGTAAGGATCAAAGGTCAGGGTCAATATATTTTGGGCAGGATTTTTTTTTATTATTAGTATCAGTGTCAGTGTGTTTTAGGTAGGACAAATAAAGGGCAAAATGCAAACTATTGATTCTGGGCTGCGCTACGTTCACAGACAACAACTAACATACACATATGTGGTATTGCTTGGATCGTCAGGGGAAGGAGAATCTATTTTGGTTTGTTATTTGGTGGTGGGTTATAGTGCTAACAAGAAATATAAAAAATAAATACCGTATTTATCGGCCTATAACACGCACCCCAAGTTTAGGAGGGAATTTTAAGGAAAAAAAACTTACATTTAAATGTCCATCTTGCCCAGTGTCCATCTGCAGCCTTGCCCAGTGTCCATCTGCAGCCTTGCCCAGTGTCCATCTGCAGCCTTGCCCAGTGCCTTTAAATTTGCAGCCTTGCCCAGGCCTGATTTAAATTTGGCGCCGATTTCCTACTGTGAGCGGAGCCGAGATACAGAAAGCCGAGTGTACTTCGGCTAGACTCGGCTCTGCTCACAGTCCCGCCCATCTCCACTGATTGCGAGAGGAGCGAGCGGAGCCGAGATACACAAAGCCGAAGTACACTCGGCTTTACTCGGCTCCTCTCGCAGTCACGCCCACCTCCACTGATTGCGAGCGCCGTTGACATACAAAAAGCTGAGTGTACTTCGGCTAGACTCGGCTCTGCTCACAGTCAGGTGCGGGACTGCGAGAGGAGCCGAGACTAGCCGAAGTACACTCGGCTTTCTGTATGTCAGCGGCGCTCGCAATCAGTGGAGGTGGGCGTGACTGCGAGAGCCGAGTAAAGCCGAGTGTACTTCTCGGCTCCGCTCGCTCAGATCAGCGGGGGATCAGCGGGGATCGGCGTATAACACGCACCCACAATTTTCCCCCGATTTTAAGGGGAAAAAAAGTGCGTGTTATACTCCGATTAAATACGGTACATTTTTTACTATTTTGGGCCAGTTTTCCTATAATAATAATTAAAAAAAATATCAGGAGATATCCATTACCGTTTACCACCAAATGAAAGCCCAATTTGTCTTGAAAAAAATAAGGTATAATCCACCTGGATGCACAAAGCAGTTATGGCGATATGTACAGTTTTACTAACACATGTCAAAGTTGCAAAATTGCGCTAAGGCATTAAGATTTGTTTTACCCTCAGGCGTGAAGGGGTTAATCTGTGCAATAATAAAAACTGTGAATTTTATACTTTTGAATACTTACCTGGCGGTCATCCTTGAAGGCCCCTTTTCTTAATTTTTTTTTTTTTCTGGGGTTTTCATCCATGTTTAGACATTTTTTTTTAACCCATGGCCCATCCTAGCACAGAGGCCTCCTGTTTCACGAGGGAAACTGGGATGTCACATAAAGAAGTCAGTTGTCCGGCCATCACAGATGTCCCCAAAAAAGGCAATTCCTGAAGTTCCACTTTAAGTACCAATTGTTAGGAATATGACTGCACATTTTGCTCTGTGTGAGTTCTCAGGTGTAGAAGAAGAGGATCTATCTCAGAAAAATATCTTCCACATTCTGAACATGAATAGCGCTTCTCCACCCTGTGAGTGGACTGGTGTATTGTAAGTTGGTCTCTTGATGGAAAACATTTTTCACATTCTGAACATGAATAAGGCTTTATCCTTGCATGAACTTTTTCATGTGAAACCAGGTTTGATCTCAGAGTAAATCTTTTTCCGCACTCCGTGCAGGAATGCGGCTTCTCCCCAGTGTGAATCCTTACATGCCCGATCAGTAGAGACTTCTGGACAAAACCTCTCCCACATTCCATACACGAATACGGTTTCTCTCCCGTGTGACTCCTCTCGTGTAAAGTAAGATGGTATTTTTTCGAAAAACCTCTTCCACATTCCGAACATGAAAACGGCTTCTCCCCCGTGTGAACTTTTCTATGGGCGTAAAAAGTTGACTTCTGGCTAAAGCTTTTCCCACAGTCCGAACATGAAAATGGCTTCATCCCTGTGTGGATTCTCTGGTGTTCAGTGAGACTGCCTCTCCGGGTAAAACATCTCCCACATTCAGAACATGAAAAGGACTTCATAGCTGTGTGAGTTCTCTGGTGACCAATGAGTTCCTGTTTCCGAGGGAAACTTTTTCCACATTCTGGACAGGAGTATGGCTTCTCCCCTTCATGACCTGGCTCTTGTGAAGTAAGGTCCTCCCTCTGGGTAAAAGAATCACCAGAAAAAGGGAATCTTTCACTCCTACTATGAACTGTAGGATAAGTAATAGGAGGTGAGTGATTGGAGAAACTTCCGCTGTGTGTAGAGGGATCAGATAATAGACCTACTCCGTAAACTGCTGGATGGAAATTTAGAGCATTGGGGTTTTCGCCTAAAGAACCAGATGTGCCACCTATATCTTCAGTTCCACCATCTACAAGAAATCAGAATTAATAATAATATAATCTGAACTCCAAGCCGCTAAATACATATATGGGAGCACATCTGTGGGTATTTGTTAACATATTTTGTCTTTGCAGAGCAGGTGTTCATGTTTTGTGATGACAGTTTCCCCCCCCCCCCCATTTGATAAAACATGGAGGCCACTATGACAGGTTATCATTTCAGCTTAGGTTTTCTTCAATGCATGAGCCCAACATAAAACATATCAAGGCATTATTAAAGCTTACATGAGTTAACCACTTGAACTCTGGAAGGTTTTACCCCGTTCATGATCAGGAAATGTTTTGCTATTCGGCACTGTGCTACTTAACTGGCAATTGCGCTGTCATGTAACACTGTACCCAAATTAAATTTATATATATATATTTTTGTATTTAATTATTTACACAAAAAGAGCTTTCTTTTGGTGGTATTTGTTCAGATCACCACTGGGATTTAAAAAAAAATTGCTACATAAATGAAAAAGACCGAAAATTTAGAAAAAATATATATATTTTCTACTTTCTGTTATATAGCCCTGGTTCACACTGGTGCGATTTGACATGCGATTTGACATGTCAAATCGGCGAAATTTGCCGCAAATTGCGGGCAATGGCACCGTCCTAATCGGTGCGACGCCGCATCTGCGGCGCTGCACCGATTACAAAAAGTAGTTTTTGTACTACTTTTTGCGATTTCAGCCGCGATTTACATTGACATCTGTTTCAGATGTCTTTGAAATCGCGGCTGAAATCAGAACTGCCAGCAGGAGTGAAATTGTGCGAGTTCAGCTGAACTCGCAGGCTTCACTCCCGCAGCCCCAGTGTGAACGTGGGCATATACATATCCAATAAAAAAAAAAAAATTCTTTATAAAAATTTAGTCCAAAATATATTCTGCTACATGTCCTTGGTAAAAAAATAAATCCCAATAAGTGTATATTGATTGATTTGTGCAAAAGTTATAGCGTCTACAAAGCAAAGCTAACGCTGAATAAAAGCCTCTCAAAAGCGGCAGGTGCTGTAAACGAGCATCGTCAGACTTCTATGGAGGCTTTGAAGCACCAAGAAAGAGACATGGGGTATAATTTATGAACAGGACTGTAAGGTAACCATTTTATTTAGGGACGGGTACTTTGATTGGCATTGGAGTGCTTCAGAAAAGCGTGTCCAATGCCACATTATGAAGCAAGTGTAAAGGAGGCCTTAAAGTTGCTATGGGATAGAGAGCACTAGAAACTATGGAAGGAGAGAATAAAACGGCTTAGCAAGCCAACTATGGCAGGACTGTCATTAGAGAAACCAGTGATGAAAATAAAAACCTAGTGGGATTTGAACCTAGGACCCCAGACCATCAAGGTAGAGGTGCCTAGACATAGTCCTTCTGTAAACATGCTATTTACCATCTTTCTTGCCAAGTTCTGCTCCAGTTTACACTCCTAATTCTGCTCGAAAGACAACCACATCTGGTTTAGACATCATTACTCACCTGTCCTGATCTCTTGAAGAACTTCCTCCCCTTTAATCATCACTTCTATTTCTTCCTCGGCTTTGATGTCTGTTTGAGGGTCTCTGGTGTCTCCGGGGTCTGTAAATAAAGATGAGAGTGAAGCCCCCTGTACTGAGATGTATGGGAGACCCCAGAGAGTGTGTGTGGGGGGGGGGGGGGAGACTGGTCACGTCTCTTGGCTGGTAACACACAATGACATGATGTGAGGAGGAGAGCCGGAGTCTAATAGAGGCTGATGGCTCCTGACTCCCCCACTGGGCACATACTGTCTCCCCATTACTGTCTACTGACAGAGGAGGGGGGAGAAGAAGAGATTGTTGTAGTGACTGAACAAGGAGAATCTGGGACTCTTCTCTGGATTTAGTGTTTATTACTCACCTGTGCTGATCTCTGGAGGGGTTTCCACCTTCTTATACAGATCATCACCCTTCACATTTGGCTCCTCTTCTTCCTCCATGGGTTTAGTTCTACAATCAGTCTGGTTTACATCTAGCATCACCTATATTACAATGATTTCTTTAAAAGTTTTTCAATTGTCACAAAGTATTTTACTGATTACATTTTTAGTTAAAGTGTGCTTCAATATTACAATTTTGATACTCCTGACACCTTATAGGAACCTGACACACACAAGGATACCGTCACCATCCAGACACATCCCTTGTCTGTTACTGGATAATGTCCCAGAATTCCCGGCACCGCTCACCTCTCCCGTCAGCAGATCAATGATCTCACTGGTGACTTCTAGAATCTTCTTATTGTCTTTTCTCAAAGAGTGAGATAGAGGCCCCATGAAGGAACTTGCCGTCTTCTTCATGTTGGAAGGAGCCAAGCCATCAGATAACGATAACTTGAACGCTATATAGTTCTATATATAAAGCAAAATTTACAAAATTATACACCCATCCAAACAATATCTTTTTCCTATTAAATTCGAGTAGCATGATATTAGGTGACCCTCAAAGAATCCTCCTCACCTCTCCAGTAAGGTCTGTGTTTTATTAATAGATATAAGAGTGATGTCATGTGACCTCCCAGAATCCCCCTCACCTCTCCGGTCAGGTCTGTGTTTTATTAATAGATATAAGAGTGATGTCATGTGACCTCCCAGAATCCTCCTCACCTCTCCGGTCAGGTCTGTGTTTTATTAATAGAGATAAGAGTGATGTCATGTGACCTCCCAGAATCCTCCTCACCTCTCCGGTCAGGTCTGTGTTTTATTAATAGAGATAAGAGTGATGTCATGTGACCTCCCAGAATCCTCCTCACCTCTCCGGTCAGGTCTGTGTTTTAATAATAGAGATAAGAGTAATGTCATGTGACCTCCCAGAATCCTCCTCACCTCTCCGGTCAGGTCTGTGTTTTATTAATAGAGATAAGAGTGATGTCATGTGACCTCCCAGAATCCTCCTCACCTCTCCGGTCAGGTCTGTGTTTTATTAATAGAGATAATAGTGATGTCATGTGACCTCCCAGAATCCTCCTCACCTCTCCATTCAGCAAGTAGATGATCTCCAGGGTGAGGTCTAATATTTTCGTAGTCATGTGACTCCGCTCCTCCTCCATCCTTAGGCGGTCTATTTAGAGATGTTCCTAGTACACCTTTTTTGCTTTTAACTAAGCTGTGTTTGCCATATAAAAAAAATATATATATATCTGCAATGAAAAAAAAGTGCGTATAGGTATATTATATAAAAATTATCATAGGATATAGTAGGGGTGCAACGGATCAAAAAACTCACGGATCGGATCGATCCTCGGATCAGAGTCACGGATCGGATCATCAAAAAAAAAAAAGACAATCTTGTTACACCCACCGGAGTTTTAGATTTCAGTTATTTTCAACACAAAACGGAGCTTATTTGCTTAAATACAGTATTTGGAAATCCGACAGACTCTTTACATGTTAAATTTTAAAAGCAGCAGCAAACCTGCTGACCTTACATGGTTGCTAATGTGACAGAACACCTCTGATATTCACATTTAACGAAATGTTAAATCTGAAAATCAGAGGTGTTCCGTCACATTAGCAATCATGTAAGGTTTGCTGCTGTTTTTAAATTTAACATATAAACAGTCCGATGGATTTCCAAATAATGTATTAAAGCTGATAAGCTCCGTTTTGTGTTGAAATGAACTGAAATTCGAAAACTCCGGTGGGTGTAACAAGATGTCCGCTTGGCCCCTTCTCTATCATTACTGTGCAGGAGTGTGGGGTGGAGCAAGATGGCGGCGAAACATCACTACAGCGGCCCCCGCCGGGTGTACCAAGATGGCCGCCGCTTCAGAGCTAGGCCGAAGCCGCGGCCTTTCCTACGGCCGAGGCTCCGGAGCGCTCCGCGGATCGCGTGGTGATCCGATCCGAACAGGGTGACCCGTTCGGATCACGGATCACCACCGATCCGTTGCACCACTAGGATATAGGTAATGAACCACATAGCGGAAGGACATAGAAGAAAGTCTCTCCTCAGGTGTTGCCGCCGGCCCAAATAGTGGGAATAAACCCAAAAAGGGCATAAGTACCCCCCCGGTACAACGGGACTTTTAAAGGGCAAACAAAAAGAACAATTTTTTATAAAAAATATATATCATTTATTAGAAAAAGGTTTTGCTTAGGTAAAAATTAGGGCTGTGGAAATTAACTATTAATTAATCGATTAATCGATTAATTGTTTTGATCGATCAAAATTCTTTTGATCAGTACTCACCTCTCCGCCGGCTTCCGGGTCTTCAGGGAGATCCGGTGACGTCACGGACACCGGTGGGGCTTGCCGTGTCCATCTGAAGGGCTCCTTTGCTGTGCCTTCATATCTGCATGCCGGCGGGACCTTACTATCTGCCACACGCAAGGGCTGTTACACTTCCCTCTATCAACCTGGGATTCTACAGCCATCCACTGGGAGTTGTGATAGTTCCCTTCACGGGACATCTACATGCCGACGGACTGATGTTAGCCCCTCCTCATCTGGATTCAGCAGTGGTATCACTGTACACATTTTTATACCAGTATCATACTTAGCTACATGTTTATATGACTGCTTTTGCTACCGTTTGGTATTACTCGCACCATTTTTTACAGTTTATGTAGCTACATCGATTTTATCTCCAGTGCAATATTTATTTTGTTACCTACTTGAAGACTATAAAAGTTTTAATGCTATTCCCATCAATCGCTGCCTTTGTGTGTTTTTTTGTATCCTGCTATCCATTTTTCCAGTGGTTGGTAGCTGCACTGGGAATCGGTCTGCAAGGAGATCAGCTAAAAGTAGTTGGATCTATGTGCGTTATAATTAATCAAAATTAGTCGATTAATCGATAAAAAAAAAAATACGATTAATCGAACACAAAAATTTTAATCAGTAACAGCCCTAGTAAAAATATATGCAAATATCAAAAGGTGTGTTTAGCACATTGATAAAGTTACACATCATACATAGATTACAAAAAATAGGGAACATTCAGACATTTGTATACATTTTCTGAACAAGAAAATCAACTCCTTTAGCCTTAGGGCTCTTTCACACGGAGGTCCGTTCAGGTCCGCCTGTCAGTTTTTTAGGCGGACCTGAAACGGATCCTCCATGCACCCCTATGGAAGCACGGATGTCAGCGGTGACATGTCCGCTGACATCCGCTCCGAAAAAGTGTGACGGAGGAAAATCCTATTTTTCCTTCCGTCTGCGGAGCGGATCGGATGACAACGGACTCTACGGTCCGTCGTCATCCGATTCCCCATAGGGGAGAGCGCCGCTCTGACAGGGAGGTCCCTGCACAGTGTGCGGGGACCGCCCAGTCATCCGTCGGCTCAGCGGGGATCAACGGAGCGATCCCCGCTGAGCAAGCGGAGCTTCACGGGGCGGTAATGCACGGATCCGCCCCGTGTGAAAGAGGCCTAACATGTTTCAGGAATACCAATCCTTTCTTCTCTTGGTAGGAGAGAATACAACTGTGTCCTGAGAATGAAATAGAAAGACAAAACTCAGAAATGATTCCAGAGATTAGCACTGTAACAGGCACATCCAATATACATACCACACACAAAAATTGTATCTATATATGTCAGAATGTTCCAAATTGGTTAAGTATGTATGCTGCTATACCATGTGGGTACTATATTACTCTTTCCTCTTTTTGATTTTCCTATTAGGCACATAGTAGTGCATCCTGAGACTACGTGCGGTTTTGGTTCTCTGAGTGCTGGTTTGGGACCCCTGCTTGAGCCGACCCGGGCTTGGATGAGGGATCTTTTCCCCCTATGAATGGCAACGGCAGTTCTGCTTTTTTGCTTCTCTGTTTTTAGGACTCTATTTGTCCTTCATACTTAACCAATATGGAACATTCTGACACATATATATATATATATATATTGTGAGGGGGTTAGCTCGGCAGCGGGTGTGTGTGACCCCCGAGATGGGCTCCCCACACAAAAACAGGCCCAGCAAACGGAGGTTGTGGTTTTCAAAATCAAAAAGGTGCGGTTTATTTTCTATTTACAGTGACAAAACACAGCAAAGCAAAAGAAACATAAACAAAATAAATCCTGGTCAACTTGACCTCTGACTAAACATACAGGTTTCCTAACTAACAACTGGGATCAGCCTAGTGCTGTCCTAGTCCCTAAGTCCCTGGTTTTAAATGTCCAAGCAAATAGCCACACAGGCTTTGTCTCACCGCACAGGGGTTCACTCTCCCTAGACAGTCCACACAGGTCTGGGTCCAGGCATGAGCTAACATCTAATGAAGCTGGGAGTTCTTATAGAGGCCTAAATGAGCTGACAAGGTTCAGCTGGTCTCCTCATCTCTGTCTGCACGACGCCCCACACTCTCCCTAGAGGTATGAGTCATCCATGAGCCCACTAGCCTTATACAACTCTCCACCTAGTTGTATAAGTCGGCGTAAAGCCTGAATCTGGGCGAAATATATCTACCCCCCTGGATGCAACCAGGTGACTTTACCTTCCTGCTGTCACATACCCCCCCCCTCTTGTTTTAACCTCGGGGTTGGAACACCAGCAATCAGGCATTCATGTACTCGAGACAAAGCATCCACATTCCCCATTTGAACGCCAGGGCGATGCTTTACTGTGAAGTTGAATTCCTGGAGGGCCAGGAACCACCTATTCACTCTTCTATTTGTTTCCTTGTTTTGAGCCATCCACTTTAACGGAGCGTGATCCGTAACCATGTCAAAGTGCCTACCTAGCAGGTAGTACCGAAGGGAATCTAGAGCCCACTTCACCGCTAAACACTCCTTTTCAACGGTGGCGTAATTTACCTCATGGGACTTCAACTTCCTGCTGAGGTAAATGACTGGGTGCTCTTCCCCGTTCCAGACCTGGGACAATACTGCTCCTAACCCCACATCTGACGCATCACTTTGTACGACAAAGTCTTTAGAGAAGTCGGGTGAGTACAACACTGGCTGGCTACATAAGGCTTGTTTCAAGAATTGGAATGCTGCCTCAGCCTCGGGGGTCCATTTAATCATGACCGACCCTTTCCCCTTCGTCAGGTTGGTTAGGGGCACAGCCTTAGAAGCAAAGTGGGGAATGAATCGCCGATAATACCCAGCGATTCCCAGAAAGGCTCGTACCTGCTTCTTGCTGTTGGGACGTGGCCAACTCTGGATGGCCTCGACTTTGTTGAGTTGGGGTTTTATTACTCCCCTCCCAATGGTGTACCCAAGATATTTGGCCTCCTCCTGCCCAATGGTACACTTCTTGGGGTTAGCCGTAAACCCCGCTTCCCGAACAGAGTCCAGGACTGCTTGCACTTTTGGCAGATGTGAGGCCCAATCTGTGCTATGGACAATTATGTCATCCAGGTAAGCCGCAGCATACTTCCGATGGGGCCTCAGCATCTGGTCCATTTTCCGCTGGAATGTGGCCGGCGCATTCTGTAACCCGAACGGCATTCTTTTATATTGGAACGCCCCGTCTGGGGTTACAAATGCGGTTTTCTCTTTGGCCGACTTGGCCAGGGGGATTTGCCAATACCCTTTTGTGAGGTCAAGAGTCGTCATGTATCGGGCTGTTCCCAGCCGGTCGATCAACTCATCTATACGTGGCATGGGGTAGGTGTCAAATTTTGTAACTTTGTTCAACTGACGAAAATCGTTACAAAATCGCCAGCTCCCATCCGGTTTAGGCACCAACACAATGGGACTAGACCAATCACTTTGGGACTCCTCTATCACCCCTAAGTTCAGCATTTTCTGTACTTCCTCCCGTATTGCCTCCCGTCGGGCCTCTGGGATCCGATAGGGTTTTAACTTCACCCTTTCACCGGGCGGGGTAATAATGTCATGCTCTACCCCAGATGTTTGTCCCGGCAGCTCAGAGAATACCTCCTTGTTGCGAAGCACAAACTCCTTAACCTCCTGTTGTTGGGGTTGTGACAAGGTGGCTGCTATTCCAACCTCAGGAATCACGCAACCAGTTTGAGCTGGTGACCAAGTGTCTGCGACTAGGGACTCTCTATCCCTCCAGGCTTTCAACAGATTAACGTGATAGATCTGTTCGGGCTTTCGCCTTCCTGGTTGTCTGACCTTGTAATTCACTTCGCTCACTTTTTCCATTATCTCGTAGGGGCCTTGCCATTTGGCAAGGAATTTACTTTCAACCGTAGGGACAAGTACCAGTATCCTATCCCCCGGGGAAAAGGTACGGGTCTTGGCTCCACGGTTGTACACTCTCTGCTGTGCTAACTGCGCTTGGGCCAAATGTTCCTTCACGATGGGCATTACCTGTGCAATTCGGTCTTGCATCAGGGCGACATGCTCAATCACACTCCTGTGGGGAGAACTCTCACTTTCCCAAGTTTCCTTGGCAATATCCAACAGCCCTCTTGGGTGTCTCCCATACAGTAACTCAAAGGGGGAGAATCCCGTAGAGGATTGGGGCACCTCCCTAATAGCAAACATCAGATAAGGAAGTAGACAGTCCCAATCCTTTCCATCTCTATCCACCACTTTCTTCAACATTTGTTTTAGGGTTTTGTTGAACCTTTCAACCAGCCCATCGGTTTGGGGGTGATACACAGATGTACGTAATTGCGTCACTTTGAACAATTTACACAGCTCCTTCATAACCCGGGACATAAAGGGTGTACCTTGGTCCGTAAGCAGTTCTTTACAAATACCCACCCGGCTAAACACAAGAGATAGCTCTTTGGCTATGGTTTTGGCCGAGGTATTTCGGAGAGGGATCGCTTCTGGATAACGGGTGGCATAGTCCATTATAACTAATATGTACTGGTGCCCCCTAGCGGACTTGATTATAGGAACTACTAAATCCATGGCGATCCTCATAAAAGGGGCCTCAATGATGGGTAGAGGGACCAGCGGGCTACGGAAATGTGGCATCGGGGCCGACCTCTGACACACAGGGCAGGAGGAACAATAATTTTCTATGTCCTTCATCACCCCCGGCCAATAGAATCTCTGTAATACCCTCTCTCGGGTTTTCTCTGTCCCCAGATGACCTCCAAGAATGTGCCCATGGGCCAACTCCAACACCAACTTCCTGTAAGGTTTGGGCACCACAAGCTGCTCAACGGTTTCTTCTGCCCTTTTTGCCACCCGATACAGTAGGTCCTTCTCTACGCTGAAGTATGGGTAAGTGCAGGTATTATCTGGGTTCACTAACTCGCCATCTATTTTCACTACGTTTTCCCGTGCCTTTATTAGGGCGGGGTCTTTCAACTGTTCTGTGGCAAAGTTTTCCCTGTGAACCTCAAGATCAGAAAACTCCACAGACGGTAGGTTTTCGTCTGAGGAGGTGGGCTCCTCTCCAGTTTCTTGAGTCTCCCCTGCCAATACTGATAAGGGAAATTCCGGAGAGTCCTCACCACTCTCAGGGGAGTTCTGGCTATCACATTCCTGGTACATAGGGGCACCAGTGGGGGGCTCAGGATCATCCCACAGTTCCCAGAACTTCGGAAAATCCCTTCCCACAATGGCGTCATGCGGTAACTGAGATACTAAGCCCACTGGATGAGAGAGGGTACCTTTGGGGGTCTCGAAACACACTGTAGTCACTGGATACTCTCGGGTGTCCCCATGCACACAAATAACAGCTACCTTGCTATTCCCAGAGACCTCTGTTTTAACTAACTCAGCCTTTATCAGGGTCACAAGGCTACCTGAATCCAACAATACCACAACATTTCTACCATTAACACACATTTTGCATAAATGTTTCTCAGTTCCTCGAATGGCAGTGCATGCGACTGTCGCACACAGCGACTGACGTCTGCCCGTCAGAAAGTCACACTGCATGGGTTCCTCCACAACCGGGCAATTGGCTGCAATATGTCCCGCTTGCCGGCAGCGGTAGCAAACGATCCTTCTTGCGGCCTCTTGAGCCGCTGATTTCCCAGGCTGTTCTCGCCAAACTTGGGGTAGAGCTCCCACCCTCTCACTCTCTCCACCCTCACCCCTTGGAATCCTCTTATCCGCCCCTGGGGATGGTCTGGTCTTAGGGTGGAAAGTCCGAGTGTCTCTGGAAGAGGCCGTCAGGTTCTCTGTAGCCAAGTATTTCTCCACACGATCCACAAGACCATCGGCCGTCTCTGGGTCTCCATGGCTTACCCACTTTTGGATGGCAGTAGGAAGAGCTCTCAAAAACCGATCCATTACAACACGTTCCACAATCTTTGGTGCGGACAAAGTCTCTGGCTGTAGCCACTTTCTGCTCAGGTGAATGAGATCATACATTTGAGACCTGGGGGGTTTTCCAAGCTGGAAAGTCCAGTTATGCACACGCTGAGCCCGGACAGCCTGGGTGACACCCAGCCTTGCCAATATTTCAGCTTTTAGCATCACATAGTCTTTTGCTTGGTTAGGCTCTAGGTCATAGTAAGCTTTCTGCGATTCACCAGTTAACAGAGGAGCCACCAGTCCAGCCCACTGCTCCTCAGGCCACTTTTCTCTTTCAGCGGTCCTTTCAAATGTGGTCAAAAATACCTCTGGATCATCCTCTCCAGTCATTTTTGTCAATAAACGACTCACCCCAAAGGACGCGGTATTAGTGGGACGGCTTTCCTCACTGGTCTGCGGACGTTGCTGCATTACTGCTTCCATCTGTTGTTGTAGTCTCTGCTCTTGCTTCTGCAACAGGTCTATGAAGCGGGCCTCAGATTGCTGCTGGGCTTGTTGCTGAGCCTCCAGACTCTGTTGCAAAGTTGCGTTTGTCTGCTGCTGGGCTGCAAGGCTCTGTTGATGAGCTTGCTGCTGGGCTGCGAAGTTCTTTTGCAAACCTGCATTTGTCTGCTGTTGATTGGCATTTGCTAGAGCCAGCTGCTTCAGTATCTCCTCCATGCTGGCTTAAAAAAAAAAACTGCCCGCATTCTCCACCAACTGTGAGGGGGTTAGCTCGGCAGCGGGTGTGTGTGACCCCCGAGATGGGCTCCCCACACAAAAACAGGCCCAGCAAACGGAGGTTGTGGTTTTCAAAATCAAAAAGGTGCGGTTTATTTTCTATTTACAGTGACAAAACACAGCAAAGCAAAAGAAACATAAACAAAATAAATCCTGGTCAACTTGACCTCTGACTAAACATACAGGTTTCCTAACTAACAACTGGGATCAGTCTAGTGCTGTCCTAGTCCCTAAGTCCCTGGTTTTAAATGTCCAAGCAAATAGCCACACAGGCTTTGTCTCACCGCACAGGGGTTCACTCTCCCTAGACAGTCCACACAGGTCTGGTTCCAGGCATGAGCTAACATCTAATGAAGCTGGGAGTTCTTATAGAGGCCTAAATGAGCTGACAAGGTTCAGCTGGTCTCCTCATCTCTGTCTGCACGACGCCCCACACTCTCCCTAGAGGTATGAGTCATCCATGAGCCCACTAGCCTTATACAACTCTCCACCTAGTTGTATAAGTCGGCGTAAAGCCTGAATCTGGGCGAAATATATCTACCCCCCTGGATGCAACCAGGTGACTTTACCTTCCTGCTGTCACAATATATATATATATATATATATATATATATACACACAATTTTTGTGCGTGGTATGTATATTGGATGTGTTTGTGCCTGTTACAGTGCTAATCTCTGGAATCATTTCTGAGTTTTGTCTTTCTATTTTCATTCTCAGAACACCGTTGTATTCTCTCCTACCAAGAGCCTCCGAAGAAAGGATTGGTATTCCTGAAACATGTTATGCCACATACACACGATCGATTTTCTCGACGGTGAAAACACCGTCGAGAAAATCGACGGGAAAAACGAGGAACGGCTTTTTCCCCTACACACGGCTGTTTTTCCCGTAATTTTTTCTCTTGGTTGAGAAAAACGACCGTGTGTAGGCTCCCCGGCAGTGTTTCCCTGTGGGAAAACTGCCGCGGAAAAAAATCCTGTGAATCACGACGAGAAAAATTAGAGCATGTTCTAATTTTTCTCGTCGTGATTCATGCCGTTTTTCTCGTCGGGAAAAATGACCAAAAGCCCACAGACGGTCGTTTTTCTCGTCAAAGAGAAAAAATTACATTTTTTCCCCGACGAGAAAAATGGTCGTGTGTACGCGGCATTAGGCTAAAGGAGTTGATTTCTTGTTCGGAAAATGTATACAAATGTCTGAATGTTCCCTATTTTTTGTAATCTATGTATGATGTGTAACTTTATCAATGTGCTAAACACACCTTTTGATATTTGCATATATTTTTACCTAAGCAAAACCTTTTTCTAATAAATGATGTATATTTTTTATAAAAAATTGTTCTTTTTGTTTGCCCTTAAAAGTCCAGTTGTACCGGGGGGTACTTATGCCCTTTTGGGTTTATTTCCTCCTAAAAATTATCATAGACGTCTTGGAAAGTTTTTAAAATAAGCTAGTGAACAAGTGGGAGGGACGGGGAAGGGAAGAGGAAGTACGCAGTATAGAAGATATTGTAGATCGTACATACATGGTCCCAAGATCTCATGACCATGCCTGGAAACTTTCAGAATCCCCTAGGTCTGAGACTTTCCCATGAGGGCCAAAGTGGCGACTTACCTGGTGGTGACATGAGCGGCGTAACCCTCCACAACCAATGTTAAAAGTCCTCTAACATATAGCAACCTGGGAGCCCTATAACAATCATTGGCGGCACCTCTTTTCCAAGGCCTGAAGATGGAACGCTAATGAACGGTTGTTGGGTGACTAACTGGGCACATAGGAGAGGAGTCCTGTCCGTGAAGAGCTCTTAGGGCCCCTGACATCTCCCCTTTGATACATGAAAAGGGACTGAGGACACAGATTCCCCAGTCCCTTTCTGAGCACTAAAGATGAATGAACAGGAGACAGAGGCTCCTGTTCATTCATAAATTGAGCAGAGTACAGTACACAGTTTGCTCTGCTCGGTTATCACAGGACACAGGAGCGAACTCGCTCACTGTGTCCAATTCCTGACAGTTCCCCTTGCAGCCGGCGGGAGAGGAGAAGAGGAGAGCCGGCTGCGGTGGGACGGGTGGGGGTGGGGGCGGAGGAGGAGGACAAGAGGGGCAGAGGAGAACACGGGACCGGAGGAGAACGGGGGGGGGGGGCAGAGCACGCAAAGGGAATGATCGGTGAAGCGGGAGGGACAGCTGTGAACACCGATCTCCCTGTATAGATTTTTAGCTGACAGCCGCAGGAAGGAGAGAAAGAGAAGCGACTGGCAGCTAAAAATCTATACAGGGAGATCGGTGTTCACAGCTGTTTTCTGCCGCATTGATCACTCCCGGGAGATCGGGGGGTTGCTTGCGGGTGTGCGGGAGCCGCCGCAGAAATGCGGGATTCTCCCGCACCTAGCAGGAGACTTGACATGTCTGTCTTAGGCTGGAACTAAACCCTCCTCTCCTTTACAGCCAGGGAAGCGGCCATCTGTTTAACCACTTGCCGCCCGCCCTATAGCGGATTGATGTCGGCAAAGTGGTTGCAAAATCCTGACAGGACGTCATATGACGTCCTCAGGATCTTGAGCCGCTGCGCGCCCCCGGGGGCGCGCATCGCGGCGATCGTTGCTGCGGGGTGTCAGTCTGATACCCCGCAACTCCGATCTAGGTAAAGAGTCTCCGACGGAGACTCTTTACCACATGATCAGCCGTGTCCAACCACGGCTGATCACAGTGTAAACAGGAAAAGCCGGTCATCGGCTTTTCCTCACTCGCGTCTGTCAGACGCGAGTAGAGGAGAGCCGATCGGCTGCTCCTCTGACAGGGGGGGGTTTGTGCCAATCGATTATCAGCACAGCCCCCCCGAGGATGCCCCCACTGGACCACCAGGGATGCCACTGGACCACCAGGGATGCCAGCACCAGGTATGCCACCCTAGACCACCAGGGATGCCAGTTAGTGCCCCCTAATGGATGCCAATCAGTGCCCACAATGGATGCCAATCAATGGGCATCACTGATTGGCAGGCATTTTTTTTTGGCACTGATTGGCATCCATTACAGTACATCAGTGCCGCCTATCAGTGCACCTATCAGTGCCCATCCATGCCCATCCGTGCCACCTATCAGTGCCCATCCATGCCCATCTGTGCCGCCTATCAGTGCCCATCCATGCTGCCTATCAGTGCCCATTCGTGCCGCCTATCAGCGCCCATACGTGCCGCCTATCAGCGCCCATACGTGCCGCCTATCAGCGCCCATCTGTGCTGCCTATCCGTGCCCATCTGTGCCGCCTATCCGTTCCACCTATCAGTGCCGCATATTAGTGCCCATCATCAGTGCCCATCAATGCCACCTCATCAGTGCCACCTCATTGGTGCCACCTCATCGGTGCCCGTCAGTGCAGCTCCATCAGTGAAGGAGAAAACTTACTTATTTAAAAAGTTTTGTAACTGAAACAAAAAAAATACTTTTTTTTTCAAAATTTTTGGTCTTTTTTTATTTTTTTTTGCAGAAAATAAAAATCCCAGAGGTGATCAAATACCACCAAAAGAAAGCTCTATTTGTGGGGAAAAAATGATAAAAAATTAGTTTGGGTACAGTGTAGCATGACTGCGCAATTGTCATTCAAAGTGCAACAGCGCAGAAAGCTGAAAATTGGTCTGGGCAGGAAGGTGTTTAAGTGCCCAGTATGGAAGTGGTTAATCTGCAGTTGGCATGATGTTGGACATGGACAGTTATAGCACCAGAATTTGTTGCTACCGTGTTTCCCCGAAAATAAGACCTAGCGCTATTTTCCAGGAGGGCTGCAATATAAGCCCTACCCCGAAAATAAGCCCTAGTTTAAAATTCTTGTAAAATCCTATAATCCACTCTATTACAGTAGTATATAATGTACAATGTGTGTGTTTCTGTAATATAATTGCGGGGAAGAGAGCTCCGGCAGGTCACAGAAGAGCAGAACGGTGCTATAACGAAGGTATTTGGCACAATTATATTACAGAAACACACACATTGTACATTATATAATACTGTAATAGAGTGGATTATATTATAGGATTTTACAAGCATTTTAACTCGGCTCACACTGGGGATTCCTGTCAGGCAGGGAGAGAGAGGGGGAGAGAAGACAGCACATTACATGATAAGACCTACCCCGAAAATAAGCCCTACCGTGTCTTTTGTTGCCAAAATTAATATAAGACCCGGGCTTATTTTCGGGGAAACACGGTATACATTTGATTGCATGACATTTTGGTTGTCTTAAATGTAACTGTTTTGGGAAACAGGACCTTTTCAGATGGGCAGCCTGGAAAGCAGTAAAAAAACAAGTTGGTGAGCTGGAGTTGTATCGCCCCCAGCCACCCACAGCCAGACAGCGCTGTACACTAGGGATGAGCTCCGGCGTGTTCGCATTAAACACGTGCAGAGCCCGCCAGGAAGTCGGCACCGGGCTGCGCTAATCACAGCCAGGGAGACATTTCCCGATCTCTGCAGCCGAGCATCGGGAAATGTCTCCCTGCCTGTCATTAGCGCAGCGCGGTCCCGACATCCTGGCGGGCTCTGCACGTGTTCAATGCGAACACGCCGGAGCTCATCCCTACTGTACACATGCACACCTGCAAAAGCTTTCCTTCGTGGCCATGGCAATTTTAAAGTGGAAGTCCAGTCAAATACCAACTATACTTAAAGCGGAACTAAACCCATCAATTTAACAGTTTCAAAGAACAGTTACTTTCCCGGCACTGCTAAGTGGATGGGCCTATTGCACCGCTCTGTTTAACAAAAGTCCAAAAATTCAGCTTCAATGCAACCAGGTGGAATCTCTTGAGAAATCGGTCCGGCTCCACATGAATGCAGCATATTTATTCAGTACATGGAGAATGCAGACTGGAGCTTGTTAACAGTGCTCCTCAATAGTTATATTTTCTATAAGACACCATGTATGCCCCCAGTGCTATCCTCCCCATCTAATGTTCTACACATCAGAGAACTTGCAGGAAGATGATGATGTGTGGAGGTGACATAATCCCCCTATTCAGTCCACACAGAGTGCTGGGACCCCCTTCTCTCATAATAAGAAAATCATTATTACCTCCTCCACACTGGGCACACACTTTACAGCTTCACACCCCCACCAGGAAGTTTCTTTAAAAAAAAAATCTCCTCTCTACTCCACTTGGCTACAAGAAAATGGTCGCCTCTTGCTGGGGTACAATGATACAAACAAACAAAAAAAAAGAAATCCAATATCTAACAAGACTTCTTTATCAGAAGTAAAAGATTTGGAACTCTGAAAATAAAAATAATTTGAGATAACTAGTAAACGAAGTGTATGTATAGCGTTTGATCTACAACAAAATGGCCGCAGCCTTTCTTGCACTGTGGACACTTTTTCCATTGACATAGTCGAGAGTCTCCCTCTAGTGGTGGCTCTGTATCCACGGTGGTGTTTCGTCAGATTAAGCGACCCGTCAGAATGTGAAACGGAAGTGACGTTTCGTCGCCGCCATCTTGCTACACCCCACACTCCAAAACAGTAATGATAGGGCGAGAAGGGGGCAGGCGGACATCTTGTTACACCCACCGGAGTTTTAGATTTTTTAGAGTTTTTGCCCTATCAGTCTATGGACAGCCTTGGAATTATCACATACAGCACGGGGACATTAAGGGCTCTTTCACACGGACAGTCCGTTCAGGTCCACCTGTCAGTTTTTTAGGCGGACCTGTCCTGAACGGATGCTCCATGTACCCCTATGGAGCCACGGATGTCAGCGGTGACTAGGGTTGCCACCTCACCCCTTTAAACCCGAACACATATGAATTACACAGGTTCTGAGGCTAATTTATTGCACATACGGCACCAAGTGAGTTTAATTACCACCTTAATCAGCCAGAGAACTTGTGTAATTAGTATGTGTTCGGGTTTAAAGGGATGAGGTGGCAACCCTAGCGGTGACATGTCCGCTGACATCCGACCTGCTCCGATCCGCCAAAGTGTGACGGAGGAAAACCCTATTTTTCCATCCGTCTGCGGATCGGATCGGATGACAACGGACTCTACGGTCCGTCGTCATCCAATCCCCCATAGGGGAGAGCGCCGCTCTGACAGGGCGGTCCCTGCACAGTGTGCGGGGACTGCCCAGTCATCCGCCGGCTCAGCAGGGATCAACAGAGCGATCCCCACTGAGCAAGCGGAGGTTCACGGGGCGGATCATGACTGATCCGTCCCGTGTGAAAGGGGCCTAACCCGGAATTGTACATTTTGGAGGATGGCTGCAGTTCACAGAGGCAACCTGCTGGAGTTAGAAATTAGTAATTTCTATTTAATCTCCTGCCACTAGATATAATGAGCAATAAACCTTTGCATGGGGGGCTTGCATGGGCAAATGTTTTTTTTATTAAAATTTTCATGGAGTTGGGCTTACATTTTTACAATTGTTGTAATCAAAATATGTAAGGCACAGGTACCGACCAATCTGCATGTGAAGCAAAATCAGGATCTGTATTTGTTCTAGGATAGTGATGAAGAGAGCAGATCAGCATGACAGTTAGGGAGCCCGGTAACTCACAAGCATTTATAAACGGAAAAAAAAAAAATTACCTCTGGATACCAATTGATTGCTCTGGAGGCTTGACTTGACCTGTAGGGGTCTTCTGATGAGGTGATAGACTGGGGCAAAATATTAGCGCACCACGGATGGTGGAAATACTGGGATGAATTGGATCTCATTCCTTTATGCACATGCACTTTATTTTACGAACTGTGTTTTTTTTCTTAATGGGCAATTATATTTTTGCACTATTTATCACTTTTTTGACGCATATTGCACTTTACCTCTGAATATATTTTTTCTTGCACTTATTAAACTGCTTTGTTTGCACATATTAAACAGCTTTTTTGCACTTTATTGTTGTTTTGCACGTTTGATGAGGATTTTCTTCCCTAGATATTGCACTTTAGTAGATTTGTATATCATTGATTTTTCAGTATTATTTATTATTGAGTAAGGGCCACATTTTTATCCTTTTTTGGGTATATGTCATGCCTCTCAGAGACTGCAGGACACAATAGACCATTGGGTATATGCTATGCCTCTCAGTTTGCAGGACGTAGTAGGCCACTGGGTATATGTCATGCCTCTCGGAGATTGCAGGACACAGTAGACCATTGGGTATATGCTTTGCCTCTCAGAGGTTGCAGGAGATAGTAGACCACTGTGTATATGCCATGCTTATTGGAGGTTGCAGGACACAGTAAACCATTACGTATATACCATACCACTAGGAAGCTGGGGTACACAGTAGACTACTGGGAATATGCCATGACTCTAGGAGGTTGGGGGACTATTGACCATTCAAAAAAGGTAAAAAAAAAGAGAAATAAATCACTCAGATAAAAGTATAAGAATATTAAATAATAAATCAAAGTAAAACATTTTATTAAAGCCCTGTTTATATTATGTGATTTGAAATTGCGGGCAGAATCGCCTCAAGTCTGCCCATGACTCCACATCACGGGAAACCGTGTGACGTGAGTTTGTGCGCCAATAATCCTTAATGGCACCCCAAACACGGGGTAATTCTACTGTGATTGTCACGTGACAGAATTGTGTGTCATTCTCTTAGCAGGGCCTGGCATACAGCGGGAGTTGGCAAAGAACTAGATGAGGTGGGGGAGGGGCCTAGCAACCAATCACCAGCTTGTTAATAGAAAAAGTTAATTTTGGCAGCTCCCTTGTCCAATTCTGTGCACCGTTGTAAGTCTCTCTGCATCCTAAATCAGTAAAAGTGTCATTCATTGGTTTTAATTTTTCTTCATCCTTTATTTAATATAGCAATAAAATATTAACTTAAAGCGGAGTTCCGCCGAAAAAAAATAAAATAAAAGTCAGCAGCTACAAATACTTCAGCTGCTGACTTTTAATATATGGACACTTACCTGTTCAGGGCACCCAAAGCCGATCTGTTGGCACCTGTTGGCACCCAAAGCCGATCTGTCCCTCGGCTCTCGGGTGGAGACGCCGCCATCTTCGGTAAGGGAATCAGGAAGTGAAGCCTTGCGGCTTCACTTCCTGCTTCCCTACTGCGCATGCGCGACTCGCGCTGCGCGGACCCACTGGTCCCTGCTGTTTTCTGGGACCTGTGTGTCTCCCAGAAGACAGCGGGGGGGGGAGAAAAATAGGCGCCAGATGTGGCGTAGGTGCTCGGAAGTGGGAGAAAATACCTGGATTACACAGGTATCTGCAGGATTTTCAGGATTCTGAAAAGCGGAAGTTCCATTTTTGGGTGGAACTCCGCTTTAACAACGCAGTAATGATGTGTGCAATGCCTATAGTAGCCAATCACATTTTATCCTTATTTTTTTTATCACAGTCAGATCAATGAAATATGATTAATGTTAATATTGCTAACATCTGCAATACTTGTCACTTTTACCCCTTCCTGCTCAGGCCAACTTTCAGTGCTTGGACACTTTGAATGACAATTGCGCGGTCATGCAACACATTTTTTTGAGACAGAACTTTTCTTATGGTGGTGTTTAATCACCACTGTTTATTTATTTATTTATTTATTTTATTGCTAAACACATGGAAAAAGACCAAAAATTTTGAAAAAAACAAAGTTCTTCTTTGTTTCTGTTATAACATTTTGTAAATAATTTTCTCCGTCGCTGATGGGCACTGATAGCCGCCACTGATATGCAGCACTGATGTGCACTAATAGGCGGCACTGATGGGCAATGATGGCCACTGATAGGCAGCACTGATAGGCATTACTGATGGGCACTGATTGGCATTACTGATGTGCACTGATTGACATCACAGGTGGGCACTGGTGGGCATTGCTAATGAGGCTGCACTAATAATCACTGCACTGATTATCAGTGCAAATCCCCCCCCCCCCCTGTCAGCGCGAATAGAGGAATGCTGATAACCGCTGTGATCAGCTGTGACTGGACATAACTGACCACATGGTAAAGAACTTACGTTATAGGTTCTTTATTGTAATCGGAGAGGCGATGTGTCAGAGCGACACACCTCACTACCGATCGCCGCACTGTGCGTGCCCCCAGGGGCGCGCGCGAGCAGCTTGTTCTGCTGGATGTCATATGATGTCCAGTCAGAATGTGAGAGCCACCGCCCAGGTGTCATTGTGTTATAGGTGGTACTGGTAACAACACAGTAATGATGAGTAAACACATGGAGCTGCAGCTTGGTTGCCTCCATAGCAAGCTGTTTGCTGTGGGGGCAATCAACAGGAGGGAGGGGCCAGGAGCAGTGACGAGGGACCCGAGAAGAGGAGGATCGGGGCTGCTCTGTGCGAATCCAACTGCACAGAGGAGGTGAGTATAATATGTCTGTTATTTTTTTTCTAAAGTAAGCGAGACGTAACAATCACTTTAATTCTGGATAAAACATTTAACAGTGTAATTTCATGAGATAATGTACGAAGACGTGTTTAGGGGCGGGGCAGGGTTGAGGTTGGGTGGGGTAACTGGTGGTGAGTAGCTTTTAAGGCCTGGCTAGTAGCTCAGGACTTGAAATTTTGAGCCCTGTCTTAAGCTGTCATCACTGCCAGTGCCTTGGAGGGATGGTTCTCAAGGTTGGCTTTACCACTGGAAACCATTAGCAACAATGGTCCACCACTTATTGAGAGTTTGAGACTTTCCTTAAATCAAAGAGAATAAAGCACATCTTACTATGTCATGGTGTGCTTATCTTTATCGCGAGGTGTCGGTCTCTCTTTAGTTATAAGGTATGTGATTTGTTGACATAATACCATCCAGTCCACACAGAGTGCTGGGACCCCCTTCTCTCATAATAAAAAGACATTATTGCCTCCTCCTCACTGAGCACACACTTATTAGCTACTAGAAACCAGAAAAAAAAATACTAAGCTTGCTTTAGTACTATCCCCCAGAGCTACAACAAAATGGCTGCCAGTCTCCCGCGAATCCACCTCACCATAGCAACCAGTCAGCAGCTGGGTGGGCAGAATGGGCACAGACGCTGTGCTGAAAGCAGCTGAACTTTCTGGCGTTGCCTAGTAACAAGGATTCTCCTTCCCAACTGTTCACCAGAGTGAACACTAGAGGTAAAAATTTCAGACAAATATGTCTAGCACTGCAGCAGCCATTTTTCTGTAGCACAAACTTGTATTGATTTATGAATTATACTGCAGGAAAAAAAAATGGAAATATACTCTTATATATGACTGTGTATTCTTTATGTATTGTTAATAATAATTATGGCATAGGAAATAATTTATTGTAGACTAGACAAGCTGCCCTTCATTATTAGATGGCCATTTTGTTGTAGCCCTGTTTATAGTTTAGTGAGAATTCTGTGGGGCTGGAGAGTGTGTTCCCAGTGAGGAGGAGGTAATGATGTCTTCTTATTATGAGAGAAGGGGGTCCCAGCATTCTGTGTGGACTGGATGGGGGGATCATATGATATCAGGTCACGTACCTTAGAAAGATACACATTTGGCATTGATTTTTAAAAAAAAAAAAAAAATTTAATATTGGGCTCTGTTTTGAGAAATTCCTAGGAATTATCTTATTGTTCAATACACAGATATTCTTTCATTTAGTATTCTTTTAATCAAGGCTTCGGTTTTCTTTCAATTTTTATGTCTTCGCTTTGCTGTCACAATGGGGACTCACCTTTATCAAAGAGCGCGGGGGACAGTAATGGGGTAAAAGGTGATTCTGCTTTCCTTCTGGAACATTAATAGAACAGAAGGCAACATCATTAAGAAAAAAACAAGTGAAACAGTCTACCCATTGGCCCCGCCTCTCTCAGTAACAGGTGTGTGTGTGTGTGTATATATATATATTATACTATTTTTCAGGTCCTCAGACAGCAGAAACAAGGACAAAAAAATATTTCTGAGGTCACTAAGCTGATCTCCTGACCAAGGATGGAGAAGGAGCGGAGTCAAACTACAGAGAGGATACTAAACCTCACAATGGAGATCATCTACCTGCTGACCGGAGAGGTAAGAAAGATTCTGGGAGGTCACATGACATCACTCTTATCTCTATTAATAAAACACAGACCTGACCGGAGAGGTGAGGAGGATTCTGGGAGGTCACATGACATCACTCTTATATCTATTAATAAAACACAGACCTGACCGGAGAGGTGGGGAGGATTCTGGGAGGTCACATGACATCACTCTTATCTCTATTATTAAAACACAGACCTGACCAGAGAGGTGAGGAGGATTCTGGGAGGTCACATGACATCACTCTTATCTCTATTACCAGTTCAGCCCTGGAAGAATTGGCTGCTCAATGGCCAGGCTATTTTGGGCGATTTGGCACTGCGTCGCTTTAACTGACAATTGCGTGGTCATGCGACCTTATACCCAAACAAAATTGACGTCCTTTTTTTCCCACAAATAGAGCTTTCTTTTGATGGTATTTGATCATCTCTGCGGTTTTTATTTTTTGCGCTATAAACAAAAATAGAGCGACAATTTTGAAAAAATATGCAATATTTTTTACTTTTTGCTATAATAAATATCCCCCAAAAATCTATAAAAAAAATAAATTTTTCCACAGTTATGGCCGATACGTTTTCTTCTACATATTTTTGGTAAAAAAAATCGCAATAAGCCTATATTGACTGGTTTGCGCAAAAGTTATAGCGTCTACAAAATAGGCAATAGATTTTTTGCATTTTTATTTTTATTTTATTTTTTACTAGTAATGGTGGCGACCTGCGATTTTTATTGTGACCGTGACATTGCGACGGACATATCGGACACTTTTTGACACATTTTTGGGACCATTCACATTTATACAGCGATTAGTGCTATAAAAATGCACTGATTACTGTATAAATGTGACTGGCAGGGAAGGGGTTAACACTAGGGGGCGCTGAAGGGGTTAAATATGTTCAGTGAGTGATTCTAACTGTAGGGGGAGGGGACTCACAAGGGGAGAAGACCGATGTGTGTTCCCCTGTACTGGGAACACACATTGGTCTCCTCACCTATGCCAGTCACATTTATACAGTAATCAGTGCATTTTTATAGCACTAATCGCTGTATAAATGTGAATGGTCCCAAAATGTGTCAAAAGGTGTCTGATATGTCCGTCGCAATGTCACGGTCACAATAAAAATCGCAGATCGCCGCCATTACTAGTAAAAAAAATTAAATAAATAAAAATGCAATAAATCTATCCCCTATTTTGTAGACGTTATAACTGGGCGGGACCTGAAGTGGTTAATAAAACACAGACCTGACCGGAGAGGTGAGGAGGATTCTGGGAGGTCACATGACATCACTCTTATCTCTGCAAGTAAAACACAGACCTGACCGGAGAGGTGAGGAGGATTCTGGGAGGTCACATGACATCACTATTATCTCTATTAATAAAATACAGACCTGACCGGAGAGGTGAGGAGGATTCTGGGAGGTCACATGACATCACTCTTATCTCTATTAATAAAACACAGACCTGACCGGAGAGGCGAGGAGGATTCTGGGAGGTCACATGACATCACTCTTATCTCTATTAATAAAACACAGACCTGACCGGAGAGGTGAGGGGGATTCTGGGAGGTCACATGACATCACTCTTATCTCTATTAATAAAACACAGACATAATTGCAGAGATAAAATGTACTGTATTAACAAATATTTAAATGAAGTGAGAGCGTTTGATTTAGCTGGGATGGTGACATACTTTGGTGTTTTGCCTTTTAATATAGAATTATATCGCTTTCAAGTTATTGGATGGTTTTGTGGCTTCCAACATGATAAAGACCCAAAGCCCTGTTATAGAACCTCCAACTCACTCCCTGAGAAAGATCCAGAAGATTGAAGAAGTTACCAGTGAGATCATTGAGCTGCTGACAGGAGAGGTGAGCGGTGCCGGGAATTCTGGGACATTATCCAGTAACAGACAAGCGATGTGTCTGGATGGTGACTGTATCATTGTGTGTGTCAGGTTCCTATAAGGTGTCAGGATGTTAGTGTCTCTTACTACATGGAAGAAGGGAAGTATATAGAAGGACACAAGGATCTCTACAAGGACGTCATGATGGAGAACCGACCGCCCCTCACATCACCGGGTAAGAGGAGACTTTCATTTCTTGTAATGGAGAGAAGAGTATTGAGGATCCCCCTAGATACACATGTAGCGGCCTCACCCCATCTCCTTTTTCTAGGGGTATGTCACACGACAGGGTGAGATGCGCTACGGCCCATGTCCTCCCCATGGCTGTGGGTGAGGTGAAGGCCAGTATCAGTATCTTCCTCGGGCCAATGTGCTTTAGTTATGAAACTCAGTCCTGCTATGCTGGCACCCTCCTTTGCTCCCATTAACCAGAGTCCACACACCGATCACAGTCCAACTCTTGCTTTATTGTAAGCTCCACAATAAACAGTGCTTCTGTAGCCAACTGGTTGGAACGTTATAACAGCCTGATACGGTGGGATGAGCAGGTCGAGGCACTATCCTAATTTCAATCTAAACCACTGTGATTTCACCAGTGGTTATCATAGCCTTGATTAGCACAGAACATGGAACTTGTGAGTCTCTACCAGCAACTCAAGAGAACGTATTTAGGAGTACCTTTGCTGCGCTGTGGCCCCTATCAGGGGAAGATGTCCCTCTAAGGGAGTTACCGGAGGCCCATCCGTCACCGGGTTGATGCTGCTCCGGACTCTCCGGACGGGTGACCTCCCCGGCCTCCTCACCTCAGATGCGGGTCCCGTCCACCTCGGGGACCCTCGGATCACTTCGCCCTTGCGGGACCCAGTCGAAGTTACCGGGCCCCAGGCCTACGATCTAGTACCTCACCCCAGGCTGAAGGTGCCTAAGATGGACCTCAACTCCATTCCGGCCAGGCCTAGGGCGCCTGAGCCAGAACTCCAAACCGCCAGCACCCAGGCCTAAGGTGCCTGGGTGCGTGAAGAGAAGATCCTCGAAGACCTCGTGGCGAGGGCGTCTCCCCCTTTTATCCCCTTCCATCGACACCACGGCAGGTTCCCCGCCCTTGCCGTACCGTCTCCGGAAAGGGACAAAAAGGGTAGCACTGTGGTAGTGATTCTACCTTGAGCCTGCGGGTACACCGCCACCCACAGGCCAAGGAGAATAATACACCACCCAATCCTCCACGAATACAAAAGGGGTCCAAAACCTCTCACAATTACACACCTGGGTCATACTACCACCCAGGTGTACCCCAACTAAATTTAAAGACCCCGCTACATACTCCCCCCTGTGATTTGACGCTGGTCCCCAGCGTCTGGTGCAAACCCATGTCTCCCATGGAGTGGTGACACAAGCCTGGCCCCAGAGGCTATCCCTAAAAAATGTAAACCCTGTTTGTGCCAAGACCTGCTCAAGGGGAAGGGGAATATAACAAAAAAAAAACTTTTTCATAAAACCATCTGAACATTCACATATATACAATCCCTCCCGTCACTGTCTAAGAACCACCCCACACTCAGTAGTCTTGACGGATGAATCTCCTGCATGAGGGAAATAAAAAAAACACAGAAAAACATCCTAACATTGTGTGTTGACTTGAAACGAATGAGTCTATCAGCCGAGAAACCCATTCGCTTCAATGGCAAAGTAATACAAGTTTAGAATTCCAACAACTGTTGCGCAACACTGCCACCTGGTGACAGTGCCGGGTAATGACACTTGGTGAAGTCTTCATTCTTCCTGCGTCCCTACACTGATTCTACCCCCAAAGTCTCTGTCCTTGATGTCTGGAAGAAGAGAGAACGAACAACAAAAACTGCTCTCATTCCTCCAAAGAGTAGAAAGACAAACCCAAATAAAAAACCAGGGTACAGTTCAAATGTTCCAGCAAGGACATTTCCAGAAACTGCAGGGAAAACAAGTGAGTCTCTTCTCACAGATAGAACTTCAGGTCAGGCAAGAACAAAGGCTTTAGGTGCTTATCGAAAACCTCAATCGAATAGTTGACATCCTCTTTATCCTTCCGGCAGATAAGCACCTTGTCCGCATAAATGTGGCGCCCCAACATCCAGTCTGCTCTGCAGTCTTTGAACTTTTTTGACACTGGTGGCGAACAGGACAAGTATCGCCGGGCATGAGGCACTTTGAGTTTTTCCCAAACGAATTCGTCGTACCATCTCTGTCGCAGGACCTCAACTTCGTAAAGTAAGTCCCGAGGCAAGTAGGGATATTCCCATCCATATTCACGGGCGACTCTCTGGGATAAAAGTCTTTGCAATCTGGCCAAAGGAGGCATGGCATCCCGCTCACCTTCTCCTGGTTGAACGATGGCCTCCGGGTGCCGAGGTATTTTCACTACCTCGGGCAGCTTCGCTCTCGGTGCCCGCAATGAAGCACGCAGCATCCCCGCTACCAAAACGGGTGATGTTGTGGAATGTGGAAAGTTGGCCGGAGGACTAGACTTCCTCGTAAGCTCCGGGGCCTGCACCCGGGGCGTGCTGTCTCCTATAGACATAGGGGAATCCTGCGGTTCACGTAGCACGGGTAACAGGCGTTTGTCCCAGCCCTTCCGGTGAAACAGTTCATCTATTTCACCGTCATCTCCGCAGTCTGACAGCGATTCCAGGTCGGAGGTGTCATACATCTCGGCGGGAAGGTAGTCTCTAGTAGACGTGGAACTACCCTCCCTTGCGGGCTCCACCGACTGTGAACTCCCGACACCTCCAACCACCACCACAGTCCCAGCCCCTGGCTCACCTGGACCTTTTGTAAAACTGGGATGTCCAGGACTCTTCCAACCGGATCCATCCGACGGGGTGAAACTCGACCACGACCATAGGAGGCCTGCACCAGGCCAACTTTCCTCTTCGGAGGTGGGAGCAGGGAATCTGTGGTGACCGAAGCAGCATCCTCTGATTTTTCTCTCTCAGTCTCTGGTTGGGCAGTCACGTCGCCCTGGTCAGTGCGTACGGGGACCTCCGCAAAGGCCGGGATCTCCCCTTCCGGAGTAGCGGTACCTGTGAGGCTGTTGAGGCGAAGGGCCAGGGGCCTTACTGTGGATGGCTCCACCTCGAACAAGAACTCTTTGCATGCTTCGCAACGCCCAAATGGCTTCAGGTGGACCACCAGTCCCGAGCATCCGGGACAGATCACGCCGAGGGCCTCCGTGTCTCTGCATGAGTACAAAGCCAACTGTCCTCGGGGCCTGAGTCTTATCCCCGTGCCTGTAAGGGGAGCAGCAAAAGCAGTCATCTTCGTGGGGTAGGGAACCGGAATCCACGGGGAGCTTGAGGCCATCCCGACTATTTGCTGCTCCATCACGCACTGACCACGCGCCAGAGTCTCCACGTGTATCTCCTCACATGGCCAGACTCCTCCCATGACTTGCACGTTTTCGCGGGCTTTCTCCAGTCTCCGCCCACGAATTGCGCAGTCACGGGGTGCCTCATGGCGCAGTGCAGCAAAAGTCCCCACATGTAGTACTTCACACGGCTGGACTTCTCCCTCTTCCCGCTCTTTCTGCATGGGCCTTTCCCGTCTTGGGGTCATTTCCACGACTTCAAGCACAGGGATGCACTTTGGCCAATCACATGGCCGACCTGCTCGGAACTCCTCCGGGCAGCAAATTCCAGACACAGCCATTTCAAATTTCAAAGTCAATACACATTTCATCCCGGACTCACGAGCCCCCACGTGTAGTGGCCTCACCCCATCTCACCCCATCTCCTTTTTCTAGGGGTATGTCACACGACAGGGTGAGATGCGCTACGGCCCATGTCCTCCCCATGGCTGTGGGTGAGGTGAAGGCCAGTATCAGTATCTTCCTCGGGCCAATGTGCTTTAGTTATAAAACTCAGTCTTGCCATGCTGGCACCCTCCTTTGCTCCCATTAACCAGAGTCCACACACCGATCACAGTCCAACTCTTGCTTTATTGTAAGCTCCACAAGAAACAGTGCTTCTGTAGCCAACTGGTTGGAACGTTTTAACAGCCTGATACGGTGGGATGAGCAGGTCGAGGCACTATCCTAATTTCAATCTAAACCACTGTGATTTCACCAGCGGTTATCATAGCCTTGATTAGCACAGAACATGGAACTTGTGAGTCTCTACCAGCAACTCAAGAGAACGTATTTAGGAGTACCTTTGCTGCGCTGTGGCCCCTATCAGGGGAAGATGTCCCTCTAAGGGAGTTACCGGAGGCCCATCCGTCACCGGGTTGATGCTGCTCCGGACTCTCCGGACGGGTGACCTCCCCGGCCTCCTCACCTCAGATGCGGGTCCCGTCCACCTCGGGGACCCTCGGATCACTTCGCCCTTGCGGGACCCAGTCGAAGTTACCGGGCCCCAGGCCTACAATCTAGTACCTCACCCCAGGCTGAAGGTGCCTGGGATGGACTCCAACTCCATTCCGGCCAGGCCTAGGCGCCTGGGCCAGAACTCCAAACCGCCAGCACCCAGGCCTAAGGTGCCTGGGTGCGTGAAGAGAAGATCCTCGAAGACCTCGTGGCGAGGGCGTCTCCCCTTTTTATCCCCTCCCATCGACACCACGGCAGGTTCCCCGCCCTCGCCGTACCGTCTCCGGAAAGGGACAAAAAGGGTAGCACTGTGGTAGTGATTCTACCTTGAGCCTGCGGGTACACCGCCACCCACAGGCCAAGGAGAATAATACACCACCCAATCCTCCATGAATACAAAAGGGGTCCAAAACCTCTCACAATTACACACCTGGGTCATACTACCACCCAGGTGTACCCCAACTAAATTTAAAGACCCCGCTACACACACATCCTCTGATATAAAGACTTAGAACTAATGGGGGTGTAGCACACAGACCCTTTTTTCCTGCCTACCTTCACTTGCAGGGGTAAAGGCACACCATGCCACATGCCCGTATCCTCCCGGTATAAGAGGTTGAGCGGTGTTCTTGCAATTTTGGGTCCTGCAGCGAGTTACCTCCCTCCATTGGTTCTATTCTTCCCCAAAAGAAGGCCAATGTCCAGACAGTATTTAAACTCCAACAGATGAGTTTATTTTCTTTGCTTGAAACAGATTTGGGAAAAAGGTTGAAAACAGCAATGGGATTTGGTAGGGAAATAGGTTCAGGCACGCGGCACCCAATCCCCCTATTCTCCACTCAAGCCTGAGTGGGTATTGCTCCCTCTCACAGTTCTAGCAGCCGGAGTGAAGCACGAACATGACACTTTAGTTTTAGTCCCCTTCACGGACAAGTTCAGGAGATCCTCTGCCACAGAATCCTTTAGTTCCTGAATTTAGAAATTCCTAACACCTGTAGGTTATAGAGACCATAGGTGCCAATGGGGCACGCTACAGGAGCTATCTTGCAACTCACGAATCCTTCCCTCTGATAGGCAACCAGGCCTCCCCGAGACCGTGACTTCCTTCACCGATCCATCGGACAGCTCCTCCCCCGGTTTCCTCTGTTTCAGAGCGGGCCACCCTCCCTTGGGTTCCCAGTGGTTGGTTTGTAGACCCAGTTGAAGGTACTGGGCCTACCTGGAACTCTGCAGCCTCGGGCTAAAGGTGCCCGAGACTCTTCGACCAGTTCACGCACCCCCCGGCCAGCAGGGCCAAAGGGCACAACTTCGCCACCAGGGGTCCTCCTTGGAATCCCCCCGGCACACCACCCCAGATCATGGCGTCTGCCCTTTATGTACCCTCTCCCGGCATGCACCACAGGCAAAAGCCGCCCACTGCACGGTAGCCGAGAGAGGACACCCAACCACACCGCAACGCCACCTGTGGTTCTCCTCAAGACCTGCGCAACAGCGCCACCCACAGGACAAGGGGAACAATACTCCAGGCAACATTACAGCAGAGCAAAGTCCAAACTAAACAGAATTGGAGAACCTGAGCTAAACTATTGCTCAGGCTGCCCTTAAATTTAGAGCATAGCGACCCCAATTTTGGGGGTCCTCTACAGGAGGAATTAACAAACAGCGGCACAGGAATAAAGCCTGCGCCACTCCTCTAAACGCCTTTAGAAGCCCTTTTGTTAATCAGGAATGATCTGTTCTTTGTTATATAACCTGTCTGCGACAGACAGCTGGAGGTGCATGCTCCATATCTCTCTGCCCATCACTGCCCACCTTTTAGCTGAGTAGCAAAGGGAGGAGAGAAGATTATTAACCCAGCAGGCTCTGCTCATGCAGTGTAATCACTGCACCATCAGAGAGAGGGGTGTGATCTTTCTGCAGACAGTCCACATCATATAGGTGTAGCGGCCTCACCCCATCTCCTTTTTCTAGGGGTATGTCACGTGACAGGGTGAGGTGCGCTACGGCCCATGTCCTCCCCATAACTGTGGGTGAGGTGAAGGCCAGTATCAGTATCTTCCTCGGGCCAATGTGTGTTAGTTATGAAACTCAGTCCTGCTATGCTGGAACCTCCCTTGCTCCCATTAACCAGAGTCCATACACCGATCACAGTCCAACTCTTGCTTTATTGTAAACTCCACAATAAACAGTACTTCAGCATCCAACTGGTTGGTACCTTGTAATAGCTTGATACGGTGGGATGAGCAGGTCGAGGCACTATCCTGATTTCAATCTAAACCCCTGTGGTTTCACCAGGGGTTATAGCAACGTTGCTTAGCATAGAACATAGAACTTGTGAGTCTCTACCAGCAACTCCATAGAACGTAGATGGGAGTACCTTCGCTGTGCTGCGGCCCCTATCAGGGGAAGATGTCCCTCTAAGGGAGTTACCGGAGGCCCATCCGTCACCGGGTTGATGCTGCTCTGGGTCTCCGGACGGGTGACCTCCCCGGCCTCCTCACCTCAGATGCGGGTCCCCTCGCAAGGCGGCACCCTCGGATCACTTTGCCCTCGCAGGACCCAGTCGAAGTTACTGGGCCCCAGGCCTCCGATGTAGTACCTCACCCCAGGCTGAAGGTGCCTGGGATGGACTCCAACTCCATTCCGGCCAGGCCTAGGGCGCCTGGGCCGGAACTCCGAACCGCCCGCACCCAGGCCAAAGGGGCCTGGGCGCGTGAAGAGAAGATCCTCCAAAGACCTCGTGGTGAGGGCGTCTCCCCCTTTTGTCTCCTCCCTTCGACACCACGGCAGGTTCCCCGCCCTTGCCGTACCATCTCCGGAAAGGGACAAAAAGGGTAGCACTACAGCAGTGATTCTACCTTGAGCCTGCGGGTACCCCGCCACCCACAGGCCTAGGAGAACAATACACCACCTAATCCACCACGAACACAAATGGTCCAAAACCATTACAATTTACACACCTGGGCCATACTACCACCCAGGTGTATTCCAACTAAATTTAAAGACCCCGCTACATACTCCCCCCTGTGATTTGACGCTGGTCCCCAGCGTCTGGTGCAAACCCACGTCTCCCATAGAGTGGTGACATAAGCCTGGCCCCAGAGGCTATCCCTAAAAAAATTTAAACCCCGTTTGTGCCAAGACCTGCTCAAGGGGAAGGGAACTATAACATAATAAAACTTTTGCATAAAACCATCTGAACATTTACATATATACAATCCCTCCCGTCACTGTCTAAGAACAACCCCATACTCAGTAGTCTTGATGGATGAATCTCCTGCATGAGGGAAACACAAAAAAAAAAACAACATCCTAACATTCTGTGAAGATTTGGAATGAATGGGTCCATCAGCTGAGAGACCCATTCGCTCCAACGAGTAAAACAATGTGAGTGTGAAAAAAACAAACAGCCGTTGCACAACACTGCCACCTGGTGACAGCGCCGCGGTAATAACACTTGGTGCTTCTTCATTCTTCATGCGTCCCTACACTGATTCTACCCCAAAGTCTGTCTTTAATTTATGGAAGAGGAGAAACAAACAAAAAAAAAAACAGTCCTCATTCCCCCACAGAGTAAAAAAAAACAACAACCCAAATAAAAAAACAGGGTACTGTTCAGACGTTCTGGCAAAAGGCTCTTCCAGAAATATTTGCCGCTGAAAAACATACTCGTGAGTCTCTTCTCACTTCACAAGTAAAACCTTGGGTCAGGTAAGAACAAAGGCTTCAGGTGTTTATCGAAAACTTCAATTGAATATTCAACATCCTCTCCCTCCTTTCTGCAGATAAGTACTTTATCGGCATGAATATGGCGCCCCAACTTCCAATCTGCTCTGCAATCTTCGAACTTCTTGGACACAGGCGGCGAACAGGACAAGTATCGCCGGGCATGAGGCACTTTGAGCTTCTCCCAGACAAATTCGTCGTACCATCTCTGTCGCAGGACCTGAACTTCGTAAAGTAAGTCCAGAGGCAAGTAGGGATATTCCCATCCATACTCACGGGCGACTCTCTGGGAGAAAAGTCGTTGCAATCTGGCCAAAGGAGGCATGACATCTCGCTCACCTTCTCCCGGCTGCACGATGGCCTCCGGGTGCCGAGGTACCTTCACTACCTCGGGTGGCTTTGCCTTTGGCGCACGCAATGACGCGCGCTGCATCCCCACAACCAAAGCAGGTGATGTTGTGGAATGTGGAAGGTTGGTCGGAGGACTAGACCTCCTCGTGAACTCCGGGGCCTGCACCCGGGGCGTGCTATCCTCTATAGACATAGGGGAATCCTGCGGTTTACATAGCACAGGTAGCGGGCGTTTGTCCCAGCCCTTCCGGTGAAACAGTTCATCTATTTCCCCGTCATCCCCACAGTCCGACAGCGACTCTAGGTCGGAGGTGTCATACATCTCGGCGGGAAGGTAGTCTTTAGTAAACCTGGAACTACCCTCCCTTGCGGGCTCCACCAACTGTGGACTCCCGACACCTCCAACCACCACCACAGTCCCAGCCCCTGGCTCACCTGGACCTTTTGAAGCACTGGGATGTCCAGGACTCTTCCAACCGGATCCATCCAGGTCCGGCAAGTGACGGGGTAAAGCTCGACCACAACCACAGGAGGCCTGCACCAGGCCTATCTTCCTCTTCGGAGGTGGTAGCAGGGAGTCTGTGGTGACCGAAGCAGCATCCTCGGATTTTTCTCTCTCAGTCTCTGGTTGGGCAGTCACGTCGCCCTGGTCAGCCCGTACGGGAACCTCCGCAAAGGCCTGGATCTCCCCTTCCGGAGTGGCGGTACCTGTGATGCAGTTGAAGCGAAGGGCCCGGGGCCTTACTGTGGATGATTCAACCTCAAAAAGAAATTCTTTACACGCTTCACAACGCCCAAATGGCTTTAGTTGGACCACCAGTCCCGAGCATCCGGGACAGATCACACCGAGGGCCTCCGTGTCTCTGCATGAGTACAAAGCCAACTGTCCTCGGGGCCTGAGTCTTATCCCCGTGTCTTAAGGGGAGCAGCAAAAGCAGTCATCTTTGTGGGGTAAGGTAGCGACATCCACGGGGAGCTTGAGGCCATCCCGACCACCTGCTGCTCCATCACGCGCTGACCACGCGCCGGAGTCTCCACGTGTATCTCCTTACATGGCCAAACTCCTCCCACGACTTGCACGTTTTCGCGGGCTTCCCGCAGTCCCCGCCCACGAACTGCGCAGTCATAGGGTGCCTCATGGCGCAGTGCAGCAAAAGCCCCCACATGTAGTACGTCACACGGCTGGACTTCTCCCTCTTCCCGCTCTTTCTGCATGGGCCTTTCCCGTCTTGGGGTCATTTCCACGACTTCGAGCACAGGGACGCACTTTGGCCAATCACATGGCCGACCTGCTCGGACCTCCTCCGGGCAGCAAAGTCCAGACACAGCCCTTTCGAATCTCAAAGTCAGCACACATTTTATCCCGGACTCACGAGCCCCCACGTGTAGCGGCCTCACCCCATCTCCTTTTTCTAGGGGTATGTCACGTGACAGGGTGAGGTGCGCTACGGCCCATGTCCTCCCCATAACTGTGGGTGAGGTGAAGATCAGTATCTTCCTCGGGCCAATGTGTGTTAGTTATGAAACTCAGTCCTGCTATGCTGGAACCTCCCTTGCTCCCATTAACCAGAGTCCATACACCGATCACAGTCCAACTCTTGCTTTATTGTAAACTCCACAATAAACAGTACTTCAGCATCCAACTGGTTGGTACCTTGTAATAGCTTGATACGGTGGGATGAGCAGGTCGAGGCACTATCCTGATTTCAATCTAAACCCCTGTGGTTTCACCAGGGGTTATAGCAACGTTGCTTAGCATAGAACATAGAACTTGTGAGTCTCTACCAGCAACTCCATAGAACGTAGATGGGAGTACCTTCGCTGTGCTGCGGCCCCTATCAGGGGAAGATGTCCCTCTAAGGGAGTTACCGGAGGCCCATCCGTCACCGGGTTGATGCTGCTCCGGGTCTCCGGACGAGTGACCTCCCCGGCCTCCTCACCTCAGATGCGGGTCCCCTCGCAAGGCGGCACCCTCGGATCACTTCGCCCTCGCGGGACCCATTCGAAGTTACTGGGCCCCAGGCCTCCGATGTAGTACCTCACCCCAGGCTGAAGGTGCCTGGGATGGACTCCAACTCCATTCCGGCCAGGCCTAGGGCGCCTGGGCCGGAACTCTGAACCGCCCGCACCCAGGCCAAAGGTGCCTGGGCGCGTGAAGAGAAGATCCTCCAAAGACCTCGTGGTGAGGGCGTCTCCCCCCTTTATCTCCTCCCTTCGACACCACGGCAGGTTCTCCGCCCTTGCCGTACCATCTCCGGAAAGGGACAAAAAGGGTAGCACTACAGCAGTGATTCTACCTTGAGCCTGCGGGTACCCCGCCACCCACAGGCCAAGGAGAACAATACACCACCTAATCCTCCACGAACACAAATGGTCCAAAACCCTTACAATTTACACACCTGGGTCATACTACCACCCAGGTGTATTCCAACTAAATTTAAAGACCCCGCTACATAGGCTAAGTCCAACCTGGCGGGGATCTGTTTTCTGTATTGAAAACAACCACATTTCCTTTGTTAACTAGGAGACCCTGTGCCAGTTCCTATTTCACTCTGAAATAGAAACTGGCACAGATAGAACAGAAACAGGTCTATTTAACTTAGCTAATGTGGTGCGTGCCAGTTTCCTGTGCCATTATCATGGCTAGGGATGAGCTTCGTGTTCGAGTCGAACATACGTTCGACTCGAACATCGGCTGTTCGATCGTTCGACGAAGATCGAACGATTTGGGCCGTTCGCGCCAAATTCGAGTGACGCGAACGGCCCACAATGCACTACGCCATCGCAGTGTCATCCAGGCGCTGTGATTGGCCAAGCATGCACTGTGACCCCGCATGCTTGGCCAATCACAGCGCCGGCAGCGAGGAGAGCAATGATTGGCCACAGGCAGGATGCCTGTGGCCAATTATTGCTGAGGGTGTTTAGTACACGCCCCACACTATAAAAGGCCGCCAGCACGGCGGCCTAGTGTAGTGTGTTCCGGAGCAGGGATAGAGCAGCATAGGCAGGGACAGTGACTGTTATTTCTTTCTTGCTTAACCTGGATTCCTTTAGTTTAGGGAAAGAGAAGGATAGGTAGGGAGAGTGTCAGTGTGTTTTGTGCTTGTGCTATAGTGTGCTTAAAAAAAACATTTATTCTAGGGACAGAAAACTGTAGGTAGTGTGACAGCAGGAAGGTAAAGTCACCTGGTTGCATCCAGGGGGGTAGATATATTTCGCCCAGATTCAGGCTTTACGCCGATTTATACAGCTAGGTGGAGAGTTGTATAAGCCCAGCTGAGACTAGTGGGCTCATTGATGACTCATACCTCTAGGGAGAGGGCTGGGCGTCGTGCAGACAGGGAGTTGATGAGTCCAGCTGAACCTTGTCAGCTCATTTAGGCCTCTATAAGAAAGCCCAGCTTCATTAGATGTTAGCTCATGCCTGGAAGCAGACCTGTGTGGACTGTCTAGGGAGAGTGAACCCCTGTGCGGTGAGAGAAAGCCTGTGTGGCTATATTTTGCTTGGACATTTAAAACCAGGGACTAGGACAGCACTAGGCTGATCCCAGTCGTTAGTTAGGAAACCTGTAAGTTTAGTCAGAGGTCAAGTTGACCAGGATTTATTTTGTGTTTGTTTTTTTTGCCTTGCTGTGTTTTTGTCACTGTAAATAGAAAATAAACCGCACCTTTTTGATTTTGAAAACCACAACCTCCGTCTGCTGGGCCTGTTTTTGGGTGGGGAGCCCATCCCGGGGGTCACACATACCCGCTGCCGAGCTAGCCCCCTCACAGTTGGTGGAGAACCAGTGGCAGTTTTTTTTTAAGCCAGCATGGAGGAGATACTGAAACAGCTGGCTCTAGCAAATGCCAATCAACAGCAGACAAATGCAGGTTTGCAAAGGAGCCTTGCAGCCCAGCAGCAAGCTCATCAACAGAGCCTTGCAACTTTACAACAGAGTCTGGAGGCTCAGCAACAAGCCCAACAGCAATCTGAGGCCCGCTTCATAGACCTGTTGCAGAAGCAAGAGCAGAGACTACAACAACAGATGGAAGCAGTAATGCAGCAACGTCCGCAGACCGGTGAGGAAAGCCGTCCCACTAATACCGCGTCCTTTGGGGTGAGTCGTTTATTGACAAAAATGACTGGAGAGGATGATCCAGAGGTATTTTTGACCACATTTGAAAGGACCGCTGAAAGAGAAAAGTGGCCTGAGGAGCAGTGGGCTGGACTGGTGGCTCCTCTGTTAACGGGTGAATCGCAGAAAGCTTACTATGACCTAGAGCCTGACCAAGCAAAAGACTATGTGATGCTAAAAGCTGAAATATTGGCAAGGCTGGGTGTCACCCTGGCTGTCCGGGCTCAGCGTGTGCATAACTGGACTTTCCAGCTTGGAAAACCCCCCAGGTCTCAAATGTATGATCTCATTCACCTGAGCAGAAAGTGGCTACAGCCAGAGACTTTGTCCGCACCAAAGATTGTGGAACGTGTTGTAATGGATCGGTTTTTGAGAGCTCTTCCTACTGCCATCCAAAAGTGGGTAAGCCATGGAGACCCAGAGACGGCCGATGGTCTTGTGGATCGTGTGGAGAAATACTTGGCTACAGAGAACCTGACGGCCTCTTCCAGAGACACTCGGACTTTCCACCCTAAGACCAGACCATCCCCAGGGGCGGATAAGATGATTCCAAGGGGTAAGGGTGGAGAGAGTGAGAGGGTGGGAGCTCTACCCCAAGTTTGGCGAGAACAGCCTGGGAAATCAGCGGCTCAAGAGGCGGCAAGAAGGATCATTTGCTACCGCTGCCGGCAAGCGGGACATATTGCAGCAAATTGCCCGGTTTTGGAGGAACCCATGCAGTGTGACTTTCTGACGGGCAGACGTCAGTCGCTGTGTGCGACAGTCGCATGCACTGCCATTCGGGGAACTGAGAAACATTTATGCAAAATGTGTATTAATGGTAGAAATGTTGTGGTATTGCTGGATTCAGGTAGCCTTGTGACCCTGATAAAGGCTGAGTTAGTTAAAACAGAGGTCTCTGGGAATAGCAAGGTAGCCGTTATTTGTGTGCATGGGGACACCCGAGAGTATCCAGTGACTACAGTGTGTTTCGAGACCCCCAAAGGTACCCTTTCTCATCCAGTGGGCTTAGTGTCTCAGTTACCGCATGACGCCATTGTGGGAAGGGATTTTCCGAAGTTCTGGGAACTGTGGGATGATCATGAGCCCCCCACTGGTGCCCCTATGTACCAGGAATATGATAGCCAGAACTCCTCTGAGAGTGGTGAGGACTCTCCCGAATTTCCCTTGTCAGTATTGGCAGGGGAGACTCAAGAAACTGGAGAGGAGCCCACCTCCTCAGACGAAAACCTACCGTCTGTGGAGTTTTCTGATCTTGAGGTTCACAGGGAAAACTTTGCCACAGAACAGTTGAAAGACCCCGCCCTAATAAAGGCACGGGAAAACGTAGTGAAAATAGATGGCGAGTTAGTGAACCCAGATAAAACCTGCACTTACCCATACTTCAGCGTAGAGAAGGACCTACTGTATCGGGTGGCAAAAAGGGCAGAAGAAACCGTTGAGCAGCTGGTGGTGCCCAAACCTTACAGGAAGTTGGTGTTGGAGTTGGCCCATGGGCACATTCTTGGAGGTCATCTGGGGACAGAGAAAACCCGAGAGAGGGTATTACAGAGATTCTATTGGCCTGGGGTGATGAAGGACATAGAAAATTATTGTTCCTCCTGCCCTGTGTGTCAGAGGTCGGCCCCGATGCCACACTTCCGTAGCCCGCTGGTCCCTCTACCCATCATTGAGGTCCCGTTTGAGAGAATCGCAATGGATTTGGTAGGTCCTATAATCAAGTCCGCTAGGGGGCACCAGTACATATTGGTTATAATGGACTATGCCACCCGTTATCCAGAAGCGATCCCTCTCAGAAATACCTCGGCCAAAACCATAGCCAAAGAGCTATCTCTTGTTTTTAGCCGGGTGGGTATTTGTAAAGAACTGCTTACGGACCAAGGTACACCCTTTATGTCCCGGGTTATGAAGGAGCTGTGTAAATTGTTCAAAGTGACGCAATTACGTACATCTGTGTATCACCCCCAAACCGATGGGCTGGTTGAAAGATTCAACAAAACCCTAAAACAAATGTTGAAGAAAGTGGTGGATAGGGATGGAAAGGATTGGGACTGTCTACTTCCTTATTTGATGTTTGCTATTAGGGAGGTGCCCCAATCCTCTACGGGATTCTCCCCCTTTGAGTTACTGTATGGGAGACACCCAAGAGGGCTGTTGGATATTGCCAAGGAAACTTGGGAAAGTGAGAGTTCTCCCCACAGGAGTGTGATTGAGCATGTCGCCCTGATGCAAGATCGAATTGCACAGGTAATGCCCATCGTGAAGGAACATTTGGCCCAAGCGCAGTTGGCACAGCAGAGAGTGTACAACCGTGGAGCCAAGACCCGTACCTTTTCCCCGGGGGATAGGATATTGGTACTTGTCCCTACGGTTGAAAGTAAATTCCTTGCCAAATGGCAAGGCCCCTACGAGATAATGGAAAAAGTGAGCGAAGTGAATTACAAGGTCAGACAACCAGGAAGGCGAAAGCCCGAACAGATCTATCACGTTAATCTGTTGAAAGCCTGGAGGGATAGAGAGTCCCTAGTCGCAGACACTTGGTCACCAGCTCAAACTGGTTGCGTGATTCCTGAGGTTGGAATCGCAGCCACCTTGTCACAACCCCAACAACAGGAGGTTAAGGAGTTTGTGCTTCGCAACAAGGAGGTATTCTCTGAGCTGCCGGGACAAACATCTGGGGTAGAGCATGACATTATTACCCCGCCCGGTGAAAGGGTGAAGTTAAAACCCTATCGGATCCCAGAGGCCCGACGGGAGGCAATACGGGAGGAAGTACAGAAAATGCTGAACTTAGGGGTGATAGAGGAGTCCCAAAGTGATTGGTCTAGTCCCATTGTGTTGGTGCCTAAACCGGATGGGAGCTGGCGATTTTGTAACGATTTTCGTCAGTTGAACAAAGTTACAAAATTTGACACCTACCCCATGCCACGTATAGATGAGTTGATCGACCGGCTGGGAACAGCCCGATACATGACGACTCTTGACCTCACAAAAGGGTATTGGCAAATCCCCCTGGCCAAGTCAGCCAAAGAGAAAACCGCATTTGTAACCCCAGACGGGGCGTTCCAATATAAAAGAATGCCGTTCGGGTTACAGAATGCGCCGGCCACATTCCAGCGGAAAATGGACCAGATGCTGAGGCCCCATCGGAAGTATGCTGCGGCTTACCTGGATGACGTAATTGTCCATAGCACAGATTGGGCCTCACATCTGCCAAAAGTGCAAGCAGTCCTGGACTCTGTTCGGGAAGCAGGGTTTACGGCTAACCCCAAGAAGTGTACCATTGGGCAGGAGGAGGCCAAATATCTTGGGTACACCATTGGGAGGGGAGTAATAAAACCCCAACTCAACAAAGTCGAGGCCATCCAGAGTTGGCCACGTCCCAACAGCAAGAAGCAGGTACGAGCCTTTCTGGGAATCGCTGGGTATTATCGGCGATTCATTCCCCACTTTGCTTCTAAGGCTGTGCCCCTAACCAACCTGACGAAGGGGAAAGGGTCGGTCATGATTAAATGGACCCCCGAGGCTGAGGCAGCATTCCAATTCTTGAAACAAGCCTTATGTAGCCAGCCAGTGTTGTACTCACCCGACTTCTCTAAAGACTTTGTCGTACAAAGTGATGCGTCAGATGTGGGGTTAGGAGCAGTATTGTCCCAGGTCTGGAACGGGGAAGAGCACCCAGTCATTTACCTCAGCAGGAAGTTGAAGTCCCATGAGGTAAATTACGCCACCGTTGAAAAGGAGTGTTTAGCGGTGAAGTGGGCTCTAGATTCCCTTCGGTACTACCTGCTAGGTAGGCACTTTGACATGGTTACGGATCACGCTCCGTTAAAGTGGATGGCTCAAAACAAGGAAACAAATAGAAGAGTGAATAGGTGGTTCCTGGCCCTCCAGGAATTCAACTTCACAGTAAAGCATCGCCCTGGCGTTCAAATGGGGAATGTGGATGCTTTGTCTCGAGTACATGAATGCCTGATTGCTGGTGTTCCAACCCCGAGGTTAAAACAAGAGGGGGGGGTATGTGACAGCAGGAAGGTAAAGTCACCTGGTTGCATCCAGGGGGGTAGATATATTTCGCCCAGATTCAGGCTTTACGCCGATTTATACAGCTAGGTGGAGAGTTGTATAAGCCCAGCTGAGACTAGTGGGCTCATTGATGACTCATACCTCTAGGGAGAGGGCTGGGCGTCGTGCAGACAGGGAGTTGATGAGTCCAGCTGAACCTTGTCAGCTCATTTAGGCCTCTATAAGAAAGCCCAGCTTCATTAGATGTTAGCTCATGCCTGGAAGCAGACCTGTGTGGACTGTCTAGGGAGAGTGAACCCCTGTGCGGTGAGAGAAAGCCTGTGTGGCTATATTTTGCTTGGACATTTAAAACCAGGGACTAGGACAGCACTAGGCTGATCCCAGTCGTTAGTTAGGAAACCTGTAAGTTTAGTCAGAGGTCAAGTTGACCAGGATTTATTTTGTGTTTGTTTTTTTTGCCTTGCTGTGTTTTTGTCACTGTAAATAGAAAATAAACCGCACCTTTTTGATTTTGAAAACCACAACCTCCGTCTGCTGGGCCTGTTTTTGGGTGGGGAGCCCATCCCGGGGGTCACACATACCCGCTGCCGAGCTAGCCCCCTCACAGTAGGGACAGTGTCAGTTTCTTTCACTCTGCAAGTCCTTGTTTCCAGGGACCTGGAAGGACAGTGAGTGAATTGTCCTTGTGCTATATTGTGATTAAAAAAACATTTATTCTAGGGACAGAAAACTGTAGGTAGGGAGAGTGTCAGTTTCTTTCACTCTGCAAGTCCTTGTTTCCAGGGACCTGTAAGGACAGTGAGTGAATTGTCCTTGTGCTATATTGTGCTTAAAAAAAACATTTATTCTAGGGACAGAAAACTGTAGGTAGGGAGAGTGTCAGTTTATTTCACTCTGCAAGTCCTTGTTTCCAGGGACCTGGAAGGACAGTGAGTGAATTCTCCTTGTGCTATATTGTGCTTAAAAAAAACATTTTTTCTAGGGACAGAAAACTGTAGGTAGGGACAGTGTCAGTTTCTTTCACTCTGCAAGTCCTTGTTTCCAGGGACCTGTAAGGACAGTGAGTGAATTGTCCTTGTGCTATATTGTGATTAAAAAAAACATTTTTTCTAGGGACAGAAAACTGTAGGTAGGGAGAGTGTTTTTTTTCTTTCACTCTGCAAGTCCTTGTTTCCAGGGACCTGTAAGGACAGTGAGTGAATTGTCCTTGTGCTATATTGTGCTTAAAAAAAACATTTATTCTAGGGACAGAAAACTGTAGGTAGGGAGAGTGTCAGTTTATTTCACTCTGCAAGTCCTTGTTTCCAGGGACCTGGAAGGACAGTGAGTGAATTGTCCTTGTGTTATATTGTGATTAAAAAAAACATTTTTTCTAGGGACAGAAAACTGTAGGTAGGGAGAGTGTTTTTTTTCTTTCACTCTGCAAGTCCTTGTTTCCAGGGACCTGTAAGGACAGTGAGTGAATTGTCCTTGTGCTATATTGTGCTTAAAAAAAACATTTATTCTAGGGACAGAAAACTGTAGGTAGGGAGAGTGTCAGTTTATTTCACTCTGCAAGTCCTTGTTTCCAGGGACCTGTAAGGACAGTGAGTGAATTGTCCTTGTGCTATATTGTGCTTAAAAAAACATTTATTCTAGGGACAGAAAACTGTAGGTAGGGAGAGTGTCAGTTTATTTCACTCTGCAAGTCCTTGTTTCCAGGGACCTGGAAGGACAGTGAGTGAATTGTCCTTGTGTTATATTGTGATTAAAAAAAACATTTTTTCTAGGGACAGAAAACTGTAGGTAGGGAGAGTGTTTTTTTTCTTTCACTCTGCAAGTCCTTGTTTCCAGGGACCTGTAAGGACAGTGAGTGAATTGTCCTTGTGCTATATTGTGCTTAAAAAAAACATTTATTCTAGGGACAGAAAACTGTAGGTAGGGAGAGTGTCAGTTTATTTCACTCTGCAAGTCCTTGTTTCCAGGGACCTGGAAGGACAGTGACTGAATTGTCCTTGTGCTATATTGTGATTAAAAAAAACATTTATTCTAGGGACAGAAAACTGTAGGTAGGGAGAGTGTCAGTTTATTTCACTCTGCAAGTCCTTGTTTCCAGGGACCTGTAAGGACAGTGAGTGAATTGTCCTTGTGCTATATTGTGATTAAAAAAAACATTTTTTCTAGGGACAGAAAACTGTAGGTAGGGAGAGTGTTTTTTTTCTTTCACTCTGCAAGTCCTTGTTTCCAGGGACCTGTAAGGACAGTGAGTGAATTGTCCTTGTGCTATATTGTGATTAAAAAAAACATTTATTCTAGGGACAGAAAACTGTAGGTAGGGAGAGTGTCAGTTTATTTCACTCTGCAAGTCCTTGTTTCCAGGGACCTGGAAGGACAGTGAGTGAATTGTCCTTGTGTTATATTGTGATTAAAAAAAACATTTTTTCTAGGGACAGAAAACTGTAGGTAGGGAGAGTGTTTTTTTTCTTTCACTCTGCAAGTCCTTGTTTCCAGGGACCTGTAAGGACAGTGAGTGAATTGTCCTTGTGCTATATTGTGCTTAAAAAAAACATTTATTCTAGGGACAGAAAACTGTAGGTAGGGAGAGTGTCAGTTTATTTCACTCTGCAAGTCCTTGTTTCCAGGGACCTGGAAGGACAGTGACTGAATTGTCCTTGTGCTATATTGTGATTAAAAAAAACATTTATTCTAGGGACAGAAAACTGTAGGTAGGGAGAGTGTCAGTTTATTTCACTCTGCAAGTCCTTGTTTCCAGGGACCTGGAAGGACAGTGACTGAATTGTCCTTGTGCTATATTGTGATTAAAAAAAACATTTATTCTAGGGACAGAAAACTGTAGGTAGGGAGAGTGTCAGTTTATTTCACTCTGCAAGTCCTTGTTTCCAGGGACCTGGAAGGACAGTGAGTGAATTGTCCTTGTGTTATATTGTGATTAAAAAAAACATTTTTTCTAGGGACAGAAAACTGTAGGTAGGGAGAGTGTTTTTTTTCTTTCACTCTGCAAGTCCTTGTTTCCAGGGACCTGTAAGGACAGTGAGTGAATTGTCCTTGTGCTATATTGTGATTAAAAAAAACATTTTTTCTAGGGACAGAAAACTGTAGGTAGGGAGAGTGTTTTTTTTCTTTCACTCTGCAAGTCCTTGTTTCCAGGGACCTGTAAGGACAGTGAGTGAATTGTCCTTGTGCTATATTGTGCTTAAAAAAAACATTTATTCTAGGGACAGAAAACTGTAGGTAGGGAGAGTGTCAGTTTATTTCACTCTGCAAGTCCTTGTTTCCAGGGACCTGGAAGGACAGTGACTGAATTGTCCTTGTGCTATATTGTGATTAAAAAAAACATTTATTCTAGGGACAGAAAACTGTAGGTAGGGAGAGTGTCAGTTTATTTCACTCTGCAAGTCCTTGTTTCCAGGGACCTGGAAGGACAGTGACTGAATTGTCCTTGTGCTATATTGTGATTAAAAAAAACATTTATTCTAGGGACAGAAAACTGTAGGTAGGGAGAGTGTCAGTTTATTTCACTCTGCAAGTCCTTGTTTCCAGGGACCTGGAAGGACAGTGAGTGAATTGTCCTTGTGTTATATTGTGATTAAAAAAAACATTTTTTCTAGGGACAGAAAACTGTAGGTAGGGAGAGTGTTTTTTTTCTTTCACTCTGCAAGTCCTTGTTTCCAGGGACCTGTAAGGACAGTGAGTGAATTGTCCTTGTGCTATATTGTGATTAAAAAAAACATTTTTTCTAGGGACAGAAAACTGTAGGTAGGGAGAGTGTTTTTTTTCTTTCACTCTGCAAGTCCTTGTTTCCAGGGACCTGTAAGGACAGTGAGTGAATTGTCCTTGTGCTATATTGTGCTTAAAAAAAACATTTATTCTAGGGACAGAAAACTGTAGGTAGGGAGAGTGTCAGTTTATTTCACTCTGCAAGTCCTTGTTTCCAGGGACCTGGAAGGACAGTGACTGAATTGTCCTTGTGCTATATTGTGATTAAAAAAAACATTTATTCTAGGGACAGAAAACTGTAGGTAGGGAGAGTGTCAGTTTCTTTCACTGTGAAAGTCCTTGTTTCAAGGGACAGAGAAGGACACCTGAAGGTAGCCCTTATTGCTTTTTTCCCATCTCCCTGCAGGCCATCTATTAGAATGTCTGGAAGGCAAACAAGGAGAGGCAGACAGTCAGGAGGCAATAAAAGAGGGCAAGCAGGCTCTGTGTCTGGGGGCAACAGTGCTGGTCGTGGACGCGGTGCATTGTCATCAGCACATGGCCATGGGACACGCTTGTCCTTCTTTTCGGCAGCTGGACATGTTGAGCCACATCATGCCGAAGACTTGGTAGAGTGGATGACCAAGCCCTCCTCCTCCTCCTCATCCTCTCTCACCCAGGCTCAGGGTACTGGAAAAGCAGCTGCCAAAGCGTCGTCTTCCCTGGTATCAATGTCAGACAAATCATCAGTCACTCCTTCCCTAGACCCACCATGTCCTCCTCCTGAGGAGTCCCCCGAACTGTTTCAGCACAGTGTTGGGTACATGCTCCAGGAGGATGCCCAGCGTTTCGAAGGGTCTGATGATGAAACCCAGCTAGAGGAAGGCAGTAGCGTGAGAGCAGACAGAGGGGATGCTCAAGAAGGACACCAATCTGGCAGTCATGTTCCAGCAGCTGCAGCATACTGCCAGATTGGCTCCAGTGATGAGGAGGGAGGGGATGATGAGGTCACTGACTCCACGTGGGTGCCTAATAGGAGAGAGGAGGAGGAGGAGGATGAGGAGGAGGCACATCTCCAACGAGGCAGGATGCCCTTTGGTGGCCAGCGTAAGGGCAGTACACCGACGGAATCACACCGCAGAGCTCCGCCTGTGCAGGGCGCTGCCTCTGCCCGTCATTCAAAAAGTTCTTTGGTGTGGGCCTTTTTTGAGGCTAGTGCATCAGATCGCACAGCTGCTGTTTGCAACATATGTCTCAAGCGTATATCGCGTGGCCAAAACATCAGCCGCTTGGGTACCACATGCCTGACCAGACATATGTTGACCTGCCATGCAGCTCGTTGGCAAGCCTACCTCAAAGACCCACACCAAAGAACAAAGCGGACCTCTCCTTGCACCGCATCAGCTGGGATCTCCAACCCCACTATAACTTCAGTCCTCTCTGAAACATGCACTGAGAGGAATGAAGGTGTAGAATTAGGTGTGTCACAGCCAAGTACTTGCGGCCACTCTGCTAGCAGTACACCGACGTCCGATTCTAGCAGGCAAATTTCCCTGCCCCAGCTGCTGGACCGTCGAAAGAAGTTCACTCCCAGCCATCCACATGCCCAGCGGTTGAATGCTAGCTTGGCTAAATTGCTAGCGCTTCAACTGCTGCCTTTTCAGTTGGTAGACTCGGCCCCCTTCCGTGAGTTTGTGCAATGTGCAGTTCCTCAGTGGCAGGTTCCCAAACGCCACTTTTTCTCACGGAAGGCTATTCCGGCTCTCTACCGGCATGTGGAAGGCAATGTCTTGGCCTCGCTGGACAGGGCGGTCAGCGGTAAGGTGCATATTACCGCTGACTCATGGTCCAGCAGGCATGGACAGGGACGTTACCTTTCTTTCACGGCCCATTGGGTCACTCTTTTGGCAGCTGGGAAGGATTCAGGACAAGGTGCAGTAGTGTTGGAGGTTGTCCCACCGCCACGCCTCCAAAATGCTACTACTGGTTGTGACACACCTCTCTCCTCCACCCCCTCCTCTTCTTCTTCCTCCATGGCCTCTTCCTGTGGTTTGTCCTATGAACCAGCGGTGCTCCGTAGCCGTTCACGGGGCTACGCAAGTACGCAGGCAAAAAGATGCCATGCCGTGCTTGCGCTGGTGTGTTTGGGGGACAGAAGCCACACTGGGGCAGAGGTCCTGTCTGCTCTGCAGGGCCAGGCCGAGAGGTGGTTGACGCCACGCCAGCTTAAGCCAGGAATGGTGGTTTGCGACAATGGCACCAACCTCCTCTCCGCCCTCCGACAGGGACAACTGACCCATGTGCCCTGTGTGGCTCACGTCCTTAACCTGGTGGTGCAGCGCTTCTTGGGCAGGTACCCGGGCTTACAGGATGTCCTGAGGCAGGCCAGGAAAGTCTGTGTGCATTTCCGCAGATCTTATAATGCCAGTGCTCGCCTGGCTGAGCTGCAAAAGGAGTTGAACCTGCCCAAGAACCGCCTTATATGTGACATGCCCACCAGGTGGAACTCAACGTTGGCCATGCTGCAGCGGCTGCACACGCAGCAGAGGGCCATCAATGAGTACCTGTGCGACTACGGCACCAGGACAGGGTCAGGGGAGCTTGGTTTTTTTTCTCCACGCCAGTGGGGCATGATCAGGGATGCATGCACTGTCCTGGCACCATTTGAGGAGGCCACGAGGATGGTGAGCAGTGACAGTGCATGCATCAGTGACACTGTACCTCTTGTCCACCTGTTGGAGCACACGCTGCGTGGAATAATGGACAGGGCACTTGAGGCAGAACAGAGGCAGGAAGAGGAGGACTTCCTTGCCTCTCAAGGCCCCCTTTACCCAGACAGTGTTCCTTCTGTCCCACCCATCGCACAGGAAGAGGAGGAGGAGGAGGAGGAGGAGGAGGAGGAGGAGGAGGATTGTGTCAGCATGGAGGTGGAGGCTGGCACTCAGCATCATCAGCAGCAGTCTTTTAGGGATGATTTACAGTCCCAAGAAACCAGTGGACTTGTACGTGGCTGGGAGGAGGTGGCTGCGGATCATGTCGTCCTTAGTGACCCAGAGGACTCCGGAGCGAATGCCTCAGCAAACCTACGCTGCATGGCCTCCCTGATCCTGCAAAGTCTGCGGAAGGATCCTCGTATTCTTCGGATCAAGGAGAGGGACCATTACTGGCTGGCCACTCTCCTTGATCCACGGTACAAGGGTAAGGTTGCGGACCTTATGTTACCGTCGCAGAGGGAGCAGAGGATGAGACAACTCCGGGAGGCCTTGCAGAAAGGTCTGTGCAACGCGTTCCCAGAGACTGGGAGGTTGCAAACTCCTGGTCCTGGACAACGAGTTGCTGAGGCTTCGGCCAGTCAAAGAAGGAGCGGTGGGGAAGGTGGCCGTCTGACCGATGCGTTCAGACAATTCTTTAGTCCGCAGCCCCAAAGTATGATCGGTTCCAGCAACCATCGCCAGCGTCTGATAAACATGGTGCAGGAATATCTAGGGGCAAGGTCAGACTTGGACACCTTCCCCACCGAAAATCCTCTGGCTTACTGGGTCTTGAGGATGGATCACTGGCCAGAGCTTGCACAGTATGCAATTGAGCTACTGGCCTGTCCTGCATCCAGCGTTCTTTCGGAACGCACATTCAGTGCTGCTGGAGGATTTGTCACGGATCACAGGGTGCGCCTGTCCACCGACTCGGTTGATCGACTGACTTTCATCAAGATGAACCAGTCTTGGATCACCACCAGCTACCACACACCTGATGCTGATATAACAGACTAATTGATTTTAACATGTCACATCCCTTCAAGACTGATGCTGATGCTGAGTGCCTGTGCTGTTATGTTGACTGGCTATCCTCCTCCTCCGAGTCCTCAATGATACGATTGATGATGATAGCTTGTAAGATCATTTTTGTTTATGGGTGCCGCCACCAGTGCCTAACGCCCAATTTTTCAGCCCCTGTTTAACAGGGGCGTGTAATTACAATTTTTGAAGCAATACTTTGCAACAGGGCTCATTGCTGTGCTCCAAGTACAGTATCTGTGAGGAGTTGCAGTGTTGTGCCACCAGTGCCTAACGCCCAATTTTTCAGCCCCTGTTTAACAGGGGCGTGTAATTACAATTTTTGAAGCAATACTTTGCAACAGGGCTCATTGCTGTGCTCCAAGTACAGTATCTGTGAGGAGTTGCAGTGTTGTGCCACCAGTGCCTAAGGCCCAATTTTTCAGCCCCTGTTTAACAGGGGCGTGTCATTACAATTTTTGAAGCAATACTTTGCAACAGGGCTCATTGGTGTGCTCCAAGTACAGTATCTGTGAGGAGTTGCAGTGTTGTGCCACCAGTGCCTAAGGCCCAATTTTTCAGCCCCTGTTTAACAGGGGCGTGTCATTACAATTTTTGAAGCAATACTTTGCAACAGGGCTCATTGCTGTGCTCCAAGTACAGTATCTGTGAGGGGTTGCAGTGTTGTGCCACCAGTGCCTAAGGCCCAATTTTTCAGCCCCTGTTCAACAGGGGCATGTAATTACAATTCTTGATCTAATAATTCACAGCAGGGCCCATTGCTGCACCCACCAAGAGTAACTGTCAGGGCTTACAGTGTTGTGGCACCAGCACCACCATCAAAGGCCCAATTTTTACTACCACTGTTCAACAATTATATGTAATTAAAATTCCTGATATAATAGTTGACAGCAGGGCGTTCCAGCACCAACCAAGAGTAACTGTGAGTGCTTACAGTGTTGTGCCAACACCAACAACTAAGGGGCCTATTTCTGCAGAGTATATACGGCAGGTCCCTACTTTCAAACATCCAACTTACAAACGACTCCTACTTGCAAACGCAAGAAGACAACAGGAAGTGAGAGGAAATCTACCACTAGGAAGGAAAATTCTCTCCTGTAAGAATAAATATGGGAGAAAGGTGTCTCCTCTGTACTGATGCTTTATCAGCAATCCTTGTTTCAAGAAAAACACCACATTTCAAAAACAGTTGTCATTGGGACGGAAAGTGAGGTGAAATGTTCTGAACAGGGGCACAGACAGCAAAACAAATGTTACAGGGGTGATAACCCTTACCTATGTTTTCCAAAAAGTTTAAAAATAGATTTTTGGTCTGGAGCTACACTTCAACAATGTACCTGTTCAAAATTACAAACAGACTCTACATAAGAACAAACCTACAGTCCCTGTCTTGTATGCACCGCCTGTATAGGGCTGTTCAGAGTATATAGGGCCTTTTTTATTTTATGTGCGGGGTTCCCCTTAATATCCATACAAGACCCAAAGGGGCTGGTAATGGGCTGGGGTAGGGGGGGGGGTCATGGGGTAGCTATGCCATTTTTCTTAAAGAATTTCATCCATATTACCGGGACCAGACATTACATTAAAGCCGCAAGCAGTTTTAAATGGCTTTTTTTTCCTTTAGAAGTGTCATTTTGTGCAGGGACAGTTCTAAACACGGGAAACACGTGGCACTTCACAGGCATACTTTAGACACCCCCCAGGTACGATATTTAAAGGAATATTTGACTTTTTTTTTTTCACTTTATGCATCATTAAAATGACTGCTCCCGAAAAACGACCGTTTTTAAAACTTCTTTTTGCATTGATACATGTCCCCTGGTGCAGAACCCGGGTTCCCAAACCCTTTTTAGGACAATAACATGCATAATAGTTGTTATAATTAGCACTTTAGAATTCGAACGTTCGCATCCATTGTATTTAATAGGGTTCTAATGTTCGTTCGAACTTTCGGTCCGTTCGCGGGTTCTGGTGCGAACCGAACCCGGGGGTGTTCGGCTCATCACTAATCATGGCGCAAGATGCTTAGTTAATGCCCCTAAATTGTATTTAGTCAGTGTGTGTGTTTCCTACAGATGGATCCAGTAACAGAAATCCCCCGGAGAGATGTCCCCGTCCTCTGTATTCCTCGGATTCCATGCAGGAACAACACAAGATACCACCAGCTGATCAGGTAAATGGAAACCAAAACATTTAAAACCACCTTTTTTTATTAACCCATAAAACTCTACCCCTCCCATTACAGCAACTGTACCCCATTGGCTTAGCGAACAAAATGTAGGTGCTGTCACCTTTGTGCTTTGCTTAATTTTTACTGCAACACATTTGGAGTAGAGCTTTTCTTAAGTGCTAAGTGCTATGTTTTATTGTTCACTTTATACCCATTAGACCAAGGTGGGAGGAAACTAAAATGTTCAGTGCAAGACTTATGCTGTGTACACACGATCGATTTTCTCGACGGTGAAAACACTGTTGAGAAAATCGACAGGAAAAACGAGGAATGGCTTGGTCCCCTACACACGGCCGGTTTTCCTGACATTTTTTCTCTTGGTCGAGAAAAACGACCATGTGTAGGCTCCCTGGCAGTGTTTCCCTATGGGAAAACTGCAGCGGAAAAAAATTACGTGAATCACGACGAGAAAAATTAGAGCATGTTCTAATTTTTCTCGTCGTGATTCTTGCCGTTTTTCTCGTCGGGAAAAATGATGAAAGGCAAACACACGGTCGTTTTTCTCGTCAAAGAGAAAAAAAAAATTTCCTGACGAGAAAACTGGTCGTGTGTATGCGGCATAAAGCCTTGTACACACGCTTAGATTTTTGGACAACCGAACATCTGTTTTTTGTGGCTTGCTAGTCTCATGTTGAAAGTGCAGAGGTTACTCACAATTACGAAAATTTATAGTCTGCACATCCAGCTTTTGTCTGACGAAAAAACGAACTCCGCTGTCGAAAAGCACCATATTAACAATCCGAAAATCGGGGTACGAATTTTTCCATCTGATTTTCGTATCGTGCTGGGTTCCCTGCATCCAATTCGCAATAGCAGGAGATTTTGACCGGCTCTCTATGGAGCCGGTTCACATATCTCTGCTGCGGCTCCTGTGCGAATTTGCACAGGAGCCCTATGCATTTTTTAGTCCATTTCAGGTCCGAATTCAGCCAAAAATTCGGGCTGAAATCGGACCTAAAATGGTGAACCAGAATGCATCGGACCCCTGCTGTGAGCCGCATGCGCCGATATTGTGAACCCAGCCTAAAACTTGTTATGACATGAGTTCCTCAGCATATCTGCCTTTACTGTGCCTTTACTTTACTTAATGGAACTCTAGCTAAGGAATTCAGTTTTATTCTTGTGTAGGTTACACTGAAGGTAAACCAGATCGATTATAAAACTGAAGTTAAAGAGGAAGAAGAAGATCCATATGTGATGGGTGATGAGCCATGTAAGGAGGAGGAAATACCTCCAGAGATCAGCACAGGTGAGTAATAAACACTAAATCCAGAGAAGAGTCCCAGATTCTCCTTGTTCAGTCACTATAACAATCATTTATTTCCCCCCCCCCCCCCTCCTCTTTCAGTAGACCAGGTGTGTCAAACTCGATTTCACTGCGGGCCACATCAGCAGTTTGGTTGCCCTTAAAGGGCCAGTGGTATCTGGGGTGTGCTACATACAACGTGCAGGGTTCAAGAGTGTATTACGTTCAGAGTGCAAATTTCAGGATTATGCTACGTACAGAGTGCAAAGTTCAGGAGTGTGTTATGTTCAGAGACAACACAAAGGGGTTAACCAAGCACACTCAAGATAAAGGTGTATGCAAACTGATATGGAGGCAGAGGGAAAGTGATTGGGAGAATGATAAACGTGTTTAGTTCATGACATATTAGTCCATACATGTACAATAACAAGTCCGCAAAGAAGGCTGCCAGCTAACAGATAGAAGTGATTTGGAATAGCAAAAAAGAAAACAAGAAGCAGCGCCTTCTGAGCGTAGCAGTCAATTAAAATTTAATAAAGATAAAACCAAATGCAAGTATTACACTCACAAACGAACAAATTTAAGAGGCTGCTACGCTCAGAAGGCGCTGCTTCTTGTTTTCTTTTGTTTTCTATTATGTTCAGAGTGCAGAGTTCAGGATTATGCTACGTACAGAGTGCAGAGTTCAGAAGTGTGTTACGGTCAGATAGCAGAGTTCAGGATTAGGGATGAGCCGAACACCTCCCGGTTCGGTTCGCAGCAGAACATGCGAACAGGCAAAAAATTTGTTCGAACACGCGAACACCATTAAAGTCTATGGGACACGAACATGAAAAATCAAAAGTGCTAATTTTAAAGATTAATATGCAAGCTATTGTCATAAAAAGTGTTTGGGGACCCGGGGACATGTATCAATGCAAAAAAAAGTTTTAAAAATTGAAGTTTTTTCGGGAGCAGTGATTTTAATAATGCTTAAAGTGAAACAATGAAAGTGAAATATCCCTTTAAATTTCGTACCTGGGGGGTGTCTATAGTATGTCTGTAAAGTAGCACATGTTTCCCGTGCAATGCATGAATCTATGTATTGTTGATTGAAGGGTGCAGGAGAGAGGAGGCGGCACTCCTGCGCCCACTATGGACGCACCGCCACTGGTATTACATACCATATGTGTACATGGTATTAAGTCTTCAGGTCTGAAGAAGGAGCATGCATGCACCGAACGCGTGTCTCTACGACCACGCCCACCTCTGGCTCTCCGTCCCTCTGGTAACGTTTGGTTCTTTCCTCCATCCACTTCCGGCAATGTGAGACGCTGCAGACCCCAGACCCCAGCTCTCCACCTGGATGGAACCACGAGATGTGGCTGATCTTGATGCTGTTTTTATCTTGCTATCCTGTCAGTGCACCTTATATTAAAGCGTGACTGTTTTAACCCTATACTGCACTTAGGTCCTGCTCTCTCTTGCTATGTACAGAGTACAGAGTATAGGGGTGCACTGTGTAAAGTGTGCAGGGTTAAGGGGTGCACTATGTACAGAGTGCAGGGTTCAGAATGCAGGGTTTAGGGGTGCGCTATGTACAGAGTGCAGAGTATAGAGGTGCACTGTGTAAAGAGTGCAGGGTTAAGGGGTACACTAAGTACAGAGTAAAGGATTCAGAATGCAGGGTTTAGGGGTGCGCTGTGTACAGAGTGCAGAATTTAGGGATGTGCTGTGTACAGAGTGCAGAGTTTAGGTATGCGCCGTGTACAGAGTGCAGAGTTTAGGGGTGCACTGTGTATCCCTAAACTGTTGATTGCAGAGATTGCAGAGATTGTGGCTGAAGTTGTAGACTCAATGGGTCAGGCAGAACATCAGGTCAGGAACCGAGATGATGAAGGATAGATCAGTCGAGGTTAAATGGGCACTCCACCAGGATTGCTGGTTCAGGATGTGTGGCTTGCCGGAGCTCCCAGCAGGCTTGAGATAGGAGCACACCGTGTCCACTAGAGCTGGAAAGAGGGGCAGCCAGCGCAGGCACTCAGAAGTAACATAAAACCAAACAGGAGACAGAAGTGTAGTCAGAAGAATAGCCGGAGTCAGCAACAAGCAGGCAATGAGGTACCAAAGCATCAGACAGAGCGATGTCAGGAGTAAGCTGAGGTCAGGAACCAATGATCAAGAGTATAAACAGGATCCAAGGTCAGGTCAATAACTACCCAGGTCACCAATGGATATCTTACAAGATTCAAGCAGGGCACAAGGAAACAGCTGAAGACCAGTCAGTGCTGAGCATCCTTTAACTACTTGAGGCCCGTGCTATAGCCAAATGATGGCTTTAGAGCGGACCTGAAAATCAGGGAGGCCGTCAATAGACGCGCTGTGATCACCCGAGTCACTGAGACACGAGTAATCACCGATCCGAGTAAGGGGCCGATCCCGACCTCTTACCACGTGATCATCTGTCAGCCAATGACAGCTGATCACGTGATGTAAACAAAGAATTGGTCATCGTTTTTTTTTCTCCTCACGCTGACAGCGTGAGGAGGAAAAAAAGCCGATCACCGGCTCTTTCACAAGGGACATTGGTCCCGAAGAGGAAGGAGGCAGATGTGCCTCATCAGTGCCAGCTGCCAGTGCCTGCCATTATAATAATAAATGCTACCTGCCAGTGCCCACAGTGCCACCTATCAATGCCCACAAGTGCCGCCAATCAGTGCCACCTAGCAATGCTGCCTATCAGTGTAACCTACCAGTGCCCATTATTGCCACCCATCAGTGCCCATCACTGCCACCTATCAGTGCCACCTATCAATGCCACCTATTAGTGCCACTTCTCAGTGCCCACCAGTGCCACCTATCAATGCCCTTCAGTGCCACCCATCAGTGCCACCTCTCAGTGCCGCCTATCAGTGCCCAAATCAGTATTTTAAAAAAAAATTAACAAAAAATAAAAACCGCAGAGGTTATCAAATACCACCAAAAGAAAGCTCTATTTGTGGGGAAAAAATTATAAAAATTTAATTTGGGTACAGCGTTGTATGGCCGCGTTGTATGGCCGCGCAATTGTCATTCAAAGTGCATCAGCGCTGAAAGCTGAAAATTGGTCTGGGCAGGAGGGGGGTTTAAGTGCCCAGTAAACAAGTGGTTAAATAGGCCTCCTGGCACCAATGGAGACTGTATGTGCACTCCCGTGAGTGCGCGTATTCCTGCACGCATGTGCATTCCTAGGAATATATGTGCCCCTGTGTACAATTCTCTGGGCAAAAGTATGCGCGTGTGTGTGCCCGACGTGTCACAGCAGCTTCCTGACAGCGTTATGTACAGAATGCAGGGTTTAGGGGTGCGCTGTGTACAGAGTGCAGGGTTCAGGGGTGGGCTGTGTACCAAGTGCAGGGTTCAGGGGAATGCTACATACGTAGTGCAGAGTTCAGGGGTGCGCTGTGCAGGTTGTGCACCTTGATTAAAATTTTTAATTTTTAATACAAAATGACCACACGGGGGTCAAAGTTGTATTTTGTAAAGAGAGCGTACTTTTGCCTTCCCATATAAAGCTGTAAATTTTCGACGTTTTTAAGCTGAAATTACAGATTGTTGAATGCATTTCTCTCACATACTCCACCTGCAGCAACTTTTTAATTCAGAAACTTAAAAAATTCGTTTTGTGACTCCTGTTTTCTCCCTTATTCTTTTTTCTGTAGATGGAAGATACAAAGTGTATGACAAGGAACAATGTGCTGTAAACAGCTCTTCAGGAAAAAACCCAGTAGCCCCAAATGTCCATCCAGCACCTTCCACTGCAAATCCATCAAATGATTCCTCTACGCTTGAGGGAGGTTTTACTGAGCACTCACATACTATCACCCATCATAGAAAGGTTGACACCTTCTTTTGTTCTGAGTATGGTGCACATCATACCCAGAAAGGACAAGCTGTTTTGCACCAGGAGAGTCACTCATCAGAGAAGCCATATTCCTGTCCTGAATGTGGAAAATGTTTTTCCTGGAAATCATCTCTCATCACTCATGAAAAAATTCACAAAGGAGAGAAGCCGTTCGCCTGTTCCGAATGTGGGAAATGTTTCCCTTGGAGGGCCTTCCTCCTCAAGCACCAGAAAACTCACTTGGCCGAAAAACCCTTTCCGTGTTCAGAGTGCGGCAAGAGTTTCTCTGAAATATTTCTTCTTCTGAGACATCAAAAAACCCACACAGGTGACAAACCCTTTGGCTGTTCTGAATGCGGGAAATGTTTTTCCCAGAAATCTGATTTTGAGAGGCATCTAAGGACCCACACGGGGGAGAGACCATATTTATGCTCTGAATGCAATAAGAGTTTTTCTCAGAAGGAGCAGCTTATTACCCATCAGAGAATTCACACGGGATTAATGCCCTATTTGTGTTCTGAGTGCGGGAAATGTTTTTCATTGAAAGCCCGTCTCGTCATACACCAGCGAACTCACACTGGCGAGAGTCCATATTCGTGTTCGGTGTGTGGGAAGGGTTTTAAAAACAAGTCAAATCTGTGTAGACATGAGAAGGTGCATACTGGTGATCGCCCACATTTATGTTCTGAATGCGGGAAATGCTTTAGCGATAAATCTGATTTGATTAGACATGAGCGAGTCCACACAGGTGCTCAGCCGTATTCCTGTTCTGAATGCGGGAAACGGTTCTCCTATAAGTCTACCCTGGTGTCGCATCTCAATATCCACAAGGTTCAAAAGTAAGGTGACCAGATTTTTTAAATAAAATTCGGGGACATTTTTTTTTTTTTGTACTAGTAATGGCGGCAATCAGCGACTCTCTGCCCGTCGCTGCCCGCCTCACAGCCTGTCAAGTCTTACTCTCTGGGCCCCGGCTACTACTGGGTGGGGAGCGGAGGAAGATCACTCCACCAGGGAAGGCAAGGAGATAAGCAGGCAGGCGGCTGGACGGGACTTGAGCCAAGGCAGAAGAACATGCAAGAGGAGCTGAATGGGCATGCGCCCGAAACTGAAGAAATATTCCCTCCGCTCCGACCAGCATATGATCATCAGAAAGGGGCACAGATAATTGAAAAAATACACCCCCTAAGATAATAGGAGTGGGGGTATGTAATTCAGATTTTTTTATTTTATTCTTCACTGACTGTCTTTGTAATTGCCCCAGCCCCTGTTCAAATCCAATCTGGGGACAAAACCGGGGACAGACTTGGTCCGGGGACAGTGTCCTCAATCCGGGGACTGTCCCCTGAAACCGGGGATGTCTGGTCACCCTATTCAAAAGGCTCCTACATCAGAATTTGACAGCTAAGAATGGGTATGCACACTGAGATTGATGCCTTTTCTTTTCATGCTTTTTTTTTTTAAATTCTTGCCTTCCTGTAGAACAACCCATCCACTCAAGCAGAAGATCCCATACCAAACCTATGCAATGTCTTATGCCGCGTACACACGACCGTTTTTAATGTCATTGAAAAAAACTGTGTTTTTCTGGACGTGATTCTTCTCAAGCCTGCCTTGCCTACACACTATCGTGGAAAAAAATGCTCAATTAAAGCGCGGTGACGTACAACACGTACGACGGAACTACAAAGGGGAAGTTCCATTCGGATGGCGCCACCCTTTGGGCTGCTTTTGCTGATCCTCGTGTTAGTAAAGCTTGGTGAGAGACGATTCGCGCTTTTCAGCCTCGTGCTCTTCAGTCCGTTACAGCGTGACGAATGTGCTATCTCCATTACGAACGCTAGTTTTACCAGAACGAGCGCTCCCGTCTCATCACTTGCTTCTGAGCATGCGCATTTTTTCACGTCGTTAAAGCCTACACACGGCTGTTTTTCATGAAGAGAAAAACGACAATGTGAAAAACACACACGATCATTTTTAATGACCAAATAAAAAAATGAAATTTTTCTCGTCATGAAAAACGGTCGTGTGTACGCGGCATCACTGTTTTCTTTAGAAACTTAAGACAACTTAATCACTAGAGAAATGAGGGGGGAGGGGGGGTCACAGGGCCCCAGGATTTTGAAGATGTCAATAAAGTGTCAAATCAAATAATTAAATACTGACTGGGCACAATAGATAAAAAAAATAGAATTTTTTATTACAAAAATTGTTTATATAAAAACACCAATGTAATGTACAACCATTATCAATTATATTAGTGCACAGCAACAGACACAGAGATGCCAGTGTACTCAACGTTTCGCTCTAGAGAGAGCTTAATCACTAGAGACTGCCATTCACTATCATACAGCAGGTCTTGACTTGATGTGTGGCTCCCAGGACACCAAGTCACTCTCTACCAGAACTAAGGGGCTGTCATGGACTCTCATCAGGAGTGCCTGACTATGCTCGCCCTTTCCGCCCAGCTCCACCAATCATAGAAACTGTACTACAGCCTCTATGAATGAAACAGGATCTATGAATGGAGGAGTTGGATGTATAAATCATCCGCCTGTCCTCTATTCATTGATCATGTTGCAATCATAGAAGCTATAGTAAAGGCTTCTATGAATGGAGCAGCTGGGGCAAAAGGGCAAGCATAGTCGGGCACTCTTGATGAGAGCCCATGACAGCGCCTCAGTTCTACCCAGAGCGGGTGTGCAGTGGCATGGACGGAGGAGGGTTTCATCTAACCAAAGAGGCTTTAGCACAAGGGATACATCCTATTGACTGTAAGGTACTGTGTGTTCATTATGCTGATTTTTGTGTTTTTTAACCTGTTGGTGCTGAGTGCACACAAATATGAGGCCTCTTGGCAACCGGGCCTTTGCGCCGAGTGGCTGCATATTTGCGTGCAATAGCGCCAACACAGCTATGCCCAAGAGCACGCACTGTGTGCGCTCCTGGCGATTAATGATCATGTGACAGCCAATCACGGCGGTCACATAGCCATAAGCCCCATCCCACCTCCCGGCATTCTAAAGCCCTTAAAGGGCAGGCGAAAGCCGGCGCCAAGGGGTTAATTTGGCTGCACTTAGGCTTCAGTCCTTTCTGAAGGTTTTCTTTTAATGTGCTCCATTGAGAGAATTGAACCATTGACTTTGGTTTCAACCCCAAAGGAGCTTACAATCTAATGTTTATTGCACAGTCCCCACATATGTATGCAGTCTACAGTTTTGGTCACAAGCCAGCAAATCTTCCAGCATGTTTTCAGTTTATGGGAGCAAACCATGCCAACTTGACAAGTTCATATGGACGGCTTGGTGGGATTTGAGTCTGGGACCCCATTGCTGCATGGCAGGAATGTTCAGCACTCAGTCACTGTGCTGCCCCATATTGTAGGGTGACCAGACATCCCCGGTTTCCGGGGACAGTCCCCGGATTGAGGACACTGTCCCCGGACCAAGTCTGTCCCCGGTTTTGTCCCCGGATTGGATTTGAACAGGGGCTGGGGCAATTTCAAAGACAGTCAGTGCATAATAAAAATAAATCTGAATTACACCCCCCCCCCCGCTCCTACTAGCTTAGGGGGTGTATTTTTTTCCATTATCTGTGCCCCTTTCTGATGATCATGTGCTGGTCGAAGCGGAGGGAATATTTCTTCAGTTTTGGGTGCCCATTCAGCTCGCATGTTCTTCTGCCTTGGCTCAAGTCCTGGCTAGCCGCCTGCCTGCTTATCTCTTTGCCTTTCCTGGCGGAGTGATCTTCCTCCACTCCCACCCAGTAGTAGCCGGGGTCTGGAGAGTAAGACTTGACAGGCTGTGAGGCGGGCGGCGGCGACGGGCAGAGAGTCGCTGATTGGCGCCATTACTAGTAAAAATAAAAAAATATGTCCCCGGATTTCATTTAAAAAATCTGGTCACCTTACCATACTGAGCACACAGTAATACTATACTAGTATTATTTGTAATGGTCATATTATACTCTGTAGTCTTAAACTGTAGCTGTTACGATTGGGTGGACTGATTTCTTTCTATGGGCAATGTCCCAATTTATTAGACTGTGTGACCTACTATATATGCTTCAAGTGGAACGTATTAGAAACCATTCTATATTAGTATATTACCTGTATTGTATGTGCTACAGGCTAGTAGCCACGCTATATCAATTCACATAGACTGTATATGATGTATTCTGTATGTAAAACAACCATTGGACCTTTCCTAGGAGGGAGTTGTGTTTGTGTACTGTTTGGCTTACCTTTTAGACATGTGCTAAACATGAATAAATGTGTTAAAAACGATCAAATTGCTTATATTTTCTATAATTTATAGTTATATATTTTATCATATTTTTTTCAGTCTCTGAGTTTTCTGGCTTTACAGCGTATTTCCACGTTTGCAGGCAAATTCGAGAAAACCGCAACTATATAGCGGGGTCGATTTACTAAAACTGGAGAGTGCAAAATCTGGTGCAGCTGTGCATGGTAGCCAATCAGCTTCTAACTTTAGCTTGTTCATCTAAGCTTTGACAAAAAAACCTGGAAGCTGATTGTTTTCTTTGTATATCTTTTGCACTTTCCAGTTTTAGTAAATCAACCATAGTGTGTGTGTGTTCCCGTTCAAACAGCATGCCTACATTTTTTTTTTTTAAATACAGTTGTAGCGGGGTCTCTGTTAAGGCCCCAGGACTACGTTACCCAGAACCCCATTCGGCCCCAGGACGGAGGTTCCACCGCAGAGACTCATGGGAGGGGTTACTTTAGTGTAAGGTGACCAGATTTTTTAAATGAAATTCGGGGACATTTTTTTTTTTACTAGTAATGGCGGCAACCAGCGACTCTCTGCCCGTCATCGCCGCTGCTGCCCGCCTCACAGCCTGTCAAGTCTTACTCTCCGGGCCCCGGTTACTACTGGGTGGGGAGCGGAGGAAAATCACTCCGCCAGGGAAGGCGAAGAGATAAGCAGGCAGGCGGCTGGCTGGGACTTGAGCCAAGGCAGAAGAACATGTGAGCAGAGCTGAATGGACATGCGCCCGAAACGGAAGAAATGGTCTCTCCACTCCGACCAGCACATGATCATCATAAAGGGGTACAGATAATGGAAAAAAGTACACCCCCTAAGCTAGTAGGAGCGGGGGGGGGTGTAATTCTGATTTTTTTTCTGCATTGACTGTCTTTAAAATTGCCCCAGCCTCTGTTCAAATCCAATCCGGGGACAAAACCGGGGACAGACTTGGTCTGGGGACAGTGTCCTCAATCTGGGGACTGTCCCCTGAAACTGGGGATGTCTGGTCACCCTACTTTAGTGAGAGGCGAGGCGGAGCTCGCTCTCTTGGGACACAGCGCTTCGAGCAGCAAGTCATCCTGTGCGGATCGGCTGTGGGGCAAGGCCTGAAGCCTGAGGCCTTGCTTGAAGTCCGAAGAGCCTTCCACCATACTGCGGAGCCTGAGTGGATCCTGACCCGTCGTGATAGGACGTGAATTGGATTGGGGACTCGATCGGAGCAGACGCTGTGTGCGACACACATGAGGTGGAAGTCCCAGGCTGGGATCGCGCCTAGAGTGGTGAGCGGGCACATGCCCATATCAATAGACTGAGTTGTATTCAAGCCTGTAGACTGCCTAGACCCGCTGTTCGCTCACCAGTGTTTCTTGGGGGGTCCGGTAGCCGGGACAGAGTTGAAGTACCTACCCCCCCCCTGTTTTGCCCCTGTTATTTCAAGTTACCACCCAATGTGGATTACAAATGGTTATTTCTTCAAGTGCACCAACGAAAGCTGGCTGGTGAAGAAACCTTCCTTCCTTAGGGAAAAGAGACTCAGTTCCATCCCATGTCAGGCCTGACTTAGGCGGGGAGTTTAGAAAGTTTTTGTTACTACGCCATAGGCGAGCGCACACCATAATAGCTCCGTGTGGTGGACACTGCGCGGCGCCATATTATTGTGCTGCACCTAGTACATTGATTAATGCAGGGCTCTGCAGGCCCATGTATATGTTGCATGTTATACCTTGAATCCTTCGTTACCAGTAAAGCTGATATATATTTTATATTCTTGCCTCAGCGTGTTGTCTGACTGTTTAGAGATTGTTAAGTATAATACACTTGAGAGTGATAGGAGTTTAACCCTAGACTGACTGTGCCAGAGTGGGTCGAGTAAGATTGCCAGGGGTTGGCGGTACTGTGTGCAGGGCCCGAAATCAAATCAGCGGCTCTCTTAACTGGGGGTAGCGCTACACGTGGGGGCTCGTCAGTCCGGGATCCTGTTGTAGCAAATAGCAGCCAAAAAGTACCAGCATGGACCCACTAGAAGTAGTGAAGTGGTGTGCAGCAGTCAACACAGATCAAAATGGGGCAGTGATTATAGAACTCCCAGGGATCTAGCAAGAAGATGCAGTGAAACAGTTAGTGATGTCCCTGTCCCCACAACAGAAGGTATGGATAGTGGATGTAAGATCAGAACCTCCTTTGACATATGTACTGGTAAAATGGAAGGATGGAGTCCCAGAAGACTTCAAGAAGCCAAGCATAGAAACGGCAGATAAGCAAACTTATAAGCTAATACGCGCCCCACCCAGCCTAAAAGATGTAAAGAAAGAAGAGAGTCCCGGGTCGCCGCAGGGCACCCTCAGCACAGAATTATGCGCGGTTCTAGGGGAAATCATAGCGCAATGCAAGAAAGACCCGGCGGATTATCAAATAGCAGGATACCGAAAACTCAGAATGTTTTCAGGAAGGAAACCTCTACCTTCGGGCGAAGAAGGATTTGAGGAGTGGTTAGACGGTGCAACTCAGGCTCTAGAGGAGTGGGAAGTCCCAGACCACAGAAAGAAGCAGAGAATTGCTGAGAGCTTGAAAGGGCCTGCTTTAGAGGCCGTACGCAACCTCAAGATGAGTAAGACAGACTGTACTGCGCAGGACTATCTAGACATTCTGCAGAATGTGTTCGGCGGGACAGAGAAGATCACTAAACTTACCTACCAACTGGAGCATTGCTATCAAAAGGCAGGGGAGAAGCTATCAGAGTTCATGATGCGCCTAGATAAAATACTGCACAAGATGATCCTAAAGAAGGGGATTGACCCGAAGAAGGTGGATGAGGCCCGGGTCCAACAGGTGATGAGAGGATCTCAACCCCTGGATCCCATCGCACTGGTGCTACGTACAAGACAGGACGGGAAGAGCCTGGAGTACCCTGACTTGATCCGAGTAGTCAGAGAGGAAGAAGCTATGCTGGAGGAGAAAAAGAGGAGCCAACCTGTTGAGACGGTGAACCCTCCTCCGGTGATGGTCAGGACGGCCATGACCTTAGAAAGAGATGCAGAGGTGGATACCTTGAAGTCGCAGATGTCCCAAGTGCTGGGAATGTTGACCTCCTTGATGGAAAAGGAGTCAAGGGTACCAGAGAGGGAAAGTCCGAGGAAGGAATTGTTCCCGAATACCTCAGCACCCACATCCCTGGAAAATTGGGGAAATGTGATCTGTTTCAATTGTGGGGGAGCTGGCCATCTTGCCAAAGTATGTGCCAGTGCCAAGAAGAAGAGACAGAATAACCGCAAGCCGCTGGAAAAACTTCAACGGGCCCCGGTGAAGGAGTCAACCGGGTGCCCATCATCATCAAGGAACTCCATACTGAATAAGAAGCACATGAGAGAACGGGGCAGGACCCCACAGAAGAAACCAAGGGTTCCTCAGCAGGAACGCACTCCAAAAAAACACGATAATGTCCCTCAGCGGGTAGTTACACCCATACAGAGGAGAGAGATCAATGCATACCAGGCTCAGGAGAGACTTAGGTCCAAAGACAAAAGGAGAAAGGAAAGTCAAAAAGGGAAATGCAAAGATCCAAGGAAGGAGACCCCTTCGAAGCAGTACCCAGAGAAACCGGTGGGTCCCTCTCCAATTGTATCCATTCAAGTAGAGGGGATCTACACAAGAGCCCTGTTGGATACTGGAGCGCAGGTAACCCTGTTGTATCGAGACTTCTACGACAGGCACCTAAGTCGCCTACCCATCCAGAAGATTGAAGACTTGGAGATATGGGGAATTGGAACAGAGAAGTTTCCTTATGATGGCTATCTACCCATAAAACTGACGTTTGACCCATCCATAGCTGGGAAGGGGGAAGTGTTCGACACCTTGGCTGTGGTGTGCCCCCGACCGCCTGGAGTTAACAGGAGTTCCCTGATAATAGGAACCAACACGGATCTGGTCCGAAGACTTTTGGTCCCGCTAACAAGAAGGAAGAACCTCCCAGTCATGGAGATTCATCCAATGTTGAAGACCGCCTTCCAACGGCTGATCTTAGAGCAAAAGGCCCCAGAAGAGGGGGTAGGGAAGGTCTGGAGACTCGGAAAAAAAGGGATAGTGCTGCAACCCGGTGAAGTAACCTGCTTGAAGGCCACAGTGAAACTCACTTGGGAGCAGCCGGGCCCTTTTGTGATGTTGGAACCCGACCCAAGAGAAGAACCTTCGGGCTTGGAGGTAGTCCCGGAAATGGTCCCGGTGAGGGCCCTGAAGAAGGCCCACTGCAAGGTGCCTGTGAGTGTCAGAAACACCACGGATGGTCCCATGGAAGTCCCAGCCAGGCTGTTATTGGGCCGGGTGAGCACAGCCACACTAGTTGCCTCATCAGATGTGGGGAAGACAGATGGAGAGAGTACAGTGTGGGAGAAGTTTTCCATGGAGAATCCAAACCTGCCCAGGGCTTGGAGGGAGAGAGCCCGGAACCAGTTGACTCGGTGGGAAAGGATCTTCTCACATGATGAGTTTGATGTGGGGTGTGCTAGGAGTGCCACCCATCGAATCCGCCTCCAGGAAGACAAGCCCTTCAGAGAAAGGGTTAGGCGGGTTCCATTGGCAGGCCTCGAAGATTTGAGGGAACAGCTTGCTGAGCTCAAGCGAACAGGTGTGATCCAAGAATCTAGAAGTCCGTATGCCTCCCCCATAGTAGTGGTCCGGAACAAGAACGGGTCACTAAGGTTGTGTATTGACTATAGGACCCTCAACAGGAGAACCACTCCGGATCAATATACCACTCCAAGGATAGAAGATGCCTTGCAGAGCTTGTCCGGAGCCAAGTGGTTCAGTGTTATGGACTTAAAGAGTGGGTATTATCAGATCCCGATGCACCCAGAAGACAAAGAAAAGACGGCTTTCAAAACCCCAGTGGGGTTCTTTGAATTCAACCGGATGCCTCAAGGTCTGTCTGGAGCTCCAGCCACATTCCAAAGACTCATGGAGAAGACTGTGGGAGACATGAACCTCATTGAGGTCCTTGTATACTTGGATGACATCATAGTCTTTGGCAGAACTTTGGAGGAACATGAAGAAAGGCTAGAGAAGGTCTTGAAGAGACTGAGTGAAGAAGGACTCAAGCTCTCACCTGAAAAATGCCAATTTTACCAGTCTTCAGTCAACTATCTGGGACACATAGTGTCCGAAAATGGGGTGTCCACAGACCCTGAAAAACTGGAGGCTGTCACCTCCTGGCAAAGACCTACCACCGTAACAGAACTCAGGTCCTTCCTAGGATTCTGTTCCTATTACAGGAGGTTCGTGGAGGGGTTTGCTCGAATAGCGAGACCCTTGAATGAGTTGCTGAAGACGGAGGGGGAAGAGGATGACTCGGGCCCCAGGAAGCCGGGGGAGTCAGTCAAGGACCAGTGGAATGAGAAGTGTGAAGGCGCCTTCCAGATGCTGAAAAAGAGCTTGACCACCGCCCCTGTTCTGGCCTATGCAGACCCAAAGAAGCCTTTACGAACTCCATGTGGATGCCAGTCATGATGGTCTGGGAGGAGTACTCTACCAGGGCAACAGAGACCTGTTGCGTATGTGAGCAGAAGCTTGACCCCCTCCGAAAAGAACTATCCCACCCATAAGTTGGAGTTCCTGGCCCTCAAGTGGGCCGTAGTAGACAAACTTCGAGATTACCTATATGGGGCTGACTTCACTGTCAAAACGGATAACAACCCCCTTACCTACCTGTTTACCACAGCGAAGTTGGACGCCACAGGACATAGATGGCTGGCGGCGTTGTCTGCCTTCAGTTTCAGCTTGAAATATAGACCTGGGGCGGGAAACCGAGATGCGGACGCCCTGTCCAGAAGGTCTCATGTCCCCACCCACAGTATTGAAGACTGGACCCAAGTGGCACCTGACGGGGTGTGGGCCCTTTGCCAAGGGGCTGAACTCCAAGCCAAGGGAGGCTCAAGAGCAGAAGAGATAGGGGTCACCATTGTAGGAGTCCCCAAGCAGTACTGTGGAGCAGCCTTACTGGGGGAAGACAACTTACCCAGACTGACCAAAAAGGAATTGAGATCCGACCAATGGGAAGACCCTATGGGGAGATTGGTCCTAGAAGCATTAGAGAATCAGAACCCAAACATACTCTTACGCCACCCCTCGAAGGAAGCTCGCCTGTTGAAAAAAGAGTGTGACAGGCTACAGGTGCATCAGGGAGTGGTCTACCGAAGGGGCCCCTCTGATGATCAAGAAGACAAGTGGCAGTTGTTCCTGCCGGAGAAACACAGGGAGACGGTCATGATTGCCTTACATGACAACCATGGTCACCTGGGAGCGGAGAGGACTTTCCAACTTGTTAGAGACCGTTTCTATTGGCCCTGCATGAGGGCTGAAGTTGAGGAATATTGCCATTCATGTGCACGATGCATACAGAGAAAGACTCTGCCCCATCAAACTGCCCCAATGGGCCATTTACAAAGTGAAGGCCCGCTTGACCTGGTGTGCATTGATTTCCTCTGCCTCGAACCCGACCTGAAGGGACTAGGAAATGTTCTGGTAGTAACCGACCATTTCACCCGGTATGCACAGGCTTTTCCAGCCAAGGACCAGAAGGCCTCTACTGTGGCCAAAATACTCGTAGAGAAGTACTTTATACATTATGGACTGCCACAAAGGCTCCATTCAGATCAGGGGAGGGATTTTGAGAGCAAACTGATATGAAAACTTCTAGATGCCTTAGGGATCAAGAAGACCAGGACTACTCCTTATCATCCTCAAGGTGATGCTCAGCCGGAGAGGTTCAACCGAACCCTGCTCAACATGCTGGGAACTTTAAGAACCTTATGTCATTTGCAAAAAATTACCGGGCCTACCCGTTTACAGACTTAAACCCGAGGGGAAGTTAGGGCCCTTGAAGACGTGGCATCGGAACCACCTACTTCCGCTCGCTGAAGCAGTTCAGTTGCCTCCTAGGATGGATTCTCCTGAACCCTTGTCCATTCCAAACACCCCTAGACCCAACACTCGGTCTCAGACCCCTCGGATGGAGGATACAGAAGATTCAGAAATGAGTGAAGACGAGGGAGAGGAAATTGGCTGGCTTTGGCCTTCCCAGGGCCCAACGACTTCTGCTATTGATCTTTCACCTGACGAAGATACCGAGGATCAGACACTGAATGCAGAAGCTACGGAGTTCATTCCATCTAGTCACTGGTCAGATGCTTGGGAGAGTGTCGGTGAACTATCCCCCGAAGAGGACCCAAGGGAAGCCATGTATCTTCCTGCTCCGGAGCCAGATGATCCTGAATTAGAAGGAACTCCCGAGTTGGTTACAGAAGAAGAATCTGTTCCCACAGAAAGTCCCAGAGGACAGAGGAAGCAGAGGGCAATAAAACCTCCCAGGAGATTAACCTACCCACAAATGGGGAAGAGTGCGGAAGACACTGTATTCACTGCCAGAAGGAGTATGAAAGACCCTGACCCTCCCACTGTTCATTTGCTGGGAGGCAACCCCAGCTCACTCTCTGGCACAGTTAGACAGGATGCTGTTGTTAATGTGTCCTGTGGGGTAGGCCCAGCTGGGCTAGGAGGGAGGGGGGGTAGGGCACGGAGGGTAGAGGTCAAAGGGGGGGGAGGGTTTAGAGAGGGAGGATGGAGGGAAGGAGAAGGAGGAGGGATGGTAAGGGAGGGAGAGGGAGGTACATCACAATCAAGTATTGAAAGATATCACAAACACAAGTCTGGTTACATATGTTTTATAAGCTCCGCCGCTGATTGGCGGGTAAAACTAGGGAATCTAGGTGGTCTATATGGATGTATATTATATAAATGTGAAATATACTGCGCTGTCTATGTGTAGATCTATTTCCACATATTTAAACGTGAATACAATCAAAAAAATCTAAAAATGCTGCAACTTAAAAGTGAGACACACACAATAAAACAATACTAGAAATGACAAAGCTGCGCAACACTAAATTGAATACCAAAATGAATGAACATATATTGTAAAAACAATTAACCCTAATAAAAATGTTATTCAACAACAAATAAATTGAGATAAAATAAATTAATATGAATAAATTGAATTAAATGAAAATCCCAACTAATATCAGACAGTCAATTGAAGACTGGATATACTAGAAGCTGGAAAAGGAAGCTCAGTCCTGTGGATAATTATTGAGATAAAAAGCTGAAGATCATGTAGACAAAAACAGCAGACAGGGGTCCTCTCACTCCACCACTGGTGACTTCAAACGCTATTGCGTTTGAAGTCACCAGTGGTGGAGTGAGAGGACCCCTGTCTGCTGTTTTTGTCTACATGATCTTCAGCTTTTTATCTCAATAATTATCCACAGGACTGAGCTTCCTTTTCCAGCTTCTAGTATCCAGTCTTCAATTGACTGTCTGATATTAGTTGGGATTTTCATTTAATTCAATTTATTCATATTAATTTATTTTATCTCAATTTATTTGTTGTTGAATAACATTTTTATTAGGGTTAATTGTTTTTACAATATATGTTCATTCATTTTTGGTATTCAATTTAGTGTTGCGCAGCTTTGTCATTTCTAGATGTATATTATATACTTGTATGCCAGGTAGGCTATTAAGGACAGGTGCCATTCAGAAGGGCAAATGTGCTTTGATCTATTCCTATGCTTTTATTTTCCTTGTGGTGGTATATGCTCAGTTCCTTTTTTATTCCTTGTAATGGTTAATGTGAAGAATATGGGTATAGTACTAATGACATGGAATGTGAGGGGTCTGGGGGATAAGGATAAAAGAAATGCAATATTTAAATATTTTGATAAAATGAGACCCCAGATAATTTGTTTACAGGAAACACACATGCGGCCCGACTCTGTCCACTTTCTGCATTCACGTAAATATCCGATACAGTTTCACTCCATGTACACCTCATATTCGAGGGGAGTTAGTATAATGGTCTCCACTGATGTTTCCTTTGAGTGCATTCAACAGAAAGTGGACAGAGAAGGTAAATTTATTTTTTTGCTCTGTAAGCTCAATGGGTTAGTATGCATTATCGCCTCAATCTATATTCCCCCACCATTTTCAATAACTTCCCTTAGAAGTCTTGCGCAATTTATGGCTTTATACCAGGATGTTCCAGTATTAGCATTGGGAGACTATAATAATACTCTGGACAACTGCCAGGATAGAATGTCCTTGATACCCAGAGTGGTGAGACAGACAGCTGGTAAGACGGCTTTCGCCTCTCTATTCTCGGAACTGGGACTCCGTGATGTGTGGCGAGACAGGCATGAAGAGGACAGATGTTATTCATGCTACTCTGCTACACATGATGGACTCTCCCGTATAGATCTGGGTTTGGGAAATGAGGTACTTATGCAGCGGGTGATGGACTCGGCATATGAGCCGCGTCTACTATCCGATCCCTCTCCATTCTGGGTACGGATGGATGTCACTGTTGCATTGTGCCGCCCACTGTGGAGAGTGAACCCTTTCTGGTTAACTCTGCTCCCGTCCACAGACAGAACGAAGGGGGCACTGCGGGAATTTTTACACTTCAATAGGGGATCTGCTAGTGCAGCAGTAATATGGGATACACTTAAGGCATTCTTAAGGGGATGCCTTATTAGAGAGATTACGGGAATCAAAACCCGGTCCAGGGATTGGGAGAATAGGGTTCGGGACGAAATGAAAGTGAGAGAACAGGCCTTAATAGCAGATCCTTCCCAATCAAACCATGACTCTTGGACGGAGGCACAAGCAATGTACAACTCGGTTTTATTGTCCGCAGCAGAGAAGAGGAGATATTTTCAGCAGCAGAGCTATTTTGAAGGGGGGGAAAACACTGGCCGCCTTCTTGCCCTCATAGCTAAAGAGCAGCGGGAATCTGCTAATATCTCGGCGATAAGGGCAGAATCCGGGGAGAAGTATACCCTCAGCCCGGATATTCTAGATAACTTTCAGCGGTTTTATAAGGACTTATACTCCTCTAAAACTAGCTATATTTCATCTGACTTGGTTCAGTTTCTACAAGCCTGCCCTTTCCCACAGCTATCCGAGGTGGACAGGGAAATGTTGAATTCACCAATTACATTGGTGGAATTGACAGAGGCACTAGAGGGGGTATCACACCATAAATCCCCAGGCCCGGATGGGATACCAGTGGAGGTGTACTCCCACTATGGAGAGGACCTTCTACCACCCTTGCTGCAGGCTATAATAGAGGCAGAGGAAATAGGCAGCCTACCAGATAGTATGCGAGAGGCAATAATAACAGTGCTTCCAAAGCCAGGAAAGGATAAACTCCTATTGGACTCCTATCGCCCAATATCCTTACTAAATGCGGATGTAAAGCTTTTTGCTAGAGTCCTGGCTAAGAGGCTGTCCCAAGTAATTGGTAGGGTGGTCCATCACGACCAATCTGGCTTTATACCCACCCGCTCTACAGCCGATAACATTAGGCGACTATATATGAATCTGCAGGTGCCGGTGGATAATCTGGGAGGTCGGGCCATTCTCTCACTGGACGCTGCAAAAGCGTTTGATAGTGTGGAGTGGCCCTACTACCTCTTGGAGATCCTGGCAAGATTTGGAGTGGGGAATAGATTTATAACGTGGGTAAAGGTGCTTTATTGTAAGCCGAGAGCCAGACTGCGTATTAACAATAAAATTTCCTCTCCATTTGAGTTATATAGAGGTACTCGACAGGGATGCCCATTGTCCCCATTGCTGTTCGCCCTGGCGGTGGAGCCACTGGCCATCTTGATCCGCAATTCCCCGGAAGTGGTAGAGTTTCGTAGGGGCCAGAGGGAAGAAAAGATATCTTTGTATGCGGACGACGCGCTTATATATCTAGGCGACACAGCCGCCTCGTTGAGAGCAGTGATGGGGATAATAGGGGATTTTGGAAGATTCTCAGGCTTCATCATCAACTGGTCAAAATCAACCTTAATGCCCATAGATCAGTTGAAGGAACAGTTACCAGAGGGGGCAGAACAAATAGTTATAGCCAATAGTTTTAAATATCTGGGAGTGGTGGTATCTCCGGACCTGGCTGAGTATCTTCAGCTGAATCTGGGTCAACTGTTGGCTAGGCAGAAAGTGAAATGTAACAGTTGGTGTAAGCTTCCACTGTCAGTGGTGGGACGGGCAAATTTAATAAAAATGGTATGGGCCCCGCAGCAAGTGTATGTTTTCCATAACTCCCCTATGTGGATCCCGAACAAATGGTTTAAACAATACTCTGATGAGGGAATTAATATGGAAGAAAAAGGCAGCCAGGATTAGTCTAGCCACACTTCAATATGGAAAGGACAGAGGAGGACTGGCAGTACCCCACCCCAAAATGTATTTCTTGGCTTCACAGTTCCAGCAGATGGCAGGGTGGGGGCGGGAGGGAAATGAGGACCATATATGTAAATTGGTGACTGCATCGGTCCCCGCATTTGAGGCGGCCTCACATATGGAAATGGACCTGCCAAGCATCCCAGGCTCGGCACCTACGGGTATCCTTCTCAAAAGGGTATGGGGGGAGGCCCGGAAAGCTCTGAAGATATCGGGTGTGTTGCCCTTTACTCCAATTTGGCATAATCAGAGATACCCAGAGGTACAGGAATTGCAGGGCTTTACTCCTTGGAAAGAAAGGGGGATCTGGTATTTTGTACAGCTATATGAGGGGGAGGTGTTGAAGACATACGAACAGCTATGTAGGGAATTCCAGTTAAACCCCAAGAGCTTCTATCAAACAACACATTCATTGACAATATCAACATCACCGATGATGAGTAAGGTTCTTGGGGCAGACACTAGGAAAGGATTAACATCAAAAATTTATAGGGAATTGCTTTCCTCAATACAGGACCATGCCTCCCTAAAATGCTGAAGCAAATGGGTGGAAGACATAGGGGAGATAGATGGAAATCAGTGGGAAATGGCCCTTGAATCTATTCCAGTGGTATCGGTATCTGCATCCCACAGATTATCACAATTATTTATTTTGCATAGGGCATATAGAACATCAGTACAGTTGTATAAATGGGGAGGAAGAGACTCCCCCTTGTGCCCAAAATGTAAAGTACATAAGGGGAACTTTATACACTTAAAGCGGAGTTCCACCCTTTTTTTATGTTTATTAAAAGTCAGCAGCTACAAAAAGTGTAGCTGCTGGCTTTTAATAAACATACACTTACCTGCTCCACTGTCCAGCGACGCGCCGCCTGGAGCTCCGCTCCTCTCCCCCCTCCTCCGCCGGCGCGTCCATTTACAGTGTGGGCACCCGGCCGTGACAGCTTTCGGCTTCACGGCCAGGCACTCACTGCGCATGCGCGAACAGCGCAGCGCTCTGTGAGTGGACAGGCGATCGCCTGGGACCTGTCACGTCCCAGGTGATCGCCTACAGGGAGGAGCCGCCACAAGGCGATATGACGTATCGCCTAGGCGGCTCCAGGGCGGAAGGAGGAAGTGGGACAGGAAGTCCCACTCCTACTGAAGCCCCCCACTCCCCCCCCCAAAAAAATTACATGCCAAATGTGGCATGTAAGGGGGTGAGGAGTGGAATAAAAAAAAGTAAAAAAATTGGGTGGAACTCCACTTTAATTTGGAGATGTCCAAAACTACATAGGTACTGGGAGGAAGTCTCCCAGTGCATTACTAGACTAGCACAGGTCCCTGTCCCTCTAAGCCCTGTAGTGTACCTGCTTGGAGCCATAGATGTAGAAATGTTCCCAAGAGGAATGTACTACATGTTAACTACATTGATGTATTTAGCTAGAAAACTCATCGCAAAATACTGGATGGCACCAGCGGTACCCACGGGGAAGCAGTGGATCTCTTACGTAAATTCCTTGCTTCTCAGAGAACGATTGACGTATAGTCATAGAAGAGAAGTGGGTAAATTTGATACTATATGGCAACCATGGCTGGGGGATGCTGATCTAGCGCCAGCTCAACTGGTAGTGGAAAGACTCCAGATGTAGAGATCCCGGGGAGGTGTAGGGGAGGGAGGGGCAGAGAGGAGAAGGAAAGAATAGCTTGAAGGAGTAAAGGTTGAACATCTAGATAGGAGAGAACATTGGTAGTGGAAGAAACGACTTGGGGTGATCAGACATTAGAAGGTATAGGTGATGGATGTAGTATAGGGTTGGGGGGAGGTGGAAAGGGAGAAAAAGGGAAAAGAGGATAGAGTGATATAATACAGATATAAATACACAAGATTGACACAAAACATTATATGGATGTAAGAGTAGACATGTTTTTCCTATGAGTAAGGTTTTACCGAACAAAATGCACAAATTGAATTGTATTGAATTGTATGTATTATGAGAATAATTTTTTTCTAAAATAATTTAAAAAAAAAGTAAAAAAAAAAAAAATGTGTCCTGTGGGCAGAGGAGTTCACCGCCTCGTTTCTGGTGGGAATTTCCTCTGCCGACCTCATATGGAGAATTGATGGATGTTGTTAAATGTGTAGCTTGAAGTTATGTTATCTTTGGGGACCAAAGAGTTCAAGTGGGGGGAGTGTGTAGCGGGGTCTCTGTTAAGGCCCCAGGACTACGTTACCCAGAACCCCATTCGGCCCCAGGGCGGAGGTTCCACCGCAGAGACTCATGGGAGGGGTTACTTAAGTGAGACGCGAGGCGGAGCTCGCTCTCTTGGGACACGGCGCTTCGAGCAGCAAGTCATCCTGTGCGGATCGGCTGTGGGGCAAGGCCTGAAGCCTGAGGCCTTGCTTGAAGTCCGAAGAGCCTTCCACCATACTGCGGAGCCTGTGTGGATCCTGAACTGTCGTGATAGGACGTGAATTGGATCGGAGACTCGATAGGAGCAGATGCTGTATGCGACACACATGAGGTGGAAGTCCCAGGCTGGGATCGCACCTGGAGTGGTGAGCGGGCACATGCCCATATCAATAGACTGAGTTGTATTCAGGCCTGTAGACTGCCTAGGCCCGCTGTTCGCTCACCAGTGTTTCTTGGGGGGTCCGGTAGCCGGGACAGAGTTGAAGTACCTACCCCCCCCTGTTTTGCCCCTGTTATTTCAAGTTACCACCCAATGTGGATTACAAATGGTTATTTCTTCAAGTGCACCAACGAAAGCTGGCCGGTGAAGAAACCTTCCTTCCTTAGGGAAAAGAGACTCAGTTCCATCCCATCTCAGGCCTGACTTAGGCGGGGAGTTTAGAACGTTTTTGTTACTACGCCATAGGCGAGCACACGCCATAATAGCTCCGCGTGGTGGACACTGCGCGGCGCCATATTTTTGTGCTGCACCTAGTACATTGATTGATGCAGGGCTCTGCAGGCCCATGTATATGTTGCATGTTATACCTTGAATCCTTCGTTACCAGTAAAGCTGATATATACTTTATATTCTTGCCTCAGCGTGTTGTCTGACTGTTTAGAGATTATTAAGTATAATACAACTGAGAGTGATAGGAGTTTAACCCTAGACTGACTGTGCCAGAGTGGGTCGAGTAAGATTGCCGGGGGTTGGCGGTACTGTGTGCAGGGCCCGAAATCAAATCAGCGGCTCTCTTAACTGGGGGTAGCGCTACACATTATATACCGTATATACTAGAATATAAGCCGACCCTAATATAAGCTGAGGCACCTAATTTTACCACAAAAAATGGGAAAACTTATTGACTCGAGTATAAGCCTAGGGTGTCCATCTGCTTGGTGCTCCCCGGCCGTAGGTCCCCAGACAACAAACTTTGCACACTTGTAGAGGAGAAATGGGGCTACATGTGTGCCAAGTTCCGGGTCCAGGGGACCTACAACCGGCCGGTACCAGGTCCCCAAATTCACCGGAATAATTACCGTTTAACATAGGAGTCTGAGGAAGGGGTGCCCGGCTTTGAAAAATCGGTGCTCCCCAGCCATAGGTCTCCCGGACAACAATCTTTGCACACTTGTAGATGAATAGTGGGGCTATATGTGTACCAAGTTTAAGGTCCAGGGAACCTATGGCCGGCTGGCACCAGGTCCTCAAATTCCGGGAGATCAGGCGCAAAAAGGTGACTCGAGTATAAGCCGAGGGGTGCATTTTCAGCACACAAAAAATGTGCTGAAAAACTCGGCTTATACTCGAGTATATACGGTAATTATTACCTTTTTAGATCTTTCTCAGGAGGTGTCATGGCTGACTGCAAGGTATTTTGAACAATGTTAGAGTAAGCCTGTCCCCAGTCTGTCCTCATTACCATACAGTGAAATAAACCTAACCTCTACACCTTTAAAGGGGAGTTCCAGCCTTTTTTATGTTTATTAAAAGTCAGCAGCTACAAAAAGTGCAGCTGCTGGCTTTTAATAAACAGACACTTACCTGCTCCACTGTCCATCGACGCAGCCAAGCGGAGCTCCGCTCCTCTCCCCCCCTTCTCCGCCGACGCCTCCATTCCTACTGTGGGCACCCGGCCGTGACAGCTTTCGGCTTCATGGCCGGGCACTCACTGCGCATGCGCGAGTGGCGCAGCGCAATCTGAGTGGACAGGCGATCGCCTGGGACCTGTCACGTGTCCCAGGTGATCGCCTACATACAGGGAGGGGCCCGCCTTAGGCGATATGACGTTTAGCTAAGCGGTCCCTGTGGGGAAGGAGGAAGTGGGACAGGAAACAGGAAGTCCCACTCCTACTGAAGCCCCCCCCCCTAAAAAAAATTACATGCCAAATGTGGCATGTAAGGGGGCGAGGAGTGGTTTAAGCGGAAGTTCCAATTTTGGGTGGAACTCCGCTTTAACCCTTTGCTAAGACAGACAAATCTAGTTACAATTGATAATGAAGATCTGCTTGCAGAGTACAAACAGGGTTAATTATGGAAACACAGCTGCCCAGACCCCTCATAAACAATAAGAACTACCTAGGATTTTTACTTGCTGGAGGGTCCAGTACAGAGCATCTAAGAAAAGGAACAAAAAGGAAGCACCACCTAAGTGTAATATGTAAGGTAAGGTTTATTGGTACAGTGAGTAATGCACTTACAAGAAGCAGATAAAAATGGGCTCTTCTGTGTCTTTTTGAGCGATGCAGTCCGGTCTCTGAAGCATCGCGTCCACGGGTGGGCAGGTGTTAAGTAAAGCAGCAGTCCAACCTGTGGCCACCAGGAAGTCAGCCGGGGCCGGCGTGGAATGCAGGGGATGACGTCATCGGAAACGGAAGAGCACAGAGGGAGAGAGAACTTGGAAGAACAGGGCATCTAAGAGCTGCAATTTTTAACTATATATTTTTTAAGTTATGCTATGTGAATGTGGATATGTAACAAATATAAAGTAGGTGTTATCCCAATTTGGTTGCAGAAAGTAGAAAAACACTTTAAAGCTTCATTCACACGGACGCACTATAGCGCAAGGCCGTGCGAGGGCCGCGTTTACCCGCATGGGGCAGGCATGTAGTGTGTGTGTGTGTGTATATATATATATATATATATATATATATATATATACACACACACACACTATATATATATATTATACACACAGGGCTCAAAATTTCAAATCCTGAGCTACTAGCCAGACCTCAAGGGTTACTCACCACCATTTGCCGGGCCCAACCCCTACCATGCCCTGCCCCTAAACACGCCCTCAAATTATCTCATGAAATTACACTTAAATTGTTTATGCAGAATTAAGTTATAAAAATAAATATTAACAACTTTATCCATGTTCAAAACTGCAGCCTGCCCGTGTCCGCCAATGCAGCCTGCCTGTGTCCACCAATACAGCCTGCCCCCGCCAGTGCAGCCTGTGTCCCCAAATGCAGCCATGTGTCCCCAAATGCAGTCATGTGTCCCCAAATAAATGCAGCCATGTGTCCTACCTGTGTAGGGAAAGAGAGAGCCCCCCCGCCACTGCCGTCTGGTTGATCAGCGCGGGGAACATAACAGCTTTCATTTCAATAGCTGTGTGTTTCCCGTCGCGCGTCGTCATATATAGACCCTCCCCCTTGTCCGGGCACTTTGATAGACAGATCGCCTGTCCAATCCTGGGGCGGGTGATCTGTCTATCAAAGTGCCCAGACAAGGGGGAGGGGCTATATATGACGACGCAGAACACACAGCTATTGAAATGAAAGCCGTTATGTTCCCCGCGTGCTGATCAATGCGGTGGCGGCAGCGGCTCTCCTCTCTCTTTCTCCACGATCGCCCCCCCACTCCCAGGCAGCCCACACTCGCCCAGCCCTCAAAATCCACTCGCAAAATGCGAGCAGGTGAGTGGAATTTTTGAGGGCTGTGTGTGTGTGTGTATATATATATATATATATATATATATATACACATATATACATACATACACACACACATTATCCGACACTTCCGGGTAGGGGGGGCGCAAATGCGCAGTATGTTCCAGCTGTGATTACACACAGCCGGAGCCGATCCATAGTTACTGTGAACTCGATGCCCTCTGGCACCCGCCGATTGTGAGGAAAAAGGCACAGAACTTCAACCTGCCTATGTAAACAAGGCACATCGCAGTTCTGACAGAAGGGAAGGGATGGAGTTTGTGTCCCTGCAAAGTAGGGAATAAATTCCAGCTCTTCCCCTACTAAACGCACTTCACACAGTGTAGTAAAACACTGGCTAGGCACACAGTTAACCCTTTGATTGCCCCTGATATTACCCCTTCCCAGCCAGTGTCATTAGTACAGTGACAGTGCATATTTCTAGCACTGATCACTGTATTAGTGTCACTGGTCCCAAAAAGTGTCAAAAGTGTCAGTAAGTGTCAGAATGTCTTCTGCAATATCGCAGTCCCGCTATAAGTCACATACCACAGGAGGGGGCCAGAGGCTGCGGACATACCACGGGAGGGGGACAGAGGCTGCGGACATACCACAGGAGGGGGACAGAGGCTGCGGACATACCACAGGAGGGGGACAGAGGCTGCGGACATACCACAGGAGGGAGACAGAGGCTGCGGACATACCACATGAGGGGGACAGAGGCTGTGGACATACCACGGGAAGGGGACAGAGGCTACGGACATACCACGGGAGGGAGACAGAGGCTGCGGACATACCAAGGGAGGGGGACAGAGGCTGCGGACATACCACGGGAGGGGGACAGAGGCTGCAGACATGATAGTGTCCTCCTCACCCCCTCACAGTAGCCTCCTCCTCTGTCCACCATAATATTACAGTCTCCACACCAGTGTGTCCTTCTCCTGTGCTGCGTCCCTTTCACCTCTCCACAGTCTACAGGGCAGCACATCAGTGTCCTTCACTGTCCCCCTGCATGCCATGGCTTCACCCCCCCCAGTAATGCCAAGTTATCCACTGTTGTCTGTCCCCAGACCCAGTAGTGTCAGCCGCTGTCCCCAGTAATGTCATGCTCTGCTCCAGTGTCACAATCTCCTCCTCACTTACCCCTCCTTTGCTCCTCCGCCTATGGTGAGTGCACAAGACGCAGCCACCGTGTCTTAGCAAGGAACAAGTGGACTCTGGCATCTATTCAAAAATGGCACCAGGCGGCACCATTACGTTACTGCGCATGCGCCGGTCGGCCGAGCAAGTATGAGCATTCCCGAGCTCGGCCGGCTTCAGAACGGCGCATGCGCAGTTACATGGTCGGCTCGCGCCCATCTTTTTTACGGCCACCGCTGCCCGTAACGGACATTTACAGACACCTCGAAAATGGGAGTAAATTTACTGGCGGTTGGCAACACTGAATTAGAGGCCCCCATGCTCTCCAGTGAAGCTAGCAGAGCACAGATTATGTTCCATTAGCTTCTTCACTACAACAGCAAGGGAAAGCATCAGCCGAAACCAGAAGTGATGTAATAAATGTCACTCCTGGATTACTACTACACAAACAGTTGCTGATCTCCCTCACCTCTGCCTAGCGACACCTGCCCATGAGGTCTGTTCTAAGTTTATTGTATTGCAGGTAGATGGACAGATGAGGGGAACAGGGACAGTGATCAGTAAAAAAGTTAACTCGCCCCCCAGCACATATCCGACCCCCCCACCTCCCTACTAGCACAAGTGGAGAGGGGCCCGGGTCTGTACTTAGTGGGGGGGGGGGGCTGAACTGAGGGGGGGTCTGTACTTAGTGGGGTGGTCTTAACTAAGGGGGGTCTATACTGAGGGAGGGTGGTCTGTACTTAGAGGGGGGGTTTGGTACTGAGGGGTCTGTACTTAGTGGGGGGGTCTGTACTGAGGGAGGGTGGTTGGTACTGAGGGGGGTCTGTACTTAGTGTGGGGTCTGTACTTAGTGGGGGGTCTGTACCAAGGGAAGGGGATCTATACTTAATGAAGTGGGGTCTGTCACCCCACCATGTTTTACCGCACTGTTGGGGTGACATCAACCCTAGAGAAGCCACTGCCACCCACCTCCTCCATCTTCTCCGGCCCGCTCCAGCATTCTCTAAAACAGGGGTCCGGGCCGCACTGCCACTGGGAGGAGCCACATCAGCAGCCAGTGGCGGGAGGGGCGTTCACCTTCTCTGGGCTCCAGTGTGTCAGACTGGTGGCAGGCTATGGGTGGCAAGTGGCACTGCATCTGGTGGCAAGTGAAACACTGCATCTGGTGGCAGGCGAAGGTGGCACACTGCATCTGGTGGAAAGTGACAAGCTCAGGGTTCCCAATGATTCTGCCTTCTGCACCTCTGGATATGACGCTGAGCACGTGCACTCAACTTCTTTGGTCGACCATGGCAAGGCCTGTTCTGAGTGGAACCTGTCCTGTTAAACTGCTGTATGGTCTTGGCCACTGTGCTGCAGATCATTTTCAGGATCTCGGCAATCTCTTTCTAGCCTAGGCCATCTTTATATAGAGCAATAATTCTTGTTTTCAGATCCTCAGAGAGTTCTTTGCCATGAGGTGTCATGTTGAACTTCCAGTGGCCAGTATGAGAGAGTGAATTTTACAGTTATATACAACCATTTTTTTTCTAAATTAAAACAATTTGTTCAGTGTTTACTAGTGTGCTTAGCTGTGATTGTCCACAGCTAATCACATGGTACAGATAGGCTGTGATTGGCCCTGTCTGTAGCATGTGATCAGTGTGATAAATCCCAGAGCTCATCACAATAGTACACATGAATTGCATTAAACAAAGCCATTGGTTGTGTACTATTGTCATGTGATCTGCTGTGATTGGCCACAACAATCACATGGTACAGGCAACAGGCCGGTACAGTGATCTGTCATCAGCCGTGTGATGGACACAGTGGGTGGCAGATCTCGCTGGAGCGTGGCCCGTGGGGTGCGATTCTGGGAGGACCTCATATGCATCCTTCCAAGATAATAGAGGGGTTAAATGATTTTTTTCTACTGCTGACGACCCATATGCATGATCAGTAAGTTGTGGAAAGTTTTGAAGGAAAGAATAAAGAATTCGGCATACCTTACAACACCTTCCTGCTCTGGCCGACTACATTATTCTTAATATAAAACATAATAATGTGTAAACTGTTAAATACAGACTGTGAACAATGTAGCACCCCCTTACAATAGTGGTCAGTGGATAGGTTCCTCCATATATTGGTGGTGAGTGAAAAGATTACCCCCTTTATTGCAGTGCCCCCTTACCTTGCTGGTGAGTAGCAGAGCTCCCTTACATTGGTGTCAGTGGAAATTTGCCCTTTTATCTTGGTGGTTATTTCGAGAAGAAGATGAATCCACCACTATTCAAGGAACCCCTAGTAACCTCTGAACCCTGGATGAGAAAGCTTGATCTGGGTGGATCCTCAATACTCTTCTCTCCTTTAACCACTTAAGGACCACACCATTATGCAGCTTAAAGACCAGGCCACTTTTTGCGATTCAGCACTACGTCGCTTTAACTGACAATCGCGCGGTCGTGCGACGTGGCTCCCAAACAAAATTGGTGTCCTTTTTTTGCCACAAATAGAGCTTTCTTTTGGTGGTATTTGATCACCTCTGCGATTTTTTATTTTTTGCGCTATAAACAAAAATAGAGCGACAATTTTGAAAAAAGGCAATATTTTTTACTTTTTGCTATAATAAAAATCCCCCAAAAATATATAAAAAATGTTGTTTTTTTTCCACAGTTTAGGCCGATACGTATTCTTCTACATATTTTTGGTACAAAAAAAAAATTGAAATAAGCGTTTATTGATTGGTTTGCGCAAAATTTATAGCGTCTACCAAATAGGGGATAGTTTTATTGCATTTTTATTATAATTATTTTTTTCTAGTAATGGCGGCAATCAACGATTTTTATCGTGACTGCGACATTATGGCGGACACTTTTGACACTATTTTGGGACTATTGTCATTTTTACAGCAATCAGTGCTTTAAAAATGCACTGGTTACTGTAAAAATGACACTGGCAGTGAAGGGGTTAACCAGTAGGGGGCGCTGTAGGGGTTAAGTGTGCCCTGATGTGTGTTGCTTACTGTAGGGGGCGTGGCTTAGCATGTGACGTCACTGATCGTCGTTCCCTATGACAGGGAACAGACGATCAGTGACAGGCTCACTAGGAAGCACGGGGAGAGGTTTGTTTACACTTACCTCTCTCCGTTCTTCCTCTCTGTGAACCGATCGCGGGACAACGGTCACGGAGAAGAGGACCGGGTCGCAAGCGTGCCGGCGGCGCGCTCGCGACCCACTGCTGGGATCTTAAAGGGGACGTACCTGTACGCCAAAGTGCCCAGCCGTGCCATTCTGTCGACGTACATCGGCATGTGGCGGTCCTCAAGTGGTTAAAAGAAATGAAAGTCTCCTCTTGCCCGGTGATGTGAGGACCGGCTGGCTCGCCATAATGACGTTCTTGTAGAGATCCTTGTGTTCTATATACTCCCACAGACTGCTGTACTTGGAATAATCTTGACTGTTTGGAGCTCACGCTGCAATAAATCAATAAAATCACTAATAAAACTTTGAGCCCTCGTACACACGGCCGAGATTCTCGTTGAAAAAAACATGTCGTTTTTTTCGACGAGATTCTTGGACAAGAAACTTGTCCCGGCCGAGTGTACACACGCTCGTTTCAAAGAACCCGCGGTTCTTTGAATGGAGCGTACGCGGTGACGTCATCGACTATGACGAGCATGCGCTCGTCACATTCGATGCCGTCGCCGCCATCTTGGTTCACCCTACCTATGCCTTGGAAGCTACCGCGCATGCGTCGAATTCATTTCGAACATGCGCGGGCTTCCGGGAGGACAGGTAAGTGTACACACACTCACTTTTCTCGTCGAGAAACATGCCGAGGAGAATCTCAACGAGAAAATAGAGAGCAGGTTCTCTATTTTCTCGTCGAGGTTTCTTGTCGGTTTTCTCGACGAGAAACCCGATAGCCGCGTACACACGACCGATTTACTCGGCAAGACATCTCTGCCAGCAAGTTTCTTGCTGGTTCTTGCCGAGAAAATCGGCCGTGTGTACGAGGCCTAATAGTAAAAAAATGATAAGTGAGGAGGACCGGCTGGCTCGCCATAATGACGTTCCTGTACAGATCTTTGTGTCCTTCTATATACTCCCACTCCATACTTTGAATACCGACTTCTCCATACAACTCACACTGGAATAAATTTATAAAACTAAAACAAAAACAAACTATCTAGGATTTGTGGAGGTGACATGGTTCCTCTTCCGGTCCACACAGAGAGCTGGCACCCTCTTCTCTCATAATAATAAGACATTAACCAGTTGGAGCCCCGGCCATAGTCGAATGACGGCCTCAAGGTGGCTCTTAAAATCCGGGAGGACGTCAATAGATGTCCTCGGCTCCTCCGGCCACTGGGGGGCGCGCGCGCATGCCCGGCGCGCCACTGACATGCTGATGCACGTGCCTGGTGGCCGCGATGTCCGCCAGGCCGCCGCGATCGGCCGGTACACAGACAAGGACATGGATCTCTGTGTGTAAACACACAGAGATCCATGTCCTGTCAGGGAGAGAGAAGACCGATGCTGTGTCCCTTGTACATAGGGACACAGATCGGTCACCTCCCCCACTCAGTCCCCTCCCCCCACAGTAGTAATCAGTCCCAGGGCACACATTTAACCCCTTCCTCGCCCCCTAGTGGTTAGCCCCTTCCCTGCCAGTGTCATTTTTACAGTAACCAGTGCATTTTTTTAGCACTGATCGCTGTATCAATGACAATGGTCCCAAAATGGTGTCAAAAGTGTCCGATGTGTCCGCCATAATGTCGCAGTCACAGTAAAAATCGCTGATTGCCGCCATTACTAGTAAAAAAAAAAAAATTAATAAAAATGCTATAAAACTATCCCCTATTTTGTAGACGCTATAAGTTTTGCGCAAACCAATCAATAAACGCTTATTGCGATTTTTTTTTACCAAAAATATGTAGAAGAATACGTATCGGCCTAAACTGAGGAAAAAAAAATATTAAAAATTAGTATATTTATTATAGCAAAAAGTAATAAATATTGTTTTTTTTTTTTTCAAAATCGTCGCTCTTTTTTTGTTTATAGCGCAAAAAATAAAAACCGCAGAGGTGATCAAATACCACCAAAAGAAAGCTCTATTTGTGGGAAAAAAAGGACGTCAATTTTGTTTGGGAGCCACGTCGCACGACCGCGCAATTGTCATTCAAAGCGACGCAGTGCCGAAAGCTGAAATTTCGCCTGGGCAGGAAGGGGGTTTATGTGCCCAGTAAGCAAAGGGTTAATACCTCCTCTTCACTGGACACACTCTCTCCAACCTCACACCCCTTCCAGCTGCTGGAAACATAAAAAAAAAAAACAAGCTTGCTTTATAGGTTGTTCATCAGGGCTACAACAAAATGGCTGCCGGGTTCTTCACAGAATTCCATTCCCTTTTGCGCGCCTCGCCATAACAACCAGTGAGCAGGAACAACGGAACACAGGCGAGTCACCGGGATGTGCTCGGAACGCAGCTGGTGTTGCTTAGCAACTCAGTTCCCATTTTCCAGCTGTGAACAGAAGCAAACGCTAGAGGTCAAACAATTGAACAAAAAGCTCTCTAGCAAAGCCGCGGCCATTTTTCTGTAGCTCAGAACCGATTGTTGACCGAGCGTTGTTATTATTAATAATAATATGTTTTGCTATACAATGTTTAGCTTGAGAATGAATAAGGAATATAACAATGAATATTCCGTAAGGAGAAAGAGTTCTGTGACGCCATCGCCCTCTAGCGGCTGCTCCGTGTATAACTTCCCTGGAGGACAGAGCTCCCCGAGAACAGCCTAGGGCGCCCAGCTGCTGCGTGGTTGCTATGGTGACGCGAGAAACGAGAGAACGGCGGACATTTTGTTGTAGCCCAATTAAGGTTCACAGCCAAAGTATTTTGTGCTTTAGGTGTCTTGTCACATTCGTCTCCCCATCACAGATTGCTCCGGAAGTGACGTTATTTCGCCGCCATCTTGCTACACCCCACACTCCTGCACAGTAATGATAGAGTGAGAAGGAGGCAAGCGGACATCTTGTTACACCCACTGGAGTTTTAGATTTCACAATTATTTTCAACACAAAACGGAGTTTATTTGCCTAAATACAGTATTTGTAATTCCGAAGGACTGTTTAGATGTGAAATTTTAAAAGCAGCAGAAAACTTGCGGACCTTACATGGTTGCTAATGTGACAGAACACCTCGGATTTTCACATTTAACATGTAAACAGTCCGTCGGATTTCCAAATACTGTATTTAAGCATATAAGCTCCGTTTTGTGTTGAAAATAACTGTGAAATCTAAAACTCCGGTGGGTGTAATAAGATGTCCGCTTGCCCCCTTCTCACTCTATCATTACTGTGCAGGAGTGTGGGGTGTAGCAAGATGGCGGCGATGAAACGTCACTTCCGGAGCAATCTGTGATGGAGAGCCGAATGTGACAAGACACCGGCAGCTGCTGGAGCTGTGGGTGTGGAGAGTGTGTGTCCAGTGAGGAGGAGGTAAAAATGTCTTCTTATTATGAGAGAAGGGGGTCCCAGCTCTCTGTGTGGACTGGATGGGGGGGATCATGTCACCTCCAATCATCTTCCTGCTGTTCTCTGATATGTAGAGCTTGCTAGGCTTTTGAATTGAGGTAGAAAGGGTCAACACCTCTGTCAGGTTTTTTTTTATTGCTGCTTGTGTCTATGCTGGGAAGTTTTCTCTTCACTTCCTGTTACCAGGACAGGAAGTGAGGCTCTTCACTTCCTGTTACCAGGACAGGAAGTTGGGAAGTTTTCTCACCATTTCCTGTTACCAGGACAGGAAGTGGGGCTCTTCACTTCCTGTTACCAGGACAGGAAGTTGGGAAGTTTTCACACCATTTCCTGTTACCAGGACAGGAAGTGGGGCTCTTCACTTCCTGTTACCAGGACAGGAAGTTGGGAAGTTTTCCCATCATTTCCTGTTACCAGGACAGGAAGTGAGGGGAACCCCCCCCCCCCAATGGGGGCCACGGACAATAGTAAAAACCCAAGAGAGGACTGACTCACAATTATTACAATTATTATTATACAGGATTTATATAGCGCCAACAGTTTACGCAGCGTTTTACAATATAAAAGGGAGACAATACCATTACAATACAATAAAATACAAGAGGATTAAGAGGGCCCGGCTCAGAAGAGCTTACAATCTAATAGGGTGGGGGCAGGTGGTACAAAAGGTTGTAACTGTGGGGAATGAGCTGATGAAAGTGGTAAAAGATTAGTTGGAGACGTGATAGGCTTCCCTCAAGAGATGAGTTTTCAGGGATCGGATTTTCCGACGAGAATTGTGTGACGGCAGGGTCTTGTCGGAAAATCCGACCGTTTGTACGCACCATCGGACAATTGTTGTCGGAGTTTCCGACAACCAATGTGGGATAGCATGCTTTCAAATTTTCCCACAACAAATGTGTGATGTCGGATTATGCGATCGTGTGTACAGAAGTCCGTCGGGAAAAAATCCAAAGTACAAACACGCATGCTCAGAAGCAATGCTCACCATTAAGCCTCGTACACACGGTCGGACTTCCATCGGATTTTTCCGTGTTTTTTTGTCCGAACGGAGTTGGTCGGGAACACCCATAGCATACACACGCTGACTTTTCTGCAAACTTTCCCAAAACTTTTTGCAACCTCACGTGGTTTTTCTGCTCTTTTCTGCTCTTTACCGCCACCCTTTGGTCAACTTCTGCTATTGTTGGTTGATTTTAACATTATTTGTTTTGTCCATCGGACAAAAGTCCAATAGATTTCTGTACACACGGTAGGACTTTGCTCCATCTGACTTTTGTTGGGCAAAAGTTTGTCCGTTTGCAGACCCAACTTTTGTCCGATGAAAACAAGAAAAAAAGCAAAAAAAAGTTTGTCCGATGGAGCGTACACACGGTCGGATTGTTGGTCCAACTTGCTCAAAATGAAGTTTGTTGGCCAAAAGTCCGACCGTGTGTACGGGGCTTTAGACAACATTAGCAGAAGTTGCCCAAAGGGTGGCGTTAAAGAGCAGAAAAAACACGTCGTTTTGTGTTTGTTAGCCAACAAAGTTTTGCCGTTTGTATGCAGAACAAGTTCACGGCCTACGCCCTTCGGACAAAATGCCACGGCTTTGTGTGATGGAAATCTGATCGTGTGTACGAGGCTTTACCCTTTGTATCCTAAACTACCATTGGTTTTGCCTGGAGTTCCACTATAACGATTTAACGGATAACGAAATTATATGCTTATAGATTTTTTACTATTAAAGTTTTATTAATGATTTTATTGATTTATTGCAGTGGGCGCTTCAAACAGTCAAGATTATTCCAAGTACAGCGGTCTGTGGGAGTATTCAGAAGGACAAGGATCTCTACAAGGACGTCATGATGGAGAACCGGCCGCCCCTCACATCACCGGGTAAGAGGAGACTTTCATTTCTTGTAAAGGAGAGAAGAGTATTGAGGATCCCCCTAGATACACACATCCTCTGATATAAAGACATAGAAACAATGTATTCAGTCAGTGTGTGTTTCCTACAGATGGATCCAGTAACAGGAATTCCCCAGAGAGATGTCCCCGTCCTCTGTATTCCCGGGACTCCACACAGGAAGATCAGGAGATCCCGCAGGAGGATCAGGTAGATGGCACAGAAGGTTTAGCAATACTCTAATGGATTTTTGCTTAGTGACTCATTCTAGTTGCATTTTATTTTGTATTTTAAGAGTGAAAGTTTGCTTACATTTGAAATAAAAGATGAAGAAGATCTGTACATGAGGAGTGAGGAGCCGTGTAAGGATGAGGAATATCCTCCAGAGATCAGCACAGGTGAGTAATAAACACTAAATCCAGAGAAGAGTCCCAGATTCTCCTTGTTCAGTCACTACAACAATCTCTTATTTTTTAAAGGCACCCCAAACAAAAAAACCTGCAAAAACGCACTTGACTCAGTGCCAAAAAAGACAAATAAGCTACTTTGGTGCCAAACGCGTTGCGTCCCTCAGGTGTGAACGCAGTCTCAATCCAGAGAAGAGTCCCAGATTCTCCTTGTTCAGTCACTACAACAATCTCTTCTTCTCCCCCCTCCTCTGTCAGTAGACAGTAATGGGGAGACAGTATGTGCCCAGTGGGGGAGTCAGGAGACATCAGCCTCTATTAGACTCCGGCTCTCCTCACATCATGTCATTGTGTGTTACCAGCCAAGAGACGGGACCAGTCTCCCCCCCCCCCCACACACACTCTCTGGGGTCTCTCATACATCTCAGTACAGGGGGCTTCACTCTCATCTTTATTCACAGAACCTGGACACACGTGGAGAAATGTCAAAGATGAAAATGAAATCCATTTAAAGGTCAAAGAGGAGCACATACCTACAGAGATCAGCTCAGGTGAGTCATGAACACTAAATAAAGAAGTGATTCACAGTGATATGAAAAAGGATGTGTGGTCTTTAACCACTTCAATACCAGGAACTTACGCACCTTCCTGCCCAAGCCAATTTTCAGCTTTCAGTGCTGTCGCAATTTGAATGACAATTGCGCAGTCATGCTACACTGTACCCAAACAATTTTTTTATCATTTTTTTCCCACAAATAGAGCTTTCTTTTGGTGGTATTAGATCACCTCTGCGATTTTTATTTTTTGCGCAACGAATAAAAAAAGACCAAAAATTTTGAAAAAAATATATGTTTTTATTTGTTTCTGTTAATTTATTTTGTAAATAAATACGTTTTCTTCTTCAATGATGGGCACTGATATGGCTGCACTGGTGGGCACTGATATGGCTGCACTGATGGGCACTGATAGGCAGCTCTGATAGGTGGCACTGGTATGTGGCACTGATGGGCACTCATAGGCGGCACTGATGGGCACTCATAGGCGGCACTGATGGGTACTTGTGGGTGGCACTGATGGGTACTTGTGGGTGGCACTGATGGGTACTTATGGGTGGCACTGATGGGTAAATATGGGTGGCACTGATAGGTGGCACAGATGGGCACTGGTCACTGATAGGTGGGCATTGATGGGTGGCACTGAGGGACACTGATGAGTGGCACTGGTTATTACTGGTGGTGGTATTGTTGGGCATCACTTTTTTTTATTTTATGCTGTTATGGTGCCAGTCAGTGCCCATTTGTGGGCACTGATTGGCACATGTTGGGCATGTTTTAAAACATGTGGATGGCCATGGGGGATGTACCTGGCCATCCACATGTTGCCCGCTTCCCTGGTGGTCCTGGGCAGCATCCTGGTGGTCCAGTGTGGGCATCCGAGGACCCCCCCCCGTCAGGAGAGCCGCCGATCGTCTCTCCTCTACTCGCGTCTGTTAGACGCGAGTGAGGAAGAGCCGATCAACAGCTCTTCCTGTTTACATCGTGATCAGCCATGACTGGACAAGGCTGATCACGTGGTAAAGAGCCTTCGCCGGAGGTTTTTTACCGAGATCGGTGTTGCGGTGTCAGACTGACACACCGCTCCACTGATCGCCGCAATGCGCCCCCCCCCCCCCCCCCCGGGCGCGCGACGGCTGTTATCCTGCAGGTATGTCAATAGACGTCCAGTCAGGATAACAAAACCACTTCCCGGACGTCAATTGTCTATTGACCGGGCGGGAAGTGGTTAAAGAAGGTCTCCCATTGATTTTTATTAATGTGTTCTTTTCCCCAGGGAGCAAAAAACATGTAGTGTTTTGTTACATCTTCTTATATACTGTCTAAAACCTCGTACCCACGATCGGATTTCCATCGGACAAATCCGTGAACTTGTTCTGCATACAGACGGCAGAATTTTTTCAGCCAACACTCACGAAACGACGTGTTTTTTCTGCTCTTTAGTGCCACCCTTTGGGCAACTTCTGCTAATGTTGTCTTATGGTTGGCATTGGTTCGGAGCATGCGTGTTTGTACTTTGGATTTTAGTCCGACGGACTTGTGTACACGCGATCGGATAATCCGGCGGAGCACATTTGTTGTCGGACAATTTGAGAGCATGACCATCCAACATTTTGTTGTCGGAAATTCCCACAACAATTGTCCGATGGTGCGTACAGACGGTCGGATTATCCAACAAAACATGTCCATCACACAATTGTTGTCGGAATATCCGATCGTGTGTACAGGCCTTAAGGCTAACTGTGAGGCTGGACAGAGTGCCCTTACTCCTTCCATGGCTGTCCGACAACACAGCTAGCGAAGAGATGGCTGCTTTGACAGATAAAATGTTCCAGGCTTGGAGATGAAGAAAAGCAGCCATCTCCTTGCTAGCTGCGTTGTTGGACCGCTGTGGAGGTAGAAAGGACTTCACGGCTAGCTTAGCTTAGACAGCATATAGGACTACATGTACCTTGTCCACTGGGAAGCAGAACACATTATTAACCAATTGACCTCTCGAAGATTTACCCCCCTCCCCCCCCCTTCATGACCAGAGCATTTTTTTCTATACGGCCCTACTTTATTTTAACTGCCCAGTCATGCAACACTGCATAAATTACATTTTTCCCCCACAAATGGAGCTTTCTTTTGGTGGTATTTGATCACCACTGTGTTTTTTAGGTTTTGCGCTATAAACGAAAAGAGACAGAAAAAAAAAAATGTTTTTTTTTTTTTAAATGTAAAAAAAAATCGAAATTCTTCATAAATTTCTTCATAAATTTAGGCCAATATGTATCCTGTATAAGCGTCTATTGGTTTGTGCAAAAGTTATAGCATATATAAACTATGGTATATACTGTACACTATAATTTATTTTTTCTTATATTAGTAATGGAGGCTTATAGCAGGACTGCGATATTATAGCAGACAATCTGACACTAACTGACACTTTGTAGGAACCAGTGACACTAATACAGTGAAAAGTGCTAAAAATATACGCTGGCCGGGAAAGGGTTAAACATCTATGGCAATTAAAGAGATGAATGTGTGCCTAGCTAGTGTTTTTGTGTGTATAGTGTGCTGGTTTCACTAAGGGATGTGTTGGTTTTTATTCCCTTGCTTTGCAGGGAAACAAAAAACGTCACATCCCGCTGGCAGGATAGAGCTGTGTCTTGTTTACATAGACAGAGCTTTGTCCTGTCTTCTTCCTCTTCGATCAGCGGGGTGCCAGCAGTCATCCATTGGCATGCCCCCTACCAGGAAAAGCAGAATCAGGTGTATATATGCACTGTATCTCACAAAAGTGAGTACACCCCTCACATATTTGTAAATATTTTATTCTATCTTTTCATGTGACAACACTGAAGAAATGACACTTTTCTACAATGTAAAGTAGTGAGTGTACAGCTTCTATAACAGTGTAAATTTGCTGTCTTCTTAAAATAAATCAACACACAGCCATTAATGCCTAAACCGCTGGCAACAAAAGTGAGTACGCCCCTTAGTGAAAATGTCCAAATTGGAACTGGTGTCATGTGACTCGTTAGTGTTACAAGGTATCAGGTATGAATGGGGAGCAGGTGTGTTAAATTTGGTGTTATCGCTCTCACTCTCTCATACTGGTCACTGGAAGTTCAACATGGCACTTCATGGAAAATAACTCTCTGAGGATCTGAAAAAAATAATCGTTGCTCCACATAAAGATGGCCTAGGCCAGTGATGGCGAACCTATGGCACGCGTGCCACAGCTGGCATGCCGAGCCCTCTCTGTGGGCACGCAACACGCCGCCAGGATAGCAGAGGGAATCCCCAGCAAGGCAGTCACTTGTACTGGCGGTGCAGGCACAGAGGAGCCGACTCCGTTCCTATCGCCAGTGCGATTGGGCAGTGGGGCGGCAGATGCGAGTAAAGCCCTCCCTGCAAGCACTGAGGGCAGCCCAGTGGAAAGGACACGGAGTGGCTGCTGTAAGCAGCGCGTTATGCCTCTGGATACCGAGTGTAATAATGTGTATGGAGGAGAAGAATGACTCCTTCCTTCCTGGACTTGGAGTGCGGCTTCCTGTGCAGGGGCTTGGGCGCTGAAGCATGGCAATGTGGAGGACTGTGTACATACACAGGTAGGACAGTGCTATGGGGGAAAGTGGGGGGCGCAGAGGACACTGCTGTGTATGTGGGGGGGATGTGAAGGGGCAGAGGACACTGCTTTGGGAAGGGCCTTCACATCACCACCCTGATCCCAGTACTCTGAGCACATGCATCCATCCCTGATCCCAGTACTTTGAGCACATGCATCCATCCCTGATCCCAGTACTTTGAGCATATGCATCCATCCCTGATCCCAGTACTTTGAGCATATGCATCCATCCCTGATCCCAGTACTCTGAGCATATGCATCCATCCCTGATCCCAGTACTCTGAGCACATGCATCCATCCCTGATCCCAGTACTCTGAGCACATGCATCCATCCCTGATCCCAGTACTCTGAGCACATGCATCCATCCCTGATCCCAGTACTCTGAGCACATGCATCCATCCCTGATCCCAGTACTCTGAGCACATGCATCCATCCCTGATCCCAGTATTCTGAGCACATGCATCCATCCCTGATCCCAGTATTCTGAGCACATGCATCCATCCCTGATCCCAGTATTCTGAGCACATGCATCCATCTCTTATCCCAGTATTCTGAGCGTAACACACTCCTTTGAAAAAGCACAAAAGGGTTTTTCTGGACAGAATTGTATGTTTTTGGTCCCTTAGGGCTCATTCAGAGGGATGATCAGTCCCTTCCTCTGTACAGAGCCGCTGGCAGGTTTAATTTCATGTTGGCACTTTGAAATAAACAAGTTGGTTTTGCGTTGCGGTTTGGGCACTCAGGCTCAAAAAGGTTCGCCATCACTGGCCTAGGCTATAGGAAGATTGCCAAGACCCGGAAACTGAGCTGCAGCACGGTGGCCAAGACCATACAGTGGTTTAACAGGACAGGACAGGTTCTACGCAGAACAGGCCTCGCCATGGTCGACCAAAGAAGTTGAGTGCCCGGGCTCAGCATCATATCCAGAGGTTGTCTTTGGGAAATAGATGTATGAGTGTTGCCAGCATTGCTGCAGAGGTTCAAGGGGTTGGGGTCAGCCTGTCAGTGCTCAGACCATACGCCGCACACTGCATCAATTCGGTTTGCATGGCTGTCGTCCCAGAAGGAAGCCTCTTCTAAAGATGATGCATAAGAAAGCCCGCAAACAGTTTGCTGAAGACAAACAGACTAAGGACATGGATTACTGGAACCATGTCCTGTGGTCTGATGAGACCAAGATAAACTTATTTGGTTCAGATGGTGTCAAGCGTGTGTGGCGGCAACCAGGTGAGGAGTACAAAGACAAGTGTGTCTTGCCTACAGTCAAGCATGGTGGTGGGAGTGTCATGGTCTGGGGCTACATGAGTGCTGCTGTCACTGGGGAACTACAGGTCATTGAGGGAACCATGAATGCCAACATGTACTGTGACATACTGAAGCAGAGCATGATCCCCTCCCTTTGGAGACTGGGCCGCAGGGCAGTATTCCAACATGATAACGACCCCAAACACACCTCCAAAACGACCACTGCCTTGCTAAAGAAGCTGAGGGTAAAGGTGATGGACTGGCCAAGCATGTGTCCAGACCTAATCCCTATTGAGCATCTGTGGGGCATCCTCAAACGGAAGGTGGAGGAGCGCAAGGTCTCCAACATCCACCAGCTCCGTGATGTCATCATAGAGGAGTGGAAGAGGACTCTGGTGGCAACCTGTGAAGCTCTGGTGAACTCCATGCCCAAGAGGGTTAAGGCAGTGCTGGAATATAATGGTGGCCACACAAAATATTGACACTTTGGGCCAAATTTGGAAATTTTCACATAGGGGTGTACTCACTTTTGTTGCCAGCAATTTAGACATTATTTCGCTGTGTTGAGTTATTTTGAGGGGACAGAAAATTTACACTGTTATACAAGCTGTACACTCACTACTTTACATTGTAGCAAAGTGTCATTTCTTCAGTGTTGTCACATGAAAAGATAGAAGAAAATATTTACAAAAATGTGAGGGGTGCACTCACTTTTGTGAGATACTGTGTGTGTATAGATAATGTTACACCGAGTAATAAGATCACTAACAGGTCATGCTTTTAAATTGCGTATGCCCATGGAATGGGGCCAAACTACCATATATCTAAAAATCTCAATAGGCGATGCTTTATAAAAGCCTTTACAGGTTACCAGTTTAGAGTCACACAGGAGGTCTAGTGCTAGAATTATTGCTCTCGTCAGCTGAAAGCAAAGCTAGCGGGATGATGCCTGTAGCTGTGACCATCATCCCGGTATAACCACTGCAACAGAAGGACGTACATGGACAATCATCCTTGGGCAGCAAGTGGTTAAAGAGATGGCCCATGTTTTGAAGTCTTTCATCCATCCTTTGGTATAATCCAAGGACAAGATTTTAAGAAGTTTAATAAAAAGTTTCAGAGAGGATCAAAGTCTAAAGACACAGACGTCTTGTGTGTTCTAATGGCCAAGCATGGCTGCCAATCATCCGTCTGGCTTTTATATGATCTAAGTGGGACTGTCATCTAGGTTATTGGTTATTAACCACCAGAGAAAATATGGCCCTGGCACTCTGCTTATAGATTCTATCACTGTCCTTATTTCACTATATGTTTGTCTCTTACAGATGGATCCAGTAACCGAAATCCCCCAGAGAGATGTCCCCGTCCTCTGTATTCCCGGGACTCCACACAGGAACATCAGGAGATCCAACAGGCTTGTCAAGTAGGTGGACTTTAGTCTTGTTAAATGACAAAGCGAGAGAGATTTTTGGAAACAGGCTTAGAGAAAAGACTTGCAGGATATCAACAGCCATTGTTGACTACACCCTAAATATGATGACTTGAGTTTTTCTTTGTGACCCTTGCAGAGGCGTAACTAAAACCTTCAGGGCACCGGTGCAAGAAAGCATAAAGTGAAACCTTTGCAACCCTGGTAGTTCCACCATTGGCGTCAGTAGCTTTTATTTTATTTTTTTATTATAATCTTTATTTTTTTACAGTTTTATTTTTCATCCTTTTTTAAAAAAAAATTTAGGAGCCACGTTGGAGGGCTTTGGTGAAATATTAGGGTCTAGACAGACCTCTGATATTTTATATCTTACCTTGAGACCGTTTACTATGCCTCGGTTATGAATGACCATATGTTATAATGAGGTACGGTGCTATAACGTGATCATTTCCCCAAAGTAAAGGGGAAATGAAATAAGGGGAATAAAGGGGGAATGAAATAAGTGAAAAAAAGTGCAGCTATTAAGTGAATAACACTCAAGAAAATTACGACAATATGAATGACAATGAATCTGTGAAACAAAAATTGTGATATACCAATGTGAACCAGTAGCATCAATAAAGAATATGGATAAAAAGTGAAAAACCATGAAAAAATAAATAAAATTTGTTGATAAAGATTATATTCACAGTCCCAAACATAAATGTGAAGAGCTGAGAAAATTGTCCCAAAACGAATCCAAGTGTTGAAGGATTAACAATATAATTCCATAGATGTGCAGAGAAGAAAGACTTGTGATGATAGAACCTTCATCCACTGAATAAACACCCGGAAGTGAGTATGTAGTCTCCTTACCACAAGTAGGTGACTGCTATAACGGCGGTCTCACCAGGCACAGGGGTTTAAGGTCTCCCAACAGACCTATACTGATGTCTGGATATCGGAGGCTATGACAGATCCTTGTGTAGCACACAGACCTCCTTTTACCTGTCTTGTTCTTCGGCTCTTCGCAGAAAGAAGGGGCACACCATGCCACAAACCCGTACCCTCCTGTATAAAGAGGTTGAGCGGTGTTGTTGGTTGGTCATTTCACAGTTGAGCCAGAGAATGATTTTCTCACCTCTGTGGATAACAGATTTGAGTACTTGCTTCCCCCAGTGAATACAATGTCCACACTCGCTGTAACTCCAACAGAGAGTTTATTTCTTCTTTCAGCAAATAACAATCTCTTGAAAGAAACAAAGGTTGGAGCAAGAAAAGGATAGCACAAGATGTGGGGAAAGGCCCAGGCACAATCTCAAGCCTCGTACACACGACCGAGTTTCTCGTCCAAAACCAACAAGAAAAGTGCCGCAAGAGCTTTATTGTCGAGAAAACCGGTTCGTGTGTATGGTTTTCCGACGAGAAAACTGCAGTGAATCTCGACGAGAAAAATAGAGAACCTGCTCTCTATTTTCTCGTCCGGATTCTAGATTTTCTCGTCGTGTTTCTTGTCGACCTGTTTTGTGACGAGAAAATGGTTAGTTTGTATGCTTTTACGACTGTTCAAAAAGCACGCATGCTCAGAATCAAGTATGAGACGGGAGCGCATCTTCTGGTAAAACAAGCCTTCGTAGTGGAGATAGCACATTCGTCACGCTGTAACGGACTGAAGAGCACAAAGACTGAAAAGCGCGAATCGTCTATTCCCAAAAGTTTTACTTCACACGCGGTAACACGAGATCAGCAAAAGCAGCCCAAGGGGTGGCGCCAGGGAAATTGATCTTCCCCTTTATACTGCCGTCGTACGTGCTGGACGTGACCGCGCAGAACAACAACGAGATTTGGAATTGTCAGTGTGTACGCATGGAAAGCTTGACGAGAAATTCGTCAAGGTTAACAAGAAAAAAACTACGTGTTTTTAACGACGAGAAACTCGGTCGTGTGTACGAGGCTTTAGTCCCTTCACTGTTAAGCTTCTCGAACAGACTCAGCCTCAAATGGATAGTCTACGTAGAACAAGACTAGCAGCCAAATGACACTCACGCTTTACTCAAAGTCTCTGCCACAGACCTGGTGAATTTGGTCTCTGCCACAGACCTGGTGAATTTGGTCTCTGCCACAGACCTGGTGAATTTGGTCTCTGCCACAGACCTGGTGAATTTGGTCTCTGCCACAGACCTGGTGAATTTGGTCTCTGCCACAGACCTGGTGAATTTGGTCTCTGCCACAGACCTGGTGAATTTGGTCTCTGCCACAGACCTGGTGAATTTTGGTCTCTGCCACAGACCTGGTGAACTTGACTTTGGCCTAGGAAGAAGACATGCCTCCGGAGAGTTACCGGGACCCTTTCCTTCACCGTGACTACTGCATCAGTCCCTCAGAACGGTTTCTCACCCGGCCTCCTCTACTCAGATACGGGTCCCCTCGCAAGGCGGCACCCTGAGACTCCTCAATCCCAGACGGGCCCCAGCCAAAGGTGCTGGGCCCAGGCCTCTGCTGCAACACCCAAGTCCTCGCATCCAGGACGGACAGAAACAGCAGAGTAGTACCTCACCCTGGGACTAAAGGTGCCCAGGATGGAACCGGAACAGAAAACACCCGCCCTTGGGCCTAGGGCACCCAGGACAGACTGGAACCAGAACCAGGGGTAGGACCCCACTGACTAACCCCGAACAGGCAGCGTTTGCCCCTTTTATCTCCTCTCCCAGCGTGCACAGCAGGTTAACCCCACCCCACCGTACGTTTGCAGAGAGGGGACAGAAAAAGCACAGCCCTGTACTGGTGGTTCAACCCCAGCCTACCATGGCAGCGCCACCTGTAGGCCACAGGGAACTGTACACCAATACTCTCCCTGTGGATAAAATGGTTGTAAACCCTGACAAATCAAGGTGTTTGGGCATACTACCTCCCAAACACTCCCCTTAAATTGAGGACCCCGCTACACTTGTATCTCAAAAGACATAATCACAAGAAAACTCCATGGTGTAGTACTGTGATGTAGGGTTTAATAAGCTAAAATAGTTGCACTTACAAGACTGAAGATCGTAATGCGCAGTACATAATAATGGATACGATCGTGGCGTCTCCACAGGCTTCCTGTACTTGCTGCTCGCTGTGACCATCGATCTCCGCAGAGAAAAGGCGTGATGACGTCAGAAACACAGGCCACACCCTACGCGTTTCGTCACGATAGGACGTCGTCTGGGGTTGGCTGCTGAATGACCATAGTCACTAAGATAAGGAAGGGGCCAGTAAATGACACATTTACTAGTCCCTTTCCTGTTTTCCAGCCTGAAAGCATTCTCCGCAGCAACCGGCGGGAGGGGGGGAACCCGACGGCACTGCAGGGATGAGGGGGAACCAGAGGAGATCACAGGAGCCCAATTGCAGCAGGAGGTGGATAGGAGGGGTGGCATGTTGCGCTTACCTTAACCTGCTGGCTAACATCCTAGGAGCTTGCAGGAAGTGCAATCTCAGCATGGTAATTTGTTTTAACAGGGCCACATATATGCTTGCGGCTGGCGCCAAGAGGTTAAAGTAATGACCAACTCCCTCTGTTGGTGGCCATTCTTTGTTGTCACTCCTTCTGCTGTATGTTCCTGATTCTTGAATCTCATGACTTGATATTATTTCCCGTTTGTATTGTTGTCTGTTCCTCAGAGCGAATATCTTGTTGTCCATGAAGTTGAAGCTAAAGAGGACTCAGAAAAGACAAGGATGAGGGGTGATGAACAGGAAATCGGCACAGGTGAGTATTGAACAGTCTAAACAGAAAAGATTTACACATTCTCCTTGTTCAGAAACTCTAAACCTTAAGATGGAACTAAACCCTTCTGTCGTTTTCAGCCAAGAAAGCTGCCATCTTGGCCTCTATTGGATGTGCAACTGCCATGGTGCTGCACATGTGATCAGTTATGACTCCAGCTTTTTAATGGTTTAACAGTTTAGTTAAAAGCACAAGCAAATGGGACAGTTACATTCCCGGCATGCCGGGAATGTAACTATTATTTTTTAAACCATTAAATTGATGGGTTTAGCTCCACTTTAAATTGAACCTTTGCTTTGCCCATGCTGCCTAAAGCACCAGGTTATTTTGAAGTCCAACTCTGGGAAAATATTATCTCAGGGACCTATAATCCAGTGCCACATATGCGCCAAAAACTGCCATTCCCTATCACTCCCTTCAGGCTGACATTGGTCTTCTTTTGGATCCTGAAAGAACTCCCAAGCAGAAAGTGACTCTGCATTGGAGTGCCATGTCTCTGTGCAGGACCTTCCTGTAATAAGGACCGCTCACCAATTCTCTCTCTCCTTCTGCAGGGTGACTGGTCTTGTCCCTACCCCCTTTTATAGCTTTCTTCTGGCAGACTATAGTGGAGGAACCTACTGGGCCCCTCCCACAGCTCTGCTCTCTGCACAAGCTATGTACAGCACAGTGATGATGTCACTGCTATTTTTGCAAGGTAATAACTGGGTTTGTAAAGGTATTTGCTGCTCACAAACTGGATCTATATCCATTGTGGCTGTTGAGAAATATGTTTAAATGAAGGTTTTGGTGTTGGAGTTCAACCTAACTACCGTATATACTCGAGTATAAGCTGACCCGAATATAAGCCGAAGCACTTAATTTTACCACAAAAAACTGGGAAAACGTATGGACTAGAGTATAAGCCTAGGGTCTGCATGCCTTACTGTGCCCATGCCTCACTGTGTCCATGAGTAGACTTACGTTTAACATGGTAGTATATGGAAGGGGTGCCCAGGTTTGAAAAATCGGTGCTCCCCGGCTGTAGGTCCCCCAGACAGCAAACTTTGCACACTTGTAGAGGAGAACTGTAGCTACATGTGTGCCAAGATTCGGGTCCAGGGAACCTACGGCCGGCCGGGGCCGGGTCCCCAAAGTTACCGGAGAAATTACTGTTTAACATGGGAGTCTATGGAAGGGGTGCCCGGCTTTGAAAAATCGGTGCTCTCCGGCCGTAGGTCCCCCGGACAACAAACTTTGCACACTTGTAGAGGAAGAGAGGGGCTACATGTGTGCCAAGATTGGGGTCCAGGGGACCTACGACCGGCCGGTACCTCATCCCCAAAATCCGGGAGATCAGGCGCAAAAAGGTGACTTGAGTATAAGCCGAGGGGGGCATTTTCAGCACAAAAAAATGTGCTGAAAAACTCGGCTTATACTCGAGTATATACAGTACTTGCTGACCAGTGACATATCGGTACATCACTGAATTGAAAGGGTGAGCTGATTGCGATTATGACCCCTCTTTTTTTCTTAGGGGCACTGGCAAAGCAGTGTGGGTAGCGTTTATATGAGCATGTAAGGGATTTATTTTTGGCGAAGTACGTTTCTTGCACGCAAAGCACGTCTGCTTGATGGGTCAGAGCTTCTTTCCATAAGAGGTTACGTTTGAAGGGGGAATTTAAACCTTTGGCATTAAGTGACGTGATTGTGATGGCCATTTTGGTGGATATTACCTGAGGATGGGGACGAAGGGAGCGAGACTACACCTATGACGTTAGCCACTTGTTTGCAATAAGGATATCAAACCAATACACCAATATACAAATTAGGTCCAAGATATGCTGTATGTCACAGGACAAACAAGTTGAAATTATTGTAACGTATTAGAGGAAGTATCACAATGTACCAGTAAGTAATTCTATCAAAAAGAAAAAACAAAAACAGCAAAATCGTAGCACACTATAACCTGAGGGGGTGGATTCAACAATATAACGTCACCCACTTTATCTGCTGCCAGGTTCCGGGATGGTGGTGGAGTTAGTTGGGAACCCATACGCCCGTTGCGTTGGGGGGGGGGGGGAGAGGAAGAAATCCCCAATTGGTTAATTTTTTGTACCCATCTTTGTGTGTAAGGATGGGAATTATTTGTTGTTGATAGGTGACCAACAATTTAGTAGGAAAGCCCCACTTATAAGTGATTTTTCGCTCTTGGAGAATAGAGGTGATTGGAGCTCTGCGCATTTCCATGGTAGCCCTTGAGAGATCACTGAACAGCAGAATGTTGGTGTACGGTGCTGGTAACGGTTTGGTGGTTTTGGCTGCCTGGAGTATTTGTTCCTTGATATGAAAGTAGTGTACCCGTGCCAGAATATCTCTTGAGGGCCACATTTTGGGAACTTCCCATAGACAAAATAGCTCTTATCAATACCATGTCAATGATATTGCTGTAAAGCAGCTGTGCAAAGTAAAGGAAAACCTGAAAACATGGCCCGTTGGGGGAGACTGAGAGTTGCAGTTCCCTGTGCAGGTCTTTTTGCAGTGTAAGTAGCATGGTTTTTAACATTGCTTCTGTCACAGGGTTATCTGACTCAGGGATGGCTGCTAGAGCTGGCGTGTGCTCTGTGTCAGTGGCCAGATTAGCCCACAGTTGTTTTTTGGGCTGGGGTTCTTTGCTGAGGGAGAGGGCAGGGGAGGATGTCAGCCTCTTACCTCTGTCCATGCTGTGCTGTGAGGACGGGGTGTCTGGTGAGGGCAAGGTGTCAATGTCGTCCCTGGCGCTGTCCCTGGAGAGTGTGGCAGGGTGATCCTCCTGGAGGGGGAGCTAATTGGTGTATCTCTGCAGCTAGGGAGCGGGGTGTTGCATTACCCTTGCTTCCGGCACCATCTTGGGACGAGTTCATGGCCACGTTGTGAAAGTAGTCTGTTAGGCGGCTTGTACCGCTTCCTGGACATGCCCGATATGGTCCTGAGTCCTTCAGTGCGGCCAGATCGGGGGTCAAACAGTTGCCTGGGGCTGCTCTGGATCCTGACAGTGGAGCGGATCTTGTGACTCAAGCCTCCATTGCGGTCTGCAGCAGGCCACACCCCCCATAACCTCATCTTTTAAAATTTTATCAAACAATTGGGTATTATATTGTGATTTTCTGCATTAGAATTTACTAAAGCGTATTCTTTCCAAATACCATGTGACATAAAAAAATTCCAACATCCACCATTTTATTCTCTAGGGCCTCTGCTAGAAAATAATTTGGAACCACAAACACTATATCGTTTTTAAGCAAAGAATGTTGATTTTGACATACGTGAAAAAAGACAGAACTGGCCTGGTATTTGAAGTGGTTAAAGTGGTTGTAAAGACCAAAGTGTTTTTTTTTTTTTATCCTGATGCATTCTATGCATTAAGATAAATACCCTTCTGTGTGTAGCAGCCCCCCTCAGCCCCCCTAATACTTACCTGAGCCCATCTCTATCCAGCAATGTACACACGTGCCTCGGCCGTCCAAGACTCTCCCTCCTGATTGTCTGAGACACAGCTGCGGCGCCATTGGCTCCTGCTGCTGTCAGTCAAAGTCAGTTAGCCAATCGGTAGAGAGGGGGCGAGGCTGAACCACGGCTCCATGTCTGAATGGACACACAGCTGTGGGTTGGCTCGGGTGTCCCCATAGCAAGCTGCTTGCTGTGGGGGCACTCAACAGGAGGGAGGGGCCAGGAGCACCGAAGAGGGACCCGAGAAGAGGAGGATCCGGGCTGCTCTGTGCAAAACCATTACACAGAGCAGGTAAGTATAACATGTTTGTTATTTTTATAGAAAAAAATAAAATACTTTAGTATCACTTTAAGCACTTGAAGACCAGGGCTATTCTGATACTTTTTGTTTACAAGTAAAAATCTGTATTTTTTGCTAGAAAATTACTTATAACCCCAAACATTTTATATATATATATACACACACACACGGTATCTCACAAAAGTGAGTACACCCCTCACTTTTTTGTAAGTATTTTATTATCTTTTCATGTGACAACACTGAAGAAATTACACTTTTCTACAAAGTAGTGAGTGTACAGCTTGTATAATGCCGCGTACACCCAATCGGAAATTCCGACAAGAAAAGTCCGATGTGAGCTTTTTGTCGGAAATTCCGACCGTGTGTAGGCTCCATCGGACTTTTGCTGTCGGAATTTCCACCAACAAAAGATTGAGAGCAGGTTCTCTATTTTTCCTATAGGAAATTCCGATCGTCTGTATGCAATTCCGACGCGCAAAAAAACACGCATGCTCAGAATCAAGCAGAAGAGCCGAACTTCCTATTGAACTTCATTGATCTCAGCTCGTCGTACGTGTTGTAGGTCACCGCGTTCTCGACGCTCGGAATTTCCGACAAGATTTGTGTGACCGTGTGTATGCAACACAAGTTTGAGCCAACTTTCCGTAAAAAAAAATCCACGGCTTTCTTGTCGGAATTTCCGATCGTGTGTACCGGGAAGTGGCTAATTGGGTCCAATTTAGACATTTTCACTTAGGGGTGTACTGACTTTTGTTACCAGCGGTTTAGATGTTAATGGCTGTGTGTTGAGTTATTTTGAGGGGACAGCAAATTTACACTGCTATACAAGCTGTACACTCACTACTTTACATTGTAGCAAAGTGTCATTTCTTCAGTGTTGTCACATGAAAAGATATAATAAAATATTTACAAAAATATGAGGGGTGTGTATGTGTGTGTGTATGTATGTATATATATATATATATATATTATAAAATATTTTAGCACAGACGTTGCAATTTTTTATGTCGCACAGTATTTGCGCAGAGGTTTTTCAAAGGCAATTTTTTGGGAGAAAAAAATACAATATATAACTCAGTCTTTTGGTAAAATATAAATGATGATGTTATACCGAGTAATTAGATACCTAACGTGTAACGCTTTAAATTTGCGCACACTCGTGGAATGGTGACAAGCTAGGATACTTAATAATCTCTATAGGCAAAGTTTAAATTTTAATTTTTTACAGGTTACCAGTTTAGAGTTACAGAGGAGGTCTAGCGCTAGAATTATTTCTATAATATCACTATAACGTTTGTGGCAATACTTCACATGTGTGGTAAGAACACTGTTTACATATGTGTGCACGACCTACGTATGTGTTCGCCTTTTTCACATTTTTTTTTTTTAGTTATTTATTTTATTAACATGAAAGCAAGAGCAATAATTTTTAGCACTAGATCTCCTGTATAACTCTAAACTGGTAATCTGTAAAGGCTAATAAAGCCTTTGAAGATTCTTTATGTACCGTAGTTTGGCGCCATTCCACCAATGTGCGCAATTTTAAAACGTGACATGTTAGGTATTTATTTATTCGGCGTAACCTTTTTAACATCAAAGCAAGAGCAATGATTTTAGCAGCAGACCTCCTGTGTAACTCTAAACTGGTAACCTGTTAAGGCTAATAAAGCCTATGGAGATATTTAAGTACCATCGTTTTTTGCCATTCCACAAGTGGGCGCAATTTTAAAATGTTTTATTACAATGTTACTATTTTTACACTGTTCAATTATTATTTTTTTGATCACTTTTATTAATATCACAAGACACATAAACATCCCTTCTAATAACAATAAAGCATGACAGGTCCTCTTTATGGAGACATCTTAGAGATCTTTGCTCTACCCTTGAAATTATCAGAGCGAAAAAAACAAAAAAATATTGATCTGATGCTTTCCAAATAAAATTAAAATATTTACCTTGCTGCCCTAAACCAGGGGTGACATCATGATGTTATTCCCGGCCTCCTAGATCAGTGGTTCTCAACCTCAGTCCTCAAGTACCCCTGTGACGAACCCTCTGTCCTCAAACAGAACTAGATCCACGGTCAATGCTTCCTCTGTTCAGATCCAGCACTGTCTAAGATTCTTTAGCCCCCCAGTCAACAGACAGCACCTCAGTGTAAAATAAAACCCAACAGCCTACACCAGTCTTGGAGTACATCATGACTAACATTTTATTTGAGATCTCCCAGAAATATATACACAGGGGTGACAATACAAATTGAACCAGAAACCTAATTAACATGAGCTAATTAGCAATCCTTTAGACAGCCTAGGCATGACCTTTGAGTTCCTAGCCTGGCTGTCTCCTAGCTTCCTAACTACAATACACATTATCATAAATCAACACAGAACTCCTTCACACAATAGCAGAGATAATTAACACAAACACTGGGTGAAAGACCCAATAGACTTTTTTACAATAAACACATTCTAGCAGACAACAGACAGACAGGTGGCTGGAGTTGATGACATCAGCACCTTTTTTGAGCCCCAACATTATGAAACCATCACTATAATATGGCATATACAGGGTTCCCAGAGTCTGTGTGTTTTGGGGGGAAATGGACTTGAATCCAAAGTAACATTACTTCAAGATCCACAGGCATACACCTCGCAAAGAGTATCGTTCCCTTAAAATCCATGGCCCATAATCGGAAGGCAAGAGGCTAGCATTCAGTCCTCTCCAAAAGCCTCTGTCCCAGGTAGGTCTGTCACAACTCCCAACGGGCTATGTTTTCAGGTTTTCCTTTACTTTGCACATGTGCTTTAAATCAATATCAATGACATGGTATTGATAAGAGCTATTTTGTCTAAGGGAAGTTCCCAAAATGTGTCCCGTTGGGGGTACTTGAGGACTGAGGTTGAGAACCACCCTCCTAGATCATAGAGGTGATCAGAGATTATCTGGTCTCTCTTCACCTCTATGAACAGCCGTGTGAATAACAGGATCCTTTCCCAGGCTGGCTGGTGAGAACGGTAAGCCAGAGAAACACCGGCGAGCCAATCAGCTGCTCAGATCGCATTTATCAGAAAGAGAATCGCCGGCTACAAAAAAAAAAATACCGGGGTTATGGCTGATAGCTACAGCCATTGGCCTGGTAAACCCCTACAAAACCGCAATGCTTATATACATATTGCAGTCTTGTTGGCACCCTTCTTTTTATTGGCTGTGGAGTCCCCAGCAAGCATAGAGAATAACATTTGCTAGAAATGTCTGCGAATGAATATGTAGGCCCTGACTCCTGTGGTTTGAAGGGTTATTCAGGTTATTGGCTCTATTTAGGGATCAAGTACGACTCACATTAAAACACCCTCCAAATATCTTATGAGGCCGCAGTTATTCTTATTCCCTTTCTTTTTTTCTCTTCAGATGGACGATACATCAGGAAAATCTCAAAGCAGAGTCACATTACATCCCCAGATGGTGAAAAAGAAGATGGTAACGTCATAGCCGGTTCTTCAGAAGTGAATCTCATTCTCCCCGGACTGTACAGAATATTCCCATGTTCTGACTGTGGTAAATGTTTTAATGATAGAGCAGAATTCAGGTCACACCAGAAAAGTCATGTGGGGGAGAGGACTTATCCGTGTTCCGAATGCGGAAAAAGTTTTACCCGCAAAGAGAATCTTAAACTACATCAGAGATCTCACACAGGGATTAGGCCATTTTCCTGCGCTGAGTGCGGGAAACGGTTTACGCGTAGAAAAATCCTGATGGCGCATCAGAGGATCCACACTGGGGAGAAGCCATTCGGCTGTTCAGAATGCGGAAAGCGTTTTACCCAGAGAGAAAACCTCATCATACATCAAAGATCACACTTGGGGCTGAAGCCATTTTCCTGTGCCGAGTGCGGGAAATGTTTTGCGCGGAGAGAGAAGCTCATCTACCATCAGAGGTCTCACACTGGGGAAAAGCCGTTTTCCTGTTCCGAATGCAGCAAAAGTTTTACACGGAGGGAAAACCTGCTCTTGCATCTGAGGTCGCACCCGGGGGTGAAGCCATTTTCCTGTCCGGAATGCGAGGAGGGTTTTACAGAAAGGGAAGAACTTCTTTTGCACCAGAAGTGCCACATGGAAGAGAAGTTATATTTGGATCCTGAAGCTGGGGTTGAGGAGGAGTCATATTCATGTTCGGCATGTGGGATATGCTTTGACATGAGAGCTGACCTCGTTTCGCATGAAAGAACTCACACGGGCCTGAAGAAGTTTTCCTGCAGCGAATGTGGCAAATGTTTTGGCAAAAGGTCTAATCTGGTTAGACACCAGAGAAGTCACTCGGGCGAGAGACCATTTTCATGTGCCATCTGCGGGAAATGCTTTACTTGGCGAGACAAATTGATCTCCCATCAGAGGTCTCACACGGGTTTCAAACCGTTCACATGTCCAGTGTGCGGGAAGTCTTTCAGCCAGAGAGCCCATCTTGTTTTGCACGAAAGAACTCACACGGGGGAAAAGCCTTTCTCCTGTAATGAGTGTGGAAGATGTTTTGCCGAAAGCTCAAACCTTACTAAACACCAGAGAACCCACTCGGGGCTGAAGCCATATTCGTGTTCGGAATGCGGAAAATGTTTTTCAAGCAAATCCAATCTGATCGCACACGAAAATGTTCATAAGGGGGACAAGCCGCTTTCCTGTTCTGAATGCGGGAAGTGCTTTTCTCGGAAATCGAATCTTGTCGCACATGAAAATGTTCATAAGGGTAACAAGCCGTATTCATGTTCCGAATGTGGAAAATGTTTTTCTCGGAAATCGTATCTCATGAGACATGAAAAAGTTCATATAGTGTTCCTCTCTAAGTAAGGACTTTTGTGCTTGCTGTAAAATCTGGTTAAAATGTAAAAACGTTTCTTAAAGTTAATTAAGGGACACCGGCTTAATATTAATGCAGAGACAGTTTGGTTATATTGCCACCTGCAGGAGGAGTTAGACACTGGCAAATATAAACCATTGGTCCGCCAGGTATAACCCACCCGCACTAGCAGCATGCTTGAGTTTTGTAGCAAAGTAGTATTATCATTATGTTCCTTAACCCCTTCCATCTGCCTCCCGGCAGCCTATTAATGCCAGAAGGTGGTGTCCTGGTCACATGAATGCTGTGATTGGCTCTCACAGCGATCTCATAATCAGGATCTTGTCCTGCTGTCTCCTGATCACAAACAGAGACTGAGGGCTGCTGGCAACAGCTTAATCAGTGGACCATAAGCGTGCTGTCAGCACACAACCTGGAATGCCCATAGACACATATGTGCAGTGTTAACCACTTAAGCCCCGGACCATTTGGTAGCTAGAGGACCAGAGGTGAATTCAGAATTTTGCACTGCGCTGCTTTAACTGTAAATTGTGCGGACATGCAATGTTGTACCCAAACGAAATTTGCGTCCTTTTCTTCCCACAAATAGAGCTTTCTTTTAATGGTATTTGATTGCCTCTGCGATTTTTATTTTTTGCGATATAAACGGAAAAAGACCGAAAATTTTGAAAAAAAATGATATTTTCTACTTTTTGTTATAAGAAAAATCGAATAAACTCAATTGTAGTCATACATTTAGGCCAAAATGTATTCAGCCACATGTTTTTAGTAAAAAAAATGTCAATAAGCGTATATTTATTGGTTTGCGCAAAAGTTATAGAGTTTACAAACTAGGGTACATTTTCTGAAATTTACACAGCTTTAAATTTATGACTGCCTATCTCATTTCTTGAGGTGCTAAAATGACAGGGCAGTACAAAACCCCCCCAAATGACCCCATTTTGGAAAGTAGACACCCCAAGGAAATTGCTGAGAGGCATGTTGAGCCCATTGAATTTTTTATTTTTTTGTCCCAAGTGATTGAATAATGACTAAAAAAAAAATAATTACAAAAAGTTGTCACTAAATGATATATTGCTCACACATGCCATGGTTATATGTGGAATTTCACCCCAAAATACATTTTGCTGCTTCTCCTGAGTACGGGGATACCACATGTGTGGGACTTTTTGGGAGCCTAGCCGCGTACGGGACCCCGGAAACCAAGCACCGCCTTCAGGATTTCTAAGGGCGCAAATTTTTGATTTCACTCCTCACTACCTATCACAGTTTCGAAGGCCATAAAATGCCAAAATAGCACAAAACCCCCCAAATGACCCCATTTTAGAAAGTAGACACCCCAAGGAAATTGCTGAGAGGCCTGTTGAGCCCATTGAATATATTTTTTTTTGTCCCAAGTGATTGAATAATGACGAAAAAAAAAAAAAATTACAAAAAGTTGTCACTAAATGATATATTGCTCACACATGCCATGGTTATATGTGGAATTACACCCCAAAATACATTTTTCTGCTTCTCCTGAGTACGGGGATACCACATGTGTGGGACTTTTTAGGAGCCTAGCCGCGTACGGGACCCCGAAAACCAAGCACCGCCTTCAGGATTTCTAGGCACAAATTTTTGATTTCACTCCTCACTACCTATCACAGTTTCGAAGGCCATAAAATGCCAAAATCGCACAAAACCCCCCCAAATGACCCCATTTTGGAATATAGACACCCCAAGCTATTTGCTGAGAGGAATGGTGAGTATTTTACAGCTCTCATTTGTTTTTGAAAATGAAGAAAGAAAATATATATATATATATATATTTTTTTTTTTTCAATTTTCAAAACTTTGTGACAAAAAGCGAGATCTGCAAAATACTCACAATACCTCTCAGCAAATAGCTTGGGGTGTCTACTTTCCAAAATGGGGTCATTTGGGGGGGTTTGTGCTATCTGGGCATTCCATGGCCTCCGAAACTGTGATAGGCAGTGAGAAGTGAAATCAAAAATTTACACCCTTAGAAAGCCTGAAGGCGGTGCTTGGTTTTTGGGGTCCCGTACGCGGCTAGGCTCCCAAAAGGTCTCACACATGTGGTATCCCCGTACTCAGGAGAAGCAACAGAATGTATTTCTTGTTCATACATCACGGGACACAGAGCAGCATAGTCATTACTATGTGGGTTATATAGAATTACCTTCAGGTGCTGGCACTGGCAACTTCCAAAACAGGAAGTACCCTCCCCTATATAAGCCCCTCCCATCCGGGAGTACCTCAGTTTTTTGCCAGTGTCTAAGGTGTTGGCCAAGGTTAACATGTATTCATCTGGGCTTGTGTACAGGTTCTCTGGGCCTTAGCAAGCTATTCCGGATCCGACCAAAAAAGCTTCATAGCTAAACGGTCGGTACCCGGGCCTTGCAGAGAAGAGCAGGGTTTTGCCTGTAATGCCTCTCTTAGGAGGGCTGGACCCTGGGATCCAGAGCTCTGGTCATACCCAAAACCAAGAGGCTATCTGTGCAGGGTGCTATACAGGTCCAGGGGAGTGGAATCCTTGGGAACCCGGTCCCTGAAGGTCTAGTACAATGCCTGCCGTGAGAGGTGAAGTTTGGGCTTCTGTGGACCAAACAAAGTCCTGCGGCGGGGAAAAGGTAAGTGGGGGCCCCTCAGGAACTTGGTTCTATTGAGGGGACCCCCAAGCCTAATATGTCTTTCTGCCTGTTACCTAAAGGGTATTCCCGCTAATAGCTGTATATGCCTAAGAAATCCTAGAAATGTTTTTTCATAAGGGAAGTTTTAAAAAAACTGTAAACCTGGAAATGTTTTTTCATAAAGGAGGTTTTAAAAAAATAATAAAAAAAAAAGACAAAAGTGCGGTACCTGTGTTTGTCCACTAGAGGCCGCTGTGGAACGTCTTTTTTCTTGGGACTATTCCTTCCATGGTGAAAGTCCAGGCAGATGAGTGAGCTCTCTATCAGGGAAGCTGCATTCCTCTGTCATGCTGCCAAGTAGTTTCCTTCCATCCCCGAGTCCTGGTGAAACAGGGACCCTGGCTCCTCTCCCTACATGGCGCCAAGAGCGCACACGTGCACGCGCGCGCGCACACATGCTTTCCTTTTATAAGGTTTAGCTTCAAAAAAGGGGGCGGAGCCTGGCGGATGACGCGCTCTGTGCGCCCAGCGCTTCTGCGCATGTGCGGGCGTCCCAGCAAGATAAAAGGACTCAGTCCACGCTGCTTGCTATGGACACAGAGCATGAAAAGGAGCTGGTAGCATGGTATAGGGGCTTACAGTGGGCGGTTGATACAGGCATCCCCAGAAAGACGCATTAGTAGACACCCACTGATGTACATAGCAGCAAATTGCATTAGACTATTTCAGTAAGGGGTGTATTGCGGCTGGAATACCTCAGCTTTGAACTAAGGAATATGCCGCCTAAAAAACTCCGAGATATACCTCTCAGGAAGTGTAGGGGGTCTCCATCGGGCTCTGAGGATCTGGAGCAGTCATCTGCACCCTCCTCCCCTGAGAAATCAGAGGTTAATACCCATAAGGAACCCCCGGGAGTGCCAGGTACTGCGGCTGTCCTCAGTCCACCTGCTCCTGCATATATAACAGAGGAGGTTTTTTCCTCAACTCTGGAGGGATTGGAGCAGAGATTGGCTGCATTGATCGCTTCTTCTCTACAGGAAAGAAAGCGCGCCAGATCTCCATCACCTCCATTAGAGTGCCTGTTGGCAGAGCAACAGTCCCAGGAAGGGACCGACCTACCTGAAGGGGATCAGGAGGAGGTTAGCTCTGTTTTTGAGGAATCGACAGTAGATGAACCATTTTCAGCATCACAGACTGAAAGATTGTGGGTCCAGACCCTAACTGACATGGTTCGATCTGCATTTAAAATGCCTCTTGTTGAACCATCAACTACTGCTGTCTCCTCATTGGGGTCGCTAAAAGCTCCCCAGGTTAATTGCTCCTTTCCAATACATCCATTATTGGAAGGACTTATATACCAGGACTGGGAACATCCTGATAAACTATTTGTTCCGCCTAAAAGGTTTCCGGTGATCTATCCCATGGAGGAAAAGTTCACCCAGAGATGGAATGTTCCTACGGTGGATGCAGCCATCTCTTCTGTGAACAAATCACTGACATGTCCAGTAGATAATGTTCAAATGTTCAAAGATCCAGTGGATAAAAAATTGGAATCTTTATTAAAATCTGCTTTTTCTACAGCAGGGGCTGTTACACAGCCAGCAGTGGCAGCTATTGGGGTCTGCCAAGCTTTAAAGGATCAAATGAAAATGGTCCTGAGGGATTTGCCAGACCAGCAGGCCCAGGCTCTGGCTGATCTGCCTAGAGCATTATGCTTTGCGGTTGACGCCATCAAGGATTCTATCCATCAGGCCTCCCGCCTCACGCTGTCTTTGGTACATATGCGTAGGCTTCTGTGGCTCAAAAACTGGTCTGCTGAAGCTCCCTGTAAGAAGCTCTTAGTTAGCTTCCCATTTCATGGGGAACGCCTTTTTGGCGAAGACCTGGATAAGTATATCCAGAAGATTTCCAGTGGTAAAAGTACTCTCTTACCGAGTAAAAAGAGGTCTAGGGGTCCATCTTTTAAGAGGACTACCTCTCCTATCCCTGCGTCGTCTGCTACTAAGCAGTTCCGACGGCCTCCTCGGTCAAACTCAGGAGGTAAAAATCAGGGACAGCCACAGGGTAATAAAAAGCCCTGGATCCGAAGAGGTACTAAACCAGCCTCCAAGTCAAGCCTATGAAGGGCTGCCCCCACTCAAACGGGTGGGGGGAAGACTTCAGTTGTTCGCAGAGATCTGGCGGGAGACGATCAAAGACAGATGGGTGCTCTCCGCAGTAACTCTGGGATACAAGTTGGAGTTAAAAGAGTCTCCTCCGTCCCATTTTATGTGGTCAGGCATGCCAAGAGACCCTCTGAAAAGAGGGTCTCTCCTATTGGCGTTAGAACAACTATTGCTCCAAGGAGTAATTATGGAGGTTCCTATGGAAGAGTGGGGGTTGGGTTTCTACTCAAACCTTTTCACAGTCCCGAAGCCAAACGGGGACATAAGACCCATATTGGACCTAAAGAGTCTAAACAAATTTCTAAACGTCCGGTCTTTCCGGATGGAGTCGATCCGATCGGTCACCGCTGCCCTACAAGGGGAGGAATGGTTAGCCTCGATCGACATCAAAGATGCTTACTTGCATGTTCCCATCTTTCCAGGTCATCAAAAATTCCTACGCTTTGCAGTAGAAGGGCGCCATTTTCAGTTCAGAGCCTTACCATTCGGTCTGGCCACAGCACCACGAGTGTTCACAAAAATTCTGGCCCCACTGTTGGCCGATCTAAGAACACGGGGTGTAACGATAATGGCATACCTAGACGACCTGTTGTTGATGGACCACTCAGTTGCCAAGCTAGAAGTGGTAATTGTCGATACAATCAAGTATCTAGAGTCTCACGGTTGGGTCATCAACCTGGACAAGTCAGCCCTACAGCCAGTGAAAAACCTGGTATATCTAGGGCTACGGCTGGATTCAGACCAGAGGAAGATTTTCTTACCTCTAGACAAGGTATCCTCTTTGAGGGCCTTGGTCCGTCTGCTTTGTGCAAAAAGACAGCCGTCCATACGCCTGTGCATGAGGCTGCTAGGAAAGATGGTAGCATCATTCGAAGCTGTGCCATACGCCCAATTCCACTCAAGGAATTTACAAAGGGCCATATTGTCAGCCTGGAACGGAAAAGTTCAGGCTCTAGACTTCCCGATGGCTTTGTCCCCTTCCGTTCGGAAGAGTCTCTGCTGGTGGTTGATCCCCCAGAATCTCCAGAAGGGAAAACCCTTCAGCCCGATATCTTGGAAGGTGGTCACTACAGATGCCAGCCTTATAGGCTGGGGGGCAGTACTGGAGCAATGGTCTCTCCAGGGCAGATGGTCAAATGTAGTAAAAACCCTGCCCATCAATCTCTTAGAGATACGAGCAGCCCGGTACGCCCTAGTAGCCTGGACATCCAGACTCCAAGGGTCCCCTGTCAGAATTCAATCAGACAATGCCACAGCAGTGGCATATATCAATCATCAGGGAGGCACCAGGAGTCGTGCAGCCCAGAGGGAAGTAAGTCACATCCTGGAATGGGCAGAAAAGCATGTCCCATGTATATCAGCTGTCTTCATTCCAGGGGTGGAGAATTGGAAGGCGGACTTTCTGAGTCGCCAACAGTTATGCCCAGGGGAATGGTCCCTTCATCCCGAGGTCTTCCGAGCAATATGTCAGCGGTGGGGAACACCGGATGTAGATCTGCTAGCATCCAGATTCAACGCAAAGGTGGACAGATTTGTCTCCCGGACAAGGGATCCCCTCGCTTGCGGCTCGGATGCTCTGGTGTTCCCTTGGGATCAGTTCAGACTGATATATGCATTCCCTCCGCTACAATTGTTGCCTCGACTCCTTCGCAGAGTCAGGTTGGAGAAGAAGCCGGTGATCCTGGTGGCTCCAGCGTGGCCCCGAAGGGCCTGGTACGCGGAGATCATCAAAATGTCTGTGGGGAGTCCTTGGACCCTTCCACGTCGTCCGGACCTGCTTTCGCAAGGACCGATATACCACCCTTCCTTACTAACTCTAAGTTTAACGGCCTGGCTATTGAATCCCACATCCTAAAGAAGAGAGGTCTCTCTAACTCTGTGGTATCAACTATAATCAATGCCAGGAAGCCTGTATCCAGGCAGATCTACTATAGAGTTTGGAAGGCGTACATCACTTGGTGCGAGGCCAGAAAATGGCATCCACGTAAGTACGTTATAGGCAGAATTCTGGACTTCCTGCAGTGGGCTGTAGACAGGAAGTTTGCCTTAAGTACTATCAAGGGCCAGGTTTCGGCCTTGTCAATACTATTTCAAAGGCCCCTGGCTATGCATTCACTTGTCAAATCCTTTATGCAAGGTGTGACTCGTATTATTCCACCGATTAAGGCTCCCATATGCCCATGGGATCTAAATTTGGTTCTGTCGGTTCTGCAGAAGCAGCCATTTGAACCTTTGCGGCACATTTCCTTGGTTCTACTCACCAGGAAATTGATATTTTTAGTAGCCATATGCTCGGCTAGAAGAGTGTCGGAATTAGCCGCCATGTCCTGTAAAGAGCCATATCTGGTTATCCATAAAGACAGAGTAGTATTACGTCCTCACCCAGCCTTTCTTCCTAAGGTGGTATCGAGGTTTCACTTGAACCAGGATGTGGTTCTTCCTTCTTTTTTCCCCAAACCAAGCTCGGTAGAGGAAAAGTTATTGCATTCTTTGGATGTAGTAAGAGCAGTTAAAGCTTATCTAAAAGCCACTGCTCAGATTCGTAGAACGGATTCTTTGTTTGTTCTGCCGGAAGGCCCCAGAAAGGGTCAGGCAGCATCAAAATCTACTTTAGCCAAGTGGATTCGACAGGTCATAATACAAGCCTATGGCTTGAGAAGTAGACCGCCTCCGTTCAAAGTTAGGGCGCACTCCACGAGAGCAGTTGGAACTTCATGGGCAGTGCATCACCAGGCCTCCCTGGCGCAAATTTGTAAGGCCACAACATGGTCTTCAGTACACACGTTTACTAGGTTCTACCAGGTGGACGTTAGAAGTCAGGAGGATGTCGCCTTTGGGCGCAGTGTGTTGCAGGCCGCAAAAGATCCTCATGTCTGATAGCGCTCAGCTTATATATGGTGTATCCCCCCCCTCATTGGGCATTGCTTTAGGACATCCCATTAGTAATGACTATGTCGCTCTGTGTCCCGTGATGTACGAGAAAGAAAATAGGATTTTTATAACAGCTTACCTGTAAAATCCTTAGGAGTACATCATGGGACACAGAGCTCCCACCCCTCTTTTGGGGACACGTATTGCTTTGCTACAAAACTGAGGTACTCCCGGATGGGAGGGGCTTATATAGGGGAGGGTACTTCCTGTTTTGGAAGTTGCCAGTGCCAGCACCTGAAGGTAATTCTATATAACCCACATAGTAATGACTATGCTGCTCTGTGTCCCGTGATGTACTCCAAGAAAAGGATTTTACAGGTAAGCTGTTTTAAAAATCCTACTTTTGGGGTGTAATTCCACATATGCCCATGGCATGTTTGAGCAATATATCATTTAGTGACAACTTTGTGCAAAAAAAAAAATTGTCGTTTTTCCGCAACTTGTGTCCACATATAAAATATTCCATGGACTCGACATGCCTCGACATGCCTCTCAGTATATAGCTTGGGGTGTCTACTTTCCAAAATGGGGTCATTTGGGGGGGTTTTGAACTGTTCTGGCATTTTATACACAACATTAGGAAGCTTACATCCACTCTTCTAACCACTTGAAGACAAAGCCCTTTTTGACACTTTTTGTTTACATGAAAACATTTTTTTTTTTTGCAAGAAAATTATGTTGAACCCCCAAACATTATATATATATTTTTAAAGCAAAGGCCCTACAGATTAAAATGGTGGGTGTTGCATTTTTTTTTCTACACAGTATTTGCGCAGCGATTTTTCAAACGCATTTTTTGGGTTAAAAAATACACTTTTTTAAATTTTAATGCGCTAAAACACACTATATTGCCCAAATGTTTGATGAAATAAAAAAGATGATCTTAGGCCGAGTACATAGATGCCAAACACGACATGCTTTAAAATTTCGCACAAACGCGCATTGGCGACAAACTACATACATTTTTAAAAGCCTTTAAAAGCCTTTACAGGTTACCCCAGTAGATTTACAGAGGAGGTCTACTGCTAAAATGATTGCCCTCGATCTGACCTTCGCGGTGATACCTCACATGCATGGTGCAATTGCTGTTTACATATGACGCTAGACCGACGCTTGCGTTCGCCATTGGGCAAGAGCAGGGCAGGACAGGGGTGCTTTTTTTTTTTTTTTTATTATTAATTTTGCTTTTTTATTTTATTTTTAAATTGTTCCTTCCAAGTATTTTTTTTTTTTTATCATTTTTATTGTTATCTCAGGGAATGTAAATATCCCCTATGATAGCAATAGGTAGTGACAGGTACTCTTTTTTTGAAAAAAATGGGGTCTTCTAGACCCTAGATTTTTCCTCTGCCCTCAAAGCATCTGACCACACCAAGATCGGTGTGATAAAATGCTTTCCCAATTTCCCAATGGCGCTTTTTATATCCGGGGGGGGGCATTCCCTCCCACTGCTTGTAAAAGCAGTCCAGAGGCTAATTAGCCACTAGGATTGCTTTTACATGAAAGCTGGCCGCAGGCTGAAAAGAATGATACCAAGATGATACCTAAACCCGCAGGCATCATTCTGGTATAAACATTCAAAGTCCAGCAACATACCAGTACGTTGCTGGTCCTTGTTGGACATGTATTGTAATCTTTTTATTTCATGCAGCCAGTTGGCTGAACGAAAAAAGAGATTGATCGGTGGGTATGCCCACCATTAGAATACCGCCCTTCATCCACCCACTTCCAATGATGGGCATACACGCACCATTTATATATGCCGAAGCATGGGGGCAACCTCCCGCAAAAAAGTTATGCCGCACACACATGGTCGGACTTTTCCACGGGCAAGCCTCCGTCGGAATTTCGACCGTATGTACGCGGCATTAGGAGCAAAATCGCTCCTCCGCCCCTGCTGCCCCAATGCTTCGGCATATTTGCTTTTTTTTTTTAACTGTGGTGGTGAAATCACCTCCTACAGCACTGGAGTCGCAGGGATCAGGCCTGTCTCTGCGAACGCTGCAGTTATGTGTGTTTTTGTTTTGTAAGTGACAGTGATCGATCGATACTGCACTTGGGTGGCCTGGGCTGGACGGAGGGGCAAAACGCAGGTGCCAGCAGGTATCTGGGCTGATCCCGCTAACACTGCGTTTTTGGGAACCCTAAACTGCTGGGTACGCTAGTATAGATCTGATCAGATCAGATATTGATCTGTTCAGATACTATACCACTAAGGGGGGGTGTATGCTTCACGCGTGGGTGTTAGCGTTACTGGCACTAACCTGACGCTGCCTGGGGTGTGACTCAGACCCTCTCTGACGCTAAAACCTAATTGATATCACCCGCCGGGCGATCAGGGGGTTAAACCTTTATTGGGTTATATACACGGCGGGTGCCCTGACACTATAAAAAGCAAACTAACTAACCAGCGTCACCCGTAACACTTATATGGTGATCACTGGTGAAAGTTTTAACTAGGGGCAATCAGGGGGTTAAAACCTTTATTAGATAATATATGGGGGTACCTGACGCTATAAAAACCTGCGGCGAACCTAAAAAAAATTACCAGCTACCGATCTGCATCACCGACACTAAGACAGCGTTTAGAAAAACAATTGCTTAGCGACAGTGGTGATAGGGGGTGAAAGGGTTACCTGGGGGGGCGATCAAGGGGGTTAAACCTTTATTAGATAATATATTGGGGTACCTGACGCTATAAAAACCTGCGGCGAACCTAAAAAAAATTACCGGCTACCGATCTGCATCACAGACACTAAGACAGCGTTTAGAAAAACGATCGCTTAGTGACAGTGGTGATAGGGGGTGAAAGGGTTACCTGGGGGGCGATCAAGGGGGTTAAACCTTTATTAGATAATATATTGGGGTACCTGACGCTATAAAAACATGCGGCGAACCTAAAAAAAATTACTGGCTACGATCTGCATCACCGACACTAAGACAGCGTTTAGAAAAACAATTGCTTAGCGACAGTGGTGATAGGGGGTGAAAGGGTTACCTGGGGGGCGATCAAGGGGGTTAAACCTTTATTAGATAATATATTGGGGTACCTGACGCTATAAAAACCTGCGGCGAACCTAAAAAAAATTACCGGCTACCGATCTGCATCACAGACACTAAGACAGCGTTTAGAAAAACGATCGCTTAGTGATAGTGGTGATAGGGGGTGAAAGGGTTACCTGGGGGGCGATCAAGGGGGTTAAACCTTTATTAGATAATATATTGGGGTACCTGACGCTATAAAAACCTGCGGCGAACCTAAAAAAAATTACTGGCTGCCGATCGGCATCACTGACGCTAAGACAGCGATCAGAAAAATTATCGCTAAGCAACAGTGGTGATAGGGGGTGAAAGGGTTATCTGGGGGGTGATCAGGGGGTTAAACCTTTATTAGGGGGGGTTAGGGGGCTACACTGGACCTAAGACTAAACTTTGGTGACACTTTTACAGTCACAAATGTCACTGATTGCAGTGATCACTAAATAAATGGTCACTGCAATCAGTGACACTGTGACTGGGGGCTGGGGGGGTGATCTGGGGGGGCCTGGGGGGGGCGATTTATGTCCGATTGGACCCCCCAACTGTACAAAGGCAATCACGTACACTCTACGTGATTGTGCCTGTCGGTGCCATTCTGCCGACGTATATATACAGTGAGCGGTCGTTAAGTGGTTATAGGAGTATTATAGCCAAAGCTGTTTTGGCTGTACTTCTCCTATGGATCACAGGAGTGCAGTTCGTTCTGCACTCCTGTGACTCATTTCAGCTGACCGCGGGCCAAAGTTCGCTGTCAGCTGATGTTACAGAGCCCCAGTCCAGGCTCTGGGAAGATCCCGACCATCCACCCAGAAGCCTGGACCAGCAACTGGCTTAGCTTCTCAGCGAGCCACTAAGACCCTGAGCCAGCTGCTCCTGTCCCCTCCACAGTCCAGCGCTCCAGTGAGTGCCAGAGGGGCAGAGCAGAGAGCCTGTGCCTGACAGTCACCACTCTCTGATCAAAGCGGAGTGGAGAACTGAGCGATCAGCAGTGTTTGATTGCTCAGTCCTTAGTGCAGAGCAGGGGGAAACAGATATAGCATTGTATCAATGCTTGTAGCCTCTAACCATGATCCCGGTATAACCACTTCTATCTTAGACCATTTGTAAACGTCCTAAGGATTGGAAGTGGTTAATGAACGATTAAGATAACAGGATTTTTGTACTTACCTTAAAAACCATGTCATGAAGTTCATTAACCTCTTCCCAATGCTGTAATGCATATATACGGCAGCAGGGCCTTAAAAGGACGCTAGCAAAATCCTGAAGCATGATAAGAGTAGGAAGAGTGATACCTGGCTGGCCAAGGACTTTTTTGTTTGCCAGTGTCCAGTTCCTCCTGAAGGCAGCATTATAACCCAAATTTCTATGAATTATTAGCAATCCTGTACCCCTTAAAGAAGAGCTCCAGAAATAATCTATGTGTTACATTTACATTGTTCCAGCTTGGTTACCTGTAATTATAGAGATGTCACATTAAGTGAGCTGCAGGGGAATCTAAAAATCATCACGGTAGTCTGTGCCACATACAGGAAGCTGTTTCATGTTCCAGCAGTGCTGAAGTGACTTCCCCTCTAGTACATGGAACACAGAAAGTCACTCACTTGCCACCTCTTCCCTTCAGAAAACGTGTTGTATACTTTTCAGTAAATACAAGGCATTCTCTCATTGGGTGAGGGAAGATTGTGATGTCATTGCCCCTCCTCTCCATCTTGTCCAATCAGAGAGAGCCTTGTATTCACTGAAAAGTCTTGGGTAGGATAGAAGGAGTGCCTGGTGTCCAAAAAACTGCAGCTTTGATGCATATATAGTTCATTAAACATTTATTAAAAGTATAAAAATGTACATCAATCCAACATGTTTCAGGGGAATTGACTCCCCCTTCTTCAGGGCTGTTGCTACATGCTGTTGGATGGGAATGGTTCCCAAAATGATATATTGTTTACGAGGTTTCAGAAAGCAGAATGGCAGAGTGCATCCCTAGCCTTCACTCTGTCATTCTACTTTCCAAAACCTTGTAATCAATATATAGGAAGGCCAGTATGCTGGCCTGAAATTATGGGAGGAGTTCGAGGGGTACTTAAGCAGACCATCCACCATGGTCAGTGTCGGCTCTAGTGTGCGGTACCCACCCACCCATATCCCCTTTTTTAGGGCACTCCTCTCTAAACAATTCTCAACAGAATTATCCATTATATCTATCTTAAGGTATGGCCCCTTCTCTTGGCATACCGTCCAGCAGGCCAGGCCACACTTCAGGTCTTATTTGTGTTGTTAGTCTTGTGATGTGTTTATGTGATCCATATCTCTTCAGACAGAGGGCTCCGACCATAAATAATTTTACCAACCATTCCCATTGTGAGGGAACTGTCCAGCACTCAGCTTGGGTGCTTCTGTCAAGATACAGATTCCTCCAGTCTGGACCCAGGCACAAGGTATTATAGCTGAATATTGCACTCAAGGCCTAGACAGCACTAGCTTAGGTGTAAATTGGAACTCACTTTTTTAAAACTCAAACATATACTTTATACCCCCCAGGAGGACATTCCCCTCTTGGGGATATTAGCATAACAATGCAAACTGTAAACAATAATGAACAGCCAACATAAACCTACAGTGATCTAATTAACCATTAGTCACTTAAATAAGCCTAGGTGCCCAGACTGTTCGGCACCCAGCTGGTTTGGGCACAAGGGTCCAAAATCTTTGTGTTTTGGAGAGAAATGGACCTGAATCCGAAGCGAGTCCACTCCAAGGGTCCCCCAGGCACACACCTCCAAAAGAGTAGTGCTCCCTGAAAAGCCAGGGCCCATAGTCACCCACCCACAACCATCAACTGATCCAGTCAGTCCAGCACAGTCTCCAGCACAAACCAGATTGTATTTATTGAAAAGAATACAACATGTTTTCTGAATGGCAGAGGTGCCAATTGAGCGACTCTCTGGCCTTGTACACACGGCCGAGATTCTCGTTGAAAAAAACATGTCGTTTTTTTCGACGAGATTCTTGGACAAGAAACTTGTCCCGGCCGAGTGTACACACGCTCGTTTCAAAGAACCCGCGGTTCTTTGAATGGAGCGTACGCGGTGACGTCATTGACTACGACGAGCATGCGCTCGTCACATTCGATGCCGTCGCCGCCATCTTGGTATACCCTACGTATGCCTATGAAGCTACCGCGCATGCGTCGAATTCATTTCGAACATGCGCGGGCTTCCGGGAGGACAGGTAAGTGTACACACACTCACTTTTCTCGTCGAGAAACATGCCGAGGAGAATCTCGACGAGAAAATAGAGAGCAGGTTCTCTATTTTCTCGTCGAGGTTTCTTGTCGGTTTTCTCGACGAGAAACCCGATAGCCGCGTACACACGACCGATTTACTCGGCAAGACCTCTCTGCCAGCAAGTTTCTTGCTGGTTCTTGCCGAGAAAATCGGGCGTGTGTACGAGGCCTAAGCTGCTCCAACACTGCAGAATATTGATAATTTCAGGTAACCAAGCTGGCCCAATGTTAATTTAAAAAAAATAGACTATTTCTAGAGCTTGACTTTAATGAATGATAAACAACAGTTTTAATTGCGGTTTTAATTTTTTTTAAAGGTCCACTAACTTAAAAAAAATCACTTTACCTCTATTCTACAGTGACTTGAAAAAGTATTCATACCCCTTGAAATTTTCCACATTTAGTCATGTTACAACAAAAAACGTAAATGTATTTTATTGGGATTTCATGTGATAGACCAACACAAAGTGGCACATAATTGTGAAGTGGAAGAAAAATGATAAATGGTTTTCCATTTTATTTTACAAATAAATATCTGAAAAGCGTGGAGTGCATTTGTATTCAGCCCCCTTTACTCTGATACCCCTAAGTAAAATCTAGTGGAACCAATTGCATTCAGGAGTCACCTAATTAGTAAATAGAGTCCACCTGAGTGTAATTTAATCTCAGTATAAATACAGCTGTTCTGTGAAGCCCTCATAGATTTGTTAGAGAACCTTAGTGAACAAACAGCATCATGAAGGTCAAGGAACACACCAGACAGGTCAGGGATAAAGTTGTGGAGAAGTTTAAAACAGGATTAGGTTATAACAAAAATGGCACAAAGTTTGAACATGTCACGGAGCACTGTTCAATCCATCTTCTGAAAATGGAAAGAGTATGGCACAACTGCAAACCTACCAAGACATGGCTGTCCACCTAAACTGACAGGCCGGGCAAGAAGAACATTATTTAGAGAAGCAGCCAAGAGCCATGGTAACTCCGGAGGAGCTGCAGAGATCCACAGCTCAGGAGGGAGAATCTGTCCACAGGACAACTATTAGTCGTGCTCTCTACAAATCTGGCCTTTATGGAAGAGTCGTGAGAGGAAAGCCATAAGAAGTCCCATTTGCAGTTTGCGAGAAGCCATGTGGGGGACACAGCAAACATGTGAAATTAAGGTGTTCTGGTCAGATCAGACCAAATTTGAACTTTTTGGCCTAAAAGCAAAGCGCTATGTGTGGTGGAAAACGAACACTGTACATTACCCTGAAAACACCATCCCCACCATGAAATATGGTGGTGGCAGCATCATGTTGTAGGGATGCTTTTCTTCAGCAGGGACAGGGACGCTGGTCAGAGTTGAGGGGAAGATGGATAGAGCCAAATACAGGGCAACCTTAGAAGTCTATATATGGTAAGTGGTCAACAACTATAGTATATTTATGAAGAAGAAAATATATTAGAAGAAAACCTGTTCAAGACTGCAAAAGACTTGAGACTGGGACAGAGGTTCACCTTCCAGCAGGACAACGACCCTAAACATACAGCCAGAGCTACAATGGAATGGTTTAGATCAAAGCATATTTATGTGTTAGAATGGCCCAGTCAAAGTCTAGACCTAAATCCAATTGAGAATATGTGGCAAGACTTGAAAATTGCTGTTCACAGACTCTCTCCATCCAGTCTGACAGAGCTTGAGCTATTTTGCAAAGAAGAATGGGCAAAAATGTCCCTCTCTAGATGTGTAAAGCTGGTGGAGACATCCCCAAAAAGACTTGCAGCTGTAATTGCAGCGAAAGGTGATTCTACAAAGTATTGACTCAGTGGGGCTGAATTCAAATGCACCCCACACATTTCACATATTTTTTTATTTTTTTTAAATTGAAAACCATTCATTTTTCTTCAACTTCACAATTATGTGCCACTTTGTGTTGGTCTATCACATAAAATCCCAATAAAATATATTTACGTTTTTGGTTGTAACATGACCAAATGTGGAAAATTTCAAGGGGTATGAATACTTTTTCAAGGCACTGTATATCGACCCCATTTCTGGAAAATGTTTTTTGATGCCTCAGTTTTAACCCATTTTGTTTTGGAAACTTGTACTATATAAGGCCTATGATCCTATTAAAAATGAACACCTATTGCCACAGAGCAGCTACTAGATGTTCAGATGTATAAAGAAGAATTTGCCTTCCCATGATTAAAGAAGTTTCTTTTATAATAATTGCTTTGCGAGTTATAAAAAGGTAACATAACTAAATATACACCATAGAAATACATGGTGACATAAAGGTCGTATGTTGCTACTTTTGAGTCCTTCATTTCAGAAACACATGAGTGTTGTTGGCCAACGGAGGATACATTTTTTAACTGCATTGCCTTTATGTCCACCGGAAAATCTACCTTTCCTGAAATGAGTAGACCTTCTTTAAGACTTACAAAGACAACATAGAAAATTGCTGACTGGCCACAAAGACAAAAAAAGGACTCATTTATATTTGCTTGAAAATGTGGCATTGGACACACTTTTCTTTAAAGGGGTTGTAAAGGTTCATGTTTTTTCACCTTAATGCATCCTATGCATTAAGGTGAAAAAACATCCGACAATACCGGTTTTACTTACCTGAGCCCGTTCACCTGCTGCACTCGCCCCCGACATCCTCTTCGCCGATCAGCCTGGCCGGTGATTGGCTAGAGTGGATGGATTGAAAGCAGCGCAGCCATTGGCTCGTGCTGCTGTCAATCACACAATCACATCCAATGACGCAGCGCGCCGGGGGGCAGGGCCGAGTGATACAGTGAGCGGCTATAGCTGCCGGCTGTATCACGGGAGCGCGCCCGCAAGAACTAACCACCATGCGAGAGAGCTCGCATGAAGGTGGTTAGTTCTTGTGGGGAGGAGCCGAGACAGCCGCCGAGGGACCCCAGAAGACCAGGTTCGGGGCCAATCTGTGCAAAACCAGCTGCACAGTGGAGGTAAGTATAACATGTTTGTTATTTTAAAAATATTGCCTTTACAACCCCTTTAAGCACTCTGAATACCAATCAAGGCACCTGTCACTAAATAAAATGGTTACCTTTCTGTCCTGTTCACGCATCACATTTCCTTTGCTTCAAAAATGATACCCTATGTTGCTTTCTTGGTGCTTTAAAGCGTCACCAAAGCTTCCATTGAAGTCTGTGACAACGGTCGCTAACAGGACTTGCGGGTTTTGAGAGGCTTTTATTCCGCTTTAGTTTCGCTTTGTTTTGGAATGTCATGAGATATCCCAGGATTCACTAAGAAACCAACATGCAAACCAGAAAGATGTCATCAGCTGTCAATTCTGGCTTGTGTATATATTCTGGAGTGCAGGGTGGAGCAGTAGGAAGGTGAGCGGGGTACGGACCTGAGCGGAGCAACTAGCAGACGGCACACGTGGTGTGAAATTGGGAATGCTATAGCAGAAGGTGAACGGGATTGGAGAGTGAGGACTGAGCGGTAGAGGATCAGCAGAGCTGGTGGTTACTACCAAGCAGGGGATTGGCAGAGCTGGGAGTTACTTCTGGGAGTAGTATCAGCAGAGCTGGGGGTACTACAGAGAAGGGGATCTGCTGAATGAGGGTACTAATAAGCTGAGGATCTGCTGAATGGGGATACTAAGGAGCTAGGGATCTGCTGAATGAGGGTACTAATAAGCTGGGGATCTGCTGAATGGGGATACTAAGAAGCTGGGGATCTGCTGAACAAGTATACTAATTATCTGTGGTTCTACTGGGCCCCTTTAAAACAAATAGAAAATCAACACACACACAGGGCATTTTTCAAGCTTCAAAAAAGCATCACAAAAACATGTCAAAAAAGCATGTTGAAGCGATAGGCTTGCATTCGCTTAGGCTCCATTCCAAAATCGCATCAAAAGTTGTACCAAAGTAGTGCAAGAACCTTTTCAAAGTCACTGCAACTTTAAGTCATGCTGATTTGAACAGGTGCCATTGAAAAGAATGGGCTGTGACTTGTCATGTGACTTAGATGTGCAAAGTCGCATGACAAGGCGCACAAGTGTGATTGAAGCCTTACTTATGAAAGTATGAACCAAGGACCAGGTAACAGCTTTACAAACTTGAGCTACCAATGACGAATAGCCCAGGAAGCACCAACACTCATGGGAGAATGAGCTGTCAACTGTGAAAATTTGCCCCTTAAGCCCTGTACACACGATCGGATTTCCTATGGTTTCCTAACCGATGGATTTTTCCATCGGAAATCCGATGAAGCTGACTTTCATCTGTCTTGCTTACACACCATCAGTCAAAAAACCGACCGTTCCAAACGCGGTGACGTAAAACACTCCGATGAGCCGAGAAAAATTAAGTTCAATGCTTCTGAGCATGCGTGGACTTGATTCTGAGCATGCGTGGGTTTTTTATCCGATGGAGTTCCCCACAGACGCTAGTAATTTGCTATCGGTTTTTTAACCATCGGATAAATTTAAAACATGTTCTATTTTTAAACACAGATGGAAAAAAGACCGATGGGGCCCATACACGATCGGTTTGTCCGATGAAAAAAGTCCATCGGACTGTTTTCATCGGTTAAACCTATCGTGTGTACAGGGCTTTAGACTGTAAGCTTGAGAAATATGCTGACAAAATCTAATGAGAAATGGTAGATTTGGAAGCCGCGTGACCCTTCCTTGGGCCTTCAGGAAACACCTAAGACACTAGCAAAACAAATAAACTGAAGCCTTGCCTAGTGGGAAGGGGTTATGTCTAGGAGGGAACTTCCCGTTTTTTTGCCAGTGTCCGTCACCTGAAGATGGCAACATAACCCTATCGTAATGTATATGAAAATGCTCTGTGTCCCACGGGCCGAATTGGGCCCACCAGAACATTTCATGTGGCCCTCACATCTCTCCTGCAGCTGGGGCAATCCCCGCCCCCACTTTGTCTTAGCAGTCAGCAGCAGAGAGGACAGAACTCCCCTGCCAGATCCTGCGCTTCTCTGTGCAGCCACAGAGAGGCTTGTCTCTGCCCCCTCCCCCGTCTCAGTAGTAGTTAGCAGACAGAAGGACAGAACTCCTCCTACAGATCCTGCACCTCTCTGTGCAGCTGCAGCACCCCCTCCTCTCTCCCTTCTCTGGCCTCAGCATTCAGCAGACTCTGACAGCTGACTCCAGCCCTTTGCAGCTCTGCCCCAGCTAATTCCCGGCAGCAGCACAAGGTAAGGGGGTGTACTGTGATGTAAGGGAGAGTGGGGGACCCTTCACTTCGGATAATGAGGGTGCTCTTGACATCTGATGCAAGGGGGGGCGGGGTGCTGTGGACATCTATTCCTACAGATACAACTAGTCCTTTGAGGGCAACCATAATGTTGATGCAGCCCACTATGAAACAGAGTCTGACACCCATAATGTACGATAAACAAAATATAATCATATCTTTTGGAACAACTCAGGGGAACATTATACATATTGCTATCATGAATGCAGAGAACTTATTGGAGAAAGGGTCTTTCTTTGAGGGACTAAGGGTCATGTTACACAAGCAGATCTGTCGCTGGTACCAGATTGCCAGCATCAGAACCTTTCTGCTTACTTTCTGGCCACTTCATTGAGATGTCACTTTGGCTTACTAGCGATGGGTGTTGGCCAAAAAGAGAACAACGTCCATTAAGTACAGCAGAGATTAACATTGGGGATCTTACAATTGCCAGTGGCAGAATCACCATTGTGGCATCAACCTAACTTCCTGATGAAAGGTTTAGTTTGCTGCTATTTTTGTTTGGTTGACATGTATAATGGCCTTACTATCACACAATTATTGCAAACAAATTTTCACTGACAAATATTAGGTTGTTTATGTAAATCTTTTGATTTGGTAACTAGAGTTGCTCAACCCCTGGATCTTAACAATGAGATCCATGAACTTTTCATGGGCCGAAACGGGTTAACATCTGCTGTACACACTTATCTTTTATGGAGATATAATAAATCTGGACTGATTTAAGAGCATGTATGGAGTTGCCGATTGTCTTTTATCTAACCTTTCATGAGCGCCATACAGCAAATTATGTAACATCTTTTAATAATAATGTATTATTTTATTGGTTGAATCTCTGTATTTGTACAATATTGAATAAACCCCATAATAATAAAACAAAACTAGGCTCCTCTCAAATACACAATACTAACACTTGCCAAAACCCATCTCCACCAGTACGCTACCTTTACTGCTAGGAAAAAAAAAAAGAAGAAGATGGTGGCCGTAGACCCGGGGCTACAGCTGCAGACTATAAAACAGTCTCTAAACTGCGGCCCGTTGGCTGGATGTGGTCCTTTGCCTGCTTTTATCTGGCCCTTGGGGCACCATTCCTCCCACAGACACCAGTGACGGGGTACCATTCCTCCTGCAGACACCAGTGACGGGGTACCATTGCTCCCACAGACACCATTGATGGGGTACTATTCCTCCCACAGACACCAATGATTGGGTACCATTCCTCCCACAGACAAGTCAAGTCTATCAAGCTTTATTGTCGTTCTACTACACGTACAGTAGAACGAAATGTTGTATCTCACAGGGCCACGGTGCTACATACAAACTAAACATAATTATAAATAAATATACAAAGAATAAAAACACAGTAAAGAACAAAAAAATATTATAAACCTATACACATCTGGGAACTACGTAACTGTACATATACTGTATATTTACAAAAGTCTTTGTAGCAGCAAGTGTTTATATTTTATATATTGGTGTCTGTGGGAGGAATATTACCCTATCATTGGTGTTTGTAGGAGGAATGGTACCCCATCATTGGTGGGGTACCATTCCTCCTACAGACACCAATGATAGGGTAATATTCCTCCCACAGACACCAATGATGTGCTACCATTCCTCCCACAGACACCAATGATGGGGTACCATTCCTCACTCAGACACCAATGATGGGGTAATATTCCTCCCACAGACACCAATGATGGGGTACCATTCCTCACACAGACACCAATGATGGGGTAATATTCCTCCCACAGACACCAATAATTGGGTACCATTCCTCACACAGACACCAATGATGTGCTACCATTCCTCACACAGACACCAATGATGTGCTACCATTCCTCCCACAGACACCAATGATGGGGTACCATTCCTCCCACAGACACCAGTGACGGGGTACCATTCCTCCTGCAGACACCATTGACGGGGTACCATTGCTCCCACAGACACCATTGATGGGGTACTATTCCTCCCACAGACACCAATGATTGGGTACCATTCCTCCCACAGACAAGTCAAGTCTATCAAGCTTTATTGTCGTTCTACTACACGTACAGTAGAACGAAATGTTGTATCTCACAGGGCCACAGTGCTACATACAAACTAAACATAATTATAAATAAATATACAAAGAATAAAAACACAGTAAAGAACAAAAAAATATTATAAACCTATACACATCTGGGAACTACGTAACTGTACATATACTGTATATTTACAAAAGTCTTTGTAGCAGCAAGTGTTTATATTTTATATATTGGTGTCTGTGGGAGGAATATTACCCTATCATTGGTGTTTGTAGGAGGAATGGTACCCCATCATTGGTGGGGTACCATTCCTCCTACAGACACCAATGATAGGGTAATATTCCTCCCACAGACACCAATGATGGGGTACCATTCCTCACACAGACACCAATGATGGGGTAATATTCCTCCCACAGACACCAATGATTGGGTACCATTCCTCACACAGACACCAATGATGTGCTACAATTCCTCACACAGACACCAATGATGTGCTACCATTCCTCCCACAGACACCAATGATGGGGTACCATTCCTCCTACAGACACCAATGATAGGGTAATATTCCTCCCACAGACACCAATGATGGGGTACCATTCCTCACACAGACACCAATGATGGGGTAATATTCCTCCCACAGACACCAATAATTGGGTACCATTCCTCACACAGACACCAATGATGTGCTACCATTCCTCACACAGACACCAATGATGTGCTACCATTCCTCCCACAGACACCAATGATGGGGTACCATTCCTCCCACAGACACCAGTGACGGGGTACCATTCCTCCTGCAGACACCATTGACGGGGTACCATTGCTCCCACAGACACCAATGATGTGCTACCATTCCTCCCACAGACACCAATGATGAAGTACCATTCCTCCCACAGACACCAATGATGGGGTAATATTCCTCCCACAGACACCAGTGATGCGCTACCATTCCTCCCACAGACACCAATGATAGGGTGCCATTCTTCCCACAGATATCAATGACGGGGCACTATTCCTCCCATGGAAACAAACAATGGTGCACAATTTCTACCTTGAATACCAACAATGGAACACCATTATTTTCACTAAAGCCAATGATGGAGCACTTTTTGCTCTCACTGAGACCCCAGTGTTTTCTAATCCCACTAGCCACAGTCTGGTCCCTCTAAAGCCTCAAGGCCAGTAAACTGGCCCTTTGTTCAGAAAGTTTGGAGACCCTTGCTACAGAAGATTAAGAATTCTAACAAATATGTTTTTAAATCAGTGGCTCTAGACCAAAAAGTCCCAGTGTATGACCAAAACAGTGTGGTCCTCTAAGCATTACACTTCTGTGTACTTGTTGATTATCCCATTTCAAAAACATAAGTGTTAATATGGGGAGGATTTCCACAAGGTTTTGGGGTGTGTCTCGGAATTTTGTGCCCATTTAGCAAAAAGCATTTTTGAGGTAAAGTTGGATGAGAAGAGTTGGCACTCCAATTCATCCTAAAGGTGTTCAGTAAGGTTCAGGGCTCTTTGCAGGCCACCTGTGTTCTTCCACCAGACTGTACAGCTGTGGCCAAATGTTTTGAGAATGACACAATTTGCATACAGTATACTCCAGAATGTTATGAAGAGTGAACAGATGAATTGTAATTAATTGCAAAATCCTTCTTTGCCCAAAAAAACGAACTTAATCTCATAAAAAACATTTCCACTGCATTTCAGCTCTGTCACAAAAGGATCAGCTGACATCATGTCAGTGATTCTCTCGTTAACACAGGTGTCAGTGTTGACGAGGACAAGGCTAAAGCCTCGTACACACACATGTCGTTTTTTTTGACAAGATTCTTGGACAAGAAACTTGTCCCGGCCGAGTGTACACACGCTTGATTCAAAGAACCCGCGGTTCTTTGAATGGGGAGCGTACGCGGTGACGTCATCGACAACGACGAGCATGCGCTCGTCACATTCGATGCCGTCGTCGCCATCTTGGTATACCCTACCTATGCCTAGGAAGCTACCGCGCATGCGTCAAATTCATTTCGAACATGCGTGGGCTTCCAGGAGGACAGGTAAGTGTACACACACTCACTTTGCTCGTCGAGAAACATGCCGACGAGAATCTCGACGAGAAAATAGAGAGCAGGTTCTCTATTTTCTCGTCGAGATTATTTGTCGGTTTTCTTGACGAGAAACCATACACACGAACAAATTTCTCGGCAAGACATCTCTGCCAGCAAGTTTCTTGCTGGTTCTTGCCGAGAAACTCGGTCGTGTGTACGAGGCCTCAAAATAGAAAAACAGACTGGAAGCTTTAAAAGGAGTGTGGTGCTTGAAATCATTGTTCTTCCTCTGTTAACTATGGTTACCTGCGAGGAAACATGTACAGTCATCATTGCTTTGCACAAAAAGGGATTCACAGGCAAGGATATTGCTGCTACTAAGATTGCACCTAAATCAACCATTTATCGAATCATTAAGAACTTCACGGAGAGAGGTGTTAAAGTGTTGTGAAGAAAGCTATAGGGCGGCCAAGAATTTCCAGCAAGCGCCAGGACCGTCTCCTATAGTTGAGCATCTGCATGCACCGGGAGGCAAAGACTTTTGGAGGATGGCCTGGAGTCAAGAAGGGCAGCAAAGGAACCACTTCTCTCCAGGAAAAACATCAGGGACAGACTGATATTCTGCAAAAGGATTGGACTGCTGAGGACTAGGGTAAAGTAATTTTCTCTGATGAATCCCCTTTCCGATTGTTTGGGGCATCTTTGGAGCGCTACCATCAGTCTTGGGTCATCCAAACAGTTAAGCATCTTAAGACCATTCATGTATGGGGTCGCTTCTCAGCCAAAGGAGTTGGCTCACTCACAATTTTGCCTAAGAACACAGCCATGAATAAAGAATGGTACAAAACATCCTCCGAGAGCAACTTCTCCCAACCATCCAAGAACAGTTTGGTGACGAACAATGCCTTTTCCAGCATGATGGAGAACCTTGCCATAAGTGATGACTAAGTGGCTCATGAGAACAAAACATTGACATTTTGGGTCCATGGCCAGGAAACTCCCCAGACTTTAATCCCATGGAGAACTTGGTCAATCTACAAGACATGGATGGACAGAACCACCCTCCCCCCCGCCACAAATTCTGACAAACTCCAAGCATTGATTATGCAAGAATGGGCCGCCATCGGTCAGGATGTGGCCCAGAAGTTGATTGACAGCATGCCAGGGCGAATTACAGAGGTCTTGAAAAAGAAGGGTCAACATTGCAAATATTGACTCTGCATAAAGCCAATTTAATTGTCAATAAAAGCCTTTGAGACTTGTGAAATGCTTGTAATTATACGTCAGTATACCATAGTAATATCTGACAAAAAGATCTAAAGACACTGAAGCAGCAGACTTTGTAAAAAATTAATATTTGTGTCATTATCAAAACTTTTGGCCAGGGCTGTACAAACCATGTCATTATTGAGCCGGTGTGCAGGAGCAAAAGGGCGCAATCATGTTGGAGCAAAAGAGGGCCTTCCCCAAACCATTACCACAAGATTGGAAGCACACAATTATCTAAAATGTTGTATGCTGTAGAACAGTAAGGCCCCTTTCACACGGAGGGTCCGTTCAGGTCCGCCTGTCAGTTTTTTAGGCGGACCTGCACGGACGCTCCATGTAGCCCTATGGAGGCACGGATGTCAGCGGTGACATGTCCGCTGACATCCGCTCCGCCAAAGTGTGACGGAGGAAACCCCTATTTTTCCTTCCGTCGGCGGAGCGGATCGGATGACAACGGACTCTACGGTCCGTCGTCATCCGATCCCCCCATAGGGGAGAGCGGCGCTCTGACAGGGCGGTCCCTGCACAGTGTGCGGGGACCGCCCAGTCATCCGCCGGCTCAGCGGGGATCAACGGAGCGATCCCCACTGAGCAAGCGGAGCTTCACGGGGCGGATCTTCACGGATCCGCCCCGTCTGAAAGGGCCCTAACAGTACTCTTCATTGGAAACACCTGAACTCAATTATTTGTAGGGGTCCCACCATACTGTAGTGTAACAAACTAACGGGCGATTTGGCCCACCAGGTTTCTGGAGTCACTTTGGAGAAACTCCAAAGGATCGCAAGAGGGAATAAAAACCACCTCCAGATTTTGGCCAAAAAGTATAAGTGTGATGGTCAGGTTTCAAAAAATTTTGACAAAATAGAAAATGTTAAAATATCAGTATGCTGGTTTATTATGCAGAGAGCAAAGGCTTTTATTTAAAAATCATTAAGGGGACTCATTCTTGTGTTTATATTAGATCAAGGGTTTCCAAACTTTCTGAACAAAGGGTCAGTTTACTAGTGCCCCATCACTGGTGTCAGTTGGAGGAATAGTGCCCCATAGTTGGTGTCAGTGGGAGTAATAGTGCCCTGTTGGGGTCAGTGGGAGGAATAATGCCCCATTGTTGGTGTTAGTCAGAGAAATAGTGTCCTGTTGTTAGTGTCAGTGGGAGGAATAGTGCCCTGTTGTTGGTGTCAGTGGGAGGAATTATGCCCCATTGTTGGTGTTAGTGGGAGGAATAGTGTCTTGTATCAGGGGGAGTAAAGGTACCCCAAGGGCCACACAAAGGCAAGAAAGGGGCCACAGTTTGGAGCCTACTGTATTAGATCAGTTTGTACATGTTAGAAATTATGTTTTACAATACTCTATAACCATATAGTGCAGCCGCTCTCAAACTTTTCAGCACAGAGGAACCCTTGAAACAACTTTCCAATCTCAGGGAACCCCTGCTGAAAATTACTATACAGTGGGTCAAAAAAGTATTTAGTCAGCCACCAATTGTGCAAGTTCTCCCACTTAAAAAATGAGAGAGGCCTGTAATTGTCATCATAGGTATACCTCAACTATGAGAGACAAAATGTGGAAACAAATCCAGACAATCACATTGTCTGATTTGGAAATAATTTTTTTGCAAATTATGGTGGAAAATAAGTATTTGGTCAATATCAAAAGTTCATCTCAATACTTTGTTATATATCCTTTGTTGGCAATGACAGAGGTCAAACGTTTTCTGTAAGTCTTCACAAGGTTGTCACACCACTGTTGCTGGTATGTTGGCCCATTCCTCCATGCAGATCTCCTCTAGCGGTGATGTTTTGGGGCTGTCGCTGGGCAACAAGGACTTTCAACTCCCTCCAAAGGTTTTCTATGGGGTTGAGATCTGGAGACTGGCTAGGCCACTCCAGGACCTTGAAATTCTTCTTACGAAGCCACTCCTTCGTTGCCCAGGCAGTGTGTTTGGATCATTGTCATGCTGAAAGACCCATCCACGTTTCATCTTCAATGCCCTTGCTGATGGGAGGAGGTTTGCACTCTCACGATATATGGTCCCATTCATTCTTTCATGTACACGGATCAGTCATCCTGTTCCCTTTGCAGAGAAACAGCCCCAAAGCATGATGTTGCCACCCCCATGCTTTACAGTAGGTATGGTGTTCTTTGGTTGCAACTCAGCATTCTCTCTCCTCCAAACACGACGAGTTGTGTTTCTACCAAACAGTTTTACTTTGGTTTCCTCTGACCATATGACATTCTCCCAATCCTCTTCTGGATCATCCAAATGCTCTCTAGCAAACCTCAGATGGGCCCGGACATGTACTGGCTTAAGCAGGGGAACATGTCTGGCACTGCAGGATCTGAATCCCTGGCGACGTAGTGTGTTACTGATGGTAGCCTTTGTTACGTTGGTCCCAGCTCTCTGCAGGTCATTCACTAGATCCCCCCGTGTGGTTCTGGGATTTTTGCTCACCGTTCTTGTGATCATTTTGACCCCACGGGGTGAGATCTTACGTGGAGCCCCAGATCGAGGGAGATTATCAGTGGTCTTGTATGTCTTCCATTTTCTAATTATTGCTCCCACAGTTGATTTCTTCACACCAAGCTGCTTGCCTATTGCAGATTCAGTCTTCCCAGCCTGGTGCAGGTCTACAATTTTGTTTCTGGTGTCCTTTGACAGCTCTTTGGTCTTCACCATAGTGGAGTTTGGAGTGTGACTGTTTGAGGTTGTGGACAGGTGTCTTTTATACTGATAACAAGCTCAAACAGGTGCCATTAATACAGGTAATGAGTGGAGGACAGAGGAGCCTCTTAAAGAAGAAGATACAGGTCTGTGAGAGCCAGAAATCTTGCTTGTTTGTAGGTGACCAAATACTTATTTTCCACCATAATTTGGAGAATTTTTTTTTTTCCAAATCAGACAATGTGATTGTCTGGATTTGTTTCCACATTTTGTCTCTCATAGTTGAGGTATACCTATGATGACAATTACAAGAATTTCTCATCTTTTTTAAGTGGGAGAACTTGCACGATTGGTGGCTGACTAAATACTTTTTTGCCCCACTGTACATATATATTAAAAATGCACAAGTAGGTACACCTAAAACAATGCATTTGAACATGATCGAATAGAACAGCAACTGAATACTGGAATACACTAGCCTCAAAATTGGAGGTTACAGTAAATGTGTGGTCACAGATGATTCCAACATATTTCGGAGATGTAGGTATTCAATTCCTTCTTCAGGGTTTTTTAAAGTGGTTGTAAACCCACTTAGACAACTTGCACCTACATGTAAGCCTAGATTAAGGCTTACCTGTAGGTTCAAGAAATATCTCCTTAACCTACATGGTTAAGGAGATATTTACTATAAACCAATGCGCCGATGACGTCACACGCATGCGCACTAGTGGGCCGGCTTCATTGCCGGTTTTCTGAATGGGTTCTTACTGGCCCGAGCACGCATGTGTGTGACGCCATCGCCGCTCCGGCCAATCACAGAGCCGGAGCGGCGATACACTGACGGCAGTGACGGGACATCGAGGCAAGATGGCGGCGGCGGAGGTGACCGAGGAACGCTGCGGGGGCTTCGATCTCTTGCTAAGTCATTCATAATGAGCTAGTATGCTCTGAAGAATTTGTTGATTGGACGAAGGAAACGCGTCAGCAAGCATGATGCCCTTGTACTAGCTGCATCTCTTTTTTCTACACAGACTTCTAATCACCCCATGGGGATTAATCTCCTCTTTCTCCCCCTCCGGATATCTCCTCTCTTCTTCTGAATCGGACACCGCAATTATCTGCATCTGCCACAGAGCAAATGACTAGCGAGCAGGTACCTTAGGAGAAAGAAGCCTTTACCAGGGATAAAAAACTTTCAGCTGGCTATAGCCCGGTCAAATTTCTTCCCTTCCCCCTCCCTCTCCTTCACGCTCCTGTCATCTTCAATACGCCGTCAACCAGGTTACATCTCATCGCTCTGGTTACGCTATACACAAGCCGACCGAGCAGAAAGATATCGGCGAGAAAATACAATATCAACTAAGTGCTTGACGAACTACTCCTGGGAACTCTTCTTCTCAGCTCTCCGTGCCATCATACATCTGCAGATTTATTCAACGTATCCTAAGGACACAGTTTACAGATCGGCTAACTACCTCACCATGGAGTGATCCAACTACAACCCTGTGTTACGTATTAGACTTGTGCACAACGGAAAAATTTCTTTAGTTTCGGTTCGTTTCTTGTGCACAATGGAAAAATTCGTTTAGTTTCGGTTCGTTTCTTGTGCACAACGGAAAAATTTGTTTAGTTTCGGTTCGTTTCTTTTCGGTCCTGTTGATTCGTAATCGTTCGTAATTTTGCTAGACAGGATTTTTCGTGTTCGGACTAATTCGTATTTTCGCAAGCGACATTTTTCGTTGAATCGGAATGATTCGTATTAATGTAAGCCTTATTTTTAGTTGATTTATAATTCGTACTTTTGGTAAAGTACATTGTTTTTCGCTGATTCTGGACACATATATAGTGCCGTCGTACGTGTTGTACGTCACCGCGATTTGCTCGAACATTTTTTTTCACGATAGTGTGTAGGCAAGGCAGGCTTGAGAAGAATCACGTCGAAAAAAACGCTGTTTTTTTCAATGACATTAAAAAGCGGTCGTGTGTATGCGGCATTATTGTGCTTCGAATGGATTCGTACATTCGTAACTTTTTTCATAACAAAGACTTTCTGGCATTCGCTATTTGCAATATAATTTATTTCGGAATCGGTTTTATTCATAATGGCTTTGCTCGGAGATTCTAATGCTTCCGAATGTCCGAAAGTTGCTAAATTCGGACGAATTTCGATTCGTTACGAAACGAATTGCACAAGCCTATTACGTATGTGATCATACAGATCAGGGTAAGCCTTTTGAACTTTATATTGTTCTTTAATCCTTCTACTGTAAGTCCTTTCTAACAATCAGTTTGATGTTTGTCTTCATCTGATACATCTTGCTTTGGTGGATACAATCAGTCCGAGGAGATATCTTTTTTGCTTTAACCCTATACTGGATTCATATCTTTATTGACATTTATTCCAATTTGGACATCCCATTTAGGTTAAACCTATAACGGAGTGAGGTTCCACACTACTCCCACAAGACTTTGTTGCAGTTTCAGGAATTTATTTTTTTAATAGCCCCATTTTTTTTGTCCTTTTTGCAACTCTGGGTGATTTTTGAAGCCCTGTGACATTTATATGATTTATGGACTCCCTTTACTGCATACTACATGTACTGACATACTAGTAGCTACTTGTGTGGGGTTTGTGTGTTAGGCTGAATGAATGGGTGAATTATGTCCGTGAAATGATAACGTTATAATCTTATTATCAAATGGTGGAGGTATCTTTAATATTTTTAACTTTTATATGGTGGATTATTTGCAATTAATAATAAAATTATTTTTGATATAACCAGTTCTGTTCCTCCTTGAAGAATCCTCTTTGGGTTTTTTTTACAACCCTTCTTTTTTTCATATACTAGCTCATTATGCTTTTCTTTTGCAGGTTTTTTTTTTTTTAATTTGCTTTACTTCCTCTTTAACAGGCTGTTTGTTCTATTCAAAAAGCTGTACATAAAGAAAAACGCATAAATACATATAAATGCTAGAAAATATATAGATGTATATGAATACAGCAGGTAAGAAGCAAAACATCTATTTGTGGGACATGGGAATTCATCATACTCACAGAAGATCATGTCTTTAAAAATACAATTATAAAAAATAAAAAACTGTGCTAGACAAAAAGTGCAAATAAAGGCAGCAGCTTAAAGTGGGATACACACAACACATAGGCAAACAAAAAAAGGTAAACTGCGCCAATAATAAAAAGTCAACATCAGTCCTCAAGATGACTTAGAATAATAAGAATTAGTGTATGAACAGATATCTGAGCACCGTCCCAAACATACACCAATATTAAGCAGCTAATTACATAACCAACTCAAAAAAGATCATAGGTTGTACAGTGGTTCGTAAATCAATTCTGTGTAGTAACACTGCAGTGAATATCACAATGAAGTGCCCACCACCGTAATCAAATGGCCGCTTACCAAAAGGCAAGCACAAAAGCGCAGTCGGCTATAACCCAGCCACGGCCTTTGGCTTGCAAGCAGAGTGGATTAGATCAGGAAGCAGACTCACACCCGGGATGTTCCACAGCATATCATAAGGTCCTCCAGCATATCTTACGGTCCGTGATATCGTTTGAGTATCGTGGAAAGGAAGGAGAAGGACCATAGTGTAATACCGTCTTAAATGGTTTAATAGTAAAAGGTAATGTACTTACAAAAAAGCAAAGATAAACGCATAAAAACTTGCCGGCCAACAAAGTACAGGAGCCCTACCTCCTCGAAACGGCGTGGTGACGTCACTATGTGCCCTCCCAGACACGTTTCGTCACAATCTGACGTTCTCAATGGGGATAGGGCAACGTACTGACTCACCACCATTTATAGAGCCAGACCTCGTTGTGAGATGCAAGGATCAGGCTAAAAAGCGCCATATTGACTATGGCCATAAATGCCAATACCAGCTAGGAGAGCTTATTACAGCAATCAGCTTGACAAAACATAATTAAATTAATTAAATAAATAAAAATATTGCAATGATGCAACAGAGCAACCCACGACCAATTATAATAATACTAACAATATTAACTAAATAAATAAATACATGGATAAATGAATGTCATTCGGCCAAAATCAGACGGATACATCGCCAAAAGTAACCCTCATGACACCTAGTGGATACCAATCCAAACTGCAAATATCTGAATTAGTAATGATAGTGTAAACTATATAAAAAAATATACAAAATAAGTGAATACTTAGTGTATATATGCCTAATTAAAAAAAACTTTATTAGGTGTATCTTTACACAAATAGCCAAACACCAAAATGTGGTTGCATCATGTCAGAAACCGCTACCTACTGGGTTATTATACACACACACACAACAGTCCTTAGAGTTTATGGAATAGGGATACCTGGAATAGGGTTTGAAAGGTAAATATGAGTGTCAATTTTGTAGCTGAAAGCCCTTGTTTAACCACTTCTGCCCCGGAAGAATTGACCCCCTTCCTGACCAGAGCACTTTTTGCGATTCGGTACTGCATCGCTTTAACTGACAATTGCGCGTTTGTGCGACGTTGCACCCAAACAATATTGACGTCCTTTTTTTCCCACAAATAGAGCTTTCTTTTGGTGGTATTTGATCACCTCTGTGGTTTTTATTTTTTGCGCTATAAACAAAAAAGGAGCGTCAATATTGAAAAAAAAGCACGATTTTTTACTTTTTGCTATAATAAATATCCCCAAAAATATATTAAAAAAAAAAAAATGTTTCCACAGTTTAGGCCGATACGTATTCGTCTACATATTTTTGGTAAAAAAAAAATTGCAATAAGCGTATAATGATTGGTTTGCGCAAAAGTTATAGCGTCTACAAAATAGGGGATAGTTTTATAGCATTTTTATTCATTTTTTTATTAGTAATGGCGTCGATCTGCGATTTTTATCGTGACTGCGACTTTATGACGGACACATCGGACACTTTTGATGCTATTTTGGGACCATTGTCATTTATACAGTGATCATCAGTGCTATAAAAATGCACTAATTACTGTGTAAATGACACTGGCAGTGAAGGGGTTAAACACTAGGGGCGCTGAAGGGGTTAACTGTGTCCTAGGGAGTGATTCTAACTGTAGGGGGGATGGGCTAGCAGTGACACAACACTGATCACTGCTCCCGATGAGAGGGAGCAGACGATCAGTGTCATGTCGCTAGGCAGAACAGGGAGATGCCTTGTTTAAAAAGGCATCCCCCCGTTCTGCTTCTCCGTGACCCGATCGTGGAACACTGGCAGACATCGAGTCCGCGGGCACGGTCACGGTGCGCGCCCACAATGCCGGGATTTAAAGGGGATGTACCTGTACGCCCATTTTCCCAGCCGAGCTATTGTGCCGATGTATATCGTCATGTGCTGGTTGGCATGTGGTTATTGGGTTTAGAGAATGGCCAGACTTGTTTAAGCTAAAGACCTGTACACACGATCGGATTTCCTATGGATTTTAAACCGATGGATTTTTCCATCGGAAATCCGATGTAGCTGACTTCCATCAGTCTTGCCTACACAACATCAGTCAAAAAAACGATCGTCCCAAACGCCGTGACATAAAACACTCAGACGAGCCAAGAAAAATGAAGTTCTATGCTTCTGAGCATGCGTCGACTTGATTCTGAGCATGCGTGGGTTTTTTTATCCGATGGAATTCCCCACAGACGATAGTAATTTGCTATAGTTTTATTTCCATCGGATAAATTTAAAACATGTTCTATTTTTTAACACCGATGGAAAAAAGACCGATGGGGCCCATACACGATCAGTTTGTCCGATGAAAAAAGTCCATCGGACTGTTTTCATCGGTAAAACCGATCGTGTGTACAGGGCTTAAAACAAACAAAAAAAATCCATTACTGTTAAAATTTCCAACCAGTTTTCACTGCAGTGGTGGGCAGAAGACCATGCCCGACCACACAACACTCCAAACCATGAAGAGCACAAGTCACAGTAGCAGACAACTCCAGGTTCTGCCGTTCTTTTAGCCAAGAAAGGGTACTGTTGGCACAGGCTTACCAAACCTGGGTAAATAATGATAAAAGAAAAGGTTGCCTGATCTGACGAGTCTTGCTTTCCATTGTGTCAGAGTTGGACCTCCTCATAAAAACTCAGCAGTCTCAATACCTAGAAGAAACTTTTAGGTGGTTTAACTCTCCATCGTATACCAAAAACTGAAGGATCATTACAGCTGGACTCAACTTTTAAACTTTCTTTGGTCAATTTTGAAACATCATATTGTGTTACCAGTGACAGCTACATACAGTAAATGTAATGTCCCATACACACGATCGGATTTTCCGTCGGAAAAACCTTGGATGGTTTTTCCGACGGAATTCCGCTCAAGCTTGGCTTGCATACACACGGTCACACAAAAGTTCTCAGAACTTTCGACCGTCAAGAACGCGGTGACGTACAACACTACGACGAGCCGAGAAAATTAAGTTCAATGCTTCCGAGCATGCGTCAAATTGTTTCTGAGCATGCGTCGGAATTGCTACAGACGATCGGATTTTCCGATAGGATTTTTTTCCGTCTGAAAAATTGAGAACCAGCTATCAATCTTTTGTTGGCGGAAATTCCGACAGCAAAGGTCCGACGGAGCATACACACGGTTGGAATTTCCGTTCAAAAGCTCACATCGGACTTTCGCTGTCGGAAAATCCGATCGTGTGTACGGGGCTTAAGGGACCAGGGACTGGGGTTCTCACCACCTGGCTGAAACCAGGCGGACCCCTTTCTTCGGGAGGCCTGCCAAAAGCAAGGCCAACCCAAGTACTAGATGGGTCTCCCCCTGAAGGGAGATCCGATGGGAGGGGGAGGGGAAGAACCTGACCACGTGCTTAACCGGGAGGGGAAGTGGATAAGTTCTTCAAAATGTGTTAGACAATGCCTGAATAAAAAATTCCTCCAGTCCAAGTCAAAAGGCCAGGCCCTGAAAGCAGGTGAGAAAAGAACATGCAATGGTGCAGTGACCTTGGTGCCCCACTGTGAGAATTTACAGCACCCCTGGACTGCTACTCCAGTCCAGGGGCACATATACCATGGGCTTCTCTCAGCCCCTGTGCACAGAAGTGAACACATACTTAGCTCGCGCACGCATATGTAAATGGTGTTTGCACCACACGTGAATTATCGCAGTGAACGTTATAGCGAGAGCAATAATTCTAGCGCTAGACCTCCTCTGCAACTCTAAACTGGTAACCTGTAAACATTTTGAAAGTGTCCTCTATGGAGATTTTTCCACATTTCACGAGCATGCTGGGAATGTAACTGTCACATTGCTTGTGCTCTCAAGCAAACTGTAAATCAAATGGCTGGAGTCATTACTGATCACATGTGCAGCATCACTGCAGTTGAATATCAAACAGAGACCATGTTTTTTGTTGTAGGAAGCAATTCTTCAAAGGCTAACTACACCTGTTAGAGCATGTTACACCCATTTTTAGGGTGTAATAGGTAAAATGGTGCCAGGTTGATCATTTCAGAAAATCTGAAATGTACAGTAATTAGCTCTCTAGTTCTTACCTTGGACTATAGAAGGATTAGTGTCTATTAGGGATGGGTGAACGGTTCGGCCCCAGCATGAGTTTGGTCAGAACATTGGCTGTTTGCACGTTCACCGAACAATCAAATTATCGGGGCGTTCGACATTTTGTTGGCCTGCTGAACGATCACAATACACGCTGCCGCCGCCGCCGCACAGTGCATTGAAAGCCCTAATTGGCTGAAGCAATGAAAGTTTGCCTAATCAGGGCACAGAGCATTGTCAGAGCCATGATTGGACGCTGTCATGATGACTATATCCAATCATGGCTCATTGCTGGTAGTCCCGCCCCACAGTATAAAAGTATTCTTTCAATAGTGCCATTTTTAGTGTGATATCAGCGTGGAGAGAGATAGGGCTCTGTTCAGTGCTATTAGAATGTTAGTGTGCTATTCTGATTTTATTGTCAGTGTAGAATATCAGTTTAGTGTAAATCTAGGGATAGTTCAGTGTGAGTGTAGTACAACCATTCATCTTTACATTAGTGTGAATGTAGGGTTAGTTCAGTCAGTGTGAGTGTAGTGACCGCTTAACACAGTATAGTCCATTGCGTTACAGCAAGTTTAACAAAGTATATTTCAGTGTGTTACGTTTAAAGCAGTTTGTTCCAGTGCGTTACTGCAAGTCTAACGTATATTTCAGTGTGTTATGTGCCGTTTAATGCTGTACATTTCTGTGCATTAGTGCACACTTAACGTAGTATATTTCAGTACGTTATTGCAAGTTTAAAACAGTATACAGTGGGGATCGAAAGTTTGGGCACCCCAGGTAAAAATGTGTATTAATGTGCATAACGAAGCCAAGGAAAGATGGAAAAATCTCCAAATGGCATTAAATTACAGATTAGACATTCTTATAATATGTCAAAAAAAGTTAGATTTTATTTCCATCATTTACACTTTCAAAATTACAGAAAACAAAAAAATGGCGTCTGCAAAAGTTTGGGCACCCTGCAGAATTTATAGCATGCACTGCCCCCTTTGCAAAGCTGAGACCTGCCAGTGTCATGGATTGTTCTCAATCATCGTCTGGGAAGACCAGGTGATGTCAATCTCAAAGGTTTTAAATGGCCAGACTCATCTGACCTTGCCCCAACAATCAGCACCATGGGTTCTTCTAAGCAGTTGTCTAGAAAAATGAAACTGAAAATAGTTGACGCTCACAAGCTGGAGAAGGCTATAAGAATATAGCAAAGCGTTTTCAGATGTCAATATCCTCTGTTCGGAATGTAATTAAGAAATGGCAGTCATCAGGAACAGTGGAAGTTAAAGCAAGATCTGGAAGACCAAGAAAAATATCAGACAGAACAGCTTGCAGGATTGTGAGAAAAGCAATTCAAAACCCACGTTTGACTGCACGATCCCTCCAGAAAGATCTGGCAGACACTGGAGTTGTGGTACACTATTCCACTATAAAGAGATACTCGTACAAATATGGTCTTCATGGAAGAGTCATCAGAAGAAAACCTCTTCTACATCCTCACCACAAAAATCAGCGGTTGAACTTTGCAAATGAACATATAGACAAGCCTGAGGCATTTTGGAAACAAGTTCTGTGGTCCGATGAGGTTAAAATAGAACTTTTTGGCCGGAATGAGCAAAGGTACGTTTGGAGAAGAAAGGGCACAGAATTGAATGAAAATAACCTCTGTCCAACTGTTAAGCATGGGGGTGGATCAATCATGCTTTGGGGTTGTATTGCAGCCAGTGGCCCAGGGAACATTTCACGAGTAGAAGGAAAAATGGATTCAATAAAATTTCAGCAAATTTTGGATGGTAACTTGATGCCATCTGTGAAAAAGCTGAAGTTAAAGAGAGGATGGCTTCTACAAATGGATAATGATCCTAAACACACCTCAAAATCCATGGGGGATTACATCAAAAGGCGTAAACTGAAGGTTTTGCCATGGCCTTCACAATCTCCTGACCTCAACATTATTGAAAACCTATGGATAGACCTTAAAAGAGCAGTGCGTGACAGACAGCCCAGAAATCTCAAAGAACTGGAAGACTTTTGTAAGGAAGAATGGGCAAAGATACCTCAAACAAGAATTTAAAGACTCTTGGCTGGCTACAAAAAGCGTTTACAAGCTGTGATACTTGCCAAAGGGGGCAGTATAAGATATTAACCCTGCAGGGTGCCCAAACTTTTGCAGACGCCATTTTTTTGTTTTCTGTAATTTTGAAAGTGTAAATGATGGAAATAAAATCTAACTTTTTTTGACATATTATAAGAATGTCTAATCTGTAATTTGATGCCATTTGGAGATTTTTTCATCTTTCCTTGGCTTTGTTATGCACATTAATACACATTTTTACCTGGGGTGCCCAAACTTTCGATCCCCACTGTAGTTCAGTGCATTACTGCAAGTTTAACGCTGTATATTTCAGTACATTACGTCCTGTTTAACGCAGTACACTCCTGTGCACGCTTAAAGCAGTATATTGCAGTGCATTACATACCGTTTAACGCAGTTAATTTCTGTGCATTACTACACGCTTAACACAGTATATTTCAATGCATTACTGCAAGTTCAACACCATATATTTCAGTGCGTTATCTCCCGTTTAACGCAGTATAGTTCAATGCGTTACTGCATGTTTAATGCCGTATATTGCAGTGCGCTACCTTCTGTTTAACGCGGTACAGTTTAGTGCGTTACTGCAAGGTTAAGGCCGTATATTTCAGTGCGTTACCTTCTGTTTAATGCAGTATATTTCAGTGCATTACTGCAAGTTTGATGCCGTATATTTCAGTGCGTTATCTTCTGTTTAATGCAGTATATTTCTGTGTGTTACTGCACGTTTGACGCAGTATATTGCAGTGCGTCAATGCAGTTTTACTGCAGTATATTATAGTGTATCAGTGGAGTGTGTCTGAGTAGTGAGTAATTAAGTTAAAGTGCACCAAACACCACTTTCCATTGGTTAAAGTGCATCCACGTACACATTTACACATCTATATTATATTTTGTTAATAAGCACCCCCCCAATCATGTCTGGGAGGACAAGGAGAGGCAGACGTTCCCATGGCACTGTGAGGGGGCCAGCAGCATATGTGTCCACAGGCAAAGGTGGACGAGGTCAATCCTCAGGCAGGATCTCATTTCCTCTGTTTAGTGAATAGTGATGTTGCCAGTGCTATCCAGCCACAGCATGCAGAGAAGATGGTGGACTGGCTTACTGAACCATCCTCATCCTCCTCCGTCACCCAGAGACTGGTGCACAGTCCAATGCAGCTGCCAGAGTGGCTAAACCTGCCTCCTTGTCCAAAGCTATTCCTGCCATAGCCCCAGCATCAGCCACTTGCTCCTTGAAGATGCACAGCCACTACTTGATTCAGATGTTGGTTCTGAGGTTGCGGAAGGCAGGAACAGGAGCCTACATAGAGGGGAAAACACCGGTACACAAATTGGCAGTCATATTCCTCCAGCCGCAGCATACTGCCAAGTTGTCTCCAGTGGTAATGAGAATGGAGGAGGAGATGATGATGAGGAAGAGGTCATTGACGTGACTTGGGTGCCAGATAGAGCAGAGGAGGAAAGTGAGGGTGAGGCACAACCCAATAGGTACACAGGGTTGGAAGATCTACTAAAGCAGGACAGAAGAGTCTGTATCCATTTCAGGCGGTCATACACAGCCTATGCTCAGTTGGCTGAAATTCAGCGGAATTCCACCTGCCTGTAAACCACCTGATTTGTGACATGCCCACCAGGTGGAACTCAACTTTGGCAATGCTGCAGCACATGCAGCAGAGGGCTGTCAATGAGTACCTGTGTGAGTATGGCACAACGAAGCAGAGGAATAGACATACATTAAACAATAAGAGATGGTTTTCCATCCCCAGAACCCTTGGGAGTAGTACGTGGCTGGGAGGAGGCAGTTCCAGATACTGTAATCCTCAGTGACCCAGAGGAGTCTGCTTCTCATGCCTCCACAAATTTTGGGTGGATGGGCTTCCTCATGCTTCAAAGCCTGCGAAAGGACCCAAGAATATGTGTCGTAAAGGAGAAGGCTCACTATTGGTTGACAATCCTCCTTGACCACATTTACAATAGGAAAATCTCAGAACTAGACAAGTGCAATTAGTTTTCCTCCGAATTAGTTTTTCGACGAAATTCGACAAATTTGTTCATTTGGAAAAATTCACAGCCATTTTTTTTCCAAAAATTCGTAAATTCGAAAATAAGAATGAAAATCTGAGAATTCAAAGGAACGAAAGTCCAAAAATAAGAACGAATCTGGAAATTTTCGAATACCCAAAAATCCGAAATAATAACTAATAATAATAACTATAGGTATTGGAATTATCCGAAATAATAACTAATAATAATAACTATAGGTATTGGAATTTAATTTCAAATTTTTCTATTAGTGAACAAACGAACGTAACGAATACAAATTTATCCGATATATCGAATGCCACATCTAAACAAATGGAATGTAACAAATTAATAATAATAAATAATAATAAGAACTTTTCATCATTATTATTTATTAATTTGTTACGAAAAAAAACCCCTGAATAAATTGAAAACAAATAAATTTTTTGGCAGTGCACGTCTACTCAGAACTCATCCCGTCCCCACAGAGAGTGCAGAAGAAGAAATCTCTTGAGGACACCTTAAAGAGGAGTATATCAAATGCTTTTCCTGACTCTGGTAGGTTACAGAGTCGTGGAAAACAATAGTTTTGAGGCTTCTGTTGGTCAAGAGAGGCGCTCTGGAGAAGGCCGCCTAAGTAATGCATTTCACATTTTTTTTATCCTCGCCGCCCAGGGCTGTCAGCTTCCACATCCCATCAGCAGCTTCTGCATCACATGGTGGATGATTATCTAGGGGCGAAAGCAGAGATGGAGAGCTTTCCACCGGCTGATAATAGAACGTGTCTGTGCAGACTGTCTGACATTTATCAAAATGAATCAGTCCTGGATTACCAGCAGCTATGAAGCCTCCAATGCCGATGTCAATGATTAAGTGTTTTTGGGATATAGGCTGCTTAGCGTTGTGGGTGTTGATTTCATCTGGAAGAATTGTTTTGGTGTAGGCTTTATGGGCACGATTAACACCCAAAGAAAAACCAATTTTTCCGCATCTGTTTGACAAGTGCATACCATTTAAATTTTTGACAGCAAGGCCAATTCTCGCTTTTATCAAGAGTACCTCAATAGGGTTACAGTGTGAAGGCACCACAGACACCCAAAAACCAATTTTTCCACACTTGTTTGACAAGTGCATATCATTGCAATTTTTGACAAGGCCAATTCTTGCTTTTATCAAGAGCATCTTTATATGGTGTGACAGCAGGAAGGTAAAGTCACCTGGTTGCATCCAGGGGGGTAGGTATATTTCTCCCAGATTCAGGCTTTATGCCGACTTATACAACTAGGGAGAGAGTTGATGAAGCCCAGCTGAGGCTAGTGGGCTCATGGATGATTCATACCTCTAGGGAGAGTGCTGGGCGTCGTGCAGGCAGGGAGTTGATGAGACCAGCTGAAGCTTGTCAGCTCGTTTAAGGCCTCTATAAAAACTCCCAGCTTCATTAGGTGTTTGCTCATGCCTGGAACCAGACCTGTGTGGACTGTCTAGGGAGAGTGAACCCCTGTGCGGTGAGACAAAGCCTGTGTGGCTATTTGTTTGGACATTTACTAAACCAGGGACTTAGGGACTAGGACAGCACCAGGCTGATCCCAGTTGTTAGTTAGGGAAACCTGCATGTTTAGTCAGAGGTCAAGCTGACCAGGATTTATTTTGTTTATGTTTCTTTTTGCTTTGCTGTGTTTTTGTCACTGTAAATAGAGAAATAAACCGCACCTTTTGATCTTCAAAACCACAACCTCCGTCTGCTGGGCCTGTTTTTGTGTGGGGAGCCCATCCAGGGGGTCACACACACCCGCTACCGAGCTAACCCCCTCACAGTTGGTGGAGAACCAGTGGCAGTTTTTTTTTAAGCCAGCATGGAGGAGATACTGAAACAGCTGGCTCTAGCAAATGCCAATCAACAGCAGACAAATGCAGGTTTGCAAAAGAGCCTTGCAGCTCAACAACAGAGCTTCGCAGCCCAGCAACAAGCCCAGCAGCAATCTGAGGCCCGCTTCATAGACCTGTTGCAGAAGCAAGAGCAGAGACTACAACAACAGATGGAAGCAGTAATGCAGCAACGTCCGCAGACCAGTGAGGAAAGCCGTCCCACTAATACCGCGTCCTTTGGGGTGAGTCGTTTATTGACAAAAATGACTGGAGAGGATGATCCAGAGGTATTTTTGACCACATTTGAAAGGACTGCTGAAAGAGAAAAGTGGCCTGAGGAGCAGTGGGCTGGACTGGTGGCTCCTCTGTTAACTGGTGAATCGCAGAAAGCTTACTATGACCTAGAGCCTGACCAAGCAAAAGACTATGTGATCCTAAAAGCTGAAATATTGGCAAGGCTGGGTGTCACCCTGGCTGTCCGGGCTCAGCGTGTGCATAACTGGACTTTCCAGCTTGGAAAACCCCCCAGGTCTCAAATGTATGATCTCATTCACCTGAGCAGGAAGTGGCTACAGCCAGAGACTTTGTCCGCACCGGAGATTGTGGAACGTGTTGTGATGGATCGTTTCTTGAGAGCTCTTCCTACCGCCATTCAAAAGTGGGTAAGCCATGGAGACCCAGAAACGGCCGGTAAACTTGTGGATCGTGTAGAGAGATACTTGGCTGCAGAGAACCTGACGGCCTCTTCCAGAGACTCTCGGACTTTCCACCCTAAGACCAGACCATCCCCAGGGGCGGATAAGATGATTCCAAGGGGTGAGGGTGGAGAGAGTGAGAGGGTGGGAGCTCTGCCCAGGGTTTGGCGAGAACAGCCTGGGAAGTCGGGGGCTCAAGAGGCAGCCAAAAGGATTGTTTGCTACCGCTGCCGGCAAGCGGGACATATTGCAGCAAATTGCCCGGTTGTGGAGGAACCCATGCAATGTGACTTTCTGACGGACAGACGTCAGTCGCTGTGTGCGACAGTCGCATGCACTGCCATTCGGGGAACTGAGAAACATTTATGCAAAATGTGTATTAATGGTAGAAATGTTGTGGTATTACTGGATTCAGGTAGCCTTGTGACCCTGATAAAGGCTGAATTAGTTAAAACAGAGGTCTCTGGGAATAGCAAGGTAGCTGTTATTTGTGTGCATGGGGACACCCGAGAGTATCCAGTGACTACAATGTGTTTCAAGACCCCCAAAGGTACCCTCTCTCATCCAGTGGGGTTAGTATCTCAACTACCGCATGATGCCATTGTGGGAAGGGATTTTCCGAAGTTCTGGGAACTGTGGGATGATCCTGAGCCCCCCACTGGTGCCCCTATGTACCAGGAAGGTGATAGCCAGAACTCCTCTGAGAGTGGTGAGGACTCTCCAGAATTTCCCTTGTCAATATTGGCAGGCGAGACTCAAGAAACTGGAGAGGAGCCCACCTCCTCAGACGAAAACCTACCGTCTGTGGAGTTTTCTGATCTTGAGGTTCACAGGGAAAATTTTGCCACAGAACAGTTAAAAGACCCCGCCCTAATAAAGGCACGGGAAAACGTAGTGGAAATAGATGGCGAGTTAGTGAACCCAGATAATACCTGCACTTACCCATACTTCAGCGTAGAGAAGGACCTACTGTATCGGGTGGCAAAAAGGGCAGAAGAAACCGTTGAGCAGCTTGTAGTGCCCAAACCTTACAGGAAGTTGGTGTTGGATTTGGCCCATGGGCACATTCTTGGAGGTCATCTGGGGACAGAGAAAACCCGAGAGAGGGTATTACAGAGATTCTATTGGCCTGGGGTGATGAAGGACATAGAAAATTATTGTTCCTCCTGCCCTGTGTGTCAGAGGTCGGCCCCGATGCCACATTTCCGTAGCCCGCTGGTCCCTCTACCCATCATTGAGGTCCCGTTTGAGAGGATCGCAATGGATTTGGTAGGTCCTATAATCAAGTCCGCTAGGGGGCACCAGTACATATTAGTTATAATGGACTATGCCACCCGTTATCCAGAAGCGATCCCTCTCCGAAATACCTCGGCCAAAACCATAGCCAAAGAGCTATCTCTTGTTTTTAGCCGGGTGGGTATTTGTAAAGAACTGCTTACGGACCAAGGTACACCCTTTATGTCCCGGGTTATGAAAGAGCTGTGTAAATTGTTCAAAGTGACGCAATTGCGTACGTCTGTGTATCACCCCCAAACCGATGGGCTGGTTGAAAGATTCAACAAAACCCTAAAACAAATGTTGAAGAAAGTGGTGGATAGAGATGGAAAGGATTGGGACTGTCTACTTCCTTATTTGATGTTTGCTATTAGGGAGGTGCCCCAATCCTCTACGGGATTCTCCCCCTTTGAGTTACTGTATGGGAGACACCCAAGAGGGCTGTTGGATATTGCCAAGGAAACTTGGGAAAGTGAGAGTTCTCCCCACAGGAGTGTGATTGAGCATGTCGCCCTGATGCAAGATCGAATTGCACAGGTAATGCCCATCGTGAAGGAACATTTGGCCCAAGCGCAGTTGGCACAGCAGAGAGTGTACAACCGTGGAGCCAAGACCCGTACCTTTTCCCCGGGGGATAGGATATTGGTACTTGTCCCTACGGTTGAAAGTAAATTCCTTGCCAAATGGCAAGGCCCCTACGAGATAATGGAAAAAGTGAGCGAGGTGAATTACAAGGTCAGACAACCAGGAAGGCGAAAGCCCGAACAGATCTATCACGTTAATCTGTTGAAAGCCTGGAGGGATAGAGAGTCCCTAGTCGCAGAAACTTGGTCACCAGCTCAAACTGGTTGCGTGATTCCGGAGGTTGGAATAGCAGCCACCTTGTCACAACCCCAACAACAGGAGGTTAAGGAGTTTGTGCTTCGCAACAAGGAGGTGTTCTCTGAGCTGCCGGGACAAACATCTGGGGTAGAGCATGATATTATTACCCCGCCCGGTGAAAGGGTGAAGTTAAAACCCTATCGGATCCCAGAGGCCCGACGGGATGCAATACGGGAGGAAGTACAGAAAATGCTGAACTTAGGGGTGATAGAGGAGTCCCAAAGTGATTGGTCTAGTCCCATTGTGTTGGTGCCTAAACCGGATGGGAGCTGGCGATTTTGTAACGATTTTCGTCAGTTGAACAAAGTTACAAAATTTGACACCTACCCCATGCCACGTATAGATGAGTTGATCGACCGGCTGGGAACAGCCCGATACATGACGACTCTTGACCTCACAAAAGGGTATTGGCAAATTCCCCTGGCCAAGTCGGCCAAAGAGAAAACCGCATTTGTAACCCCAGACGGGGCGTTCCAATATAAGAGAATGCCGTTCGGGTTACAGAATGCGCCGGCCACATTCCAGCGGAAAATGGACCAGATACTGAGGCCCCATCGGAAGTATGCTGCGGCTTACCTGGATGACGTAATTATCCATAGCACAGATTGGGCCTCACATCTGCCAAAAGTGCAAGCAGTCCTAGACTCTATCCGGGAAGCGGGGTTTACGGCTAACCCCAAGAAGTGTACCATTGGGCAGGAGGAGGCCAAGTATCTTGGGTACACCATTGGCAGGGGAGTAATAAAACCCCAACTCAACAAAGTCGAGGCCATCCAGAGTTGGCCACGTCCCAACAGCAAGAAGCAGGTACGAGCCTTTCTGGGAATCGCGGGTTATTATCGGCGCTTCATTCCCCACTTTGCTTCTAAGGCTGTGCCCCTAACCAACCTGACGAAAGGGAAAGGGTCGGTCATGATTAAATGGACCCCCGAGGCTGAGGCAGCATTCCAATTCTTGAAACAAGCCTTATGTAGCCAGCCAGTGTTGTACTCACCCGACTTCTCTAAAGACTTTGTCGTACAAAGTGATGCGTCAGATGTGGGGTTAGGAGCAGTATTGTCCCAGGTCTGGAACGGGGAAGAGCACCCAGTCATTTACCTCAGCAGGAAGTTGAAGTCCCATGAGGTAAATTACGCCACGGTTGAAAAGGAGTGTTTAGCGGTGAAGTGGGCTCTAGATTCCCTTCGGTACTATCTGCTAGGTAGGCACTTTGACATGGTTACGGATCACGCTCCGTTAAAGTGGATGGCTCAAAACAAGGAGACAAATAGAAGAGTAAATAGGTGGTTCCTGGCCCTACAGGAATTCAACTTCACAGTAAAGCATCGCCCTGGCGTTCAAATGGGGAATGTGGATGCTTTGTCTCGAGTACATGAATGCCTGATTGCTGGTGTTCCAACCCCAAGGTTAAAACAAGAGGGGGGGGGTATGCGACAGCAGGAAGGTAAAGTCACCTGGTTGCATCCAGGGGGGTAGGTATATTTCTCCCAGATTCAGGCTTTATGCCGACTTATACAACTAGGGAGAGAGTTGATGAAGCCCAGCTGAGGCTAGTGGGCTCATGGATGATTCATACCTCTAGGGAGAGTGCTGGGCGTCGTGCAGGCAGGGAGTTGATGAGACCAGCTGAAGCTTGTCAGCTCGTTTAAGGCCTCTATAAAAACTCCCAGCTTCATTAGGTGTTTGCTCATGCCTGGAACCAGACCTGTGTGGACTGTCTAGGGAGAGTGAACCCCTGTGCGGTGAGACAAAGCCTGTGTGGCTATTTGTTTGGACATTTACTAAACCAGGGACTTAGGGACTAGGACAGCACCAGGCTGATCCCAGTTGTTAGTTAGGGAAACCTGCATGTTTAGTCAGAGGTCAAGCTGACCAGGATTTATTTTGTTTATGTTTCTTTTTGCTTTGCTGTGTTTTTGTCACTGTAAATAGAGAAATAAACCGCACCTTTTGATCTTGAAAACCACAACCTCCGTCTGCTGGGCCTGTTTTTGTGTGGGGAGCCCATCCAGGGGGTCACACACACCCGCTACCGAGCTAACCCCCTCACAATGGTTAGGTTGTGAAGGCGCCATTAAAACCCAAAGACCAATTTTTCCGCACCTGTTTGACAAGTTTATATCATTGCAATTTTTGACAGCAAGGCCAATTCTTGCTTTCGTCAAGAGTACGTTTATAAGATTTTACGGTGTGAAGGCACCACCGACACCCAAAACCAATTTTTCTGCACCTGTTACTTCTATCCAAAGTCTGTGGAAGAGGCACCAGAATTTATCCAAAAAAAGCTCTAATCTCGTTCCAAGTGCACTACATTGTGGCCTCATCATGCAGACTGGCTCCGCAAGCCGTTGCTTACAAAATAAAGAAAGCTTGCAGGAATTTTTTTTTTTTTGGCTTTATAAACGCAATTATTGCTGCATCAGCTTCTATACAGTACAGATGTGCCACTTTACAGGTAGACGAAGGGGATCCCCCAGGCACTATGTTGAAAGGGATTTTTCATTTTTATCCTTTTACTTTAAGCATCAAAAAATCACTGCTCATTGATACATGTCCCCCAGGGCAGTACCCGGACCCCCATAACCATTGTATGCCCAATTACTTGCATATGAGCCTTCAAAATGGGCACTTTTCGTTTTTCACGTTCGGGTCCCATAGACTTCAATGGGGTTCGTTATTCGGTTCTGAACTTTTGTGATGTTCCAAAGTTCTGGTGCGAACTGAACAGGGCGTCGTTCGGCCCATCCCTAGTGTCCATGTTATAGAGATCTGACATTGGGAGGATTTAAAGTGGAACGTCACCCAAAAGGGGAAGTTCAGTTCTTCCCCCTCCGCTATATTTGGTGCAGGTACCTAGTTTTAACAGGTACCCACTTCCACTTGGTCTGCCTAGGAAGTCCCCCCCCCCTCCTCTCCCTGCCCGCAGTCTTCTGGGACATGTCACAGATCCCAGGAGACTGTGGGACCATTCACAAAGCACAGCGCAGCTCACACATGTACAGTAGGCAGCAGGTTGTGAAGCTGCAAGCAGTCACAGCCCGCTGCCCACAGTTAACATGCCGATGCCAGTAACCCGATAACCCGAAAACTGTAGAAGAACCGGCTTGGGTGAGAACAGCACCGGATCCCTGGACAGCTGAGTGTCTGTTTACTAAGAGTCAGCTGCTACAGGATTTGTAGCTGCTGACTTTTTTCAGAACTGACTGAAGAACCGCTTTAATTTAGGGGTGGGCAACGGTGGCCCCCCAACTGTTGCAGAACTACAAATACCTTCATGCTTCTGGGAGTCATGGTTGTAACTGTCAATTTTGCAATGCCTCATTAGACATGTAATTCCACAACAGCTAGCAGGCCGCAGTTCCCCACCCCTGGTTTTAAAGTGAAAGTAAACCCTCCCATCGTTTTCAGCCAAGGAAGCTGCCATCTTGACCTCTGTTTAATCTACAACTGCCATGATGCTGCACATGTGATCAGCTATGATACCAGCCATTGGATAGTGTGACATTTTGGCACGTGCCGGAAATGTTACTGTTTTTTGAAACTGTTAAATCGGTGGGTTTACTTGCGCTTTAAGTAGTTAAGCTAAAGACAGCTTAAGAGGGCTGACACCAGTTCACGAACAACGTGTGTATGGTCAGAACACAACAGTACTTGGGAGCTGAATGCAGACAGATATTTGTACTTACAGGGTCTTTAAGAGGTAAAATGCATGTAGCGATTTACTGCATTTTTTTTTTACCTTTGCCTGACATACACTTGTGCTCATAAGTTTAAATACCCTGGCAGAATTTATGATTTCTTGCCCATTTTTCAGAGAATATGAAACAAAAACATTTCTTTCACTCATGGTCAGTGTTTGGCTGAAGCCATTTATTATGAATCAACTGTGTTTACTCTTTTTAAATCATAATCACTACAGAAACTACCCAAATGACCCTGATCAAAAGTTTACATACCCTGGTGATTTTGGCCTGATAACTTGCACACAAGTTGACACAAAGGGATTTGAATGGCTATTAAGAGGTAACTATCGTCGTCTGTGATCTGTTTGTTTGTAATTAGTGTGTGTGTATAAAAGGTCAATGAGTTTCTGGACTCCTGACATAATCTTGCATCTTTTATCCAGTGCGGCACTGACATTTCTGGATTCTGAGTCATGGGGAAAGCAAAAGAATTGTCAAAGGATCTGCGGGAAAAGGTAGTTGAACTGTATAAAACAGGAAAGGGATATAAAAAGATATCCAAGGAATTGAGAATGCCAATCAGCAGTGTTCAAACTCTAATCAAGAAGTGGAAAATGAGGGGTTCTGTTGAAACCAAACCGCGGTCAAGTAGACCAACTAACATTTCAGCCACAACTGCCAGGAAAATTGTTTGGGATGCAAAGAAAAAACCCACAAATAACTTCAGGTGAAATACAGGAGTCTCTGAAAACACGTGGTGTGGCTGGTTCAAGATGAACAATAAGAAGGCACTTGAAGAAAGATGGGCTGCATGGTCGTGTCGCCAGAAGAAAGCCATTACTACGCAAATGCCACAAAGTATCCTGCTTACAATACGCCAAACAGCACAGAGACAAGCCTCAAACCTTCTGGCACAAAGTCATTTGGAGTGATGAGACCAAAAACAGTGTTATTACCTGTTAACTACTTTTTCCAGGAATCTTCCAGGACGGCTTACAGAGAGATAGGCTCCTCCCACCTAGAACAGGAAACACATGATCCACATCATAAAAGTCTTACTCATGCATTAGCCCCTCAGTATTTAACAAATAACGGAAGGCCTCAGAATCATTAAACCTGGATCAGCGTAGCTCTATCCATATATATGCTTTACATTGCTACTCACCTCATAAAAAGGGAGGGAACTGACGCCGTCCTGGAAGATTCCTGGAAAAAGTAGTTAACAGGTAATAACACTGTTTTTCCAAGTCATCTTCCAGGACGGCTTACAGAGAGGACAATATAGAACTACCTGATCAGGGCGGGACCACAGCCTGCAGCACTTTCCTGCCGAAAGACTGGTCCTGGCTGGCAAGCAGGTCCAGTCTGTAATGCTTCACAAAAGTCTGGAAACTGGACCAGGTTGCGGCCTTGCAGATCTGGAGGGGAGATGCTCCTGCCCTTTGAGCCCAAGAAGTAGAAACCGCTCTTGTGGAGTGAGCATTTATACCCAATGGAGGTGTGCAGGAGACTGCCTTGTATGCCTCCGCAATGGCTGACTTCATCCAACTGGCAATGGTACCTTTGGATGCCTCTTTCCCCTTGTTAGGACCTGCGAATAAAACAAACAAGCTGGTAGAGCGTCGCCACTCCTTGGTGTGCTCTATGTAGGCAATCAGGCATCTCCTGACGTCTATTTTATTAAATCCTGCTTCCTTATCATTCTTTGGATTTCCGCAGAATGAGGGTATCACGATTTCTTCTGACCTATGGAAGTTAGATGATACCTTGGGGAGAAAAGCTGGGTCCAATTTTGTCTTGTAAAATGGTGCAGAAAGGCTCGATCACTGAAAGTGCCTGGATCTCACCGACTCTCCTAGCCGAGACTAGGGCCACCAAAACTACTGTCTTCAGGGTTAACAGTTTTATGGGTAGTTCGTCTATAGGTTCAAATGGTGCCCTACCGAGACCCTGTAATACTGTTGATAAGTCCCAGGGAGGGAACCTCCTTGCTTTGGGGACTCGTTTCCGGCTGATGGACACAATAAATCTTTTGATCAGTGGTTCTTCTGACAGTCTTTGATTTAAAAAGTTGGACAGGGCGGCCACCTGAACCTTAAGAGTACTAACTGCAAGGTTTAGATCTGCTCCGGCTTGGAGGAAATCTAGAACCGCCGGGACCATGGCACCTGACACTCTGTTGTTGAGCCTGCGCCAGTCCCCAAATCTCTTCCAGATTTTATTATAAATTGTGTTAGTGGACGGCTTTCGGCTGCTAAGAATGGTATCGATTACCTTGGCCAATAACCCTCTCAGCTCTAACAGCTCCCTATCAGAAGCCAAGCCGTCAGAGAAAGAGAGCTCAGTTCTGGATGATTCGCTTCTCCCTGGTATAAGAGGTCCGTCCTGTAAGGTAGTCTCCAAGGTTCTGTAATGCTGAGTCTTAGAAGACCTGAGAACCAAGACCTCTTCGGCCAAAATGGCGCGATCAGGATGACCGTTGTGTTGGACCCTCTTATCTTCCGGATAATCCTCGGAATGAGGGCAAACGGTGGAAATGCGTACACCAGATCTGCCTCCCAAGACTGGGATAGGGCATCTAGGCCCCGACTGAGAAGATCTCTCTGTAGGGAATAGAACTGTTTCACCTGCCTGTTGTGTCTTGTAGCAAAAAGGTCTATCTGTGGGTCTCCCCACTTCTGCACTATTTCTTCGAACACTGTTCGATTCAAGCACCATTCTGTCGAAGACAGTGTCTCTCTGCTTAGGGCATCTGCCAGAGAATTTAATTCCCCTTTTAGGTGAATGGAAGATAGGGATAACAGGTTTTCTTCTGCCCATTGAAGGATCTCTCTTGCTATCCTCATCAGACCCGGGACTCTCGTACCCCCTTGCTTGTTGAGGTAACAAACCGTGGTAATGTTGTCTGAAAGGACCTGCACATGTCTTCCCCTTAGGGATGGGCAAAAGGCTACTAGGGCCTTTAGAACCGCCTTCATCTCCCTCGCATTGGAGGAGAGGCAGGCTTCCTGCCGGTTCCAGAGCCCCAGGGCTATCAGAGTGCCTGAATGGGCCCCCCAGCCCTGCCCTCTGGCGTCCGTGGTGACTGCCAGAGGACAGTGTTGGGACCAGAGTCGGCCAGCCGAGAGGTTTGCAGGGATCAACCACCATTCTATTGAGAGCTTTACTTCCTGCGGAATTTCCGTCTGTCTCTGAAGTGAATTTGTTTGTCCATCCCAGAGAGAAAGCATGAACGCCTGAAGCGCTCGAGTATGGAACTGAGCCCACTGGACTCCTGGGATGGCCGCTGTCATTAACCCAAGGACCCTCATTATGCTCTGAATTAAGGTCCTTGAACAAGTGCAGAGGTTCCTCACCTCTGTCAAAATTGTCTCTACCTTTTCCTTTGTCAGGAATATCTTGGACTTCCTTGAGTCTATCAGGTATCCTAGGTATACAATGCTCTGAGTAGGTACTAATTGTGACTTCTCCTGATTTACCAGCCACCCTAGTTGCTGAAGGTGTCTGGTAGTTCTGCTCAGGTTCCGTCTGACTTCGTCTGCTGAGTCTGCAAAAATCAGTAGGTCGTCCAGATAGGGGATAATCTGAATTCCCTCTGATCTCAGAGTCCCTAGCGCTTCTGCCAGAATCTTCGTAAAAATGCGTGGAGCTGACGCTAGTCCGAAGGGCAGAGCATTGAATTGAAAATAGAGGGTTCTGAACCCTTTTTTTACTGCAAATCTGAGAAATTGTTGGGACTCCTCTCGAATAGGGACGTGAAGATAGGCGTCCCTTTAGGTCTAATGAGACCATGAAGACCCCAGGGGTTAACAGCTCTCTGGTGGAGTAGATTGATTCCATCTTGAAACGTCTGTACTTCACGTACATGTTTACTTGTCTCAGATTTAGAATCAGTCGAAATTTTCCTGATGATTTCTTTATCAGAAAAATTTGAGAGTAGAATCCCTCTTTTCTTAGAGATGGGGGGATGAAGCTTATCACCTTCTCTTCTAGCATACTCTGCAGGAGGGAAGACATAGCTGTGGCTTTTTCCGCGTCTCTTGGGAGACTTGTTATGACATTTTTTTGAGGGGGGCAGCCTAAAAGTTCTATCCTGTACCCTGATGCGATCAGATCTAGGATAAAACGGCTGCTGGAGATGGTCTGCCACTGTGGAAGGAATGACCCCAATCTCCCCCCCACAGGCCCGACTGAGTCACTGGGAAGTGTTCTTAGGCTGGGAGGGTCTAAAGAGGAAACCTCCTCTGCCCCTTCCCCTCCTGTATTGCCAACCCCCTTTCTGGTCTTGGGCTCTGTTATTCCGTCTCCTATCCCCCCGGTGAGAGTTCCTTTCACTTGACACCTGAAAGGGACGAAAACTCCTCTTTTGTTGTTGTTGTTGCTGCTGTTGCCTCTTGGGAAAAGGGAACCCTTTCTTTTTATCGGCCAACCTCTCTAGGACGGATTCCAGCTCCTTTCCAAAGAGCAGATCTCCATCAAATGGGAGGGAACAGAGTCTTGTCTTTGAGACAGAGTCTCCTCCCCAGGTCTTTAGCCAGATAGCCCTCCTGGCTTCATTAACCAAGGCTGTGGATCTGGCCGAGAATGTGACCGACTCCGTGGATGCATCTGCTATATAGGCCACTGCCTTACTTAGCGTGGGTAAAGCATCCAGGATCTCTTCCCTAGGAGTGTCTGACTCCAGAAGAGTGCGGAGCTGTTTAAGCCATAAGTCAATTGTACGCGCCACGCATGTGGTGGCTAGTGCGGGTCTAAAGTTGGCGGAGCAAGCTTCCCACGCCTTCTTTAAATAGCCCTCCGCCTTCCTGTCCATTGGGTCCTTCAGGATACCTGTATCCTCAAAGGAAAGTTCAGAAGCTCTAGAGACTTTGGCTATGGAGGCGTCCAGTCTGGGACATCTATCCCACAGCTTTGTATCCTCCTCCTTAAAGGGGAATCTTCTCTTTAAGTTTTTAGGGAAGAATACTGCTTTCTCCGGCTTCCTTTATTCATGAAGTATGGTCTCCCTTAGGGATCCATGCACCGGAAAGGTTCTGCCCTGTCTAGGCTGAAGGCTTTCATATAGGAGGTCATGCACTGACAACTCCTGGTTCTCTGGGGACTCCAGTTCCAGGGTGTCGTAGATTGCTTTCAGGAGCTCCTCTGTCTCCTCTGAAGGAAAAAGGAATTTTTGTATCTTTTCTGGCCCTTCCTCGCTCGGGTCTATCTCCTCAGGCTCTGAGGCTGAGCCTGAGCCTGAGTTGTCCTCCAGGACTCGATGCTGGTGGACTGCCCGTACCTGGACCCTAACTTCTGGCCTCACGGTAGTACTGGTGCCTGAAGTACCTGGGCTGGGTTCAGCAAGTGTCTCCTGCTGTGCGGGCTTAAAGGACTGAAACGTCTGTTTCATCCCTGACTTTAATGAGTCCATTAAGCCTTTGAGAACAGGGCCTGTTTCTTCTTTGATAAGTCTGTCTATGCAGTCCTGACAAGCATTCTTTTTCCACCCAATCTGCATCTTCCTGGTACATATTGGGCATCTTTTTCTAGGTGTTTCTTTTTTATCTCTGGGCTCGTGGGTCTTGTCCTGTAATACAGTAAATGACAAGCCCCTGCATATTACTTACACTGAAGTAAACACCCAAACCAGAAACACCACGTGGACTCTCTTATTCTAGTCTAAGAATTATGAGAAGTACCCACCACCAGAGCCTATGTTAGAATATGTGACGTCTGCCACCATCAGCATAGGAGAAAACAAACGGTCTCTGGAATAAAACAGACTCCCCCTGTGCCGCCCCCACAGGGGGGTAAGAAAGGGAAAGAAGCGATCTGCCCCTTATTTTCTTACCTTAGGGCCCGATGCGACCGATGGCGCCTCCAGATCTGCGTCTCTGGATCCTTCCATGTTGCGCGGCGCCATCTTTAGGTCCGGGTCCCTTAAATATGAGAGGAGTGGAGGTCCGGGGCGGCGCTGTGGATCCGACGCCGCCCCACGGCACAGCACGCCTGTTATTTTCAACTAGGCTTCCAAATGGGTGTACCAAGATGGCCGCCGCGGGACTTCCTGTGGTGTCACTTCCTGTTTTCTGCGCCGGAAGTGACACTCTAGCTGTGCGCCCAGCGCCACGCTGTTCTGGAGCTAGAGACTCCCCTCTGGAGATCTATCTGCCCGGGAAGGATACCGGCTCTACGGCTGCCCGAGCCTCCGCCAGGAGGATACCCTGCTGTGCCGCGGCTGGACGCACTGGATCACCTCCTCCACCCTCACAGGTAACCTCGCTGAGGATACACCCGACTTGGGAGGTGGGGTCCCATACCATCACCCATGACCCCTGTTTCGGGTCTCCTGGGTGGCCCCAAACTGACTCATACCCCAGGGGAACTACCCCTGTTGACTGGGTATGGACGTCGGGGGGGGGGCCCTGCCGCCTGGCACGAAGGCCCACAAAAAAAAAATAACAAACATCCCTTGGATAGTGCTTGTCTAGCCTGAGGAAACACAAATACTGGGGGGCTAATGCATGAGTAAGACTTTTATGATGTGGATCATGTGTTTCCTGTTCTAGGTGGGAGGAGCCTATCTCTCTGTAAGCCGTCCTGGAAGATGACTTGGAAAATTGAGCTTTTTGGACACAACCATAAACGCTACATTTGGAGAGGAGTCAACAAGGCCTATGATGAAAGGTACACCATTCCTACTGTGAAACACGGAGGTGGATCGCTGATGTTTTAGAGATGTGTGATCTACAAAGGCACAGGAAATGTGGTCAAAATTGATGGCAAGATGAATGCAGTATGTTATCAAAAAATACTGGAGGAACACTTGGATTCATCAGTCAGGAAGCTGCGCATGGGACGTACTTGGACATTCCAATATGACAATGATCCAAAACACAAGGCCAAGTCGACCTGTCATTGGCTACAGCAGAATAAAGTGAAGGTTCTGGAGTGGCCATCTCAGTCTCCTGACCTCAATATCATTGAGCCATTCTGGGGAGATCTCAAACGTGCCGTTCATGCAAGACAGCCCAAGAATTTACAGGAACTGGAGGCTTTTTGCCAAGAGGAATGGGCAGCTTTACCATCTGAGAAGATAAAGAGCCTCATCCACAAATACCACAAAACACTTCAAGCTGTCATTGATGTTAAAGGGGGCAATACACGGTATTAACCACTTAACGACCAGCCACTGTATATATACGTCGGCAGAATGGCTGGTACAGGCACAATCACAATTCACGTCCCCTTTAACTGCCCGACGTCGGAGTCGGGTGCGCGACCCCCCTGCCTTCCCCGTGAGTCGGACCGCTGGTCCCGCGGACTCGATCGCCGCGGGAATCACCGCGATCGTCTCACGGAGGCATGGAGCGGGGAGATGTTAGTGTAAACACAACATCTCCCCGCTACCCTAATGACAATATCACCGATCTCCGCTCTGTGTAATCAGAGCGGAGATTGGTCACATGTCACTTGTAGCCACGCCCCCACACAGTAGTTATCACTCCCCTAGGCACACTTAACCCCTTCAGCGCTCCCTAGTGGTTAACTTCTTCACTGCCTGTGTCATTTTTACAGTAACCAGTGCATTTTTATTGCACTGATCGCTGTAAAAATGACAATGGTCCCAAAAATGTGTCAAAAGTGTCCGATGTGTCCGCCATAATGTCGCAGTCACGGAAAAAAAAATCACTGATCGCCGCCATTACTAGTAAAAGAAAAAAAGAAATTATAAAAATGCCATAAAACTACCCCTTATTTTGTAAACGCTATAACTTTTGCGCAAACCAATCAATAAACGCCGATTGCAATTTTTTTTACCAAAAATATGTAGAAGAATACGTATCGGCCTACACTGAGGAAAAAAATGTTTTTTTTATATATTTTTGGGGGATATTTATTTGCTCAACGCGCAAGCAGGCTCTGCTTTCTTTGAAGTCTATTGTATATGTTGGTAAACCAATAACGCACTCCGTGCATGGCTGATAAAGTGACATTACAAGTCTGCATATTGTAAATTCCTGACTTGTAACAATATACAACAGTATAAATAATAATTAAAAAAAAAATTACTTTATTAAAAAAATTAAATAAAACCTTAAGCTTCAATCAAGTAACTGCAGCAAACTGACCTCAGTTTGCTGCAGGCAGCAGAAAGAATTCCCTTCAGTCTCCCCTCCTCCCGTTGATGATGCAGATGATCGTAAACAAAAACTTTGTCACAAGTCACAAGGTACGAGGCTGCATCAGGGGATGATCTGTGTCAGATAATTGTGAACACAACCATAAACTGCACAAGCAACAGGATTTGCATGATTGCCATCTTTGAGGTGGCATCTCAGTCCAAGAAGTAGAAGCTGACTCTGTAAAATGCTGGAATGATGGTGATGGTGTCACAGATACTTAACAAGCATGCACGTAACATGTAAAAATATATCTAATGTCCACTTTATGCAGGGAGCATAAGTGATTGTAGTGGCTAATCTACCAATCTCCACATACAGTATGTCACAAAAGTAAGTACACCCCTCACATTTTTGAAAATATTTTATTCTATCTTTTCATGTGACAACACTGAAGAAATGACACTTTGCTACAATGTAAAGTAGTGAGTGTACAGCTTGTATAACAGTGTAAATTTTCTGCCCCCTCCAAATAACTCAACACACAGCCATTAATGTCTAAACCGCTGGCAACAAAAGTGAGTACACCCCTAAGTGAAAATGTCCAAATTGGGCCCAAAGTGTCAATATTTTGTGTGGCCACCATTATTTTCCAGCACTGCATTAACCCTCTTGGGCATGGAGTTCACCAGAGCTTCACAGGTTGGTACTGGAGTCCTCTTCTACTCCTCCATGATGACATCACAGAGCTGGTGGATGTTAGAGACCTTGCGCTCCTCCACCTTCCATTTGAGGATGTCCCACAGATGCTCAATAGGGTTTAGGTCTGGAGACATGGCTTGGCTAGTCCATCACCTTTACCCTCCGCTTCTTTAGCAAGGCAGTGGTCGTCTTGGAGGTGTGTTTGGGGTCGTTATCCTGTTGGAATACTGCCCTGCGGCCCAGTCTCTGAAGGGAGGGGATCATGCTCTGCTTCAGTATGTCACAGTACATGTTGGCATTCATGGTCCCCTCAATGAACTGTATCTCCCAGTGCCGGAAGCACTAATGCAACCCTAGACTATGACACTCCCACCACCATGCTTGACTGTAGGCAAGACACACTTGTCTTTGTTCTCCTCACCTGGTTGCCTCCACACAGGCCTGACACCATCTGAACCAAATAGGTTTATCTTGGTCTCATCAGACCACAGGACATGGTTCCAATAATCCATGTCCTTTGTCTGCTTGTCTTCAGCAAACCGTTTGCAGGATTTCTTGTGCATCATCCTTACAAGAGGCTTCCTTCTGGGATGACAGCCATGCAGACCAATTTGATGCAGCGTGTGGCGTATGGTCTGAGCACTGACAGACTGACCCCCCACCCCTTCAACCTCTGCAGCAATGCTGGCAGCACTCATACGTCTATTTACCAAAAACAACCTCTGGATATGACGCTGAGCACTCGCACTCAACTTCTTTGGTCGACCATGACGAGGCCTGTTCTGCGTAGAACCTGTCCTATTAAACCGATGTATGGTCTTGGCCACCGTGCTGCAGCAGTGTGTTGAGTTATTTTGTGGGGACAGCCAATTTATACTGTAATGCCACGTACACGATCGGATTTTCCGTCGGAAAAACATTGGATGGTTTTTCCGACGGAATTCCACTCAAGCTTGGCTTGCATACACACGGTCACACAAAAGTTCTCTGAACTTTCGACCGTCAAGAACGCGGTGACGTACAACACTACGACGAGCCGAGAAAATGAAGTTCAATGCTTCCGAGCATGCGTCAAATTGTTTCCGAGCATGCGTCAGAATTTTGCGCGTCCGAATTGCTACAGACGATCGGAATTTCCGATCGGAATTTTTCCCATCTGAAAAATTGAGAACCTGCTCTCAAGCCCTGTACACACGGGCGAGAATCCCGTCTATTTGGAAACCGTCGGTTTTCCTGAGGGGAATCCTGGCAAGCTGGTCTTGCCAAGCCCTGTGTACAGACGGCCACTCCAAAAAAACGCTGTTCTTTTGAATGGCAAGAACACGGTGACGTCATCGACTACGAGGAGCCGGCACTCGTCACGTTCGATCCCGTCGCCGCCATCTTGCTACACCCCACACTAACCTTGTATGCTACCACGCATGCGTCAAAGTCTTTTCGAGCATGAGCGGGTTTACCTTGGACAGGAAAGCATACAGACGACCGGTTTTCTCAGCAGGAAAACTCTGCTGAGAATCCCGACGAGAAAAATAGAGAGCAGGTTCTCTATTTTTCTCGTTGAGATTCCCGGCAGTTTTCCTGTCGAGAAACCATACACACAAACGGTTTTCACGGAAAAAAGCTCTCCTAGCAATTTACTTGCCGAGAAAAACGGTCGTGTGTACGAGGCTTTAATCTTTTGCTGGCGGAAATTCTGACAGCAAAAGTCCGATGGAGCATACACACGGTCGGAATTTCCAACTAAAAGCTCACATCGGACTTTTTCTGGCGGAAAATCCGACCGTGTGTACGGGGCATTATACAACCTGTATACTCACTACTTTACATTGTAGCAAAGTGTAATTTCTTCAGTGTTGTTACATAAAAAGATATAAAATATTTACAAAAATTTGAGGGGTGTACTCACTTTTGTATAATGAAAATATAAAAGCGAGAGTGTGAAAAGTCACACCAAAAATTACTTTAAAGCAGTGGTCTCCAAATTGCGGCCCTTTGCTTGCTTTTATCTGGCCTTTGGGATACTATTCTATCCACTGACACCAACAATGGGAAACTACTCCTCCCACGGACACCAACGAAAGTGCACAGTCACTGTCACCAAAAATGGGGCAGAATGTTTTCCATTTACACCAACGATGGGGCACTACTCCACCCACTGACACCAAGGAGGGCACAATTCCCCCCACTGTCACCAACAATGGGGTACAATTTCTTCCATTGACACCAACGATGGGGAACTATTCCTCCAACTGACACCAACAATGGGACATTATTACTTCCACTGACACCAGTGATGGGGAACTAGTCCTCCCACTGACACCAAAGATAGGGCATTGTTTACTCCCACTGGCAATTGTCCGGCCCCTCTAAACTCTGAAAGACAGTAAACTGGCCCTTTGATTAGAAACTTAGGGTAAACATTTCAATAAGAACTCATAAGGCACAGAATAATACAGGCTCACTGAAAACACACTGGGGAAGACTTACTAAATCTGGAGAGTGCAAGATCTTGTGCAGCTCATAGAAACCAATCAGCTTCTAGGTTTTATTGTCAAAGCTTACTTAAACAAGCAGAAGTTGAAAGCGAATTGGCTACCATGCACAGCTGCACCAGATTCAAAGCTCTCCAATTTTAGCAACCCCCCCCCCCCCAACTATCCTTTCCCTTTAAATCAGTGGTCTCCAAACTGTGGCCCTATGCTCGATTTTATCCAGCCCTTGGGACACCAATAAGGGGGCTCAATTTCTCCCAATGACACCAACGAAGGGGCACAACTCCTACCATTGATGCCAACAATGGGACACAGTTCCCCCCCAATGACACCAACAATCAGGTGCAATAACACCAATGATGGGGCACAATTCCTACCAATGACACCAACGATGGAGTACAGTTCCTTACAATGACACCAACAATGGGGCCCAATGGCACCAATGATGGGCAAAATTCCTACCAAAGTCACAAACGATGTGGCACAATTCCTCTCATTGACACCAAAATGGGGCATTGTTTACTCCAACTGATGCTGAGCACAGTCCGGCCCCCCTAAAGACTGAAGGACACTAAACTGGCCATTTGTTTAGAAAGTTTGGAGACCCCTGTGTAGTATAGTCCTCGGACTTCCCCCCTCTATGAGTCTTTTCGTGACTGATAAGATAGGATTTTCTGGAAAAACATTTCCCACATTCTGAACACGAATACGGCTTCTCCCCCGTGTGAACTTTTTCATGTGTAATAAGATTTGATTTCTGAGTAAACCGTTTCCCGCACACGGCACAAGAAAACGGCTTCTCCCCTGAATGAGTCCTCTGGTGTCTGGCTAGAGTCGATCTGTCGGCAAAACATCTCCCGCATTCGGTGCAGGAAAACGGTTTCTCCCCCGTGTGAGTCCTCTCGTGGGAAATAAGATATCGTCTCTGGTGGAAACTCTTCCCGCATGCCGAGCACGAATACGGCTTTACCCCAGCGTGACAGCTCTGATGAGCGTTCAGATTTGACCGCTCGGCAAAACATTTTCCACATTCGGCACAGAAGAACGGCTTCATCCCCGTGTGAGTTCTTTCGTGCGATCGAAGCCGGACTCGCTGGATAAAACATTTCCCGCATTCCGAGCAAGAGTAAGGTTTCACCCCGGTGTGAGTTCTCTGGTGTAAAAAAAGTCTGGCCCTCTGAGGGAAACATTTTCCACATTCTGCACAATTAAACTGATTGTCCCCCGTGTGAGAATTTAGATGTAAAATAAGATTTCTTTTCCGGGTAAAGCATTTTCCACATTCGCGACATGAATATGGCTTCCCTCCTTGGTGTAAGGTGTGGTCCTCTCCCTGGGTAAAACATTCACCACCCTCAGAACACGGGAAGGTTGTACCATCTTTATGATAGGTGGCGGGAGGGGAGTGACTAGGAATATCCCACCCATGTGCAGAGAGATTAGAAGGATCTACACTGGGAAATACTGAATGGAGATTTGGGCTAGTAATGGGACTTTCTTCAAAAGATTCAAATGTGATATCATCGTCATCATCATCCTCCGAGGAACCATATTTGATGTCATCATCTTCTGTTAAACCATCTGCAGAGATAACAGGATGTTTCTCCCAGATAATGCTGCTGTGTTGTCTATCTGAAAAAAATATTTAAAAAGATTCAATGTATAAAGTGAATTTAGAGATTGTATATCGTGAATTATTATTGTAGTGTTGTCCTTAACCAATTGAAGACCAGGCCTATTCTGACACTTCTCACATATATGTAAAAATCTGTATTTTTTTTGCTAAAAAGATTACTGAAATCCCCCAAACATCTATTTTTTTAAGCAGAGGCCCTAGAGAATAAAATGGTGGGTGCTTCAATTTTGTCACACCAAACACCAATTTCTTTGGAAAAAATAAAATTAATGACTTTTAAAAGCACACAAACACAATACAATACCCAGTTGTTTTGTAAAGTATAAATGATGATGTTACGCTGAGTAAATAGATATCTATCATGTCATATTTTAAATTGTTCACGTGAACAACGATAAACTACTGTACATTAATTTATCTATAGGCGATTCTTTAAAAGCCTTTATAGGTTACCACTTTAGCTTTACACAGGAAGTCTGGTGCTAGAATTATTGCTCTCAATCTGACATTCCTGGTGATACCTCACATGTGTTGTACGATCGTTGTTTACGTATGTGCACGGGACAGATGCGCTATAAAACATTTTTCCATTTTATTATTTATTTTATGTAATTTAAGAAAAAAAAATTACTCTGTCTCTTTTCATTTTTTTGATCAACTTTATTGCTATCACAAGGCATGGGCAGTGACACCTGCAGTGATACCTCATGTGTGGTGCGATCACGGTTTATGTATCCATGCGGGACTGACACATGCGTTCCAGCGGTGGCTGGTCCATATAGGGCGCCGCCCCCCAAATCTCCATGCGCCTCTTCCTAGTCTCCATGCGGGGTTTGTATGAGGTTTTTTTTAAGCGCACGTTTAGAGCCTAAAGCCTAGTACACACGGCCGAGAATCCCGTCAGGAAAAAAAACGTTGTTTTTCCTGACGAGATTCCTGGCAAGCTTTTCTTGCCAAGAGGTGCATACAGATGGCCATTCAAAAGAACCGCCGTTCTTTTGAATGGCAAGAACGCGGTGACGTCATCGACTACAACGAGCATGCGCTCGTCACATTTGATGCCGTCGCCGCCATCTTGCTTCACCCTACATTACCGTTGTAAGCTACCGAGCATGCGTCGAAGTCTCATCGAGCATGCGCGGGCTTACTGGAGGACAGGTAAGCTTGTAGCCGCATACACACACAGTTTTCTCGTCGGGAAACAGGCCGATGAGAATCCCGACGAGGAAATAGAGAGTAGGTTCTCTATTTCTTTTTCGTACATCACGGGACACAGAGCGACTTAGTCATTACTAATGGGTTATATAGTTTACCTTCAGGTGCTGGCACTGGCAACTTCCAAACCGGAAGTACCCTCCCCTATATTAGCCCCTCCCATCCGGGAGCACCTCAGTTTTTTGCCAGTGTCTAAGGTGTTGGCCAAAGAGTAACATGTGTTTTCCTGGGCTTGCGTACAGGTTCTTTTACGGGCCTTAGTAAGCTGTTCCGGATTCCACCAAAAAAGCTTCATAGCTAAACGGTCGGTACCTGGGCCTTGCAACAGAAGAGCAAGGTTTTGCCTGTAATGCCTCTCTTAGGAGGGCTGGACCCTGGGATCCAGAGCTCTGGTCATACCCACGACCAAGATGTTTTCTGTGCAGGGTGCTATACAGGTCCAGGGGAGTGGAATCCTTGGGAACCCGGTCCCTGAAGGTTTAATTACAATGCCTGCCGTGATAGGTGAAGTTTGGGCTTCTGTGGACCAAACAGAGTCCTGCGGCGGGGAACAGGTAAGTGGGGGCCCCCAGGAACTTGGTTCTATTGGAGGACCCCCAAGCCTAATTTGTCTTTCTGTCTGTTACCTAACGGTATTCCCGCTAATATCTGTGTATGCCTGTAACTACTGAAAAATGTAAAATTTTAATAGTAGTCAAGAAAAAAAAAAAAAAAAAAAGGAGGACCGCGGTACCTGTGTTAAACCACTAGAGGCCGCTGTGGTCCATTTTTTCTTGTCATGTGGATCTTTGGTTTTCTCAAGTCAAAAGATCCAGGCAGTTGGTAAGTTCTCTGTGGGAATCCACTTCCTCTGCCCTGTTGCTGCGCTCATCCACCGCACAGGCCCTCCGGCAAAAAGGGCCCTGGCTCCTAGTCCCTGCTTGTTTTTCGAAAAGGGCGCCAATGGCGCACGGGCGCGCGGGCGCGTGCACGCGCCTCCTATGAAAAAAAGGGGCGGGGCGGGTGGATGACGCTCGATGCGCGCCGCGGCGCTTCTGCGCATGTGCAGGCGTCCCAGCATGTATAAAAGACACAGTACAAGTGTCAGCTGGATGCAAACAGAGCTAGCAACAAACAGTGGCACACAGAGGCGGTTGATGCAGGCATCCCCATAGAAAGGCACTTTAGTGGACACCAGCTGGTATATAGCAGCAACTGTGTTAGACTATTACCAGCAAAATTGGTGTATGACAACGGGAATACCTCAGCTTTGTGCTTAAAGGATATGTCGTCCAGACGCTCCGGAAATAAGTCTTCCAGGAAGCCAAAGGGGTCTCCATCGGGCTCTGAGGATATTGGGCATGCTTGTACTGCACCAATCTCCCCTGAGAATTCAGAGGTCAGTAGCCGTAGGAACCCCGCAGGAGTGCCTGGTGCTGCGGCTGTCCCCAGTCCACCTGCTCCTGTATATATAACAGAGGAGGTTTTATCCTCAACTCTGGGAGGATTGGAAGAGAGATTAACAGCATTGATCGCTGCTTCCCTGTCACAGGGAAAGCGCGTCCGATCTCCGTCTCCTCCTTCAGAGTGCCTGTTAGTGGAGGAACAGCCCCACACAGAGATCGACCTACCTGAAGGGGATCAGGATGAGGTTGATTCAGTTATGGAGGAATCAACAGTGGAAGAACCTTTCTCAGCATCTCAGGCTGAAAGATTATGGGTTCAGTCTCTGACTAACATGGTCCGATCAGCATTTAAAATGCCTCTGGCGGAACCAACAACCACTACGGTTTCCTCGCTGGGGTCGCTGAAAGCTCCCCAGGCTGTCTGTTCCTTCCCAATCCACCCTTTATTGGAAGGGCTTATTTACCAGGATTGGGAGCATCCTGATAAAATATTTACTCCCCCCAAGAGATTTCCGGTGATCTATCCCATGGAGGATAAGTTCATAAAAAAATGGAGGGTCCCTACAGTGGACGCAGCCATCTCTTCTGTGAACAAATCACTGACATGTCCAGTAGATAATGTTCCAATGTTCAAAAATTGGAGTCTTTACTAAAATCTGCTTTCTCTACAGCAAGCATGGTGACACAACCTGCGGTAGCAGCGATTGGAGTCTGCCAAGCGGTGAAAGATCAGTTGAAACAAGTCTTAAGGGACTTACCAGATCAGCAGGCTCTTGCCCTAGCTGACCTGCCTAGAGCCTTGTGTTTTGCGGTGGACGCCATAAAGGATACAATCCAACAGGCCTCCCGCTTTACGCTGTCTGTAGTACATATGCGTAGGCTTCTATGGCTCAAAAACTGGTCTGCTGAAGCTCCCTGTAAGAAATTGCTGGTTAGCTTCCCATTTCATGGAGAACGCTTATTTGGAGAAGATCTGGACAAATATATCCAGAAAATTTCTGCCGGTAAAAGTTCACTCTTACCGGTTAAGAACAAGAGTAGAATTCCTTCTTTTAAGAGGCCTACTTCTCCAGTCCCTGGCACATCGGCTGTGAAACAGTTCCGACGGCCTCCGCGGTCAAATTCAGGGGGCAGAAATCAGGGACAATCACAGGGTAACAAGAAACCCTGGGTCAAGAGAGGTACAAAACCTCCCCCCAAGTCATGAAGGGTTGCCCCCACTCAATCGGGTGGGGGGAAGACTTCAGTTGTTCACAGAGACCTGGCAGGACACCATCAGAGACAGATGGGTGCTCTCCGCAGTAAGTCTGGGATACAAGCTGGAGTTAAAAGACACTCCTCCTGCCCAATTTATGAGGTCAAACGTGCCAAGCGATCCCCAGAAGAGAGGATCCCTCCTTCTGGCACTAGAACAACTATTGCTCCAAGGTGTAATCATGAAGGTTCCCCTGGAAGAAAGCGGGTTCGGGTTTTACTCAAACCTTTTCACAGTCCCCAAACCAAATGGGGACGTGAGGCCCATATTAAATCTAAAAGGGCTAAACAAGTTCCTAAATATCAGGACTTTTCGGATGGAGTCGATCCGATCGGTGGCCACCGCCCTACAAGGGCAGGAATGGTTCGCCTCGATCGACATAAGGGATGCTTATCTGCATATTCCCATCTTTCCGGCCCACCAGAAATTTCTACGCTTTGCAGTAGAAGGGCGCCATTTTCAGTTCAGAGCCTTACCTTTCGGTCTGGCCACAGCACCACGAGTGTTCACAAAAATTCTGGCCCCACTATTGGCCAATCTAAGAACACAGGGTGTAACGATAATGGCATATCTAGACGACCTGCTACTAATAGACCACTCAGTGGAAAAGCTGGAAGTAGCTATTCACAAGACAATCAAGTATCTGGAATATCACGGTTGGATTATCAACTGGGACAAGTCAGCTCTAAGACCAGTCAGAAGTCTGGAATACTTAGGGCTAAGGCTGGATTCAAATCAGAGAAAGATTTTCTTACCTCCAGAAAAGGTGTCGTCTTTAAAAGATTTGACCCACTTAGTGGGTACAAAAAGAAAACCATCCATACGCCTGTGCATGAGGCTGCTGGGAAAAATGGTGGCTTCATTCGAAGCAGTACCCTACGGTCAATTCCATTCAAGGAACTTGCAGAGGGCCATACTGTCAGCCTGGAACAAAAAAGTTCAGGCTTTAGACTTACCAATGTCCCTGTCCCCTTCCGTTCGCAAGAGCCTCCATTGGTGGTTGGTGCCCCAGAATCTGGAAAAAGGGAAACCCTTCAGTCCGGTTTCTTGGAAGGTGGTCACTACAGATGCCAGCCTCATAGGCTGGGGGGCAGTACTGGAGCAATGGTCTCTCCAGGGCAAGTGGTCAGAAGCAGAGAAGGCCCTGCCCATCAATCTCTTAGAGATACGAGCAGCCCGGTATGCCCTAGTAGCATGGACATCCAAACTCCAAGGGTCCCCTGTCAGAATTCAATCAGACAATGCCACAGCAGTGGCATATATCAATCACCAGGGTGGCACCAGGAGTCGTGCAGCCCAGAGGGAAGCGAATTGCATCCTGAAATGGGCAGAAAGATATGTCCCAGCCATATCCGCGGTTTTCATCCCAGGAGTGGAAAATTGGAAAGCGGACTTTTTAAGTCGCCAGCAATTATGCCCGGGGGAATGGTCTCTTCACCCCGAGGTTTTCCAGGCAATATGCCAGCGGTGGGGAACACCGGATGTAGATCTGCTAGCATCCAGATTCAACGCAAAGGTGGACAGATTTGTGTCTCGCACAAGGGATCCCCTAGCTTGCGGCTCGGATGCCCTAGTGTTCCCTTGGGATCAGTTCAAGCTGATATATGCATTCCCACCGCCACAATTGTTACCGCGATTAATCCGCAGAATCAGGGTAGAAAAGAAACCAGTGATTCTGGTGGCTCCAGCGTGGCCCCGAAGGGCATGGTACGCGGAGATTGTAAAAATGTCAGTGAGGAGTCCTTGGACCCTCCCACATCGTCCGGACCTGCTGTCGCAAGGACCGATATACCACCCTTCCTTACCAGCCCTAGGTTTGACGGCCTGGCTATTGAAGCCCACATTCTGAAATAAAGAGGGCTCTCTAATCCTGTGGTATCTACCATGATCAATGCCAGGAAGCCGGTATCCAGGCAGATCTATTATAGGATCTGGAAGGCGTACATTACATGGTGTGAGGCCAAGAAATGGCATCCACGTAAGTACGTGATAGGTAGGATTTTGGACTTCCTACAGTGGGCTGTAGATAGGAAGCTGGCCTTGAGTACTATCAAGGGTCAGATTTCGGCCTTGTCAATATTTTTTCAAAGGCCCTTGGCTTCGCATTCACTAGTCAAAGCTTTCATACAAGGAGTGATGCGTATTAGCCCTCCGGTTAGTATTCCCATATGTCCATGGGACTTAAACCTGGTTCTGTCGGTTCTACAGAAACAACCGTTTGAACCATTGCAACACATTTCCTTGGTTCTTCTCACCAGGAAATAGATTTTCTTAGTAGCCATTTGTTCGGCTAAAAGAGTATCGGAATTAGCCGCCTTGTCCTGTAAGGAGCCATATCTGGTTGTCCATAAGGACAGAGTAGTATTACGTCCTCATCCAGCTTTTCTTCCTAAGGTGGTATCGAGGTTTCATTTGAATCAAGATGTGGTTCTTCCTTCTTTTTTTCCCAAACCAAGCTCGGTGGAGGAAAAGTTATTGCATTCTTTGGATGTAGTAAGAGCAGTTAAAGCTTATCTAAAAGCCACTGCTCAGATTCGCAGAACGGATACTTTGTTTATTCTGCCGGAAGGCCCTAGAAAGGGTCAGGCAGCATCAAAATCTACTTTAGCCAAGTGGATTCGACAGGTCATAATACAAGCCTATGGCTTGAGAAAGAGACCGCCTCCATTCAAAGTTAGGGCGCACTCCACAAGAGCAGTTGGAACTTCATGGGCAGTGCATCACCAGGCCTCCCTGGCTCAAGTCTGTAAGGCCGCAACATGGTCTTCAGTACACACGTTTACTAGATTCTACCAGGTAGACGTTAGAAGTCAGGAGGATGTCGCCTTTGGGCGCAGTGTGTTGCAGGCCGCAAAAGATCCTCATGCCTGATGGCGCCCAGCTTATGTATCCCTCCCCTCATCTGGCATTGCTTTGGGACGTCCCATTAGTAATGACTAAGTCGCTCTGTGTCCCGTGATGTACGAAAAAGAAAAAGGGATTTTTATAACAGCTTACCTGTAAAATCCTTTTCTTGGAGTACATCACGGGACACAGAGCTCCCACCCCTCTTTTTGGGACACTTATTGCTTTGCTACAAAACTGAGGTGCTCCCGGATGGGAGGGGCTTATATAGGGGAGGGTACTTCCGGTTTGGAAGTTGCCAGTGCCAGCACCTGAAGGTAAACTATATAACCCATTAGTAATGACTAAGTCGCTCTGTGTCCCGTGATGTATTCCAAGAAAAGGATTTTACAGGTAAGCTGTTATAAAAATCCCTTTTTTTCTCGTCGAGATTCCCGGCAGTTTTCTCGAAGAGAAAACACACACACGACCGGTTTTCTCGGCAAAAAGCTCTGCCAGCAGTTTTCTTTATGGTTTCTTGCTGAGAAAACCGGTCGTGTGTACGAGGCCTAAGGCTCTAAAAAGGTTGGGCTCAGAGCGCAGAGCACCCAACCACTTCTGACGTTAGCGAATCAATATTCGCTATGGTTTTTCGGCTTCTCCTCCCGGCCAATCAGGAGAGGAGGCAGATTTTAAGACTGGATTAGCCGGGAGGAGAAGCCAAGGAAGCCGTGACCTGGTGGTGGGATTTATTCGCCGCTCCCTCCCCCAAAAAATGGAGCACCAGCCGCCACTGGTGGGTTCGCCTTTGCACGTGAGAATGCAGAGACGAGGACGCTTTACATTGTTTTTAAATTATTATTTATTTTATGTAGGTTTTAAAAAATGTTTTACTCTGTCTCTTTAATAAAAAAATTAGATCAGTTTTATTGCCATGACAAAAGATGAACAACATCCCTTGTGATAGCATGGGCAGTGATAGGTACTCCTTACTGAGAGATCTGGGGTCTTTTAGACCCCAGATCTTTCCTCTGCCCTTAAAAGCATCAAATTAAACCACATGTGTCAAACACAAGGCCTGCGGGTCAAATCCGGCCCGTAAGGTCATTTCATGTGGCCCTCTCACCCAGGGATTCCCTGAACTCTGCATTCTGTACATAGTGCATCCCTGAACTCTGCCTTCTGTACATAGTGCATCCCTGAACTCGTCACTCTGTGCTAGCGCACCCCTAAACTCTGCATTCTGTACATAGCGCACCCCTAAACTCTGCATTCTGTACATAGTGCATCCCTGAACTCTGCATTCTGTACATAGTGCATCCCTGAACTCTGCATTCTGTACATAGTGCATCCCTGAACTCTGCCTTCTGTACATAGTGCATCCCTGAACTCTGCCTTCTGTACATAGTGCATCCCTGAACTCTGCCTTCTGTACATAGTGCATCCCTGAACTCTGCCTTCTGTACATAGTGCATCCCTGAACTCGGCCTTCTGTACATAGTGCATCCCTGAACTCTGCCTTCTGTACATAGTGCATCCCTGAACTCGGCACTCTGTGCTAGCGCACCCCTAAACTCTGTATTCTGTACATAGCGCACCCCTGAACTCTGCATTCTGTACATAGCGCACCCCTGAACTCTGCATTCTGTACATAGTGCACCCCTGAACTCTGCATTCTGTACATAGTGCACCCCTGAACTCTGCATTCTGTACATAGTGCACCCCTGAACTCTGCATTCTGTACATAGTGCACCCCTGAACTCTGCATTCTGTACATAGTGCATCCCTGAACTCTGCATTCTGTACATAGTGCATCCCTGAACTCTGCGCTAGCGCACCCCTGAGCTCTGTGCTAGCGCACCCCTGAACTCTGCATTCTGCATGGTTGAGTTGCTGCACCTTTTCTCTCAGAAAAAGGAGCCATGGATAAATTTATAGTCTTACAGATACAACTGGCACTTTGAGGGCAACCATAATGCTGATGCTTAGGCAATAGAGGTGATCAGGGACGTAGCTGGCTGAAGCTGGCTGAAGTCCTGGGCTCTCCTGTCCCACGGTACCCAAGGGGAATCCCTTTCACCACCCGTAAAAGCAATCCAGCTGCTTGGATCGCTTTTACAAGAAAACAGCATTGCCGGCTGAAAAAAAACAAAATGCCGGTATGATGCCTGTAGCTGTAGGCATCATCCTGGTATAACCACTTTATACTGGTGAAGTACATGTACATTAGCCAGTTTTAAAGTGAATTAATAGTACTTATATGATTTTTACATTTGTACACACTCGCTCTTCCATCAACACCTCAAGGTCTTCATCAGTACTAATCCTATATCTTCTTACCAAGTATATATTACTCTCTAGGTCTCCTTGGAGGCCACCCACATTTGGCTGGGTATGTAAACTTCAACCTGAGGCCTCCTAATTCATATACATCCCCCACAAAATCTTCACTGCTCCACTCAAACAACCAAAAGATGCCGGTATTTGGTTCCTCCACTGAACCTGGCAATATGAGGAATGGTGGACAGCATACAAGTTTTTTGGACATGGAGGCTGAGTAAAAGGAGAACCACCTAGGAGAATCTGCAACTCTCTTCTGGATTTAGTGTTTATTACTCACCTGTGCTGATCTCTGGAGGATCTTCCTCCTCCTTACATGGCTCTTCTGCTTCCTCTTTCACTTCAACTTTTAAGTCAAATAGATTTTCACACTAATGAAAACAATGGTATATAATGAAATTCTTAAGGATTTGAGATTAAACAGGATAACCTCACGTTGTTAGATTTAGTAACCATACAGGACAAATGAATTACCATTTTCATGCTCAGTTTGATTTACCTGATCCTCCTGAGGGATCTCCTGATGTTCCTGTGTGGAGTCCCGGGAACACAGAGGACGGGGAGATCTCTCTGGGGAATTTCTGTTACTGGATCCATCTGTAGGAAACACACACTGACTGAATACATTGTTTCTATGTCTTTATTATTATTATTATTATTATTATTATACAGGATTTATATAGCGCCAACAGTTTGCGCAGCGCTTTACAACATCAGGGAAGACAGTACAATCACAATACAATTCAATACAGAGGGATCAGAGGGCCCTGCTCGATAGAGCTTACAGTCTAGAAGGGAGGGTCACGTGAAACAAAGGGTATTGGCTGTGGGGGATGATCAGGTGGACAGAATGGAAATATAGTTATTAGGTGTGGGTGGGATAGGCTTCTCTGAAGAGGAGGGTTTTTAGGGATCCTCTAAAAGCTAATAGAGAAGGAGATAGACGGACCGATTGGGGTAAGGAGTTCCATAGGCTTGGGGAGACTCTGGAAAAGTCCTGGAGTCGAGCATGGGAGGAGGTGATGAGCGAGCTAGAGAGCAGGAGGTCTTGAGAAGAACGAAGAGAACGATTAGGTTGGTATTTAGAGACTAGGTCAGTGATGTAGCTGGGGGCAGTGTTGTGGATGGCTTTGTAGGTGGTCGTTAGTATTTTGAATTTAATTCGTTGGGTGAGTGGAAGCCAGTGGAGGGATTGACAGAGAGGGGAAGGAGACACAGAGCGGGTGGTAAGGTGGATGAGTCTGGCAGCAGCATTCATGATGGACTGAAGGGGGGTTAAAGTTTTCTGAGGTAAGCCAATGAGGAGGGAGTTGCAGTAATCGAGGCGAGAAATGACCAGGGAGTGGATAAGGAGCTTTGTTGTGTCTTTGGTTAAAAAGGGGCGTATTTTGGAGATGTTGCGGAGGTTGATGCGGCAAGATTTGGACAGTGATTGGATGTGAGGATTAAAGGAGAGTTCAGAGTCTAGAACTACTCCTAGGACCTTGGCGTGTGGGGATGGGCTGATAGTTGTGCCATCAATTTTAACAGAGAGATCGGGGGAGGAGGCACGAGGGGGAGGAAAAATTACCAGTTCAGTTTTGGATAGATTAAGTTTGAGGAAGTGGTGTGACATCCAAACTGATATATCTGATAGTAAATTAGAGATACGTGAGGCGAATGAAGAAGTGAGTTGAGGGGCAGAGAAATAGATTTGAGTGTCGTCAGCGTAGAGGTGGTATTGGAAGCCGTGGGAGGCTATCAGCTGACCCAGGGAGGAGGTGTAGATTGAAAATAGGAGAGGTCCAAGAACAGAACCTTGGGCGACCCCAATTGAGAAAGGAAGGGGAGAGGAGGAAGTAGAGTTGTAAGTAACGCTAAAGGTGCGGTTGGATAAGTAGGTAGAGAACCAGCGAAGAGTACAGTCGCGGAGACCAAAGGCATGGAGTTTTTTGAGGAGGAGGGGGTGGTCAACCGTATCGAAGGCAGCGGAGAGGTCCAGGAGTAGGAGTACGGAATAGTGTCCCTTAGTTTTGGCCGTTACTATATCATTTGTTAGTTTTAGGAGGGCAGTTTCTGTGGAATGTCGAGGACGAAATCCAGACTGAAGGGGATCAAGAAGGTTATTATCAGCAAGGTGGACGCTCAATCGGTTGTAAACTAGACGTTCAAGGAGTTTGGATAAAAAGGGGAGCAAGGAGATAGGGCGCAGGTTGTCAAGATTGGATGGGTCCAGAGAGGGCTTTTTAAGTATGGGGCTGACTAGTGCATGTTTCAAAGAGTTAGGGAAGATGCCAGAAGAGAGGGAGAGATTGAAGATGTGGGTTATAGAGCGTAGAATAGAGCCAGAGGGTGAACGTAGCATTTGCGAGGGAACAGGATCCAGAGCGCTGGTGGTAAGATGGACATTAGCAAGTAATTTAGCAACTTCGTCTATAGTGGTGGGATTGAAAGAGGGAAGTAAAGATTGTACCTGTGGGCATGAGGTGTATAGCATAGGGGGCATCTGAACCGTACAGATTTCCTCGCGAATTCTAGCAATCTTCTGTTTGAAGTGATTGGCAATCTCCTGGGCAGTGAGTGAGTTAGTGGGCGGAGGCAGTGGGGGACGAAGGAGCGAGTTGAAGGTAGAGAAGAGTAGACGGGGACGGGATGATAAGTTTTTAATGAGGGTGATGAAATAGGTCTGCTTGGCAGTGAGGAGGCTGGAATTGTATATTTGGAGGGCAGATTTATACTGGCCGAAATCTTTCTTTTTTTTTTTTTATATCAGAGGATGTGTGTATCTAGGTGGATCCTCAATATTTTTCTCTCCTTTACAATAAATTAAAGTCTCCTCTTACCCGGTGATGTGAGGGGAGGTCGGCTCTTCATCATGACGTCCTTGTAGAGATCCTTGTGTCCTTCTAGATACTCCCACTCCTCCATGGAGAAATAGACAGTGACATCCTGACACCTTATAGGAACCTGACACACACAATGATACAGTCACCATCCAGACACATCCCTTGTCTGTTACTGGATAATGTCCCAGAATTCCCGGCACCGCTCACCTCTCCCGTCAGCAGCTCAGTGATCTTCTGGGTGATTTCTAAAATCTCTGCGTCGTTAGTTCTCTTAGGTATCAAAGATTGAGGAAAAGGCTCCATGATAAGATTTTCACTCCTACTACATCTTCCTGACGTACAGGGGTGGTTTCTGGGTGTCATATATTCACAAGATGTCTTCTTTACTATAATGTAATCCTGTGTAATTACAGGAAGAATAAATATAAAAATGGACTTTCCCTCACCTGTCCGATCAGATCTATGTTTTATTAATAGAGATAAGAGTGATGTCATGTGACCTCCCAGAATCCTCCTCACCTCTCCGGTCAGGTCTGTGTTTTATTAATATAGATAAGAGTGATGTCATGTGACCTCCCAGAATCCTCCTCACCTCTCCGGTCAGGTCTGTGTTTTATTAATATAGATAAGAGTGATGTCATGTGACCTCCCAGAATCCTCCTCACCTCTCCGGTCAGGTCTGTGTTTTATTAATAGAGATAAGAGTGATGTCATGTGACCTCCCAGAATCCTCCTCACCTCTCTGGTCAGCTCTGTGTTTTATTAATAGAGATAAGAGAGATGTCATGTGATCTCTCAGAATCCTCCTCACCTCTCTGGTCAGCTCTGTGTGTTATTAATAAAGATAAGAGTGATGTCATGTGACCTCCCAGAATTCTCCTCACCTCTCCAGTCATAAGGTAGAGGATCTCCAGGGTGAGGTTTAATATCTTTTCCATAATTTTGTCCCTTTCCTTGTCCATTTTCCGGCAATTAGTCATGATCACGTGGAGGATATGATCATGGAATACTGTATATCGAATACACAGAGGTCTGTGACCTATAGATAAAATAGAATAGTAGATCTATGAATTTATTGGCCAGAGGTGTTATTATACCCTCAAACATCAACTGTGATGGCCTCATTTACCTTCTACAGCAAAAAAAAAAGGAGTAACCTGTGCAAAGGTATTTCCTCTTATCAGAGGGATTTTTAGGATTTGGAAGTGGCTGGTGCGTTGTCTTATCTTCAGCTACGTCAGATGAAAAGCATTATAGTACTTACCTGCCAATTGCTTCTTTGTTGCCAATCCAGATTGACTTAACTACTTTCTTGCTTGCCGCTTGCCAAGACCTGACTATTCCCCTGCATTCCACTTGCATAAACCTCGGAACTGACTACTCCCTCATTTGTTGCCTGCTTTGACCTGACTATTATCTTGCCTTATGCCTACCATGGCCTCTGCCTGGGCCCAGCTACTTTCTCGCTTGTTGCCTGCCCTGATCTGACTATTATCTTGCCTTATGCCTACCATGGCCTCTGCCTGGGCCCAGCTACTCTCTCGCTTGTTGCCTGCCTTGACCTGACTATTATCTTGCCTTATGCCTACCATGGCCTCTGCCTGGGCCCAGCTACTCTCTCGCTTGTTGCCTGCCTTGACCTGACTATTATCTTGCCTTATGCCTACCATGACCTCTGCCTGGACCCAGCTACTCTCTCGCTTGTTGCCTGCCTTGACCTGACTATTATCTTGCCTTATGCCTACCATGGCCTCTGCCTGGACCCAGCTACTCTCTGGCTCTGCCAAGACCTGACTATTCCCCTGCATTCCACTTGCATAAACCTCTACTTGGAACTGACTACTCCCTCATTTGTTGCCTGCCTTGACCTGACAATTATCTTGCCTTTTGCCTACCATGGCCTCTGCCTGGGCCCAGCTACTCTCTCGCTTCTTGCCTGCCTTGACCTGACTATTATCTTGCCTTATGCCTACCATGGCCTCTGCCTGGGCCCAGCTTCTTCTCTTGCTTGTTGCCTGTCCTGACCTGACTATTATCTTGCCTTATGCCTACCATGACCTCTGCCTAGACCCAGCTACTCTCTCGCTTGTTGCCTGCCTTGACCCGACTATTATCTTGCCTTATGCCTACCATGACCTCTGCCTACACCCAGCTACTCTCTCGCTTGTTGCCTGCCTTGACCTGACTATTATCTTGCCTTATGCCTACCATGGCCTCTGCCTGGGCCCAGCTACTCTCTCGCTTGTTGCCTGCCTTGACCTGACTATTCTCTTGCCTTATGCCTACCATGGCCTCTGCCTGGACCCAGCTACTCTCTCGCTTGTTGCCTGCTTTGACCTGACTATTCTCTTGCCTTATGCCTACCATGACCTCTGAAGAAAAGATGATCCGCACTCCGGTTGTTGCTCTAAAGAATTTGATGTATTTATTGACAAGCCACAGTAGACAAACGCAAATAGGAAAGGTTGACGCGTTTCAGCCTATAAGGCCTTAGTCATAACCACATTACAGACATGAAACTTGTGAAATAAATAGTAGCTCTGAGGATCACTGGCTCCACCCATTAATTGTCTAAATTGACTGCAGGCAATTATCCAAAAGGGGAATCAGCTGAAATACATGTTGGGTGATCCATGTGTAAGCCACTATTTTTCACACACCCTATAGTGATAATATGTACATGTATGCACGCAGCCACGCATGCGCACACACATATAAATTAAAATACACCAATAAATTCAAAAAACATTAAATACAAAGATAAAAATAATAATCCAGGTATGTGAAAAAAGGGGGCACCAGAGGAGGAAAAAAGAAAAAAGAAAGAAAGAAAAAGAGGGGAGACTCCGGGGAGAGGCATTCTTAATGTAAATGCAAGTCCAGATCCCACCTCAGGTTTAACCCCCGAGGCGATCTAGTTTTTAATCTAAAAATCCACCATGCTTCTCTCCCCAAAAGTCTTCTCTCCCTGTCACCTCCTCTGGGCGAGTGAGACAACCGTTCTATTCCTCTAAAACAAAAAGAGGAAAGATCGCCCTGACGACATCCCCTAAAGTGACGTGTTGCATTCGAAATATTTCTAGCGTTTAAATTATTTGTGTCACAATAGTGTTCCCCTATACGGGTTCTCAAAGGACGTGTGGTACAGCCTACATATTGGAGGCTGCATGAAATGCAGGTGATCGGGTAAATTACATACATGGCCTCTGCCTGGACCCAGCTACTCTCTCGCTTGTTGCCTGCTTTGACCTGACTATTCTCTTGCCTTATGCCTACCATGACCTCTGCCTGGACCTAGCTACTCTCTCGCTTGTTACCTGACTATTATCTTGCCTTATGCTTACCATGGCCTCTGCCTGGGCCCAGCTACTCTCTTGCTTGTTGCCTGCCTTGACCTGACTATTCTCTTGCCTTATGCCTGCCATGGCCTCTGCCTGGACCCAGCTACTCTCTGGCTTGCCGTCTGCCAAGACCTGACTACCCCCTTGCAAGCACCGTCTAAATTTCCACTTGTGTTACATCAAGCGATTGTTTAGACCTCATTGATGTGAAAGATTGGATCCAACACGGCCTTGAAGTGATCAATTGAAATATTTGATCTGGTTAAAAATGTGTACATGGCCAATGCTAATGGTTATCTACTGCCTAGGGTGACCACATTTCCAAACTACCATTCAGGGACACCCTCCCTTCCCAAAAATCAGCTTGTGCTGTAACGAATCACAGCACAGTGATTGGACACAAGAGGCGGGATTTACAATTTCTCCAATCACAAGCAGGGGGCGGGATTGCGCTCCTCCAGGCATTCCCGGCCAGGACAAGTACTGTCAGTGAGTAAAGCGGTGATGTGGCGGCCTGTTTTGGGGGCATCAGATTGGCCCGGGGGGGGGGGGGGTAGCTGTGTCAGTTTCATTATGGGACACTGTATTGTCTTGGAATGAATGTGCCCGGGACAGACCTGCAAAATGCGGGACTGTCCTGGGCAATCCGGGACATGTGGTCACCCTACTACTGCCAGCAGCCAGACCCCTTTCCCGTAGCCGTGAGCATCTCCATTCCTCATCTATAGAGGTACTACTACAAGACGCAGGTCATGGTTTTCCGGAGAATATGTCCCCTGCGCCACCATTGAAAGCAGAGCTCACCATCTAATGCTCTGCACATGAGAGGACTTGCAGGACGATGGAGATTTCTGGATGTGACATGATTTCCCATCCCACCCCCTTTCTCTCATAATAAGATATTATTACCTCCTCCTCACTGGACACACTCTCCAACCTCACACCCCCAGCAGCTGCCGGAAACAGTCAAAACTTTGACTGTCTGCCCTCAGCTCCTCAATTAGGCCACAAGAAAATGGCCGCCAGTCTTTCTCAGTTTTTCTTAGCAGAAGACAAAATTAGCCCGAACATCGTATCCATCGACTATTATTGTGGAGCCAAGTCCATATATTGTAAGAATTTAAAACTATTACTCTTCCCATTATCTAGAGAGAGTGTCCTGTCCGCGCTACAAAAAAATGGCCGCCGCTGTTTTGTAAAAAGAGATGTCTGTGGTAAATTCGCCCTCTAGCGTCACCTCTGGACTATACCAGTCCAGGAGGAGGTACAACCCAGCCGCGCCGCTTTCACCCGCCTCTTCCTTTCTTGTTATGTTGACGCGCACGCGCGGACAGAAGCACAGGCTGGATGTAGGAGGTTGGCGGCCATTTTCTTGTAGCTCATGTGAGGAGCCTATTTTTTTGTTCTTTTCTTTCCAGCAGCTGCTGACGGATGTGAGTGTGGAGAGTGTGTGTTCAGTGAGGAGGAGGTAATAATGTTTTTTTATTATGAGAGAAGGGGGTCCCAGCATTCTGTGTGGACTGGATGGGGGGATCATGTCACCTCCACACATCATCATCTTCCTGCAACTCCCCTGATGTGTAGAACATGAGATGGGGAGGAGGATGGAGTTGGGGGGTTGTATTCTCTACAAAGCCACAACCAGCGCAGAGTGACCAGGATGTGAGCTCACCCGTCTTCTGCACTGCTTCTCCTCTCACTGTCCAATCACAGGCTGGGGGTGGGACCAGACCTGTAGGTGAGACTGAACTGCAGCAGAGAAAAATCAGGTCCCCTGCCAGATGTGTGCAGGGTTGCCGAGCTGTGTAAATCTTAGGGCTGGACGGACAGAAATACAAATCCTGTGGCAGATAGAACAGCTCCCACATAGCTGTTTGCCTGGAGCTCAGCTTTAAAGCTGAAGTAAGGCCAAAAAAAAATGACGTTTGGCCATTTGGACCATAAAAATAAGTTGGTAAGAGAGGGTTATAACCCCCTGTTAGTTTTATTCTGGCCATCTGTGTCCCATTGGGGAGATTTCACTTCCTGCCCCATAGGCCAGGACATGACAAATCCCAGGTGCCAGGGTGACAAGAAATTGCGTCCTGGCTACCCAAATGCCCCCCCCTCTAGGTATTCCCTGGGCTCCGTTTGCCAATCTGCGGGTCCGGGACTGGTGCTGAGGGGAAGTAAGGAGGGAGCAGAGTGGACACACATCTGCTCTCCTCCCCTTCTTGTTGCTGACCTGGAAGTGACGTGTATGACCTATTTACAGTTTCCCCATCCATCAAAGCCAGGATTTTTTTTTTAATGCAGTGCGATGTGCATTACATTCAGGGGAGACACACAGGGTCTCATTAAAGGTAGAGGTGGGCTCAGGTGTGTTCCAGTTCCTAGTCCCAATCCCGCCAGGAAGCCGACACTGCGCACCGCTAATCACAGGCAGGAAGGTATTTCCCAATCTGTGCAGCTGCGGACTGGGAAATGTCTCACTGCCTGTGATCAGTAAGGATGAGCTCTGGCGTGTTCGCATTGAACACGTGCAGAGCCCGCCAGGAAGTCTGCACTGCGCTGCGCTAATCACAGCCAGGGAGACATCGTCCCGATGCTCGGCTGCAGAGATCGGGAAATGTCTCTTTGGCTCTGATTAGCGCAGTGCGGTGTCGACTTCCTGGCGGGCTCTGCACGTGTACTATACGAACACGCCAGAGCTCATCCTTAGTGATCAGCAGTGTTGGCTTCCTGGCGGGATCGGGGCATGTGGGTTGGGACTAGGAACCTGAACACGCCCGAGCCCATCTTTAATTAAAGAGAAACCGTCACACGAAAAATCATCACGTAGAGAACTTTTTGTCCCCTATGTGATGTAAAAAAAAAAAAGTTTTCATTGTAAAAAATTTAAATTTGACCCAAGCACACAACCCTCCGTACATACACACGTACAAACGTAAACGCACGTGTCAGGGCGCCTATGCCTGAAAACGGCGATTGCAATACATGTTACACATCACCACGCACGCCCCAGTGAAAGTAATAATTCTAGCACCAGACCTCCTCCAGAATGCTAAACTGATGACCTATAGGGGGCCTGTAAAGCATCGCCTATGGAAAATGTAGAGTAGTGAAGTTTGTCTCCATTTTACGGGCGCACGCAAATTTAACATTTGACATGTTGGGTATCTATTTACTCGGTGCAACCTCTGCTTTTATGTTTTACCAAATAATTGGGTAATTTATAACATTTTCGTGACCCTTAAAATGAATTTTAACGTGTTTTTTTACCCCCAAACAATAAATAAAAAATCATGCTCCTGTTCCTTTAAGGCACGGGCTATAGCATAGTACCTTAGCATAGTCAATGGCCCCTTTGTATCTCCTACAGTACCTAGTTGATTCTTCCTGCTCTGTGAGCTGACCACGTTTATCATGGCAACTGAGCCATGCGATCGTGGTCAGGATACGTGCCTCCGTTATCTAGCTTCTCCCTGTGGGTCTGTGTGTGTCTGCAGCTCCCCCTCCTCTCTCCTTCTCAGCTCCGTAGTGAGAAACACAATCTCCTCCCCTCCAGCCTTAATTCACTGACTATATCTTTACCTAAAACAAAAGGGGAATCTCTGCCCCTCCCACTTGGCTCTCTTAGATCGGGATACAGAGCAGAGCGAGGAGGTGACCACAATTGAGCACAAAGGAAAAAGGTATTTAGGATTGAAAAAAAAACAAACCACACCGCACTGCTTAACCGCTTCAATACCAGGCACTTTCACCCTCTTCCTGCCCAGGCCAATTTTAGCCTTCAGCACTGTCACACTTTGAAGGACAATTGCGCGGTCATGCAACACTGTACCCAAATTAATTTTTTATTATTTTCTTCACACAAATAGAGCTTTTTTTTGGTGGTATTTAATGGGAGCAGAGCGGGGACCAGAGAGAAAAGGATCAGCAAACCAGAGGATCAGCAGAGCTGGGAGTTATTACTGAGCGGGGGGTCAGCAGAGCTGGGGATACTACTGAGCAGAGGATCTGCTGAACGAGGATACCAATAAGGTGGGGATCTGCTGAACGAGGGTACCAATGGACTGGGGATCTGCTGAACGAGGGTGCCAATGAACTGGGGATCTGCTGAACGAGGGTGCCAATGAACTAGGGATCTGCTGAACGAGGGTGCCAATGAACTGGGGATCTGCTGAACGAGGGTGCCAATGAACTGGGGATCTGCTGAACGAGGGTGCCAATGAACTGGGGATCTGCTGAACGAGGGTGCCAATGAACTGGGGATCTGCTGAACGAGGGTGCCAATGAACTGGGGATCTGCTGAACGAGGGTGCCAATGAACTGGGGATCTGCTGAACGAGGGTGCCAATGAACTGGGGATCTGCTGAACGAGGGTGCCAATGAACTGGGGATCTGCTGAACGAGGGTGCCAATGAACTGGGGATCTGCTGAACGAGGGTGCCAATGAACTGGGGATCTGCTGAACGAGGGTGCCAATGAACTGGGGATCTGCTGAACGAGGGTGCGAATGAGCTGGGGATCTGCTGAACGAGGGTGCCAATGGACTTGGGATCTGCTGAACGAGGGTGCCAATGGACTTGGGATCTGCTGAACGAGGGTGCCAATGGACTTGGGATCTGCTGAACGAGGGTGCCAATGGACTTGGGATCTGCTGAACGAGGGTGCCAATGGACTTGGGATCTGCTGAACGAGGGTGCCAATGAGCTGGAGATCTGCTGAACGAGGGTGCCAATGGACTTGTGAATCTGCTGAACGAGGGTCCCAATGGACTGGGGATCTGCTGAACGAGGGTCCCAATGGACTGGGGATCTGCTGAACGAGGGTCCCAATGGACTGGGGATCTGCTGAACGAGGGTCCCAATGGACTGGGGATCTGCTGAACGAGGGTCCCAATGGACTGGGGATCTGCTGACCGAGGGTCCCAATGGACTGGGGATCTGCTGACCGAGGGTCCCAATGGACTGGGGATCTGCTGACCGAGGGTCCCAATGGACTGGGGATCTGCTGACCGAGGGTCCCAATGGACTGGGGATCTGCTGACCGAGGGTCCCAATGGACTGGGGATCTGCTGACCGAGGGTCCCAATGGACTGGGGATCTGCTGACCGAGGGTCCCAATGGACTGGGGATCTGCTGACCGAGGGTCCCAATGGACTGGGGATCTGCTGACCGAGGGTCCCAATGGACTGGGGATCTGCTGACCGAGGGTCCCAATGGACTGGGGATCTGCTGACCGAGGGTCCCAATGGACTGGGGATCTGCTGACCGAGGGTCCCAATGGACTGGGGATCTGCTGACCGAGGGTCCCAATGGACTGGGGATCTGCTGACCGAGGGTCCCAATGGACTGGGGATCTGCTGACCGAGGGTCCCAATGGACTGGGGATCTGCTGACCGAGGGTCCCAATGGACTGGGAATCTGCTGATCGAGGGTCCCAATGGACTGGGGATCTGCTGACCGAGGGTGCCAATGGACTGGGGATCTGCTGACCGAGGGTGCCAATGGACTGGGGATCTGCTGACCGAGGGTGCCAATGGACTGGGGATCTGCTGACCGAGGGTGCCAATGGACTGGGGATCTGCTGACCGAGGGTGCCAATGGACTGGGGATCTGCTGAACGAGGGTGCCAATGGACTGGGGATCTGCTGAACGAGGGTACTAATAAGCTGGGGATCTGCTGAACAAGGGTGCCAATGGACTGGGGATCTGCTGAACGAGGGTGCCAATGGACTGGGGATCTGCTGAACGAGGGTGCCAATGGACTGGGGATCTGCTGAACGAGGGTGCCAATGGACTGGGGATCTGCTGAGGGGGTAATTCTAAGCAGGGGTTCTAATTAGCCCTTTTAAATAAAATAGAAAATCAACACGCAGAGCATTTGCCAAGCTTTATTCAAGCATCAAAAAAGCATGTTAAAGCGGTAGGCGTTTTAATGTGTGTCAAAGTTGCGGCTCGTGTAAATGAACCCTTGTATCTGCCATCAACTATGTAGTGCAAGGGCCTGCCTAATTGGATATGAATTGGATTAAATGTATCCCATTTCAGTTTCGCTTTACAATTTTTAGTTTTCAAATTTTTGTTCATTACAGCATGAGCTATACTAAACGGTATGGATCTGGATGTACAGAGGAGTGGGAGTATATAGAAGGACACAAGGATCTCTACAAGGATGTCATGATGGAGAACCGGCCGCCCCTCACATCACCGGGTAAGAGGAGACTTTCATTTCTTGTAACGGAGAGAAGAGTATTGAGGATCCCCCTAGATACACACATCTTCTGATATAAAGACATAGAAACAATGTATTCAGTCAGTGTGTGTTTCCTACAGATGGATCCAGTAACAGAAATTCCCCAGAGAGATGTCCCCGTCCTCTGTATTCCCGGGACTCCACACAGGAACATCAGGAGATCCCTCAGGAGGATCAGGTAGATAAGTGGTCTTGTTAAAGCAATATTAAATCCAAAAATGGCTGCTGTAGCTACCTATAAAGTTTTTTTTAGCTGGTGTTCAGCTTTAGAGGAGAAGTATGGCCAAAGCTTGTTTGACCCTTCTTTATCTGAGGATCACAGGACTGAATTTAATTCTACACTCCTGGGTCACATTCAGCCAACAGCAGGCTAAAGTCCGCTGTCAGCTGACATCAAAGTCAGTCTAGGCTCTGCAGGGATCCGGGCAATGTCGGGATCCACCCAGGTTCCTGACCGGCAGCTGGCTTAGCCTCTTAGTGCACAGCTGAGAGCCTGAGCCTGCTGCTCCCGCCCCCTTGACAGCTGAAGGGGCAGAGCACAGAGCGGTGACTGACAGCCACTGCTCTGTGCCCAGAGCGGACTAAAAACTAGCGGTGGGAGTGTTTGGATCGAAATCCGCCAGGAAGCCGCCACTGCACACCGCCTATCATAGGCAGTATGGCATTTCCTGACCGGCAGCTGCAAATACACTGCCTCTGATGGTGGTGTGCAGTGCCGGCTTCCTGGCGGGCTCGATCCGAACACGCCCGAGCCCATTGCTACTGAAAACAGTGATCAGCAGTCTTTGATCACTCAGTTCTCACTGTAGAGCCAGCGGGGGACAGCTGCAGCATCGGATCCATGCTGCAGCCATCAAGGGGAGTATGTATGTTTGTTTACCCGCTTAAAGGACCGCCCCACCTGTACGTGATTCCTTTCCTCGGCTCTGGGGCGCGCAATGCTGGAGCCCCGCTCCCGCTGTGACTGGCTCCCACTGTGTCCAATGGGTGGGACCCACCGATCGTTCACAGGAGAGGCAGGAAGATGGAGATCTTGTGTTTCTGCTAAGCAAAAACACAGCTCTGTTTTCCTCCAGTCACAGCTTCCCCCCCCCCCCCCCACAGTTAGAACTCCCTAGGAGAACACTTAACCCTTTGATCACCCCTGTTAACCCATTCCTTGCCAGTGTCATTTATACAGTGACCGTGCATTTTTTTTATTTTTATTTTTTTAAGCACTATTGGTGTCACTGGTCCCCAAAAAGTGTCACTTAGTGTCAGATTTGTCCGCCGCAATGTCGCAGTCCCGCTAAAAAACGCTGATCACCACCTATACTATTAAAAAAAAAAAAAAAAAAAAAAGTCCATAAATCTATCCCATAGTTTGTAGATGTTATAACCAATCAATATACGCTTATTGGGATTTTTTTAACAAAAATTTTAGCAGAATACATATTAACCTAAATTGATGAAGAAATTTGATTTTTTTTTTTTTTTTTTTTTTTTTATTGGATATGTTTTATAACAAAGTAAAAAATATAGTTGTGTTTTTTTTTATATATATATTTTTTTTTTATAGTGCAAAAAATAAAAACCGCAGAGGTGATCAAATACCATCAAAAGAAAGCTCCATTTGTGGGAAAAAAATGAATTATTAAAATTAAATTAAAATATTTATCATTATTATTTTTATATTATTTGGGTAAAGCGTTGCACGACCGCGCAATTGTCAGTGCCGTATGGCAAAAAATGGCCTGGTCAGGAAGTGGTTAAAACCTTCCGGAGCTGAGGTGGTTACGTTCCCACACTTCTCTGTTAACCACTTGACCTCCGGAAGATTTACCCCCCCCCCCCTTCCCGACCAGGCCATTTTTAGCGATACGGCACTGCGTTATTTTAACTGACAATTGCGCGGTTTCGCGACGCTGTACCCAAATAAAATGTATGCCACTCTTTTCCCACAAATAGAGCTTTCTTTTGATGGTATTTGATCACCTCTACAGTTTTTCGTTTTTGCGCTATAAACAAAAAAATGCCGACAATGTTTTACTTTCTGCTATAAAACATACAAATTTTAAAAATCAAGTTTTTTTTTTTTTTTTTCACACATTTAGGCCAAAATGTATTCTGCTACATACTTTTGGTAAAAAAAAATCCCAATAAGCGTATATTGGTTTGCTCAAAAGTTTATAGTGTCTACAAACTATGGGGATATATACTGGGATTTTTATTTATACTAGTAGTGGTGGCGATCCGCGACTTCTAACAGATCGGCAGTATTGCGGCAGACAATCAGACACTAACTTACACTTTGTGAGAACCAGGGACACTAATACAGTGATCAGTGCTTAAATATACACTCTCGCTGTACTAATGACACTGGCTGGGAAGGGGTTAAACATCTGGGGTGATTAAAGGGTTAAATGTGTGCCTAACCAGTGTTTTTGTGTATAGTGAAGTGCTTTCACTAAAGCCCCGTACACACGGTCGGACTTTTGGCCAACAAACTTAATTTTGAGCAAGTTGGACCAACAATCTGACCGTGTGTACGCTCCATCGGACAAAGTTTTTTTGCTTTTTTCTTGTTTTCATCGGACAAAAGTTGGGTCTGCAAACGGACAAACTTTTGCCCAACAAAAGTCCGATGGAGCAAAGTCCGACCGTGTGTACAGAAAACCATCGGACTTTTGTCCGATGGACAAAACAAATAGTGTTAAAATCAGCCAACAATAGCAGAAGTTGACCAAAGGGTGGCGGTAAAGAGCAGAAAAGAGCAGAAAAACAACGTGATGTTGAAAAAAGTATTGAGAAAGTTTGCATAAAAGTCCTGTGGTGTGTATGCTATGGGTGTGTATGCTATGGGTGTGCCAGACCAACTCCGTTCGGACAAAAATCCATGGAAAAGTCCGATGGAAGTCCGACCGTGTGTACGAGGCTTAAGGGATATGCTGGATTTTGTTCGCAGGGAAACAGAATCCACCACATCCCTGCTGACAGGGCGGAGCTCTGCAATGTTTACATATGCAGCTTAAAATTGCCTCCCAAGCATTGTCACCTCCCAAAGCACATTGTCCACTTAACCAGGGTGACTACTAAGCACCATAAAACCAGTGCCGGAGCAAGGGCATCTAGAGCCCAGGGCGAACATGCCAAACTGCACCCGCCAAGATGTATGGGCATTATGTGACAGCAAGAATCCCCCCCCAAACAAAACAAACCAGAGCACTAATCTGCATAAATTCCCCCTCCTCCCAGTACAAAGTCGCCCTCCCAACACAAATCTTTGCCTCCCCAAATCCCCGTAGCTCAAGTTCACACCCCCAAAAAAGGACCCCTCATAGCACAAACCCTCTACCCCTAGAATTTCCCATTGGAGTACTCCTCCCCCTGCCAAAAATATTCCCCCTCAATCCCTCCTCCTAGCACAACTAATCTCTCCCCCCCCCCCTCCCCCTGCCCCCAATCTCCTTGTGGTGACCCCACCACCACACATGATGTGAGGTTCCCAGGGCAGCCGCCCCTCCTGGCCCACACCTTATCCCGACCCTGCATACAACAAAGGGGAAAAAAGTAGAAAAAAAAATCAGTGTAGAAGGAAAAGGAGTTCTGTTACACAGATTATGATTGGCCAAAGGCAAGGTTACATGAAAGCCACATCAAGTCGCAATGCAAAGTTGCACTGGAAGTCCCACGACTTTGGGATTGCAGCAGTGTAAACCGAGCCTTAGAGATTGGTGAGCTGCAATAAATAAAAAATGTGTATACTGCTTTAAGTAATACAGTGAATCTATTTTATGTGATCGGAGCGATGCAATTTATAATTGAACAATTGATATACCACATTACATGTTTTCAGGGTGAAAATCTGATGCAGATTAAAGTTGAAGTAAAGGAGGAAGCAGAAGAGATGGCCATGATGGGAGATGATCTGTGTAAGGAGGAGGAAATCCCTCCAGAGATCAGCACAGGTGAGTGATAAACACTTAAGCCCTGTACACACGATCGGTTTTACCGATGAAAACAGTCCGATGGACTTTTCTCATCGGACAAACCGATCGTGTATGGGGCCCCATCGGTCTTTTTTCCATCGGTGAGAAAAAATAGAACATGTTTTAAATTTATCCGATGGATAAAAAAAAACGATCGCAAATTCCGACCGTCTGTGGGGCACTCCATCGGAGAAAAAAAACCCACGCATGCTCAGAAGTATTAAACTTCATTTTTCTCGACTCTTGAACTTAATTTTTCGCGGCTCGTCTGAGTGTTTTTTTTTTGTTTTATTACAAGGAATGGAAAAAAAAAACGACAGGACCTCTTAAATATGAGATCGAGGTCAAAAAGACCTCAGATCTCACATTTACACTAAAATGCAATAAAATAAATAAATTCCTCTTTAAGACCATTGGGCGGAAGTGACGTTTGTCGTCGCTTTCACCATCCAATGTTATGGATCCGAGTGGGGGCCATCTTTCCCTCACTCGGCTCCAAGCCTGTCAGGGGGAAGGACGCGATTGTCTCCGCTGTTACCGCCAGCTCCGGTAAGCGTCAGACAACCAGAGCGCGGCGGGAGGGGGGCCCCTCTTCTGCGTACGATTAATTGATCTCGCGGCGAAACCACTTTTATCTGAAAGCGGACTGCCCGCTGTTGAAGAGGATTGTGGGGTTATGGCATCTCTCCTACATGTAAAAATTATTTAATAAAATGTTATTTTTCTAGAAAATTACTCAAAACCATTATATATGTTTTTTTTTTTTAGCAGAGACCCTAGGGCAGCCTTTCTCAACCTTTTAACCCTAGAGGAACCCCAAAAATAACTTTCGGGTCTTGAGGAACCCTTACTAAAACCAATTTCAGGGGTCAATAGGAACAATGCCCCTTATACTGGTGGCCAATAGGAACAATGTCCCCCTTAAACTGGGTGCTCAGAATGCCACCCTTAAAGACAGCTAAAAAGATATTTGGTGTCATGCTCCTGGCTTTGCTAAGGGATGCTGAACCTTGAACTCTGCAGGCACCATCAAAAAGGTGGTTCATCAGATGGCGATTGTTGCAATTTGTTTTTATGTCACACTGTATTTGCTCAGGAATTTTTCAAACACAATTTAAAAAAAACAAAACAAAAAAAACAAAACTTTTATGAATTTAAATAAAACAAAACAGTAAAGTTAGACCAATTTTTTTGGTATAATGTGAAAGATGTTACGCCAAGGTACCTAAAATGTCATGCTTTAAAAGTGTGCACACTTGTGGAATGGCGCCTAAGTTAGATACTTAAAAATTTCCATAGGCGACGCTTTCGTTTTTTTTTTACAGGTTAGCAGTTTAGAGTTACAGAGGAGGTCTTTGGCTAGAATTATTGCTCTTGCTGTAACGTTTACGGCGATACCTCACATGTGTGGTTTGAACGCTGTTTACATATGCGGGCGCGACCTATGTATGCGTTCGTTCCTGCGTGTGAGCACGCGGGGACAGGGGCGCTTTTAAATTGTATTTTTGTTTTAATTTTTACACTTTTCCCTTTTTAATCAATTTTTTTTTTTATCACTTTTATTCCTATTACAAGGAATGTAAACATCCCTTGTAATAGAAATAGGGCATGACAGGTCCTCTTTACAGCGAGATCTCTCCCCCAGATCTCTCCTCTAGGCTGGAAAGCCTGAGATAAAAAAACAAAAAAAAAATTAACTCAGGCTTCTTGGCAAAAAAAAACTGCAGTGTTTACACCTGCCGGCGCTGGAAGTGACATAACATCGCTTCCGGCCTCCGAGGGTCATAGAGATGGCCGGGGACTATCTGGTTCACGGTCAACTCTATGGTAAACTGCAGCCGCAAGCAGTTTCATTCTCCGGTTCGCCGATCGCAGGGCGAGCCCGATGAAATCTCCGGAGGGCGTCGGGGGGTCCTTCCCCTCCCGCTGCCTGTAAAAGCAATCAAGCAGATAAACAGCTGCTATGAGGGCTTTTACTTTGCAGGGAATCGCCTGCTGAAAAAAGCGATAGCTGAAAGATGCTGCAGCATCTTTCAGCTATCTCCACTCAAAGTCCAGGACGTTATGACATCCCGTGGGCTGGAAGTGGTTAAAGCGGAATTATGCCCTCCTATCCTTTACAGTCAAGGAAGCTGCTTCTGTTTGATCTGCCACTGCTACAGTGCTGCACATGTGATCAGTTATGACACCAGCCATTTGATTTGAAAGTTTGGTGGAGGACAGAAGCAAATGTGACTGTTAACAATCCCGGCATTCCAGGAATGTAACAGTTTTTTTGAAACTGTTAAATCAATGGGTTTAGTTCCACTTTAGACCTCATGCACACTGGACGTTTTTGGACGTTTTTACAACTGCTGTTTTCGGCTTCAGATGTTTTTTTCTACAGTCAATAAACTCTCCAGCATGTTATCCTATGTGTCCATGCACACATCGGCTGTTATCAACTTTCTTTGGCTGTAAAAAAACAAAAACAAAACTAGTGGGTCCTGAGAGCAGTTTTTCAGCTGCAAAAGCACTCTAACATCAAAAAACACAGATTAACACTCAAACACGTCTCACAGGTGTTTAACGTTTTGATAATTTTGAAAAACGTTGAAAAACTCACTACAAAGCTACTGGTGTTTTAATAACGTTATTATAATGTCCAGTGTGCAATGAGGCCTTATGATTTACTGCTGGGGCTTTGGGCTTCAGCAAAATGGCCGCCTCCAGCAAGAAGAAACAGGAGCAATGCTGGAAGCAATTTACAGCACACAATTTACAATTTACATTTGTTTTTGTAGCATAAGTAATGTGAAATGTATGTTCCTTGCTAAGGAACATTATTTTTTATCAAGTTGCCATGGGTAAAGTTCCACTTTAAGTCGCATAGATTGGGATTATGTGCCATTTGAAATCAGTGGGCTGTGACTTGTCATAAGACTTTAGACACAAAGTGGCATGACAAGTTGCACTTGTGTGAATGAAGCCTTGATCCAGAAAGAGTCCCAGATTCTCCTTGTTCAGTAACTACAATAACCTTCTGTATACTTCCTGTAGATGGATCCAGTAACAGAAATCCCCCAGAGAGATGTCCCCGTCCTCTGTATTCCCAGGACTCCACACAGGAACATCAGGAGATCCCTCAGGAAGATCAGGTACATGGAACGGAGCATGTTCATATAATACAGTGAGAGATTTTTTTCAAAACAGGATTAGAGTAAATCAAGCCCTGTCCAATGCTATTAGGGCTCTTTCACATTTGTGGCAATGCTTGCCAGCAGTATAGCAGGCATTCAGGAAGGGATCTTGCTTCCTCCGTGGTGTTCTGCCATGGACACCCTGCCTGTTCAAAGACTTGCGTATGGCAGACTCACAGGGATGTTCGCCAGTTCCAGTGATGACTTCAAGCCCTTTAGCTGTTACTTGTGGATTCTTCTTTACCTTACTGAGGATTCTGCGGGGTGCCTTGGGAGTCATCTTGGCTGGGCACCCACTTCTAGTAAGAGTAGCCACTGTCTCCATTTATAGATAATTTTGTCTGTCGACTGATGGATGATTGTCGTCTAACTGTCGACTGATCAATGTGACAGAACCGTCCAGCACCCAGCTTCCGTCAAGATATAGCTTCCTCCTGGACATGGAAACCAGATATTTATAGCTGAGCATCCAAGACTAGCTGACAATAGCTTAGATGCAACTGGTACTGTTTATTGAAACTTGCCCAGAATTTATATACCACACAAAGTGAGGGTTTGATCCTATCAGCCTAACAATACAAACTAAACAGGGATATAACAAACATAGCTAGACAACAGAAAACAAAGAAGAAGCACACCGCTCCAGGCAGAATCAGGTGTAAGGTAGATCACAGGTGCAGACCTCGGCTCACCACCGTGGAAGACGAATAAAACAAGGAATTGGTCGCACACTGGAACTCTAACTTATCTTGATGTCATCTTTATTGTCAAAAGGATCAGACAGATACAGGCAATGGTAGACGCGTTTCACAAGCGATAGCTTGCTTGTTCACAACGAAGAAGCACACCGCTCCAGGCAGAATCAGGTGCAAGGTAGATCACAGGTGCAGACCTCGGCTCACCACCATGGAAATAGCTAGACAACAGCCAACATATACTATAAATATTAAAGGAGAAGTCCAGCCTGAGCTTTTTAGGCTGGGCTTCTCCTCTGGGTCACAGGAGTGCAATTCGTTTTGCACTCCTGTGACCCGTTTTCAGCGGAGAGCGGTCTGAAGTCCGCTCTCCGCTGACGTCACTGCCATCAGTCGGGGCATCGCGTCATCACGACTTCCCAAGTCGAGATCCGCCAGCTGCCCTGATTGATGGCAGTCTCAGCGTATCAGCGAGCCGCTGAGACAGCCTCTCCCCGCCCCTCCACTGCTCAGCACTCCAATGAGCGTGGAGAAGCAGAGAGGAAAGACGCTGACTGACAGTCAGCAGCTTTCCTCTTGGGGATCTGTGAGAACTGAGCCAGCGGCGATGTTCGGTGGCTCGGTTCTCAGTGCACAGACGGCGGGGGACAGATGGAGCATCGGTCTGATGCTCCATCCACCGAGGTAAGTATGAATCTAAAAAAAAAAACTGGAAACCCATACTTCTTTTAATCTTATTAAACAACTAGCCACCTGGGTGACTCAGTGCCCACCCAGACTATTTGGCACCAATCCCACCAGCCTGAATACAATGTACATTACATATTATCATAAGCATAAACATCCCACAATGGTTCGAGAACCAGGTACAGTGGTCACAATATCAATCCCCTCTCCCAGAGATGATCAGACAAACAAACAATTGGTGACTTAATTAACAACAGGAGAAAGACACCTAGGAGGCACACTATGGGAGAGACCTACAGTACTTACAATAAATTAATTATATCAGGAGACACCAGACCGGTTGCTTTTTAGCTGAGGATATTAACATCTGGCCTGGGTCTCAGTCTGAAGCAGTCTTTGCTGGTTTGGGCCTAGAGATCCCTAATCTGTATATGGGTCCTCCAGTTCCCAGAGTCTGTGTGTTTTGGGGAGACATGGGCTTGTATCCAAAGTAACATTACTCCAAGGGTCCCCCAGGCACACACCTCCCAAAGAGCAGTGCTCTCTTGAAAGCTAGGGCCCATAGTCAGTAGGCAAGAGGCTATCCTGCAGTCCCCTCCAAAAGCCCCTGTCCCATTTGAGTCTGTCACAATTGTTTTACCGTATATACTCGAGTATAAGCAGAGTTTTTCATCACATTTTTTGTGTGCTGAAAATGCCCCCCTCGGCTTATACTCAAGTCACCTTTTTGCACCTGATCTCCCGGAATTTGGGGACTCGGTACCGGCCGGCCGTAGGTCCCCTGGACCTCAAACTTGGCACACATGTAGCCTCCTCTACAAGTGTGCATAGCTTGTTGTCCGAGGGACCTACGGCCGGGGAGCACCGATTTATTTTTATGTATTTTTTTCAAACCCGGGCACCCCTTCTATAGACTCCCATGTTAAACAGTAATTTCTCCGGTGAATTTGGGGACCCGGTACTGGCCGGGTCGTAGGTCCCCTGGACCCGAAACTTGGCACACATGTAGCCCCATTTCTCCTCTAAGTGTGCAAAGTTTGTTGTCTGGGGGACCTACAGCCGGGGAGCACCGATTTTTCAAACCCGGCACCCCTTCCATAGACTCCCATGTTAAACATCAGTCTAGGCATGGGCACAGTGACGCATGGACACAGTGACGCATGCTGATGTACACCCTAGGCTTATACTCGAGTCAATAAGTTTTCCCAGTTTTTTTGGGGTAAAATTAGGTGCCTCGGCTTATATTCAGGTTGACTTATATTCGAGTATATACGGTATATCCCTTTTCAGCCTTATGCAGATGAACTACTCTTGATCGTATGTCTTCAGAGAGCTGCTTTTCACGAGGCATGGTTCACATCAGCTAATGCTGCGTATGAACAGCAATCTTTTATTTAATTTTTTTTTTTTTTATATATAATAAAATAATAAAAAAAACAGTGGTTATCAAATACCACCAAAAGAAAGCTCTATTTGTGTGAATTTTTTTTTTTAATCTAAATTTCATTTGGGTACAGTGTTGGATGGCAATGCAATTAGCAGTTAAGATCGCACAGTGCTGAATAGCAATAAATGGCCTGGTCATGAATGGGGTAAAACCGGAGTGGGTAAAAAAAAAATCCCAAATGTTAGGTTGTCCCTAGAACAGTAATAGAGGGGAAATCTTCCAATGGGGACCATAGTTCTGGTGACCTAGGAGGCCTCATAAGATTCCCTTTTCAGGGGTTTCCTCTCACTTCCCCAATGGGACACAAATAGCAAAAAAAAAAAAACTGACGGGTTATAACCCTTCCTTACTCTACACCCCCCCCCCCCAAAAAAAAAAGTGTGCATATTCAGTTTTTAGTTGAAGGTTATAGCTATATATTGTCATTTAGTGAGTCTCATGTAGCAATCATTTTCTGTTATTGAATTTTACTTTTGTGTTATTTGTTATCCAGGATGAAAATCTGATTTATATAAAAGTTAAAGAGGAAGCAGAAGACATGTACGGGATGGGAGACGAGTGCAAGGAGGAGGAAATCCCTCCAGAGATCGGCACAGGTGGGTAATAAACACTAAATCCATAAAAACAAGCTTGGCGTGGTCTACAATTTTATTAGGGTATTTTTTTTTTAACAGTAAGGGACCATGTAGAGCTGAAGATAAAGTTCTTTTTTTTCCAAACACAAGGGTCTTTAATGGCAGTCTTGTCTTTAATGGCAGTCTCAAAATACATGAAGCGTGAACTTTTAAAGCCCAACTCTGGGCAGCATGTTTTTTGAGTGGTGGTGCCCGCACTGCATGGGTTAACAGCTTGTTTTATCTGGGGGCGAACATAACGCCTATCCTGATCCTTTGAGCCTCCAGAAAACGGCGTTTCCCCAGCGTTGGACTGTTCCAGGTGCCTTCAAGTGCTGAGCTTGTCTGAGCGTGATGACGTCAAGGAAAAGTTCACCGGACTGCGGGGAGGCAGGAGCAGAGGAGACCAGTCTTGTGCTGGGAAGATCGGAGGATTAGGTGAGTATAGCTCGGTTTTCTGTAACCCCTCAGACAAAAACAAGCAGTTAAAGAAGTAAACTCCCCTGGTGTTTTTTGACCTATAGGTAAGCCTATAATAAGACTTACCTATAGGTACTGTAAATATCTCCTAAACTTGCACTGTATAGGAGATATTTACTGTATACTGCACCGATTGCGTTATTGGCGCATGCGCTCTGAAGAAACGTCCGCCTTTACCGTTTCTTCAGGGCCCGTGCCATGACCGCGGGAGTGACGTCCTGGAAGTAACTCCGGGAAAGATGTCGGCCGTGTCAGCGGTGTGTGGGTGCCGCTGCAGGGCTTCGTTCTAAGTATTTCATAATGAGCTAGTAGTCTTGTAGGGTTTTTTTTTTTTTTTTTTAAGGTTTACAACCTCTTTAACCACTTGCTTACTTGGCACATAACCCTCCTTCCTGCCCAGGCGAAATTTCAGCTTTCAGCACTGTCAGGCTTTGAATGACAATTGCGTGGTCGTGAGACGTGGCTCCCAAACAAAATTGACGTCCTTTTTTCCCACAAATAGAGCTTTCGTTTGGTGGTATTTGATCACCTCTGCGGTTTTTTATTTTTTGCGCTATAAGGCCTCATGCCCACGGACGTTTTTACAGCCGCGTTTTTGAGCGTGTTTTACAGCTTAAAAACGCCTGTCCATGTTAGTCTATAGCTTCATGCCCACCTAGACGTTTTTGAACTGCAAATAGCATAGACGTTTTTAAGCTGTAAAAAAAAACAGGACCAGTGCGTTCCTCGGCGTCAGCGTTAGGCATAAGAAAACGTGCAAAAACGCCGCAATTGCGCTTTTGAGCTCCGACGTTTTTTTATTTTTATTATATTTTTTTTTTTTTTTTTTTTTTAAAAAGGTCAAAAATGTATACAATAACATGGACAGGCGTTTTTAAGCTGTAAAAACCGCGGCTGTAAAAACGTCCGTGGGCATGAGGCCCAAACAAAAAGAGCGTAAATTAAAAAAAAAAAACACAATTTTTTTTACTTTTTGCTATAATAATATCCCAATTTTTTAAAACTATTTTTTTTCTCAGTTTAGGCCGATACGTATTCTACATATTTTTGGTAAAAAAAAATCGCAATAAGCGTATAGTGATTGGTTTGCGCAAATGTTATAGCGGCTACAAAATAGGGGATAGAATTATGACTTTTTTTTTTTTTACTAGTAATGGCGGTTATCTGCGATTTTTGTCAGGACTGCGATATTGCGGCGGACACATCGGACACTTTTGACACATTTTTGGGACGATTCACATTTATACAGCGAACAGTGCTATAAAAATGCATTGATTACTGTATAAATGTGACTGGCAGGGAAGGGGTTAACACTAGGGGGCGAAGAAGGGGTTACATGTGTTCCCTGGGAGTGATTCTTACTGGGGGGGAGGGGACTGACTGGGGGAGGTGACCGATCTGTGTCCCTATGTACAAGGGACACACCATCGGTCTCCTCTCCCTGACAGAATGTGGATCTCTGTGTTTACACACACAGATCCACGTCCTTGGCTGTTTAACGGGCGATCGCGGGTACCTGGCAGACATCGCTTAACGCCAGGCACGTGCATCGGCATCTCAGTGACACGCCGGGGGCACGCGCGCCCCCAAGTGGCTGGAGGAGCCGAGGCCGTAAAAAGACAGCCTCCCGGACCTGTAGAGCAGGGTTGCCAAATTTCAGTAAATATACAAACAGTTTGTAAAATCCATACTTTTTGCATCTGCCCTTGAATGTCAATTACAGACATGTAGGCTGCATGTCCGTAACTGACATTCATGGACAGATGCAACATTTACGGATTTTACAAACTGTTTGTAAATTTACTGAAAGTTGGCAACCCTGCTGTAGAGCCACCTTGTGGCCGTCATTTGTCAATGGCCCGGGTCTCAAGAAGTTAAAGGCAATCTCTGTACAATTTTTCTTTTGGTTTACTAAAACTATGGAATAGGATCACCCACCCATCTATACATTCACTCTGTATCCAATCAGGCATGGGCACTACATTAGGGGGGATTAACCCGCAGGCCGCATGCAGCCCCAGAGAGTTTAGCATGCTGCCCTGGCCTGTTTGGAGGGATGCTGGGGTTGTCGTGCAAACATAGCAGCTGTGGTAGCCTTGAGGGGATGCCATGCAAACATAGTTGTGTGTGTGCTAAGGAGGTCAGCTAGTGAACTGCTTCCTGTGCCTTACCGGTTTTCTTGTTCCAAATCTACATGCCAGGAAGTCATGAAATTATGGTATGGTATATTGGTAGCTGGAATTTAGTAAAATAAAATGGTAAAACTTGGTTTTTAACCCATGTAGTGCGGCACAGCCCCACTGCTTGGTACAAAGAAAAATTGCCTGGAGTTCTGCTTTAAACCAACAGCACATTTGGATAGCAGACACCTAGAGGCACTTTGAGATGATTCACAGAAGATCCTTCAAAGCCAAAAACCAAACACCGTATTCTGTTTCTGAGCCTCTTTCTAGAGAATAAAATGGCGGTCGTTGCAATACTTTTACACCGTATTCGCGCAGCGGTCTTACAAGCGCACTTTTTTGGGAAAAAATACACTTTTTTAAATTAAAAAATAAGACAACAGTAAAGTTGGCTTCAAAATTGCGCCCACTCGTGGAATGGCGACAAACTTTTACCCTTAAAAATCTCCATGGGCGATGTTTAACAAATTCTACAGGTTGCATGTTTTGAGTTATAGAGGTCTAGGGCTAGAATTATTGCTCTTGCTCTACAGATCGCGGCGATATCTCACGTGTGGTTTGATTACCGTTTTCATATGCCGGCGCTGCTCACGTATGCGTTCGCTTCTGCACGCAAGCTCGTCGGGGCGGGGCGCGTTTACATTTTTTTCCTTTTTTCTTTATTTTATCTTATTTAAATTTTTTACACTGTTCTTTAAAAAAAAAAAATTGTCACTTTTATTCCTATTACAAGGAATGTAAACATCCCTTGTAATAGAAAAAAAAGCATGACAGGTCCTCATAAATATGAGATCTGGGGTCAAAAAGACCTCAGATCTCATATTTACACTTAAATGCAATAAAAAAAAAAATAATTAAAATAAATTTTGTAATTTGAAAAAAATCTGAATCTGCTGCAGAGACCACCATTATTGGAAACCGGACCGCCGGCTGAAGAGAGGGATACCTGGGTTATGGCAGCTAGCTGCTGCCATAACAGAGATATCCCTCTTCAAACAGCCGACATATAGTCGTGCGGCGGTCCGTAAGTGGTTAAGGACCCTACTCTTCTCTGATTGAAAAGTGACATTCATTTTTATGAACCATTATTATCCCTTTCATGACTAAGCCCATTTCTGACATTTGGTGTTTACAAGTTAAAATGCGTATTTTTTGCTAGAAAGTTACTTAGAATCCCCAAACATTATATATATATATATATATACAGGTCCTTCTCAAAAAATTAGCATATTGTGATAAAGTTCATTATTTTCTGTAATGTACTGATAAACATTAGACTTTCATATATTTTAGATTCATTACACACAACTGAAGTAGTTCAAGCCTTTTCTTGTTTTAATATTGATGATTTTGGCATACAGCTCATGAAAACCCAAAAATCCTATCTCAAAAAATTAGCATATTTCATCCGACCAATAAAAGAAAAGTGTTTTTAATACAAAAAAAGTCAACCTTCAAATAATATGCACTCAATACTTGGTCGGGAATCCTTTTGCAGAAATAACTGCTTCAATGCGGCGTGGCATGGAGGCAACCAGCCTGTGGCACTGCTGAGGTGTTATGGAGGCCCAGGATGCTTCGATAGCGGCCTTAAGCTCATCCAGAGTGTTGGGTCTTGCGTCTCTCAACTTTCTCTTCCCAATATCCCACAGATTCTCTATGGGGTTCAGGTCAGGAGAGTTGGCAGGCCAATTGAGCACAGTAATACCATGGTCAGTAAACCATTTACCAGTGGTTTTGGCACTGTGAGCAGGTGCCAGGTCGTGCTGAAAAATGAAATCTTCATCTCCATAAAGCTATTCAGCAGATGGAAGCATGAAGTGCTCCAAAATCTCCTGATAGCTAGCTGCATTGACCCTGCCCTTGATAAAACACAGTGGACCAACACCAGCAGCTGACATGGCACCCCAGACCATCACTGACTGTGGGTACTTGACACTGGACTTCAGGCATTTTGGCATTTCCCTCTCCCCAGTCTTCCTCCAGACTCTGGCACCTTGATTTCTGAATGTACTTTGGACCACTGAGCAACAGTCCAGTGCTGCTTCTCTGTAGCCCAGGTCAGGCGCTTCTGCCGCTGTTTCTGGTTCAAAAGTGGCTTGACCTGGGGAATGCGGCACCTGTAGCCCATTTCCTGCACACGCCTGTTCACGGTGGCTCTGGATGTTTCTACTCCAGACTCAGTCCACTGCTTCCGCAGGTCCTCCAAGGTCTGGAATCGGTCCTTCTCCACAATCTTCTTCAGGGTCCGGTCACCTCTTCTCGTTGTGCAGCGTTTTCTGCCACACTTTTTCCTTCCCACAGACTTCCCACTGAGGTGCCTTGATACAGCACTCTGGGAACAGCCTATTCGTTCAGAAATTTCTTTCTGTGTCTTACCCTCTTGCTTGAGGGTGTCAATGATGGCCTTCTGGACAGCAGTCAGGTCGGCAGTCTTACCCATGATTGCGGTTTTGAGTAATGAACCAGGCTGGGAGTTTTTAAAAGCCTCAGGAATCTTTTGCAGGTGTTTAGAGTTAATTAGTTGATTCAGATGATTAGGTTAATAGCTCGTTTAGAGAACCTTTTCATGATATGCTAATTTTTTGAGATAGGAATTTTGGGTTGTCATGAGCTGTATGCCAAAATCATCAATATTAAAACAAGAAAAGGCTTGAACTACTTCAAGTTGTGTTTAACGAATCTAAAATATATGAAAGTCTAATGTTTATCAGTACATTACAGAAAATAATGAACTTTATCACAATATGCTAATTTTTTGAGAAGGACCTGTATATATATATATATATTTTTAGCAGAGAATCTAGAGAATAAAATGGCGATTGTGGCAATATTTTATGTCGCACGGTATTTGTGCAGCAGTGTTTTAAACGCAACTTTTTTGGAAAAATTTACTTTCGTGAATTAAAAAAAAAAATTTAAAAGTAAAGTTGGCTCAATTTTTTTGTATGTGAAATATGTTACGCCGAGTAAATAGATACCAAACATGTCACGCTTTATAATTGCACGCACCCGTGGAATGGCGACAAACTACGGTACCTAAAAATCTCCATAGGCGAGGCTTTACATTTTTTTTTTTACGGTTACCAGGTTAGAGTTAGAGGAGGTCTAAGGCTAGAATTATTGCTCTCGCTCTGACGATCGCGGTGATACCTCACGTGTGATTTGAACACAGTTTACATATGCGGGCGCGACTTCCGTATGCGTTTTTCTTTGCTGTGCGAGCTCGCGGGGACATCGGGCGCTTTAAACACTTTTTTATTTTTTTTTCTTATTTATTTTTATAATAAAAAATTGTGTTTTTAAAAAAAATATATATTTTTGATCACTTTTATTGCTGTCACAAGGAATGTAAACATCCCTTGTGACAGTAATAAGTGGTGACAGGTACTCTTTTATGGAGGGATCGGTGGTCTAAAAGACCCCCAATCCCTCCTTTGCACTTCAAAGTATTCAGATCATCAAACGGCTATTCTGAATACTGTGTATTTTTTATTTTTTTTAAATCCGGCGCCATTGGCAGCCGAGTAACTCGGACGTGACGTCATGACGTCGCTTCCGTGGTTACAGTGAAGAGACTGAATCAACGCCGTTCGTGGCTTTGTTTCAGTCTCTCTCTAGGCACCGGAGGTGGCGCATCGTGGATCGGGTCTCCCGGTGGGACGGGAGGCCCCGGCAAGAGCGGCGGGAGGGGGGGGGGGATGTCACCTCCCGCTCCTCGGGGATAACAGCCGAGCGGCTTTTAGCCGCATCGGTTATCCCTGGAAAGCCAATCGCTGACTCTAAAAAATGATACCGGGATCATCCCCGTATAACCCCCGAAAGCCGAGGACGCATATCTGCGTCCGCTCGGCGGGAAAGGGTTATAAACCAAACTGTGGAGATTTATTAAAACTGGAGTGTGCAAAATCTGGTGCAGCTCTGCATAGAAATCAATCGGCTTCCAGTGTTTTTAGTCAGTGTATTTGAACAAGCTAAAGTTAGAAGCTGATTGGCTACCATGCAGAGCTGCACCAGATTCTGAGCGTTCCAGTTTTAATAAATCTCCCCCTCTGTGTTAAAGTTGGGACTATACTAAGGGAGAAAATAATAAACCCAACAATGACGTCTCCAAAAATGTGACTACAGTAAAATGTGAAAAAAATGTGGATGTGACACCTATGATGGCTAATACAAAAAATATACTTTATTAATTTACCAGCCTGCTTATACTGCGGTAATTGCCTGGGAACTTTCATACAGTACATGTCTCTAAAATAGCAGCTGATATGACTTGTCACTTCACCAGAGCGGAGCAATATACAGTGCCTTGGAAAAGTATTCATACCCCTTGAAATTTTTCACATTTTGTCATGTTACAATCAAAAACATAAATGTATTTTATGTGATAGACCAACACGAAGTGGAAAGAAAATGATAAATGGTTTTCAACTTTTTTACAATCAAATATCTGAAAAGTGTGGTGTGCATTTGTATTCAGCCCCCTTTTTACTCTGATACCCCTAACTAAAATCTAGTGGAACCAATTGCCTTCAGATGTCATCTAATATTAGTAAATAGAGTCCACCTGTGTGTAATTTAATCTCAGTATAAGTACCACCATTCTGTGAAGCCCTCAAAAATGTGTTAGAGAACCTTAGTGAACAAACAGCATCATGAAGGCCAAGGAACACACCAGACAGGTCAGGGATAATGTTGTGGAGAAGTTTAAAGCAGGGTTAGGTTATAAAAAAATATACCAAGCTTTGAACATCTCACAGAGCACTGTTCAATCCATCATCCAAAAATGGAAAGAGTATGGCACAACTGTGAACCTACCAAGATATGTCTGTCCACCAAAACTGACAGGCCGGGCAAGAAGAGCATTCATTAGAGAAGCAGCCAAAGAGGTCCATGATAACTCTGGAGGAGCTGCAGAGATCCACAGCTCAGGGGGGAGAATCTGTCCACAGGACAACTATTAGTCGTGCTCTCCACAAATCTGGCCTTTATGGAAGAGTGGCAAGAAGAAAGCCATTGTTGAAAGAAACCCATAAGAAGTTCCGTTTGCAGTTTGTGCAAAGCCATGTGGGGGACACAGCAAACATGTGGAAGAAGGCGCTCTGGTCAGATGAGACCAAAACGGAACTTTTTTGGCCTAAAAGCAAAAAGCTATGTGTGCCGGAAAACGAACACTTCAGATAGCCGTGAACACACCATACCCACTGTGAAACATGGCGGTGGCAGCATCATGTTGTGGGATGCTTTTTTTTTTTTTTTTTGCAGGGACAGGGAAACTTGTCAGTTTATGGGAAGATGGATGGAGCCAAATACAGGGCAATCGTTGAAGAAAACCTGTTAGTCGGCAAAAGACTTGAGACTGGGGTGGAGGTTCACCTCCCTGCAGGACAACAACCCTAAACATACAGCAACATACCACAATGGAATGGTTTAGATCAAAGCATATTCATGTGTTAGAATGGCCCAGACAAAGTCCAGACCTAAATCTAATTGAGAATCTGTGGCAAGACTTGATAAATTGCTGTTCACAGACGCTCTCCATCCAATCTGACAGAGCTTGAGATATTTTGCAAAGAAGAATTGGCAGAATTGTCACTCTCTCTAGATGTGCAAATCTGGTAGAGACATCCCCAAAAAGACTTGCAGCTGTAATTGCAGTGAAAGGCGGTTCTACAAAGTATTGACTCGGGGGGGGGGGGGGGGGGGCTGAATACAAATGCACCCCACACTTTTCACATATTTATTTGTAAAGAATGTTGAAAAAGATTTATCATTTTCCTTCCACTTCACAATTATGTGCCACTTTGTGTTGGTCTATCACATAAAATCCCAATAAAATACATTTGTTTTTTGTTGTAACATGACAAAATGTTGAACATTTCAAGGGGTATGAGGCACTGTATTCACCAAAGGTAATGCATGTTCACATATCTGATCTCACCACAACCATTCCGGTTCTCGGTGTGGATATATGGCCCCCCCGAGATGTCTAATCTCTGTATCCTCTGTGGCCAAATAAAATCCCAGCGTTCTGGCTGTGTGTATGTACCTAGCTTGCTGGCGAGCACTCCAGTATGTAGTACGGAGGTACAGTATGGAGCGTGCCCCTGACGTCAATGTGTTTGTGTGTGCCCCCCCCCCCCCGCCACTTGCAAAAGCAATCCAGCGGCTATTTACTCTGCCGGCTGAAGAAAAATGAAAAACCCGGGATGATGCCTGCAGGCAGCATCCCAGTATAACCACTGAAAGTCGGGCGATGTACGGGTAAGTGGTTAATCTCCTGTTTACTCGGCTGCCTCTTTAATACAAAGTCCTGCCTTCTGGACGGGCTTCTATGATGGACAGAATACTGGTCCAATGCCAGCCCAGGAAATGGGACTTCCTATTACAGAGGCCGCTGAGTAAACAGGAGATTCTCGCTGTATGTAATCTGACGGCGCTCATCCCCATTCCCTCCGAGGCAGCCCAAATTGTAGTATTGGCATATACCACGCACACACTATTTGCACCCAATTTTCAGGGTGGAAAAGTGCATGTTATACGCCAATAACTACAGTATGTAAAATGCCTATATTCAATAAATCATTTGAGGATGTTACACCATGAGGTGTTTTTCTCTCTATATATTGCACACCTACACAATCTGATCCTGGAGCTCCGGAATCACCATAGGAGGTTATCTTCACTAGTGGGAGCCATCAGAGAGTAACGCAGTGGGATAGGTCCCCAAAAAGACCTACAAGCTCAGCAGACTCCCCTTGCTATATGGTAAGGGAGGCCATCATATCTGGTGAGTGCGGAGTGTTTATAATCGCTCAGGAGGTGGATGCACAGATACCATTGGTATACGGAGCACAACAGCACTTTTTCTTTCTCGTACATCACGGGACACAGAGCGACATAGTCATTACTAATGGGTTATATAGATACCGTCAGGTGCTGGCACTGGCAACTTCCAAAACCGGAAGTACCCTCCCCTATATAAGCCCCTCCCATCCGGGAGCACCTCAGTTTTTTGCCAGTGTCTAAGGTGTTGGCCAAGAAGAAACATGTGTTTTTCACTGAGCTTGCGTACAGGTTCTTTTGGGCCTCAGTAAGCTATTCCGGATCCGACCAAAAAAGCTTCATAGCTAAACGGTCGGTACCCGGGCCTTGCAGAGAAGAGCAAGGTTTTGCCTGTAATGCTTCTCTTAGGAGAGCTGGACCCTGGGATCCAGAGCTCTGGTCATACCCACGACCAAGATGTTTTCTGTGCAGGGTGCTATACAGGTCCAGGGGAGTGGAATCCTTGGGAACCCGGTCCCTGAAGGTTTGATTACAATGCCTGCCGTGATAGGTGAAGTTTGGGCTTTTGTGGACCAAACAAAGTCCTGCGGCGGGGAACAGGTAAGTGGGGGCCCCCAGGAACTTGGTTCTATTGGGGGACCCCAAGCCTAATTTGTCTTTCTGTCTGTTACCTAACGGTATTCCCGCTAATATTCTGTGTATGCCTGTTACTACTGAGAAAATGTAAAAATTTTAATAGTAGGCAAGAAAAAAAATAAAAAAAAATGTAAGACCGCGGTACCTGTGTTAGACACTAGAGGCCGCTATGGTTCTTTTTCTTGTAATGTGGATTTTTTTCTTCCAGAATCAAATCCAGGCAGTTGGTATGTTCTCTGCTGGGAAGCTGTCTCCTCTGCCCTGTTGCTGCGCTCATCCATCCCCGGGCCCTGCGGCAAAGGGACCCTGGCTCCCATCTAGCTCCTTGTTGTTTTCAAAAATTGCAGTGCACGCGCCTCTATTCATAGAGGCGATCTGGAAAAAGGGGCGGAGCGGGTGGATGACGCTCAGGTGTGCGCCGCGGCGCTACTGCGCATGTGCGGGCGTCCAGCGTGTTTTGAAGCACATTATAGCTGGCTGTTGAAGTGCACAGACAGAGCTAGCAACAATATAAAGGCACATAGAGGCGGTTGATGCAGGCATCCCCTAGAAAGGCACTTTAGTAGACACCAACTGTGATATAGCAGCAATTGTGCTAGACTATTCTCAGTAAAAGTGGTGTATTACGGCTGGAATACCTCAGCTTTAGGCTTAGGAATATGCCGTCCAGAAGCTCCGGAACTGAATCTTCCAGGAAGCGAAGGGGGTCTCATCGGGCTCTGAGGATCTTGGGCATACTTCTGCTGCACCAGTCTCCCCTGAAGTTCAGAGGTAAGTGACCGTAGAGACCCCGCAGGGGTACTTGGTACTGTGGCTGTCCTCAGTTCACCTGCTCCTGTGTATGTAACAGAGGAGGTTTTTTCCTCAGCTCTGGGAGGATTAGAGATTGTCAACATTGATCGCTGCCTCCCTGTCAGGGAAAGCACGCCCGATCTCCGTCTCCTCCTTCAGAGTGCCTGTTAGCAGAGCAACAGTCCCATACAGGGATCGACCTGCCTGAAGGGGATCAGGATGAGGTTGATTCTGTTATAGAGGAATCAACAGTGGGGGAACCTTTTCTCAGCATCTCAAGCTGAAAGATTATGGGTTCAGTCTCTGACTAACATGGTCCGATCAGCATTTAAAAATGCACCTTGCGGAACCATCAACCACTACTGTATCCTCGTTGGGGTCGCTAGAAGCCCCCAGACTGTCTGTTCTTTTCCACTTCACCCTTTACTGAAAGGGCTCATTTACCAGGATTGGGAACATCCTGAGAAAATATTTATTCCCCCAAGAGATTTCCGGTGGTCTATCCCATGGAGGATAAGTTCATCAAAAAAAAAAAAAAAAAAAATGGAAGGTCCCTACAGTGGACGCAGCCATCTATTGTATGTATAAATCACTCACATGTCCAGTGGATAATGTCCAAATGTTCAAGAACCCAATAGATAAAAGATTGGAGTCCTTATGAAAATCTGCTTCTTTCTACAGCAAGCTTGGTGACACAACCAGCAGTAGCAGCTATTGGGGTCTGCTAAGCAGTGAAGGATCAGTTGAAACAGGTCTTGAGGGACTTGACAGATCAGCAGGCTTTGCCCTAGCTGATCTACCTAGAGCCTTAGGCTTTGCGGTTGACGCCATAAAGGATTCAGTCCATCAGGCCTCCCGCCTTACGCTGTCTATAGTACATATGCGTAGGCTCCTATGGCTCAAAAACTGGTCTGCTGAAGCTCCCTGTAAAGAATGGCTGGTTAGCGTCCCATTTCATGGTGAACGCTTATTCAGGGAAAACCTGGACAAATATATCCAGAAAATTTCCAGCGGTAAAAATACGCTCTTGCCGGTTAAAAACAGAGTTAGAGGTCCCTCTTTAAGAGGCCTGCTTCTCCAGTCCCTGGGGCATCGGCTGTGTAACAGTTCCGACGGCCTCCTCGGTCAATTCCCGGGGGTAAAAAACAGGGACAATAGCAGGGTAATGAGAAACCCTGGGTCAGGGGAGGTACAAAACCTCCCCCAAAGTTAAATTCATTGAAGCCCCCACTCAGTCGGGTGGGGGGAGGACTCCAGTTGTTCGCAAGAGACCTGGCGGGACACGATCAAGACAGATAGGTGCTCTCCGCAGTATGTTTGGGATACAGTTTGGAGTTAAAAGACTCTCCTCCTTCCCATTTTTGAGGTCAAACGTGCCAAGGGATCCCCGGAAGAGAGAGTCCCTCCTGTTGGCACTAGAATAACTATTGCTCCAAGGAGTAATTATGGAGGTTCCCCTGGAAGAATGAGGGTTCGGGTTTTACTCAAACCTCTTTACAGTCCCGAAGCAAACGCGGACGGGAGGCCCATATTAATTCTAAAAGGGCTATACAAATTCCTGTATATCAGGACTTTCCAATGGAGTCGATCCGATCGGTGGCCACTGCCCTACAAGGGGAGGATTGGTTAGCCGCGATCGACATCAAAGATGCTTATTTGCACATTCCCATCTTTCCAGTCCACCAAAAATTTCTACGCTTTGCAGTAGAAGGGCGCCATTTTCAGTTCAGAGCCTTACCCTTCGGTTCGGCCACAGCACCACGAGTGTTTACAAAAATTCTGGCCCTTTATTGGCCAATCTAAGAACACAAGGTGTAATGATAATGGCATATCTAGATGACTTGTTGCTGATAGACCACTCAGTGAAAAAACTAGACGTGGTCGTTCACAAGACAATCAAGTATCTGGAATCTCACGGTTGGATTATCAACCGAGACAAGTCAGCCCTAAAAACCAGTCAAAAGTCTGGAATACTTGGGGCTAAGGTTGGATTCAGGCCAGAGAAAAATATTCTTGCCTCGAGGAAAGGTGTTGTCTTTGAAAGATTTGATCCACTTAGTGGGTACAAAAAAGACAGCCGTCCATACGCCTGTATATGAGGCTGCTGGGAAAAATGGTGGCATCATTCGAAGCAGTACCCTACGGTCAATTCCATTCAAGGAATTTGCAAGGGGCCATACTGTCAGCCTGGAACAAAAAAGTTCAGGCCCTAGACTTACAATGTCCTTGTCCCCTTCCGTTCGCAAGAGCCTCCGTTGGTGGTTGGTTCCCCAGAATCGGGAAAAAAGGAAATCCTTCAGTCCGATTTCTTGGAAGGTGGTCACTACAGATGCCAGCCTTATAGGCTGGGGAGCAGTACTGGAGCAATGGTCTCTCCAGGGCAGATGGTCGGATGCAGAAAAGGCCCTGCCCATCAATCTCTTAGAGATACGAGCAGCCCGGTATGCCCTAGTAGCATGGACATCCAAACTCCAAGGGTCCCCTGTCAGAATTCAATCAGACAATGCCACAGCAGTGGCATATATCAATCATCAGGGGGGCACCAGGAGTCGTGCAGCCCAGAGGGAAGTAAATTACATCCTGAAATGGGCAGAAAGATATGTCCCAGCCATATCTGCGGTATTTATTCCAGGAGTGGAGAATTGGAAGGCGGACTTTCTAAGTCGCCAGCAATTATGCCCAGAGGAAGGGTCCCTTCACCCCGAGGTTTTCTGGACAATATGTCAGCGGTGGGGAACATCGGATGTAGATCTTCTAGCATCCAGATTCAACGCAAAGGTGGACAGGTTTGTCTCTCGGACAAGGGATCCCCTAGCTTGCGGCTCGGATGCCCTAGTGTTCCCTTGGGATCAGTTCAAGCTGATATATGCATTCACACCGCCACAATGGTTACCTCGATGACTCCGCAGAATCAGGGTAGAAAAGGAACCAGTGATTCTGGTGGCTCCAGCGTGGCCCCGAAGAGCGTGGTACGCGGAGATTGTAAAATGTCAGTGGGGAGTCCTTGGTCTCTCCCACGTCGTCCGGACCTGCTTTCGCAAGGACCGATATACCACCCTTCCTTACCAGCCCTAGGTTTGACGGCCTGGCTATTGAAGCCCACATTCTAAAAAAGAGAGGGCTCTCTAATCCTGTGGTATCTACCATGATCAATGCCAGGAAGCCGGTATCCAGGCAGATCTACTATAGAATCTGGAAGGCGTACATCGCGTGGTGTGAGGCCAAGAAATGGCATCCACATAAGTACGTAATAGGTAGGATTCTGGACTTCCTACAGTGGGCTGTAGATAGGAAGCTTGCCTTGAGTACTATCAAGGGTCAGATTTCGGCCTTGTCAATATTTTTTCAAAGGCCCTTGGCTTCGCATTCACTAGTCAAAGCCTTTATACAAGGAGTGATGCGTATTAGTCCTCCGGTTAATATTCCCATATGTCCATGGGATCTAAACTTGGTTCTGTCGGTTCTACAGAAACAACCATTTGAACCATTACATCATATTTCTTTGGTGCTTCTCACCAGGAAATTGATTTTTCTAGTAGCCATTTGTTCGGCTAAAAGAGTGTCGGAATTAGCAGCTATGTCCTGTAAGGAGCCATATCTGGTTATCCATAAGGATAGAGTAGTGTTACGTCCTCATCCAGCCTTTCTTCCTAAGGTGGTATCGAGGTTTCATTTGAACCAAGATGTGGTTCTTCCTTCTTTTTTCCCCAAACCTACTTCGGTAGAGGAAAAGTTATTGCATTCTTTGGATGTAGTAAGAGCAGTTAAAGCTTATCTTAAAGCCACTGCTCAGATTCGCAGAACGGATACTTTGGTTATTCTGCCGGAAGGCCCCAGAGAGGGTCAGGCAGCATCAAAATCTACTTTAGCCAAGTGGATTCGACAGGTCATAATACAAGCCTATGGCTTGAGAAGGAGACCGCCTCCGTTCAAAGTTAGAGCGCACTCCACGAGAGCAGTTGGAGCTTCATGGGCAGTGCATCACCAGGCCTCCCTGGCTCAAGTCTGTAAGGCCGCAACATGGTCTTCAGTACACACGTTTACTAGATTCTACCAGGTGGACGTTAGAAGTCAGGAGGATGTCGCCTTTGGGCGCAGTGTGTTGCAGGCCGCAAAAGATCCTCATGTCTGATAGCGCTCAGCTTATATATGGTGTATCCCCCCCCTCATTGGGCATTGCTTTAGGACATCCCATTAGTAATGACTATGTCGCTCTGTGTCCCGTGATGTACGAGAAAGAAAATAGGATTTTTATAACAGCTTACCTGTAAAATCCTTTTCTTGGAGTACATCACGGGACACAGAGCTCCCGCCCCTCTTTGGGGACACTTATTGCTTTGCTACAAAACTGAGGTGCTCCCGGATGGGAGGGGCTTATATAGGGGAGGGTACTTCCGGTTTTGGAAGTTGCCAGTGCCAGCACCTGACGGTATCTATATAACCCATTAGTAATGACTATGTCGCTCTGTGTCCCGTGATGTACTCCAAGAAAAGGATTTTACAGGTAAGCTGTTATAAAAATCCTATTATTACAAGGAAGATAATTTGTTTTGCACAGCCTCACATTATCCACTTTGTCACTTCAAATTTTCAATTGATTTATTTGTAAAAAACTCAGCACATGATTGGTTTATGACATTGAATGGTTTAGTAATAGACGCATCATTTATATCATTATAGTAGTGGCACTTTATAACCGTATAAGGTGAAGCAAGTGCTGTCTATAATTGTATTTATTAATTTGTGATAGGACACAGCGGGAGCCAATCATCGGGACCCACCGATCTATGTAAACAAGGCAGAATGACAGTCTGCCTATGTAAACAAGGCAGAATGGCGTTCTGTCAAAGGAAAATGGAGATCTTGTGTTTCTACTAAGCAGAAACATTGATCTCTGTTTTCCTCTAGTGCATCCATTCCCCCCAGAGTCAGAAAACACTCCCTAGGAGCACACTTAAAGGTGTGTTCCAGGCAACCCCCGGCAAAAAAAAAATTAAAAGCCAGCAGCTACACATACTGCAGCTGTTGGCTTTTAATAAATGGAGACTTGCCTGTCCTGGTGTCCCTCGAAGTCGGCAACTGCAGCTGATGTTTCACATCAGCGGTCGGGTGCTGCCGTCGCCATTGCGGGTAAGGGAATCCGGCAGTGAAGCCTTTCAGCTTCACGCTGGGAACCCTACTGCGCATGCGCGAGGCCCCGCTCCTCTCTCCTATTGGCCCGGTGGCCAGGGTAGGAGGAGGAGGGAGCCCCGCGGTGACGTCAGGGCCGCGGCCGGACTCCAGGAAGTGGGAAAGGATACGTGTCTTTGACAGGTATCCTGTCCCCCCCGAAAGGTGATAATTGTGGCACCGGAGGGGGGGAGGAATCTGATGAGCGGAAGTTCCACTTTAGGGTGGAACTCCACTTTAACCCTTTGATCGCCCCTGATCACTGTATTGGTGTCACTGGTCCCCAAAAAGTCACTTGGTCTCAGATTTGTCCGCCGCAATGTTGCAGTGCCGCTAAAAATAGCTGATCGCCACCATTACTAGTAAAAACAATAAAAAAAAGTCCATAAACCAATCCCATAGTTTGTAGACAGAATACATATTGGCCTAAAGTAACCACTTCCCGCCGGCCGTCATATGACATCCTTGACTTTGTGTGGGGATATCTGAATGATGGGAGCAGCTACAGGCATCATTCAGATATCGTCTTTTTCAGCCGTCGATTCCCTACACCATAAGGATGATCATAGTGGCTGTTCAGGCGCTTGAACGTTCTTACGGACGGCAAGAGGGGACACTGCTTCTACCAACTCACCGCTGCGATCGGTGAGACTGAGAATGGATCCGCCGGCGCCGGATGTTTACCATAGACATTTCCGGCGGACCAGATGGTTGCCGTAGTCTCTATGATCGTTCGGAGGCCGGGCGCGATGTTATGACTTCACGTCCGGCCTCTGTATTCAAAAAACCGGCGCCGCCTCGGCTGGGAAGCCTAGATCGTTTTTTGTTTTATTATTTCAGGCTTCCCAGCCTAGTGGTGAGATGTGGGGTCTTATTGACCACATATCTCACTGTAAAGAGGTCCTGTCATGCCATATGCCTATTACAAGGGATGTTTACATTCCTTGTAATAGTAATAAAAGTGATCAAAATTTTTTTTCTTAAATGTCAAACTAAAAAAATTAAAGTTAAAATTAAAGTGCCCTTGTCCCCGTGTGCTCGCACGCAGAAGCGAATGCATACGCAAGTCCCACCCACATGTGAAAACGGTGTTCAAACCACACATGTGAGGTGTCGCAACGAACGTTAGAGCGAGAGCAATAATTCTAGCCCTAGATGACCTCCTATGTAACCAGTAAAAAATTTAAAGCGTCGCCTATGGGAATTTTAAGTACCGAAGTTTGGCGCCATTCCACGAGCGTGTGCAATTTTAAAGCGTGACCTGTTAGGTATCTATTTACTCACCGTAACTTCATCTTTCACATTATGCAAAAAAATTGGGCTAACTTTACTGTTTTTAAAAAAAATATTTTAAATGACATTTTTTTCCCCCAAAAAAAAGTGTTTGGAAAATTGCTGTGCAAATACTGTGCAAGATAAAAAGTTGCAACGACTGCCATTGTATTCTCTAGGGTCTCTGCTAAAAAAAACATGTATAATGTTTGGGATTTCTATGTAATTTTCTAGCATGTCGGAGAGAAATGTCAGAATTGGCCTGGGTGGCAAGTGGTTAATGAAGAAATTAGATTTGTTTCCAATTTTTTGTTTATTGGAAGTGTTTTATAGCTGAAAGAAATATATCGTTTTTTTTTTGTTTTTTTTTAAACTTTTCAGTCTTTTTTGTTTCTAGCGCAAAAAATAAAAGGTGATAAAATGCCACCAAAGGAACGTTCTATTTGTGGGAAAAAAGGACATACATTTTATTTGGGTACAGCGTCGCACGACCGTGCAATTGTCAGTTAAAGTAATGCAGTCCTGTATCGCAAAAAAATTACCTGGACATGAAGGGTAAACCATCAAGAGGGCACGTGGTTAAAGTGATTGTAAGGGGTTTTTTTGTTTTTTTTTTACCACTTGCCGACGGCTGGACGTCTAAAGACGTCCTCGGCTTTGTGGTGGTATATCTGAACGATGGGTGCAGCTACAGGTATCATTCTGATATTGCCATTTTCAGCCGGCGATTCCCTACACCTTAAGAATGATCATAGCGGCTGGTCAGTCGCTTGATCGTTCTTACGGGCGGCGAGAGGGGACGTTCCCACCTCCTCCGGTGCTTCTACCGACTCACTGCTATGATCGGTGAGTCAGAGAACGCATCCGCCGGCCTCGGATGTCCACCATAGAGATTTCCAGCAGACCAGATGGTCGCCGGAGTCTCTATGATCGTCGGAGGCCGGGCGCGATGTTATGACGTCACGCCCGGCCTCTGCATTCAAAAAATCGGCGCCGCCTTGGCTGGGAAGCCGAGATCATTTTTTTATTTTAGGCATCCCAGCCTAGAGGTGAGATGTGGGGTCTTATTGACCCCACATCTCACTGTAAAGAGGTCCTGTCATAGGAATAAAAGTGATCAAAATTATTTTTTTTAAAAAGTGTCAAATTATTATTTTTTTTAAGTAAAATTAACAAAAAAATAAAGTGCCCCTGTCCCCGTGTGCTCGCACGCAGAAGCGAACGCATACACAAGTCCCGCCCACATATGAAAACGGTGTTGAAACCACACGTGAGGTGTCGCCGTGAACTTTAGAACGAGTGCAATAATTCTAGCCCTAGACATCCTCTGTAACTTTAAAACATGTAACCAGTAAAATTTTGGGGATTTTTAAGTATCGAAGTTTGGCGCCATTCCAGGAGTGTGTGCAATTTTGAAGCGTGACATGTTAGGTATCTATTTACTCGGCGCAACTTTATCTTTCACATTATGCAAGAAAATTGGGCTAACTTTACTGTTTTTTTGTTTTGTTTTTTTAAAGCACAAAACTATTTTCGAAAAAAAAACTTGTTTGAAAAATTGCTGAGCAAATACCGTGCAAGATAACAAGTTGCAATGACCGCCATTGTATTCTCTAGGGTCTCTGCTAAAAAAACATGTATAATGTTTTGGGGGTTTTATGTAATTTTCTAGCAAAAAATTATGATTTTTACATGTAGGAGAGAAATGTCAGAATCGGCCTGGTTGGCAAGTGGTTAAAAGACAAACATGTCATACTTGCCTCCACTGTGCAGCTCGTTTTGCAGAGTGGCCCCGAACCTAGTCTTCTGGGGTCCCCCGGCGGCTCTCGCTGCTCCTCCCCGCATTAGATAACCCACCTAGGAGAAGCGCTCTCCTGGGGGTTACCGTGCGGGCAAGCTTCCAAGTCCAGCATTTGCGTCTGTAGACACGAATGCCGGACGCGGCCCCACTCCCTGGCGCTCGCGTCATTGTATTTGATTGACAGCAGCGGGAGCCAATGGCTGCGCTGCTATCAATCTATCCAATCAAGAGTCGGGACCCTGTGGAGAGAGGACGAGCGCGTCAACCGCGTCAGAAATACGGGGCTCAGGTAAGTTAAACAGGGGGGGGGGGGCTGGTCACAGCCAGGTGTTTTTTCACCTTCATGCATAGGATGCATGAAGGTGAAAAAACACGAGGGTTTACAACCCTTTGATAAGACACTCAAATATTTTAAGACTGCTGTTCATAAGAAGCATCAACTGATGTGATCCATCCCTTAGAAAATGAGCTCTCTGAAGACATACGATCAACAGAAGTTGATCTGCATAAGGCTGGAAAGGGATACAAAACAATTTTGGAGTGGACTGCAGACTAGCCTCTTGCCCAGAGGCGTAACTATAAACCTCTGGGCCCCGGTGCAAGAAATCGCAAAGGGCCCCCCCCCCGAAAAAGCATGACTTTTTTTATACTTTTTTTTTGAGGGGGTGGCAGCTGTGGTACTTGAGGGGGGATGGCAGCTGTGGTACTTGAGGGGGGTGGCAGTGGTGGTACTTGAGGGGGGTGGCTGCAGTGGTACTTGAGGGGGTGGCGGCTGCGGTGGCAGTGGTGGTGCCATCCTCTCCCACCACCACCTGTGCCTCTTACTGATCCCATCCTCCCACCACTGATTTCATCCCTATCCCCCCCATCACCTCTGTTATAGAAGTAATGGGGGATAGGGATGAGATCAGTGGTGGGGGGATGGGATCAGTAAGAGGCACAGGTGGTGGAGGTTGGCATCGATTGCTTAGCTCTGCAAAATGTCACTTACCGTCAATCAATCGATTCCCCGGGAATTCCGTTCGATCGGTCACGGTGCCTTCTAATCTCCCGCCAGGATGCCTTCTTGCCTCATGGGTAGACGGGTAGGTATTCCACGCAGAGAGGAAAGCTCCTCCCTCGCCTTCTCTCATTGGTGTCAGCATGTCTGCTGACTTATTTTTCAGTGTCTGCCCCCAGTCTCAGCGCTGCCTCTGCCCAGGCCCAGATTTACTCCCTTTGTTGCCCCAAGGCCAGGTCCTTCAATACCGCCCCCCCCCCCACCACACACCATCACATAGGGGGACTCCCCAGAGAGCCCCTCTTATATCAGGGTCCCCAGAGAGCCTCCCCCTACATTAGGGTCCCCAGACTTACATCAGGGTCCCCAGAGAGCCTCCCCTTACATCAGGGTCCCCAGAGAGCCTCCCCTCTTACATTAGTGTCCCCAGAGAGCCTCCCCTCTTACATTAGTGTCCCCAGAGTGCCTTCCCTCTTACATTAGTGTCCCCAGAGTGCCTCCCCTCTTACATTAGTGTCCCCAGAGTGCCTCCCCTCTTACATTAGTGTCCCCAGAGTGCCTCCCCTCTTACATTAGTGTCCCCAGAGTGCCTCCCCTCTTACATTAGTGTCCCCAGAGTGCCTTCCCTCTTACATTAGTGTCCCCAGAGTGCCTCCCCTCTTGCATTAGTGTCCCCAGAGTGCCTCCCCTCTTGCATTAGTGTCCCCAGAGTGCCTCCCCTCTTGCATTAGTGTCCCCAGAGTGCCTCCCCTCTTGCATTAGTGTCCCCAGAGTGCCTCCCCTCTTGCATTAGTGTCCCCAGAGTGCCTCCCCTCTTGCATTAGTGTCCCCAGAGTGCCTCCCCTCTTGCATTAGTGTCCCCAGAGTGCCTCCCCTCTTGCATTAGTGTCCCCAGAGTGCCTCCCCTCTTGCATTAGTGTCCCCAGAGTGCCTCCCCTCTTGCATTAGTGTCCCCAGAGTGCCTCCCCTCTTGCATTAGTGTCCCCAGAGTGCCTCCCCTCTTGCATTAGTGTCCCCAGAGTGCCTCCCCTCTTGCATTAGTGTCCCCAGAGTGCCTCCCCTCTTGCATTAGTGTCCCCAGAGTGCCTCCCCTCTTGCATTAGTGTCCCCAGAGTGCCTCCCCTCTTGCATTAGTGTCCCCAGAGTGCCTCCCCTCTTGCATTAGTGTCCCCAGAGTGCCTCCCCTCTTGCATTAGTGTCCCCAGAGTGCCTCCCCTCTTGCATTAGTGTCCCCAGAGTGCCTCCCCTCTTGCATTAGTGTCCCCAGAGTGCCTCCCCTCTTGCATTAGTGTCCCCAGAGTGCCTCCCCTCTTGCATTAGTGTCCCCAGAGTGCCTCCCCTCTTGCATTAGTGTCCCCAGAGTGCCTCCCCTCTTGCATTAGTGTCCCCAGAGTGCCTCCCCTCTTGCATTAGTGTCCCCAGAGTGCCTCCCCTCTTGCATTAGTGTCCCCAGAGTGCCTCCCCTCTTGCATTAGTGTCCCCAGAGTGCCTCCCCTCTTGCATTAGGGTCCCCAGAGTGCCTCCCCTCTTGCATTAGGGTCCCCAGAGTGCCTCCCCTCTTGCATTAGGGTCCCCAGAGTGCCTCCCCTCTTGCATTAGTGTCCCCAGAGTGCCTCCCCTCTTGCATTAGTGTCCCCAGAGTGCCTCCCCTCTTGCATTAGGGTCCCCAGAGTGCCTCCCCTCTTGCATTAGGGTCCCCAGAGTGCCTCCCCTCTTGCATTAGGGTCCCCAGAGTGCCTCCCCTCTTGCATTAGGGTCCCCAGAGTGCCTCCCCTCTTGCATTAGGGTCCCCAGAGTGCCTCCCCTCTTGCATTAGGGTCCCCAGAGTGCCTCCCCTCTTGCATTAGGGTCCCCAGAGTGCCTCCCCTCTTGCATTAGGGTCCCCAGAGTGCCTCCCCTCTTGCATTAGGGTCCCCAGAGTGCCTCCCCTCTTGCATTAGGGTCCCCAGAGTGCCTCCCCTCTTGCATTAGGGTCCCCAGAGTGCCTCCCCTCTTGCATTAGGGTCCCCAGAGTGCCTCCCCTCTTGCATTAGGGTCCCCAGAGTGCCTCCCCTCTTGCATTAGGGTCCCCAGAGTGCCTCCCCTCTTGCATTAGGGTCCCCAGAGTGCCTCCCCTCTTGCATTAGGGTCCCCAGAGTGCCTCCCCTCTTGCATTAGGGTCCCCAGAGTGCCTCCCCTCTTGCATTAGGGTCCCCAGAGTGCCTCCCCTCTTACATTAGGGTCCCCAGAGTGCCTCCCCTCTTACATTAGGGTCCCCAGAGTGCCTCCCCTCTTACATTAGGGTCCCCAGAGTGCCTCCCCTCTTACATTAGGGTCCCCAGAGTGCCTCCCCTCTTACATTAGGGTCCCCAGAGTGCCTCCCCTCTTACATTAGGGTCCCCAGAGTGCCTCCCCTCTTACATTAGGGTCCCCAGAGTGCCTCCCCTCTTACATTAGGGTCCCCAGAGTGCCTCCCCTCTTACATTAGGGTCCCCAGAGTGCCTCCCCTCTTACATTAGGGTCCCCAGAGTGCCTCCCCTCTTACATTAGGGTCCCCAGAGTGCCTCCCCTCTTACATTAGGGTCCCCAGAGTGCCTCCCCTCTTACATTAGGGTCCCCAGAGTGCCTCCCCTCTTACATTAGGGTCCCCAGAGTGCCTCCCCTCTTACATTAGGGTCCCCAGAGTGCCTCCCCTCTTACATTAGGGTCCCCAGAGTGCCTCCCCTCTTACATTAGGGTCCCCAGAGTGCCTCCCCTCTTACATTAGGGTCCCCAGAGTGCCTCCCCTCTTACATTAGGGTCCCCAGAGTGCCTCCCCTCTTACATTAGGGTCCCCAGAGTGCCTCCCCTCTTACATTAGGGTCCCCAGAGTGCCTCCCCTCTTACATTAGGGTCCCCAGAGTGCCTCCCCTCTTACATTAGGGTCCCCAGAGTGCCTCCCCTCTTACATTAGGGTCCCCAGAGTGCCTCCCCTCTTACATTGGGGTCCCCAGAGTGCCTCCCCTCTTACATTGGGGTCCCCAGAGTGCCTCCCCTCTTACATTGGGGTCCCCAGAGTGCCTCCCCTCTTACATTGGGGTCCCCAGAGTGCCTCCCCTCTTACATTAGGGTCCCCAGAGTGCCTCCCCTCTTACATTAGGGTCCCCAGAGTGCCTCCCCTCTTACATTAGGGTCCCCAGAGTGCCTCCCCTCTTACATTAGGGTCCCCAGAGTGCCTCCCCTCTTACATTAGGGTCCCCAGAGTGCCTCCCCTCTTACATTAGGGTCCCCAGAGTGCCTCCCCTCTTACATTAGGGTCCCCAGAGTGCCTCCCCTCTTACATTAGGGTCCCCAGAGTGCCTCCCCTCTTACATTAGGGTCCCCAGAGTGCCTCCCCTCTTACATTAGGGTCCCCAGAGTGCCTCCCCTCTTACATTAGGGTCCCCAGAGTGCCTCCCCTCTTACATTAGGGTCCCCAGAGTGCCTCCCCTCTTACATTAGGGTCCCCAGAGTGCCTCCCCTCTTACATTAGGGTCCCCAGAGTGCCTCCCCTCTTACATTAGGGTCCCCAGAGTGCCGCCCCTCTTACATTAGGGTCCCCAGAGTGCCGCCCCTCTTACATTAGGGTCCCCAGAGTGCCGCCCCTCTTACATTAGGGTCCCCAGAGTGCCGCCCCTCTTACATTAGGGTCCCCAGAGTGCCGCCCCTCTTACATTAGGGTCCCCAGAGTGCCGCCCCTCTTACATTAGGGTCCCCAGAGTGCCGCCCCTCTTACATTAGGGTCCCCAGAGTGCCGCCCCTCTTACATTAGGGTCCCCAGAGTGCCTCCCCTCTTACATTAGGGTCCCCAGAGTGCCTCCCCTCTTACATTAGGGTCCCCAGAGTGCCTCCCCTCTTACATTAGGGTCCCCAGAGTGCCTCCCCTCTTACATTAGGGTCCCCAGAGTGCCTCCCCTCTTACATTAGGGTCCCCAGAGTGCCTCCCCTCTTACATTAGGGTCCCCAGAGTGCCTCCCCTCTTACATTAGGGTCCCCAGAGTGCCTCCCCTCTTACATTAGGGTCCCCAGAGTGCCTCCCCTCTTACATTAGGGTCCCCAGAGTGCCGCCCCTCTTACATTAGGGTCCCCAGAGTGCCTCCCCTCTTACATTAGGGTCCCCAGAGTGCCTCCCCTCTTACATTAGGGTCCCCAGAGTGCCTCCCCTCTTACATTAGGGTCCCCAGAGTGCCTCCCCTCTTACATTAGGGTCCCCAGAGTGCCTCCCCTCTTACATTAGGGTCCCCAGAGTGCCTCCCCTCTTACATTAGGGTCCCCAGAGTGCCTCCCCTCTTACATTAGGGTCCCCAGAGTGCCTCCCCTCTTACATTAGGGTCCCCAGAGTGCCTCCCCTCTTACATTAGGGTCCCCAGAGTGCCGCCCCTCTTACATTAGGGTCCCCAGAGTGCCGCCCCTCTTACATTAGGGTCCCCAGAGTGCCGCCCCTCTTACATTAGGGTCCCCAGAGTGCCGCCCCTCTTACATTAGGGTCCCCAGAGTGCCGCCCCTCTTACATTAGGGTCCCCAGAGTGCCGCCCCTCTTACATTAGGGTCCCCAGAGTGCCGCCCCTCTTACATTAGGGTCCCCAGAGTGCCGCCCCTCTTACATTAGGGTCCCCAGAGTGCCGCCCCTCTTACATTAGGGTCCCCAGAGTGCCGCCCCTCTTACATTAGGGTCCCCAGAGTGCCGCCCCTCTTACATTAGGGTCCCCAGAGTGCCGCCCCTCTTACATTAGGGTCCCCAGAGTGCCGCCCCTCTTACATTAGGGTCCCCAGAGTGCCGCCCCTCTTACATTAGGGTCCCCAGAGTGCCGCCCCTCTTACATTAGGGTCCCCAGAGTGCCGCCCCTCTTACATTAGGGTCCCCAGAGTGCCGCCCCTCTTACATTAGGGTCCCCAGAGTGCCGCCCCTCTTACATTAGGGTCCCCAGAGTGCCGCCCCTCTTACATTAGGGTCCCCAGAGTGCCGCCCCTCTTACATTAGGGTCCCCAGAGTGCCGCCCCTCTTACATTAGGGTCCCCAGAGTGCCGCCCCTCTTACATTAGGGTCCCCAGAGTGCCGCCCCTCTTACATTAGGGTCCCCAGAGTGCCGCCCCTCTTACATTAGGGTCCCCAGAGTGCCGCCCCTCTTACATTAGGGTCCCCAGAGTGCCGCCCCTCTTACATTAGGGTCCCCAGAGTGCCTCCCCTCTTACATTAGGGTCCCCAGAGTGCCTCCCCTCTTACATTAGGGTCCCCAGAGTGCCTCCCCTCTTACATTAGGGTCCCCAGAGTGCCTCCCCTCTTACATTAGGGTCCCCAGAGTGCCTCCCCTCTTACATTAGGGTCCCCAGAGTGCCTCCCCTCTTACATTAGGGTCCCCAGAGTGCCTCCCCTCTTACATTAGGGTCCCCAGAGTGCCTCCCCTCTTACATTAGGGTCCCCAGAGTGCCTCCCCTCTTACATTAGGGTCCCCAGAGTGCCTCCCCTCTTACATTAGGGTCCCCAGAGTGCCTCCCCTCTTACATTAGGGTCCCCAGAGTGCCTCCCCTCTTACATTAGGGTCCCCAGAGTGCCTCCCCTCTTACATTAGGGTCCCCAGAGTGCCTCCCCTCTTACATTAGGGTCCCCAGAGTGCCTCCCCTCTTACATTAGGGTCCCCAGAGTGCCTCCCCTCTTACATTAGGGTCCCCAGAGTGCCTCCCCTCTTACATTAGGGTCCCCAGAGTGCCTCCCCTCTTACATTAGGGTCCCCAGAGTGCCTCCCCTCTTACATTAGGGTCCCCAGAGTGCCTCCCCTCTTACATTAGGGTCCCCAGAGTGCCTCCCCTCTTACATTAGGGTCCCCAGAGTGCCTCCCCTCTTACATTAGGGTCCCCAGAGTGCCTCCCCTCTTACATTAGGGTCCCCAGAGTGCCTCCCCTCTTACATTAGGGTCCCCAGAGTGCCTCCCCTCTTACATTAGGGTCCCCAGAGTGCCTCCCCTCTTACATTAGGGTCCCCAGAGTGCCTCCCCTCTTACATTAGGGTCCCCAGAGTGCCTCCCCTCTTACATTAGGGTCCCCAGAGTGCCTCCCCTCTTACATTAGGGTCCCCAGAGTGCCTCCCCTCTTACATTAGGGTCCCCAGAGTGCCTCCCCTCTTACATTAGGGTCCCCAGAGTGCCTCCCCTCTTACATTAGGGTCCCCAGAGTGCCGCCCCTCTTACATTAGGGTCCCCAGAGTGCCGCCCCTCTTACATTAGGGTCCCCAGAGTGCCGCCCCTCTTACATTAGGGTCCCCAGAGTGCCGCCCCTCTTACATTAGGGTCCCCAGAGTGCCGCCCCTCTTACATTAGGGTCCCCAGAGTGCCGCCCCTCTTACATTAGGGTCCCCAGAGTGCCGCCCCTCTTACATTAGGGTCCCCAGAGTGCCGCCCCTCTTACATTAGGGTCCCCAGAGTGCCGCCCCTCTTACATTAGGGTCCCCAGAGTGCCGCCCCTCTTACATTAGGGTCCCCAGAGTGCCGCCCCTCTTACATTAGGGTCCCCAGAGTGCCGCCCCTCTTACATTAGGGTCCCCAGAGTGCCGCCCCTCTTACATTAGGGTCCCCAGAGTGCCGCCCCTCTTACATTAGGGTCCCCAGAGTGCCGCCCCTCTTACATTAGGGTCCCCAGAGTGCCGCCCCTCTTACATTAGGGTCCCCAGAGTGCCGCCCCTCTTACATTAGGGTCCCCAGAGTGCCGCCCCTCTTACATTAGGGTCCCCAGAGTGCCGCCCCTCTTACATTAGGGTCCCCAGAGTGCCGCCCCTCTTACATTAGGGTCCCCAGAGTGCCGCCCCTCTTACATTAGGGTCCCCAGAGTGCCGCCCCTCTTACATTAGGGTCCCCAGAGTGCCGCCCCTCTTACATTAGGGTCCCCAGAGTGCCTCCCCTCTTACATTAGGGTCCCCAGAGTGCCTCCCCTCTTACATTAGGGTCCCCAGAGTGCCGCCCCTCTTACATTAGGGTCCCCAGAGTGCCGCCCCTCTTACATTAGGGTCCCCAGAGTGCCGCCCCTCTTACATTAGGGTCCCCAGAGTGCCTCCCCTCTTACATTAGGGTCCCCAGAGTGCCTCCCCTCTTACATTAGGGTCCCCAGAGTGCCTCCCCTCTTACATTAGGGTCCCCAGAGTGCCTCCCCTCTTACATTAGGGTCCCCAGAGTGCCTCCCCTCTTACATTAGGGTCCCCAGAGTGCCGCCCCTCTTACATTAGGGTCCCCAGAGTGCCGCCCCTCTTACATTAGGGTCCCCAGAGTGCCGCCCCTCTTACATTAGGGTCCCCAGAGTGCCGCCCCTCTTACATTAGGGTCCCCAGAGTGCCGCCCCTCTTACATTAGGGTCCCCAGAGTGCCGCCCCTCTTACATTAGGGTCCCCAGAGTGCCGCCCCTCTTACATTAGGGTCCCCAGAGTGCCGCCCCTCTTACATTAGGGTCCCCAGAGTGCCGCCCCTCTTACATTAGGGTCCCCAGAGTGCCGCCCCTCTTACATTAGGGTCCCCAGAGTGCCGCCCCTCTTACATTAGGGTCCCCAGAGTGCCGCCCCTCTTACATTAGGGTCCCCAGAGTGCCGCCCCTCTTACATTAGGGTCCCCAGAGTGCCGCCCCTCTTACATTAGGGTCCCCAGAGTGCCGCCCCTCTTACATTAGGGTCCCCAGAGTGCCGCCCCTCTTACATTAGGGTCCCCAGAGTGCCGCCCCTCTTACATTAGGGTCCCCAGAGTGCCGCCCCTCTTACATTAGGGTCCCCAGAGTGCCGCCCCTCTTACATTAGGGTCCCCAGAGTGCCGCCCCTCTTACATTAGGGTCCCCAGAGTGCCTCCCCTCTTACATTAGGGTCCCCAGAGTGCCTCCCCTCTTACATTAGGGTCCCCAGAGTGCCTCCCCTCTTACATTAGGGTCCCCAGAGTGCCTCCCCTCTTACATTAGGGTCCCCAGAGTGCCTCCCCTCTTACATTAGGGTCCCCAGAGTGCCTCCCCTCTTACATTAGGGTCCCCAGAGTGCCTCCCCTCTTACATTAGGGTCCCCAGAGTGCCTCCCCTCTTACATTAGGGTCCCCAGAGTGCCTCCCCTCTTACATTAGGGTCCCCAGAGTGCCTCCCCTCTTACATTAGGGTCCCCAGAGTGCCGCCCCTCTTACATTAGGGTCCCCAGAGTGCCGCCCCTCTTACATTAGGGTCCCCAGAGTGCCGCCCCTCTTACATTAGGGTCCCCAGAGTGCCGCCCCTCTTACATTAGGGTCCCCAGAGTGCCTCCCCTCTTACATTAGGGTCCCCAGAGTGCCGCCCCTCTTACATTAGGGTCCCCAGAGTGCCTCCCCTCTTACACCAGGGTCCCCAGAGGGCCCCCCCCTTACACCAGGGTCCCCAGAGGGCCCCCCCCTTACACCAGGGTCCCCAGAGAGCCCCCCCCTTACACCAGGGTCCCCATAGAGCCCCCCTTACACCAGGGTCCACATAGAGCTCCCCCCTTACACCAGGATCCCCAAAGAGCCCACCCCTAACATTAGTGTCCCCAGAGGCCCCCTTCCTTACATTAGTGTCCCCAGAAAGACCACCCCCCCTCTTACATCAGGGTCCCAAAACAGCTGACTCCCTCCATGCAGGGGTTCCCCTGTACCTGGCTGGTGGAGGTGGAAGGCAGCGATCGGCAGCTCTATGGTGTCCACAGGCAGGGGGGTCTTGCTGGGGCTAGTAGTTCTATCTCCGAATCATGTATACAGCAGAGGGGGAGGGGGAGGGGCCTCTGACCCGGGCATCAGCAACATTGTACAAGCAGTGTGAAAGTGAAACTAATACCTGCCCGGGTCAGAGGCTCCTCCCCTTCCCTCCCCTCTCCTCTGTATACACACTGACACTCGAGAGAGAGAGAGAGAGAGAGAGAGAGAGAGAGAGAGTGTGTACTACAAGCCCCAGGGAGATCCCTGCCCACACAGGCACCATACAGCTGCCGATCGCAGCCTTCCACCTCCTATGACATCTCCCCACTGCACTCTAAACGGGCAGCCAGAGGTGCAGGTAGGGGAGATGTCTTGGGAGTCTTGGGGGGTTGCCGCGGTGCCGCCCCTGCATCCACTGGCGGGCGGTGGGCGGGCCCCTCACACGGGCGGCGGGCGGGCCCCCCGGACTTCACAGAACTACAGGGCCCAGTCGCAACTGCGACTGCTGCGACCCTGAAAATTCCGCCACTGCTCTTGCCCACTGACTATGGGCCCTGGCTTTCAAGAGAGCACTACTCTTCATAGAAATTTGCACTTTTCCTGGTGTACTGCAGTAGATAGACAAATGAATATGGAAAATCTCCTACAAAATGGCTGACCGTGCACTTCCGGTTTACAGTGTGATGTCATCAGATCATATGACTTCATCAGGATTTCAAGACAGGCGTTGTTTAAAGTAGTCCATAACCTAGGTTGCTAGGGGTTTCTTGAGTAACGGAGCAATTTCTGTCTCAGATAAGTTCCCACTGACACATTGATCTTTTTAGTGATCTGTAATCGGGTAATTCTTCCCAATGACCACAAGTGTTAGGATCATTCTTCCCACTGACCATCACACTCCCACTGACACATTGATCTTTTTAGTGATCTGTAATCGGGTAATTCTTCCCAATGACCACAAGTGTTAGGATCATTCTTCCCACTGACCATCACACTCATGTATTATGAGTTGTAGCTATAGTAATTTTTAGTAGGGGTTCCCTGAGATAATTTGGGGTTCCTCTACATTGAAAAGGTTGAGAAAGGCGGCCATAATCTGTCAGAGATCCTACAAGATAAAACCAAAATTTACAGTAAAGGCTGAAGTGTGACAGCTGGGAAGAGGGGCAAGCAAGGGTTAGCAGATCAGGCAGACAGAGTGACTTAAATGGTTTGGAATCGCAGAGAACATGTTTTTTTGTCATTTAAAAGGTTTGTATAAAATCCAATTTTTATGATTTTTTTTTTTTTTTTTGGAGGAAGTGAAGAAATTTCTCTGATCTTCTAATTGCCACTCACGTTTATTGACTCAGATCTACAGTATGTTATAGTAGTTTCAGTGGTGCTAGATCAAGCTGTAACTGGTTGATTCACTTCTGAAAGATTGTTGGGTTTCAAAGTTAGTCTGCTCGCAACAATTGGCTGATTCCCAAAAGGAAGACATTTGAGACCTTTGAATAGGTTGGGGTGTAGGAAAGCCAAAACCAAGAGGTCAGAATTCAAGATGTATGACATTTTGTCAGCTCAAATTTGGAAGAAAAACATGTGCCAACACAGTTCATGGGTCTTCAAATGCCTCTTTCAGAGCTTGTAAATCTGGCAACTTGCTGCCGAACGATGGAAACTGATGGATATTGGTACCGAAGCTGTGAGACTGTAGCCAAACCGTGGAACTGCAGTACAATTTACCAGTTGTGTCACTGACTTTAAAGTGGTTGTAAAGCTTTGTGTTTTTTTTAATAAAAATAACTTGTTATACTTACCTGCTCTGTGTAATGGTTTTGCACAGAGCAGTCCCAATCCTCCTCTTCTGGGGTCCCCCGTGGGTGCCCCCACAGAAAGCCGCTTTCCATGGGGGCACCCCTGCGTGCTCGTTCCCGGGTCCCGCTGTTGTGTCCAATCGCTCCTGCTATCAATCTGTCCAATGAGCAGAGAGACAGCGGCAGAAGGCGCTGCACTCATGCACATCAATGGATCGGATGGACTTGGGTAAGGAAAAGGGGGGCTCGGGACGGGCAGCTGCAGCAGAAAAGGTTTTTCACCTTAATGCATAGAATGCATTAAGGTGAAAAACTTTAAAGTATATCTAAATGCAAAACTTTTTTTTCAGTTTTGGATACAGTGGAGAAGGATTAGAACACCTGTCAGTATTTATTGCTGTCCGTGTCCCATTAGGGAGATTCACCCTCTATATTTGTCCTGTTTACCGTTATCATTGAAAGTGAATAAAAAAAAAACAAAGCCAACTTGTGGGTTGTGCCTGGAAAAGTAATAGTGGGGAAATCTTCCAATGGGGATACTAATTCTAGTGACCTGGGGGTCCCCAAAGAATTCCCTTTTTATTTGCAGGGATTTCCTCTCACTTGCTGTTTGGCTATGGTACAGGAAGTGAAGGGAAATCTCCACATTGGGACACAGATGGCGGAAAAAAAATCTGACCCTCCCTTGCTCTATCCAAAAATCAAAAAAATGTTTTGCCTATAGTTTTACTTAAAGGCTTTACAACCACTTTAATCAGCTGCTTCCATTGCAGCAGTTCTGGGAAGGTGGCCAAATTTTTTGGGGGACTTTGACCAAACTAAAGGACATTTCAGACATGCTGACTTCTGACCTCCTAAGTTGCATGTGTTTTCATGAGGATCCGGGTTAATTTCCTTGCTTTTTTTTTTTTTTAAAGCCCCGTACACACGGTCTGACTTTTGCCCAACAAACTTCGTTTTAAGCAAGTTGGACCAACAATCCGACCGTGTGTACGCTCCATCGGACAAACTTTTTTCGTTTGGTTTTGGATTTCATCGGACAAAAGTAGGGTCTGCAAATGGACAAACTTTTGCCCAACAAAAGTCCGATGGAGCAAAGTCCGACCGTGTGTACAGGAAACCATCGGACTTTTGTCCGATGGACTAAACAACTAATGTTAAAATCAACCAACAATAGCAGAGGTTGACCACATGGTGGCGGTAAAGAGCAGAAAAACCACGTGATGTTGCAAAAAGTTTTGGGAAAGTTTGCAGAAAAGTCTGAGCGTGTGTATGCTATGGGTGTGCCCGACCAACTCCGTTCGGACAAAAAACTTGGAAAAGTCAGATGGAAGTCCGACCGTGTGTACGAGGCTTTAGAGTTAGTAAGATTATAAGCTGGGGCAAATACACCATCAGAGAACATGAGTTGACCTACCCTGGTATTATTGAGCTGATGGCATTATTTGGGCATTGTAACAGAGGATTAAAAGAAAACAAAGTCCATTGGGGTTCACCCCTTCATCAATGCTCTTCTGTTACCGATGATTCAGAAACAGACAAACCATAATTCCATGGGACAACTTCTCCTCACAGGAGGTTAAAAAATGTGTTGACCGTCATTGATAATTGACATTGAACGTGTTACAATTTATTGAAAACAAAGAAAAAGAAAGTGTATAAGGTTTTATTTTACTTCTGTTTGTTTAAAGGGTAAATTTTATTGAATTTTTCTCATGTTTTTAACATCTAAAAAAGAAAACGAAGATACAAAATCAAGACCTAGCTCAAAAGTTTACAAAACTAGATCAAATAGCATGTCCATACATACTAGTGCCGTTATAAGTGAAAAGTACCAAATACCCATGTCCCTAACAGAAACATAGCACAGGAAAAATATATCATTACAATATGTTTGAAAGCATCGGTACATCAAATGACCTCAGAGCTGATGGCGGTAAATAATTATGTACATGTAGGCACAGAACCATATCTTGGTAATCGAGCCAGTAAGACCAGCCCTTGTGAAACTTCTTAGGGCACCCCCTTGCCTCAAACGTCAGTTTGTACATGGGAATTGCCTTACTAAGCCATAAATACATGGAGAGGGGGACAGTGCAGCATTATTATTTCCTAGCATTGAAAAAGCTAGAAGTGTTTTCATTCTATTAGGGAGAGTGCCACCCTCCACATAACCCAATAAGCAACATATAAGGGGTTACATATACAGGGGTTACAATACATATTCTGGGGAGCTGTAGAATCGTACTGGTAAGTGATTGACAAAAGGCTCACATTGGTGGGCATTCCCCGACCATATGGTAAAATGACCCCAGTGCTCCAGAGCATTTGGCACAAACAGGAGAGGGAAGCCTACCCATCCCACAGAGAATGTACAGAGTATAGTATGAGTGATGTAGAAATTTTGTTTGTATCGCTCTATCTCAAGCAGAGACAACTGTATGAGATGTAAAATTTTCTGCTACATTTCCTCCATCAATTCAGGCACATCCCTGTTCCAACTGGATTCAGTCTGGTGAAGACGTTTAGTCCTACAGTGGAGCAGGGAGGTATAAAATGTGGAGAGAAGTTTGGAATGCTCTCGTTCTGAAAGCATTTTTCAATCTTCGAAACTGCAGCGATACATTAAGACCGAATTGAACATCGGCCATTTGACGGATTTGTAAATATCTAAAATAGGCAGCGTTTGGTATATTTTAATCTCGTTGGAAGTCTAAAGGTTTAAAGGTCCCCATGTGATAAAAATTAGCAACAGTTTTAACGCCATGACGGGCCCAGAACAGCCCACCATCTCAGAGATGGAACTCGCGGAACTGTGGGTTGTGCCATAAGGGGGCAAATTCTGTGTTTCTAATTGTAGGTAGACTTTCTCCAGTAGGTTAAGGGGGCCAAGTTGTTAATTTTGTTTGTTATACAGTACTTACCAATGTATCGGTAAAATAGTACAAAAAAAACACTATAAAGTCCTATATTTTACTGACAAATCATTGATCATATATTCTACAAATTATATAAGAATTAGTCTTGAGCAACATTGAGAGCTGTCAGAGCAAATTAGGAATTTTTACGAAATTATGATTCCCATTTTTTAGGCTGTTGATTGTAGTTGTTGGGTAAAGTTCTTTTCCATACTTGTAGATGCGGGTTTATATAAAATGGTATCTCTATTGGTGTGGGGAAGCAAATTTAGGACACTGGAAGATTGGGTCCAATACTTGGTTATATTTTGCAATTTCAGCATTTGCTCGCTTCAAAACAGTTACCATCTGTTTAATTAGACCGCAGTTGTTCCCTTTTACTTATTTCCTCCAGATGGACAACACACTGGAAATAACCCAGAAAAACCTCCTGTTATCTCTCCAGCTGGAAAAATAGAAGACAGTGACATAACATCCAATTCTAAGGAAGAAAACTCCATTACCCCCAATCTCTATCGGACATCTCACAGTGCAGACCTGTCATCTACTCCTATATCCTGGAGGTGTTTTTCTGATTACTCACCCCTTTTCACCCATCACCCAGATCGTAGAGGGAGTGAAACCTTCTCATGTTCTCAGCATGGTGAATGTTTTACCCAGAATGAGGACCTCACCTCACACCAGAGATCTCTTACAGGAGAGAAGCCTTTTTCATGCTCTGAATGCGGGAAATGTTTTGGCAGAAAGGAAACTCTCATCTTGCATCAAAGATCTCACACTGGCGTGAAGCCCTTTACCTGTAGTGAGTGTGGGAGATGTTTTACCCGGAAAGACATTCTTATCTTACATCAGAGAACTCACACTGGAGTGAAACCATTTTCATGTCCTGAATGTGGGAAATCCTTTTCCCGGAAAGAAACTCTTACCTCACATCAGAGGTCCCACACAGGGGAGAAGCCTTATTCCTGTTCTGAGTGTAAGAAATGTTTCAGCCAGAGAGAAACTTTGGTCTTGCATCAAAGGATTCACACAGGGATGAAACCATACTCCTGTTTGGATTGCGGAAAAAGTTTTACACAGAGGGCACATCTTCTATCACATGAGAGAAATCATACAGGAGAAAAGCCGTATTCTTGTTCATCATGCGGGAAGAGCTTCATCCAGAGAGTCCACCTTATTTCGCATGAAAGAACTCACTCAGGGGTCAAGCCGTTTTCCTGTTCTGAATGTGGGAAATGTTTTGCAGAAAGATCGAATCTTGTCAAACATCAGAGAACTCATACTGGAGAGAAGCCATTTTCATGTTCTGACTGTGGGAAATGCTTTTCAGAACGATCATATCTTATTACCCATGAAAAGGTTCATACGGGGGAGAAGCCATATTTATGTTCTGAATGTGGAAAACGATTCTCAAAAAAAACCTATCTTATGTCTCATCTTGGTTCCCACAAGAAACCAGAGCTTCCGGTGGCAGGAAGCAGCATCTGAGTACAGGTATCTAAATAGAAACACGAAACTTGAAAGAGATTTTTTTTTTTTTTCTAAAGGCCGACTAATCCTAAATATAAATTCCTATCACTTATAGACTTTTCTTTTTTTGGCCAAAAAAAACCTAATTCTAATTACCGTGATTGCCCCTAATCTTATATTTGCTCAAAGTAGACACTGATCTTTGAAAACAACTGAAAAGGTTTAATAAAGATCCAAGGGAAGCCGATGTGTTTTGGAGATCTGTATGCCTTTTTTAGACTAGCAATAAAGATTTATGAACCTACTGATTTATATTATGTTTTTGTCATTCATACATTAAGGAACACAAGAAAAGTATTCAGTTACAAAGGGTAAGGCTGCTGCCTTTAGGAGATTGCACACTGGCAAACAAGAGCTTTAAGGACCACACAGTATAACCCCTCCCACTCACAGCATGCTTTGGTTTATTGTTAATGTCCTAGGAGAACAAACGTCTTCTTCTGTCCTGAGAGAAGCAGACTTTTATTTTTACTAGCAAATTTCTCTAGTTGCTGCAAAGCCACTGGGATTCTGCCCTGTTTAGCTCTGGAGGCCATACCAAGATCCTGCTGTGAAGAATAAGCAGGCTGGCCTGTAATGGGATATGTGTTAGGCCTTTACCAATGCACCGGTCCTCCAATCCAGGGGGGAACATGTCCCTGGAGACTACTTGTGTTGTATGTCCACTGGGAGGGTGAAGACAGCTGGCTGGGCATGTTCAGGGATACTGCCTATCTGCCTGATGGGGACTGCTGGAAGTCAGGGCTTTGGCCCCTATGTGAGCCTGGATGTGCTGGTTTAAGACCCCTGAGGGGGTTGAACTAAAGAGCACCAGCTACTTTGGTGATATTTTACAGGCTCACTGCCCATGCCTCTCTACTGAGTCTGTGCAGCCTCCTTCTGGTTGTTTGTACTTCTCATACATGTGCCATTTGGACTATGCCCATGATTCAGCTCACCCTCCCCCACCATCTACTTGGCATCTCCAGCAACCTGATTTTCTGTGATGTGATAAAGCTCCCTACTGCTTCCAGTGACTAGTCACAGGCAGTATTAACCTTTCCTGTACTGGCAGTGTGCCAGAGTACCCCTTTGTGGGAATCCCTCACTTGCAGGTTTACTATGGGAAATAGTAATGGTTTTTGTTCAAACCTATTCACAATCCCACAAGGGACCCTAAAAAGGGTTTGTAATACTAATAAAATTCTGCATGTATTCCACAAGGGGAGAAGGTTTGGGACTTTGAATGAGGTGTGTTACCAACGGTTAGTATGTAACATAAACATGGTGTAGATGTGAATACCAAGGATGCTTACTTGCATGTTTCCTTCTTGGCATATTGACGCTGCCAGAACTTTGCTTGGGAATACTCAACAGTGCCAATTTTGTTGCACTTGCCTTTTGGCCTGTCCACTGCAACCTAGGTCTTCACTTAAGTGCTAGCCCCTGTTTTGGCTCTGCTTTGCTCCCACTGTATCCCTATAATGGGATATCCATTTGACCTTCATCTAAGGGAACAGTTGACTAAGGTCCTGTCACCCAGTGTCAGACTGTGCAGGCCCAACAGAGATTTGGGTGAATCCTAAATCTCCAGAAAGCAGCACTGGAACTGTCTCATTGTTTTGGAGTATCTATTCCTGACCTTAAGCCTCATACACACGGTCGGACTTTTTGCCAACAAACTTCAAAATTAGCAAGTTTGACAAAAAATCCAAACCGTGTGTACGCTCCATCGGACAAACTTTTTTGATTTTCATCGGACAAATGGTCGGTCTGCAAACGGACAAACTTTTCGCCAACAAAAGTCCGATGGAGCAAAGTCCGACCGTGTGTACAGAAATCTGACTTTTTTCCGATGGACAAATAAACATTCCCAGAACCAATGTTAAAATCAACCAACAATAGCAGAAGTTGACCAAAGGGTGGCGGTAAAGAGCAGAAAAACCACATGATGTTGGAAAAGTTTTGGGAAAGTTTGCAGAAAAGTCCTGCCGTGTGTATGCTATGGGTGTGCCCGGCCAACTCCCTTCGGACAGAAATCCACGGAAAAGTTTGAAGTCCAACCGTGTGTATGAGGCTTTAGATAAGGCCCTGTCTAAGGTCTTTGTTGTTCTGGACAAACTCCAGAATCTCCAATATCGCATTCAGATCCTCCAGTCCAGGAGCCAACCCAGCCAGACAAGTTTGAAAATTGCATCTATGGCAGCAACCCCTGGGCTGCCTAGTACATTTAAACCAGAAGTGATAGGGATAAAGGATAGGGTTTTTTTTTTCTTTACACGTTAACCGTGGCAGAGTTCAAGCAATGCAATATATCATCCATCTACATTTGTTAATTGGTTAAAAACAAATTGGTTTATATTAGGTCGTTTGATTACGTTGTGTAATAGTTAACCATGTTGGTCATTGGAGTGGCCTGGCGTTGTGTCAAGGTCACTCTTTTTCAATGTGTGTATGTCTGTTTTAAAAAAAAATGTAATAAAAAGAATGAAAAAAAAAACAAAAAACGAATTGGTTTGATTAATTCTTAATAAAATAATCATGACCTTTTATTAAGGGATGGACTATTGACCTTTCAAAAATACTGTTTTTACAAACCATGCAATGTTGTATCTGTATTTATTACAAATTTCAGTGAAGTTTAGGCCAAAATTTTATATATATATATACAACCCTAGCACACATACTTATCTTACATACTTACACTTACCCTTATCTTCCTGTGTATACCATAATCAAAAATGTCTTACAATGATTGTGTTGTGGTGTTTGCATACAGTTGCTACTTAGTAAGTGAGAGCTTGTTTTTTTTTTTTTTTTTTTAGAAGGGTGAGTATTAAGTTTATTCAATAATAATTGTAAGAAGAAATCATTCCAAGTGATATAATTTATCGATACAGCGTGTGTGTATATGTATATATATATATATGTGTGTGTGTGTGTGTGTGTGTGTGTGTATATGTATATGTATATATATATATATATATATATATATATATATATATATATATATATATATATTGTGAGGGGGTTAGCTCGGCAGCGGGTGTGTGTGACCCCCGAGATGGGCTCCCCACACAAAAACAGGCCCAGCAAACGGAGGTTGTGGTTTTCAAAATCAAAAAGGTGCGGTTTATTTTCTATTTACAGTGACAAAACACAGCAAAGCAAAAGAAACATAAACAAAATAAATCCTGGTCAACTTGACCTCTGAGTAAACATACAGGTTTCCTAACTAACAACTGGGATCAGCCTAGTGCTGTCCTAGTCCCTAAGTCCCTGGTTTTAAATGTCCAAGCAAATAGCCACACAGGCTTTGTCTCACCGCACAGGGGTTCACTCTCCCTAGACAGTCCACACAGGTCTGGGTCCAGGCATGAGCCCACTAGCCTCAGCTGGGCTTATACAACTCTCCACCTAGTTGTATAAGTCGGCGTAAAGCCTGAATCTGGGCGAAATATATCTACCCCCTGGATGCAACCAGGTGACTTTACCTTCCTGCTGTCACATACCCCCCCCTCTTGTTTTAACCTTGGGGTTGGAACACCAGCAATCAGGCATTCATGTACTCGAGACAAAGCATCCACATTCCCCATTTGAACGCCAGGGCGATGCTTTACTGTGAAGTTGAATTCCTGGAGGGCCAGGAACCACCTATTCACTCTTCTATTTGTTTACTTGTTTTGAGCCATCCACTTTAACGGAGCGTGATCCGTAACCATGTCAAAGTGCCTACCTAGCAGGTAGTACCGAAGGGAATCTAGAGCCCACTTCACCGCTAAACACTCCTTTTCAACGGTGGCGTAATTTACCTCATGGGACTTCAACTTCCTGCTGAGGTAAATGACTGGGTGCTCTTCCCCGTTCCAGACCTGGGACAATACTGCTCCTAACCCCACATCTGACGCATCACTTTGTACGACAAAGTCTTTAGAGAAGTCGGGTGAGTACAACACTGGCTGGCTACATAAGGCTTGTTTCAAGAATTGGAACGCTGCCTCAGCCTCGGGGGTCCATTTAATCATGACCGACCCTTTCCCTTTCGTCAGGTTGGTTAGGGGCACAGCCTTAGAAGCAAAGTGGGGAATGAAGCGCCGATAATAACCCGCGATTCCCAGAAAGGCTCGTACCTGCTTCTTGCTGTTGGGACGTGGCCAACTCTGGATGGCCTCGACTTTGTTGAGTTGGGGTTTTATTACTCCCCTGCCAATGGTGTACCCAAGATATTTGGCCTCCTCCTGCCCAATGGTACACTTCTTGGGGTTAGCCGTAAACCCCGCTTCCCGGATAGAGTCTAGGACTGCTTGCACTTTTGGCAGATGTGAGGCCCAATCTGTGCTATGGACAATTACGTCATCCAGGTAAGCCGCAGCATACTTCCGATGGGGCCTCAGCATCTGGTCCATTTTCCGCTGGAATGTGGCCGGCGCATTCTGTAACCCGAACGGCATTCTTTTATATTGGAACGCCCCGTCTGGGGTTACAAATGCGGTTTTCTCTTTGGCCGACTTGGCCAGGGGGATTTGCCAATACCCTTTTGTGAGGTCAAGAGTCGTCATGTATCGGGCTGTTCCCAGCCGGTCGATCAACTCATCTATATGTGGCATGGGGTAGGTGTCAAATTTTGTAACTTTGTTCAACTGACGAAAATCGTTACAAAATCGCCAGCTCCCATCCGGTTTAGGCACCAACACAATGGGACTAGACCAATCACTTTGGGACTCCTCTATCACCCCTAAGTTCAGCTCTGATCGTGGTTTGAGCTGAAGGATCTGATCCGGTGTAGACTTCCATTCGTGGATCTAATAAGGACAACACGACATCACATCACCACAATCTGAGTCCCTGTGAGGACATAAGCCTGCATGACCCAGCATCGTATGGTGGCTTGGGTCCGAGTCTTGCGGTAAGAGTATTTTATTCTCTTCAATGCTTATGATGATGATGTTATCACCGTGTATCAGCTGAAAACTTTGAAGTACTTTCTTCCTTCCCACTACTGGTGTTTCTACACCTGCAGGAATAGGATTTATCCACAATACATCCCAGGAAGTTCCAAGTGGACATTATACCCACATCTAGGGTTTCCCAGTACCCCCATGTGATTGACATTTATTTGGGGAACACTGGATATATACCTGACGGTGTGGATACAAGTTATAGACTTTATTTATTATTTTTTGTTGTTTTCATGTCAGATATGCACTTTATAGACTGTCCCTCTATTTATATCTCATGATAAGCTATATTGCTCACAACTTTTTCTTCCTCCCGTATTGCCTCCCGTCGGGCCTCTGGGATCCGATAGGGTTTTAACTTCACCCTTTCACCGGGCGGGGTAATGATGTCATGCTCTACCCCAGATGTTTGTCCCGGCAGCTCAGAGAATACCTCCTTGTTGCGAAGCACAAACTCCTTAACCTCCTGTTGTTGGGGTTGTGACAAGGTGGCTGCTATTCCAACCTCCGGAATCACGCAACCAGTTTGAGCTGGTGACCAAGTGTCTGCGACTAGGGACTCTCTATCCCTCCAGGCTTTCAACAGATTAACGTGATAGATCTGTTCGGGCTTTCGCCTTCCTGGTTGTCTGACCTTGTAATTCACTTCGCTCACTTTTTCCATTATCTCGTAGGGGCCTTGCCATTTGGCAAGGAATTTACTTTCAACCGTAGGGACAAGTACCAGTATCCTATCCCCCGGGGAAAAGGTACGGGTCTTGGCTCCACGGTTGTACACTCTCTGCTGTGCTAACTGCGCTTGGGCCAAATGTTCCTTCACGATGGGCATTACCTGTGCAATTCGGTCTTGCATCAGGGCGACATGCTCAATCACACTCCTGTGGGGAGAACTCTCACTTTCCCAAGTTTCCTTGGCAATATCCAACAGCCCTCTTGGGTGTCTCCCATACAGTAACTCAAAGGGGGAGAATCCCGTAGAGGATTGGGGCACCTCCCTAATAGCAAACATCAGATAAGGAAGTAGACAGTCCCAATCCTTTCCATCTCTATCCACCACTTTCTTCAACATTTGTTTTAGGGTTTTGTTGAATCTTTCAACCAGCCCATCGGTTTGGGGGTGATACACAGATGTACGTAATTGCGTCACTTTGAACAATTTACACAGCTCCTTCATAACCCGGGACATAAAGGGTGTACCTTGGTCCGTAAGCAGTTCTTTACAAATACCCACCCGGCTAAACACAAGAGATAGCTCTTTGGCTATGGTTTTGGCCGAGGTATTTCGGAGAGGGATCGCTTCTGGATAACGGGTGGCATAGTCCATTATAACTAATATGTACTGGTGCCCCCTAGCGGACTTGATTATAGGACCTACCAAATCCATGGCGATCCTCTCAAACGGGACCTCAATGATGGGTAGAGGGACCAGCGGGCTACGGAATTGTGGCATCGGGGCCGACCTCTGACACACAGGGCAGGAGGAACAATAATTTTCTATGTCCTTCATCACCCCCGGCCAATAGAATCTCTGTAATACCCTCTCTCGGGTTTTCTCTGTCCCCAGATGACCTCCAAGAATGTGCCCATGGGCCAACTCCAACACCAACTTCCTGTAAGGTTTGGGCACCACAAGCTGCTCAACGGTTTCTTCTGCCCTTTTTGCCACCCGATACAGTAGGTCCTTCTCTACGCTGAAGTATGGGTAAGTGCAGGTATTATCTGGGTTCACTAACTCGCCATCTATTTTCACTACGTTTTCCCGTGCCTTTATTAGGGCGGGGTCTTTCAACTGTTCTGTGGCAAAGTTTTCCCTGTGAACCTCAAGATCAGAAAACTCCACAGACGGTAGGTTTTCGTCTGAGGAGGTGGGCTCCTCTCCAGTTTCTTGAGTCTCCCCTGCCAATACTGATAAGGGAAATTCCGGAGAGTCCTCACCACTCTCAGGGGAGTTCTGGCTATCACATTCCTGGTACATAGGGGCACCAGTGGGGGGCTCAGGATCATCCCACAGTTCCCAGAACTTCGGAAAATCCCTTCCCACAATGGCGTCATGCGGTAACTGAGATACTAAGCCCACTGGATGAGAGAGGGTACCTTTGGGGGTCTCGAAACACACTGTAGTCACTGGATACTCTCGGGTGTCCCCATGCACACAAATAACAGCTACCTTGCTATTCCCAGAGACCTCTGTTTTAACTAACTCAGCCTTTATCAGGGTCACAAGGCTACCTGAATCCAGCAATACCACAACATTTCTACCATTAACACACATTTTGCATAAATGTTTCTCAGTTCCTCGAATGGCAGTGCATGCGACTGTCGCACACAGCGACTGACGTCTACCCGTCAAAGTCACACTGCATGGGTTCCTCCACAACCGGGCAATTGGCTGCAATATGTCCCGCTTGCCGGCAGCGGTAGCAAACGATCCTTCTTGCGGCCTCTTGAGCCGCTGATTTCCCAGGCTGTTCTTGCCAAACTTGGGGTAGAGCTCCCACCCTCTCACTCTCTCCACCCTCACCCCTTGGAATCCTCTTATCCGCCCCTGGGGATGGTCTGGTCTTAGGGTGGAAAGTCCGAGTGTCTCTGGAAGAGGCCGTCAGGTTCTCTGTAGCCAAGTATTTCTCCACACGATCCACAAGACCATCGGCCGTCTCTGGGTCTCCATGGCTTACCCACTTTTGGATGGCAGTAGGAAGAGCTCTCAAAAACCGATCCATTACAACACGTTCCACAATCTTTGGTGCGGACAAAGTCTCTGGCTGTAGCCACTTTCTGCTCAGGTGAATGAGATCATACATTTGAGACCTGGGGGGTTTTCCAAGCTGGAAAGTCCAGTTATGCACACGCTGAGCCCGGACAGCCTGGGTGACACCCAGCCTTGCCAATATTTCAGCTTTTAGCATCACATAGTCTTTTGCTTGGTTAGGCTCTAGGTCATAGTAAGCTTTCTGCGATTCACCAGTTAACAGAGGAGCCACCAGTCCAGCCCACTGCTCCTCAGGCCACTTTTCTCTTTCAGCGGTCCTTTCAAATGTGGTCAAAAATACCTCTGGATCATCCTCTCCAGTCATTTTTGTCAATAAACGACTCACCCCAAAGGACGCGGTATTAGTGGGACGGCTTTCCTCACTGGTCTGCGGACGTTGCTGCATTACTGCTTCCATCTGTTGTTGTAGTCTCTGCTCTTGCTTCTGCAACAGGTCTATGAAGCGGGCCTCAGATTGCTGCTGGGCTTGTTGCTGAGCCTCCAGACTCTGTTGCAAAGTTGAGTTTGTCTGCTGCTGGGCTGCAAGGCTCTGTTGATGAGCTTGCTGCTGGGCTGCGAAGTTCTGTTGTTGAGCTGCAAGGCTCTGTTGATGAGCTGCAAGGCTCTTTTGCAAACCTGCATTTGTCTGCTGTTGATTGGCATTTGCTAGAGCCAGCTGCTTCAGTATCTCCTCCATGCTGGCTTAAAAAAAAAACTGCCACTGGTTCTCCACCAACTGTGAGGGGGTTAGCTCGGCAGCGGGTGTGTGTGACCCCCGAGATGGGCTCCCCACACAAAAACAGGCCCAGCAAACGGAGGTTGTGGTTTTCAAAATCAAAAAGGTGCGGTTTATTTTCTATTTACAGTGACAAAACACAGCAAAGCAAAAGAAACTTAAACAAAATAAATCCTGGTCAACTTGACCTCTGACTAAACATACAGGTTTCCTAACTAACAACTGGGATCAGCCTAGTGCTGTCCTAGTCCCTAAGTCCCTGGTTTTAAATGTCCAAGCAAATAGCCACACAGGCTTTGTCTCACCGCACAGGGGTTCACTCTCCCTAGACAGTCCACACAGGTCTGGGTCCAGGCATGAGCCCACTAGCCTCAGCTGGGCTTATACAACTCTCCACCTAGTTGTATAAGTCGGCGTAAAGCCTGAATCTGGGCGAAATATATCTACCCCCCTGGATGCAACCAGGTGACTTTACCTTCCTGCTGTCACAATATATATATATATATATTTATATTACAATTATACTGTATATACTCGAGTATAAGCCGAGTTTTTCAGCACATTTTTTTTGTGCTGAAAATGCCCCCCTCTGCTTATACTCGAGTCACCTTTTTGCACCTGATCTCCCAGATTTTGGGGACCCGGTGCTGGCTGGCTGTGGGTCCCCTGGACCCCAAACTTGACACACATGTAGCCCCACTCTTCCTCTACAAGTGTGCAAAGCTTGTTGTCCGGGGGACCTACGGCCAGGGAGCACTGATTTTTCAAAGCCGGGCATCCCTTCCATAGACTCCCATGTTAAACGGCAATTTCTCTGGTGAATTTTGGGACCCGGTACCGGCCTATATTATATAGATATAATCTCCAAAACAAAAACTTTTTTGGACTCGTGCAATGGCAGTCAAAGTAATTCCCAGGATTATTTACTCCATTAATCAGACCTACAAGTTGAGAGTGACACACGTTCTAGTAAGAAAGATATGCAATCTATGTTTTATTTCATTATGCCACTTCATCTGTTGGAGAATCCCCAAAACCCATCACCTTGACATTGAAGAACATTCCAAGTATGGACATTTTATACATGGTTACATTGGTCCAGCTTGCACCAATGTAACTCTGCTTCTACCATACCTGTGGGATCCCTCTTTAGAATCTGGAAATCAGTGTAATAGATACTGCTACCCTATGGGGAAGGGAAGTCTGCCCTTCGCTCTGTGTGAACTCCAACTAAAGACACTAGAAGATTTCACAGGAAAATAAAATAAAAAATCTATAATGTCTTGGATTGTTTTTGTAGAATTTAGAGAATGAGACATTTGATATTGGAGAGCCAGGACATGTTAAAAAGACTTTAAAGTTAGTGAGACTGCAAGATGTTGGTACAAGGGCAGACTCTTGCACTGTTCGAGAAAAGTGACTCTTGCTTTGGAATGTAGATTCAGTGGTAGGTTTGCAGGATAACCTTCGTCATCACATTTTGACCCTTCATCAAGTGTGTATAAGGATGCTGGATTGTGTCATGAAGTCAATTCAGATTTTTGGAAGACAATTATATTTAGTGATATCAGCAGCTCTTCAATTTCATGTTTTACTGGACCACAGTTATTTTTGTTTTCTCTTCCTTAAATTCCTCCAGATGGACGATACAGAAGGTACAGCATCCAGAAACATCCCGTTATCTCTTCAGATGGCACAATTGAAGATGATGACCTTGAATCCTATTCTTTAGATAAAAACCACATTGCCCCAAATCTACATCAAGTACTTCTCTGTGCACAGCTATCGCCTAATCCCTCTACACATGGGGGAAATGTTAATGCTAACCTACTTCTTGGCACCCATCATATACTTCATAGGGGGAAGGAAGTATTACCGAGTTTTGAATCTCGTAAAGGTTTTACTGAAAGGGCAAAACTCTTCTCACAAAACAAAACTGTTGATGCTGTTTCGAAGATTTATTCTTGTTTTGATTGTGGGAAATGTTTTTCTCTTAGCTCGTCCTATACCAAACACAAGAAAATCCACACAGGGTTAAAGCCATTTTCATGTCTTGAATGCGGGAAATGTTTTACACATAATTCAGCTCTTATTAGACACCAGAAAATTCACACTGGAGAGAAACCATTTTTCTGTTCTGAATGTGGGAAATGTTTTACCCAGAGAACCAGTCTAATTTCACATCAGAGGATTCACACTGGAGAAAAGCCTTTTGCCTGTTTAGAGTGTGGGAAATGTTTTAGCCAGAGATTAGGTCTGGTTACACACCAAAGAACTCACACTGGAGTAAAGCCATTTTGCTGTACTGAATGCGGCAAATATTTTACTCGGAAAGAAAGCCTTCTTTTCCATGAGAGATCTCACACTGGTGAGAAGCCATATTCGTGTTCAAGATGCAGGAAATGTTTTACCGGAAAAGGCAGTCTCCTTTTGCATGAAAGAACTCACACCGGAGAGAACCCATTTTCATGTGAAGACTGTGGTAGGGGTTTTGCCAAAAGAAAGGATTTTATCGAGCATCAGCGAATTCATACAGGTGAGAAGCCGTATTCATGTTCCAGTTGTGGGAAACTCTTCTCCCGAAAGTCTTCTCTTATCAGACATAAAACAATTCATTTGGGGGAGAAACCTTATTCATGTTCTGAATGTGGGAAACAGTTTTCTCAAAAATTTCACTGGAAGGCACATCTCAGTTCCCACAACAGGCAAGAGGATCTTGCTTCAAGTAGTGGCAGCTGAGGAAGTGAATGAATACACAGCTTCTCTTATTTACTGCCCCAACATTTGCTAGTGGGTAGCAAGGTTTTTTTTTTTTTTTTTTTTTTTTTCCCAAGGTCCACTAAACTTAGAATTTGCTCGAACCATATGCCCTATTAACAACTTTTTCAAAAATCGGTTTCCTTAAAAATTAACCACATGGGTTTTGGAAAAAACGGTCTTAATGAGGCCTACATTATTATTTTTTTTTTTGGGGGGGGCAATACATTTATCTCAACTCGACAACTAGTCAACTATTGGAGCACTAAAAGAGAACTTTGTGTTCTTGCAACCAAATTTTGCGTTCTCTCTATGTTACATTTTAAGTTTAAAATTTTAACAAAAAACATTTGCAATAAAAAAAAATACACTCCTAATGGTAACGCTAATAAGATCCAATGTTGTTTCTTTGTATTCACTTAGCTCAAGAACATTAGCAGAGAGGACGAAAAGTGGTTTTAGAAGAGGATGTATTTTTTATAAAGAACTTACAAGGAAAATTCAACTCTGAAGGACTTTTGAGCGTTCAGCTAACAAAAGTTTTGTATTGGTGTGGTCTTCTGTTCCAATTGTTCTAATATCCATGAAAAATATGCACTGCTCAAAAAATTTAAAGGAACACTTTTTATTCAGAACTCTTGGGATATTGATCTGGTCAGTTAAGTAGCAGAGGGGGTTGTTAATCAGTTTCAGCTGCTTTGCTATTCATTGAAATTAACAGGTGCGCACTAGATGGGCAACAATGAGACGACCTCCAAAACAGGAATGTTTTTTCAGGTGGAGGTGTCTGACATTTTTTTTCCCTACTCATCTTTTCTGACTGTTTTTCACTAGTTTTGCATTTGGCTAGGGTCAGTGTCACTACTGGTAGCACGAGGCAATATTGGACCCTATAAAGGTTGCACAGGCAGTTTCAACTCCTCCAGGATGGCACATCAATGCGTGTCATTGCCAGAAGGTTTGCCGTGTCTCCCAGCACAGTCTCAAGAGCATGGAGGAGATTCCAGGAGACAGGCAGTTACTCTAGGAGAGCTGGACAGAGCCGTAGAAGGTCCTTAACCCATCAGCAGGACCGGTATCTGCTCCTTTGTGCAAGGAGGAACAGGATGAGCACTGCCAGATCCCCACAAAATGACCTCCAGCAGGCCACTGGTGTGAATGTCTCTGACCAAACAATCAGAAACAGACTTCATGGGGGTGGCCTGAGGGCCCGACGTCCTCTAGTGTGCTCTGTGCTCACTGCCGGACACTGTGGAGCTCGATTGGCATTTTCCATTGAACACCAGAATTGGCAGGTCCGCCACTGGTGCCCCATGCTTTTCACAGATGAGAGCAGGTTCACCCTGAGCATATGTGACAGACATGAAAGGGTCTGGAGAAGCCGCGGAGAACTTTATGCTGCCTGTAACATCATTCAGCATGACCGGTTTGGTGGTGGGTCAGTGATGGTCTGGGGAGGCATATCCATGGAGCGACACACAGACCTCTACAGGCTACATAATGGCACCCTGACTGCCATTAGGTATCGGGATGTAATCCTTGGACCCATTGTCAGACCCTACGCTGTGCAGTGGGTCCTGGGTTTCTCCTGGTGCATGACAATGCCCGGCCTCATGTGGCGAGAGCATGCAGCCAGTTCCTGGAGGATGAAGAAATTGATACCATTGAATGGCCCCCATGCTCACCTGACCTAAATCCAAAAGAAAACCTCTGGGACATTATGTTTCGGTCCATCTGGTGCCGCCAGGTTGCACCTCAGTCTGTTCAGGAGCTCAGTGATGCTCTGGTCCAGATCTGGGAGGAAATACCCCAGGACACCATCCGTTGTCTCATTAGGAGCATGCCCTGATGTTGTCAGGCATGCATACAAGCACTTGGGGGCCATACAAACTACTGAGGACCATTTTGAGTTGTTGCAATGAAATTTCAGCAAAATGGATTAGTTTGCTGCATAGTTTTTTCACTTTGATTTTTGGGGTGTCTTTGAATTCCACCCTCTGTAGGTGGATAATTTTCATTTCTGAATGATGTGCCATCCTTTCATTCCTAACACATTACCCAGTCCATATCAGTATAGATATCCAGCATGAGATTTTGCCCCGTTGAGATCTGATGTGTTTTCAAAGTGTTCCTTTAATTTTTTTGAGCAGTGTATAAGTGTGATCTGCCATTTGAGCAAATGGGACAATTAGGTGATTCTGTATGCCTGTCCATAAAGATTTGGCCAATGCCATGCTGAAAAATATAAACATTACACTAATTGCTGGGTTGAGTGCCTGTGCAGGATCCAGTGCCTCAGTCAGCATTACAGGGCTGTACCCACTGTGTGGGGTCCAGGTATGGTTACCAAGGTTGCACTGATCTAGATGCACCGCTTCTATTGTGGTACTAGTAGACAGGGAATAATTAATTGAAGAATTTGAAGTTAAAATAATGAACTAGTTAAGCAATTAAGACATATTAAGTCTATATTGCTTAAACGGGCAGGAGGTCCACAAAAGGTATGATATGCTGTTAGAATTTCTTAAGCTCCTTTTTTTTTTTTTGCAAAAGCCTGTAGCATGGATATTCTGTATACAAAAGTTTTATTTGATTAACATCACCTCGCACTAGGGTTATGGTTGGCAACAGTTTCTGGGAAAAAAACTCTTGCCACCGCTTCAAATAGGAAAGGCCTTTGAGAAAGTCTGCCAATGTAAGCTCAGAGCAGTCTTCACCTAAATGCAGTCAATAAGAATAGATTAGCCACCAGTGAGGTCCTCCCAAAGCACACACATGGGTCTTGCTGCCCACTTTAATTTTTTCCTCAGAGACCAGGTCCCAGAAGAAAAAGAAGGCTCCACAGAGATTCTTATTGGTCAGCACGATCACATGGTTGCATTGACCATTCACTGCTCATGATTGTCTCCAATATGATGCTAGACAGTTTTCGGGCTGTGTAGTAAAAATATTAAGTGTGCAGCCTTATATGGGGATGGCGGGAGAGTGGCATGAGACCAGCTAAATGCAGTGAGCACTGTGTGTGTGTGGGGCAGGGGGTTAGTTAGGGTTTTCAGAACTGGCTCATCTTTTAATCTTTCATGAAATGTTGAACCTACACTTTTTAAGCAGTCTGCCCACCCAAAGCTAATATTTCAGTGTTTGGTAGATGTTGGAGTGCACTCTCTTCCCATGGAAACTCTATTACTGAGCTCTCAGCTCTGCACACCAGCTATGACTATTAGGAGTGCCCACCATTCCCACAGGTTTTAAAGTGGTTTTAAACCTTGTTACACAACTTGTACTTACAGGTAAGCCTATAATAAGGCTTACCTGTAGGTACTGTAAATGTCTCCTAAACCTGCACGGTTTAGGAGAGATTTACCATATACGCTTGCGCCAATGTCATCGGAGCATGCGCACTGAAGAAACGTGCCGTTTCTTCAGCAGCGTGCTGTGACTGGAGGCTCCCGCGTGCATGCGCAGGAGTGACATCATCGCGGCTCCGGCCATTTACAGCGCCGGAGCCCGCAAACCCGGAAATGACTCTAGGAGACATGTCGTCGGTCACAGCGGTGTACGGGGCCGCTGCAACTGCTACGATCTAAGGTAAGTATTTCATAATGAGCTAGTATGCGTTGCATACTAGCTCATTATGCCTTTGTCTTGCAGGGTTTTTTTTTTTCGGGTTTACAACCACTTTAATGTATTTATTTTATAATATGGAGAATGAAACAGAAGTAGCTGGAAAATCCACACATCCAATACTGCTAGGTGGCCAACAAGAATGAGGAATTTGGGCAGGGAGACTGCTCTGCCACGAGGTGACCCAGTCCACTGGTTCCAACAATAACTGAAATGTAACTTTGAGGTGGATTTGTCCTTTAAAGGCTAAAAGTGCACAATCTTGAGATTTCAGTTAGGAACACTGATACAGATTACAATAAAGAAGATAGTGGACACCAGTTCACAAATGTTCCTATGTTTATTAGGTCAATCTTTCAGCATTACAATCATTGGAGCTGGAGACAGCCTCTCATGTGGCCATGGACAGCAAAGTACATTTCAAATTTTGGCACTGTAAGAAGGAAAAGCTGTGTACAGTATGGGAAAGGACATATATAAAGGGAGAAAAAATTACCGGTGAGCAATCTGAGATGTACAAAGTCATTGTATATAGGAGCTCAGAAAAACTTGGAGTTATTTCATATTTTCTTTTAATACCGCAAGCTATGGTCACCTCTAGCTATGACCACAACCCAAGCAATCCTAAAACTTCAGCACAATGCCACTTTACTTTTATCTGATCCAAGCTATGAATTTCAGTGATGACTGCTTTGGTAAAATCACTCAATGACTTATTGTCGATTCACCTGAATATCTGCACATTTATTTAATTTGTGAATCGATATTAGTAATAGTTTTTCATAATTAGCTAAAATTTTAAGTTTTAGCTTCAGTCTGCGGTTTATAGACAACGTTTCCTAAAATCACCCCCATCCCTTCCCTCTGTCACTGCCTTTCCCTAGAAGTTTTACACAAAACTGGAGCTCAAATTATAGACAGCCTGTTCTAAGGAATATCGCATCCTGTCACTGTTGCTTGCTGCATCAGGAGGTTCATCATTATTGTAGATGTTGCTTCTGCAGGTTTCTTACATGGGATTACAGGGAAGGTAACAACCCACACCTGGGGTTCATGTTAGAAGATTGTATTAAGTACATTGCAAAAGCCTATCTCAAATTTCTAGATCAGGGGTCTCCAAACTGCGGCCCGAGGGCCGGATGTGGCCCTTTGCTAGCCTTTATCTGGCCCTTGGAGTACTATTTCTGCCACTGATATGAGGCAATATTCCTCCTACTGACACCAACAATGGGGCACTGTATCTTCCACTGATACAGATGATGGGATAATATTACTCCCAATAATACCAATGATGGGGAATTAGTCCTCCTCCTACTGTCCTACTGACCACAAACCCTGAAGCCATGCATACTCTTACTGATGCTGGGCCCGAGACATTTTCCACTGGCCACAATCCGGCCCCGCTAAAGTCTGCTTGAAAAGTTTGGAGACCCCTGATCTAGATAATAGTGGCAGGTCTGGATCTCTATTAATGTTTTCTAACATCTTTTCCATCAATATATGTATGTATGTATGTATAATGCTGATGGAGACCTGGATACATTACAGTTTCCACACTGGAAGAAAAGCAAAGTCTAAATTATTGTCCAATATTGCATCTTAGCATTTGACTTTGCAACTGCTGTAATAAAATATTAAGATATGTAGTAGATACTAATGAGTAAAATGAGCCCATGTGTGGTAGAATGCAAGGAAAGACTGGAGAGTACCGACCTATAGAGAGCTTTCAGAATGTGAAAGGTGTCCTAAAGAAGTTCTATTGTCACAGCATGCTCTTTCTTTTTATAACATCAGCATTGTAATAACATTACTAATAAGCTTACTTGAAAAATCTACTTTCATGGAATATTTTGCTTGTCTACTGGCTATCTCTTTCCACAACTTCCTGGATTCCCTGTGTATTTCATGGAATATTTTGCTTGTCTGCTGGCTACCTCTTCCCACAACTTCCTGCTTTGCAGCTTCTCCTCTGCTTTCTACTTTCCATTTCTAAGGACTACATATCCTATGATGCCTTTCTGCCGGCAAGCAGTGATTTTTGTTCTGACTCGGCCTCCTAAAACTCCTCCTATCAGTTCAGAAGGCAGTCTTTGTGAAATGGGTGAGACAACAGCGAATACTCACAGGGCACAGTGATTGTGTGTTGCAGAATTCAAGGAAGTAAATGTGTGGGGATTTTTTACAAAGTAAATTTACAAGCTTCAAGATCATTTAGATTAATAGGCGTAGTCTAGAAATAATTAAAATACAATGTGCAAATGAATACAATTATTTTAAGTTTGACCATGGGTACACTTTAACCACTTCCCGCCCCGTCAATAGCAGATTGACGTCCGGGAAGTGGTTGTGTTATCCACACTGGACGTCATATGACGTCCTGCGGGATAACAGCCGCCGCGCGCCCGGGGGGGCGCGCATCGCGGCGATCGGTGGAGCGGTGGGTCAGTCTGACCCACCGCTACACTGATCTCGGTAAAAAGCCTCCGGCGGAGGCTTTTTACCACGTGATCAGCCGTGTCCAATCACGGCTGATCACGATGTAAACAGGAAGAGTCGTTGATCGGCTCTTCCTCACTCGCGTCTGACAGACGCGAGTAGAGGAGAGCCGATCGGCGGCTCTCCTGACAGGGGGGGTTCGCGCTGATCGTTTATCAGTGCAGCCCCCCCTCGGATACCCACACTAGACCACCAGGGAAACCCCCCAGGACGCCCCAGGAAGCCCCAAGCATGTGGATGGCCCCCATGGCCATCCACATGTAATAAAAAAATAAAAAAAAATATGCCAATCAGTGCCCACAAATGGCCACTGACTGGCACTATGATGGCACCACCACAATGTGTGGTGGCTGGCATTGCTGGGCATCAGTGCCACCTACTAGTGTCCATCAGCGCCACCTATCAGTGCCCATCCGTGCCCATCTGTGCCCACCTATCAGTGCCCGTCCGTGCCACCTATCAGTGCCGCCTATAAGTGCCAATCAGTGCCGCCTATGAGTGCCAATCAGTGCCGCCTATGAGTGCCAATCAGTGCCGCCTATGAGTGCCAATCAGTGCCGCATACCAGTGCCACATATCAGTGCCCATCATCAGTGCCCATCAGTGCCACCTCATTGGTGCCACCTCATCGGTGCCCATCAGTGTCACCTTATCAGTGCCCGTCAGTGCCGCCTTATCAATGCCCGTCATTGAAGTAGAAAAGGTACTTATTTACAAAAAAAAATAACAGAAACAAAGAAAAACTTCGTTTTTTTCAAAATTTTCGCTCTTTTTTTATTTGTTGTGCAAAAAATAAAAATCGCAGAGGCGATCAAATACCACCGAAAGAGAGCTCTATTTGTGGGAACAAAATGATAAAAAATATGTTTGGGTACAGTGTAGCATGACCGCGCAATTGTCATTCAAATTGCGACAGCGCTGAAAGCTCAAAATTGGCTTGGGCAGGAAGCTGTATAAGTGCATGGTATTGAAGTGGTTAAAGGCTAACTCCACTTTTTGAAAAAAATAAAAATAAATGCACCCATATTTACAGCACAAAAAAAGTGCATTTATTAATTTTGTAAATCCACCAATCACCTCCTCATGGTGATGTGCAGCCTCACTAACCAATAGTGTTAAGGGCTAAAGCCTACCTTTGGAACTCAAGTCCACCCCTAAAGTACTGTGAGATACAGCACTGCCTTCCTAAAACAGAAGGTTCCGGCACAAAACCCCCCCAAAAAAAGGAGTTTATTGGATAAGTGGGCAGAGTCATGCAAATCTCCCCTTTAGTCATCAGTGAATCCAGAACTGCTGGTGTAAAGCTCAGATTAGGCCACAATTCTACAGAACCATGATTACTTGCATACAGTTTTGGGGATTCTTAGCCCTCATCAGTGAAAAAAAAAAAATATACATATATATATTGTAACGACAGGGGTTAACGTCGTTTAAGATATTCCATTCCCGAACACACGGCAGCTACCAGACACTCCAACCAGCCGAATAAGACCCCATACAAATAATTCTCCCCCCACAAAGGAGACAACGCTCTGTGTTGAGGTTCCAAAACAGGGAATGAATCTTTATTGCAAGCACATGGTAACACACTTCTCTTCAAAACACTTCCCTCCCATCCTTGGGGAACAGGGCGGGTTAAACTGTCCAATGACATTGGTGATACAGGTCAGGTGTGTTCAAACTTCTCTTTCAGTAAACAGTCTTAGCAGGAGGGGTTGCTGGAGTGTCCCCCCCCCCCTTTCCGCACAGCAAGACACTTAAACATCCCATAATAGGCAGCCAGACTGTCTACCAGCTCCAATCCACATCACCACAGCAGCAGACTTAATTACCACAAGCCACAATGAAAAGGTCTTTAGAAGTTAGCCTGGACTCATTTACATTACACAGGCAGCCAGGTGGTTGGAGGTGATGACATTAGCATCTCTCAATTAACCTGTTGTGTTTAGAATCAACAACCAGTAAATAGTTCTTTATAGATATCCTGGGGAATATTGTGGATTAATATTACAGACTCATTTTAAAGCAATCCAAGACATATTCTCAATGTCCATTATTTTCTGGCTCATACTTTCTAAGAACTTCTGGGTTCCACGGGCCCACCCGTTACATATATATATATATATATATATATAAAGATTTGCATGACTCCACTCTTTTATCCATATGTACAGACTGAGCTGCTTGTTTTTTGGGGATTGTGCTGTAAGTGATAAGTAAATACTTTCTGTTTTACGAAAGCAATGCTGTAACCTGATGGAGCTCAAATCCCCAGAACTGAGTATCTCTGGTTTAGGGCCTTCTTGAACCTTCCCTTTGTTTATATACAATCACTTTTAGGTTTACATCAAGCTCACTTTAAGATATCCCAATGTGAACTTATGCCTTGACCATTGTTTAGGAAATCTATGGAATCATGAGCTACTAATTACACATGGAAATGAAGCATAATACTTTTAGGTTTGCTGCAGAGAATCCGTGGAGCTGTGCCCCCCTGGGAGTTAGTCGCCCCACGGGTGTTTCTTGTATCGCTTGGGCATGGGTACCCCACTGTGAGAATTGAACATATGGTCAATGCACCAATGTTTTTTCTGCACTGTGCCTCTTAGGGCTAGACCTTTTGGTTAAGTCCAGGGCAATTTTTGTTACCAGGCCTCAGGGCCTGTTACAATATTGCACAATAAATTGTCCAAAAACAATTGCTAAACCTCCTAGTGTGCACGATTTCAACACCCAATTCCTTAAAGTACACGTAAAACTTTTAATGGGAATAAAAAGGAAGCATTTTTTAACATGCCTGTAATGTGTCAACTTGAGAAATATGACACATACTTACAGTATGTGTACAGTAAAGCTTCCCACTTACCTGTACACACCACTCACTGTTAAGCTTATTTCAGTCTACAATACATCCAGGCAGGAAGAGTCTGTAGCCACAACTCTACCTGAAACCAGCTTATACTGCTATACTGTGGTAACAGAACAGTTAAAGACTGCTTTTAAATTACTAGAAACTTGCAGCATTGAAACCTGAGCCCAATATGAGATTTCCAGCAAACTCTGCAAGCAGTAGAAGTAGAAACCATGCTCCAATCCCAAACCAACCTGCAATAATAGTGCATCAAACCCAACTCTTTTCAACCATACTGACAAGGAAAATCAGTGAAGGATGAAAATTTCTTCTCAAACAAATTCTAACTGTGAGGCCTCGTACACACGAGTTTCTCGGCAAGAACCAGCAAGAAACTTGCTGGCAGAGATGTCTTGCCGAGAAATTTGTTCGTGTGTATGGTTTCTCGTCAAGAAAACCGACAAGTAATCTCGACGAGAAAATAGAGAACCTGCTCTCTATTTTCTCGTCGAGATTCTCGTCAGCCTGTTTCTCGACGAGAAAAGTGAGTGTGTGTACACTTACCTGTCCTCCGGGAAGCCCGCGCATGTTCGAAATGAATTTGACGCATGCGCGGTAGCTTCCTAGGCATAGGTAGGGTATACCAAGATGGCGGCGACGGCATCGAATGTGACGAGCGCATGCTCGTCGTATTCGATGACGTCACCGCGTTCGCTCCATTCAAAGAACCGCGGGTTCTTTGAATCGAGCGTGTGTACACTCGGCCGGGACAAGTTTCTTGTCCAAGAATCTCGTCGAAAAAAACGACATGTTTTTTTCGCCGAGAATCTCGGCCGTGTGTACGAGGCTTGAATGTGATTTTTCAAATGTAGAATTGAAAACATTGGTATGGTAATTAAAGAAATTTTTTCAGGGTTTTCATAAGAAAATTTTTACGTTTAGAATTGAGTGTTCTGGCAAACATGCAAGTTCAAATGAGGTTCTATAGCCAAATTTACTGTACTCCACAATTGCCTGCCACCAACCTGCTCCGGTACTCTACTTGTCTATCAATCTCAGTTTTATATCATCAGGTAGAAACTTAACAGAGAACTACAATGTAATCTTCATACCAGACTAATACTGGGGATTAGGAAAGGTAGGTAGAAATGTGCACTCAGTGTCCAGTAAATGCAAGAGGGAAGATGAGTTTGAATGCATTTATTAAAAATCACAAGTATGACAATCCAACGGGTTTCAGGGGAACAAAGACTCCCTCTTCTTCAGGGCTTTTGTTGCTTGCTGATATGTGTGGAAGAATCTCAGATGGGACTGTCGCACAACGTTCAAACGGATGAATGTCTTAGTGTTGTCTGTGCTTACCTACCTTTCCTAGTTAACATGTGGATATAACAATAAGGCATAACCCAGAGGTAGCAACCCAGGCCCCATAAAAGGCTACTCGTCATCTACTTTCAAGTTGGGAATAAAGCATTGGAAGTGAAGTCTTCCATCTCACCCTCTTTCACCACTCACCCATGACCAGTGACTGATTGAGTGAGTCCAACGCGGTCTCCAACCCTAATGAGTTACCTTCAAAACTGGGGAAGAAGCAAAAAAAAAAAAAAAAATGGAGGAAAGAGTACGTGCAAACACACAACTAGGTGTCCAATCAATCTTTGACTCTCCACAGGGATACTATTGTATACATGTGTTTTAGATACAAATCATTTTGTTTTTATTAAGACCCCATTCACACAGGGGCGACTCGTCAGGCGTCTCAGCCGCCTGACGAGTCGCGTCCCATTCTGGACAATGGAACCGTTCCGCTCCGACTTAGAAAAAGGTTCCTGTACTACTTCAAGACGACTTCAAGGCGACTTCCATTGACTTCAATACAGAAGTCATTTTGGAAGTCTCCTTTGAAGTCGTCTGCAGATCGCCCAGCACAGTCGCGGCACAAGCTGTGCCGCCCCTGTGTGAATGGGCTCTTAATATTGGTGTTATTATTGGAGTGTATTCTTTTTAAGTGTTTTGTCAGTATTAAACTAAAACTGAACTCCAACCTCCCCTCAAGTTTTGCACAGTTGTAAAGGCTCTTCTCTGATTTCACTGATCACTGTGAGCTTCTGACAATGTGCATCAGAAGCCACAGTAAAGCCTCATACACACGATCGGACTTCCATCTGACTTTTCCGTGGATTTCTGTCCGAAGGGCATTGGCCGTGAACTTGGTATGCATACACACGGCAGGACTTTTTCAGCCAACTTTCACCAAATCATGTGGTTTTTCAGCTCTTTATCGCCACCCTTTGGGCAACTTCTGCTCTTGTTGTCTGATCTTTAGCATTGGTTCTGAGCATGCATGTTTGTACTTTGGACTTTAGTCCGATGGACTTGTGTACACACGATCGGATTAGCCGACGTAGGACATTTGTTGCTGGAAAGTTTGTTTGCTCTCACAGCGAACATTTGTTCGATGAAAAAGCGAAAAAGTTTGTCCGATGGAGCGTACACGCGGTCAGATTGTTTCTTTCCCAGCCTGATTGTCCCTGGCCCACCCATTTTGCATTCACTGGATATCAGTATTAAATCATAGAGACTCGTCACATGTGAGCAATCTGCATGTAAATACATCCTGCCTGGTAACTTCCATTCCTCCAGAATGACAACCACCCATTAAGACGTTTTGGTATTTGCATAACTCCTCTCCACAGCCAACCCACTGCTTGCATGTATTGAGGCAGGGTGCTGTCATGTTTTCAGGATGTACTGCATCTAGCCGACCCCTTCCGTTAGCCATATGCCTGCATTACATAGAAAAGAACAGAGACCCATTGATAACCGTACTAGGTTTAAAATAAGAAAGTAATGAAAATGGAAAGGTTTTATTGTCATCAGTATGTTGGGGGGAGTATTAATGAACCAGGGAAGGTAAAATAAAAGCAGATAAAAGAACAGCTTTAAGATCAGGAAGCATCCTTTTTTTTTAGCATTAACAGAGAAGTATGACCAAAGCTTTTTTGGCCACACTTCTCTTCTGGATTACAGGAGTGCACTTACTTTTGCTCTCTTGTGATCCAGAAGCTCGCTGACGGCTGACGTTACAGAACTGGTCCAGGCTCTGGCAGCCTCCAGACAATAATGTTGGGATCCACCCAGATGCCTGACAGGCAGCTGGCTCAGCCTTTTCAGTGTGTTTACCCTCGGTTGGCTGCTGTGGTTCACGCTCCTTCAGCTCCCAGTTGGAGCAATCTCCGCCGTCATCATTGGGGATCAGTCCTTGGGACCAATTGACCATAATATAAGTATGAGGTCCTCCATAAAAGCCCCCCTGCTTCTTTTCTAACCCTAACCATCATTGAATGTTATATCTCATTGATATTTATTATTTTTTAGATATCTTGCACATTCATCAACTCCTGAGGAAGCGAGCAGAGCTTGCGAAACGCATTGAGTATATAGATGTATATGTACATTATGTATTTCCAGCATCGTACCGAACATGTTTATGCTTGTAAGCTATATGCGTCATGATGGTTTTTATGGTCATTTATTATGATGTTGTTGGAATTTCATCAAATCCTGAAATTTAAAAATAAACCTATTCTATTTACTCGTTATGACCTCTATGATCAACTTATTTAAAGTCCCACGGGCTAAGCTTGTTGTACTATTCAGTGTGCTGCTGAGAGCCTGAGCCGCTCCCGCACCCAGGGAGGTAAGTATGGATCCTTTTCACTATGCCCACACTTTTTCTTTAACCACTTTGCGCTCCTAGGCCATCATATGACGTCCTTGAATTTGTGGGGGTATATCTGAATGACTCCTGCAGCTACAGGCATCATTCAGATACCGGCATTTTCAGCCAGAAATTCCCTAAACCACAAGAATGATCATAGCGGCTGTTCTGCCACTTGATCGTTCTTACGGGCGGCGAAAGGGGACGTCCCCCCTTCCACCGCCCTCCGGTGCTTCTACAGACTCACATCTGCGATCGGTGAGTCGGAGAACGGATCTGCCGGCCCCGGATGTTGATCATAGAGATTTCCGGCGGACCAGATGGTCGTCGGAGTCTCTATGATCGTCGGAGGTCGGGCGCGATGTTATGACGTCATGCCCAGCCTCTGCATTCAAAAAAACATATATAATGTTTGGGGGTTCTATGTAATTTTCTATCAAAAAAATTATGATTTTTACATGTAGGAGCGAAGTGTCAGAATTGGCTTGGATGCGAAGTGGTTAATAATAAAATTAGGATTAGGGCTATGTTCCAGTTAAGGGTGAACTTTTAGGTTTAGTTTAGGTTGAACAGATAATTATTATTCAGGTTTAAATGTTAGATTCATTGCTGTGCATAGGACTCTAGCTGGATTTAGTGGTACTCTCTGTCAGCTTTTTATTGCTGTTTGCATCCATGTGTAGGTAACTTTTCCCCAAACCCTGTCTATTTGACGGCTGTCAGAAGAAGAGACAGAAAATGTCTCCAGTTTCGGTTTGAACAAGAAAAAAAGGAGAGGAGGTGAAAGGTTTCACTTTGTTTAGACTCTTTATGCAGCCTGCTGAACAACATATTAACTGAACTATCTGCTCACATGATCTCTACTAAAAGGGAAGGACTGGCTCATCTGAAGTTCCTTTGCAGCAGACAGCACATGACCAGATGCCTAGGCATTGAACACAAGACCATCCTAATGCCGCGTACACACGATCATTATTCACGGCGGTTAAAAAACCGCCGTGAATAATGACAGGAAAAATGAGGGAACCGCTTGGTTCCCTACACACGGTCGTTTTTCCCGTAATTTTTTCTCTTGACGAGAAAAACGACCGTCTGTGGGCTCCGCGGCAGTGTTTCCCTATGGGAAAACTGCCGCGGAAAAAAAATGCTGGAAAAAACGATGAGAAAATTTAGAACATGTTCTAAATTTTCTCGTCGTTTTTTATGCCGTTTTTCTAGACGAGAAAAACGACATAAAGCCCACAGACGATCGTTTTTCTCGGCGAAAAAAAAAAATGCAGTTTTTCTCGTCGAGAAAAGCGGTCGTGTGTACGCGGCATTAGTGAGATCCTGAAAGAGCAATTCCTGCTGCAAAAGTGTTTTATGGCTTCTGCTATTGCTGACCACAGCCTGTCCTCCCAAAATTGATATTTTAGTTTTTGGTAGATGATGAAGGGTTAAATCAGTTTCCTTTAACGTTTAAATATAGTGGTCACTTAAGCTCCAACGGGATAAATAAAGCTCAGGAAGGTGTTGATCTGCAGAGTTCATCGCTCCAGTTCTTGGACCACAGTAATGTTTAAAAATCCCTTTACGCCCGGTACCGTTTTCTAGAGCGGGCGTTTGGCTCTTTAGTGATAACTGATGCAGCTAAAAGCCGCTCAGCTGTTATCCTAAAGGAGCGGGAGTGGGGCGTTCCCCCCCCTCCCGCTACTCTTCCCGGGCCTCCCGTGCCACCAGGAGACCAGAGCCACCAGCCAGCATGTCCGTCGGCTAGGCTGAAACCCGTACAAAGACGGATTTGGCTCCGATCCGGTCTCCTATGTAAAATCCCGGAAGCGACGTCACAAATACCGTGTGACAAAATATTGCAAGAATCACCATTTTATTCCCTATGGTCTCTGCTAAATATATATATATATATATATATATATATATATATATATATATATATATTATTTGGGGGTTCTAAGTCATTTTCTAGCAAAAAATATGGATTTTAAAGGTGTTGTAAATAATTCTTTAAAGCCATTTTGGCTGGTTAAAGACCAGGCCCCTTTTTGCGATTCGGCACTGCATCGCTTTACCTGACAATTGTGCGGTCATGTGACGTGGCTCCCAAACAAAATTGACGTCCTTTTTTCCCCACAAATAGAGCTTTCTTTTGGTGGTATTTGATCATCTCTGCAGTTTTTATTTTTTGCGCTATAAACAAAAATAGAGCGACAATTTTGAAAAAAATGCAATATTTTTTACTTTTTGCTATAATAAATATACCCCAAAAATATATTTAAAAAAACATATTTTTCCTCAGTTTAGGCCGATACGTATTCTTCTACATATTTTTGGTAAAAAAAAAAAATCGCAATCGCCGTTTATTGATTGGTTTGCGCAAAAGTTATAGCGTTTACAAAATAGGGGATAGTTTTATTGCATTTTTATTAATTTTCTTTTTTTTACTAGTAATGCCGGCGATCAGTGATTTTTTTCATGACTGCAACATTATGGCGGACACATCGGACACTTTTGACACATTTTTGGGACCATTGTCATTTTCACAGCGATCAGTGCTATAAAAATGCATTGGTTACTGTGAAAATGACACTGGCAGTGAAGGGGTTAACCACTAGGTGGCGCTGTAGGGGTTAAATGTTCCCTGCATTGTGTTTCTAACTGAGGGGGGGGGTTGAGCTCTGTGTCACATGACACCGATCTCCGCTCCGAGTACACGGAGCCGAGATCTGTGTCATTGTCACTAGGCAGAGCAGGGAGATGCTTGTTTACACAAGCATCTCCCTGCTCTATGCCTCCGTGAGAAGATCGCGGGGATCCCTGCGGCGATCGAGTCCGCGGGACCCGCGGTCCGACTCACGGGGAAGGCAGCAGGGTCGCGAGCGTGCCGCCGGCGACCCCCACATCAGGCAGTTAAAGGGGACGTACAGGTATGTTGATGTGCCATTCCGCCGACGTATATCTACAGGAGGCGGTCGGCAAGTGGTTAAATAACAAACATGTTATACTTACCTCCACTGTGCAGCTCGTTTTGCACAGAGTGGCCCCGAACCTGGTCTTCTGGGGTCCCTCGGCGGCTGTCTCGGCTCCTCCCCGCAAGAACTCACCACCTATATGCGAGGGAGCTCGCATGGTGGCGAGTCCTTGCGGGCGCGCTCCAGTGATACAGCCGGCGGCTATAGTCGCTCACTGTATCACTCGGCCCGGCACGCCGCGTCATTGGATGTGATTGACAGCAGCGCGAGCCTATGGCTGCGCTGCTTTCAATCCATCTCCAGTGTAGCCAATCAACGGCCAGGCTCAGAAATGAGGAGGATGACGGGGGTGAGCGCGGGACTTTCGAGGGCTCAGGTAAGTAAAACGGGGGCTCAGGGGGGCCCGGTATTGTCGGATGTTTTTTCAAGGATGCATTAAGGTGAAAAAACTTTTACCTTTACAACTCCTTTAACTTGAAAGCAACACATGTCAGAAATAGGCTTAGGCATGAAAGGGTTAATAAAATGTCTAATAAATTCATGTCTTTTAAATCTCACAGAACCAAAGAATGTTACAGAACTTTCCAGACTGTGAACACCTTAACCACTTAACGACCGCTCACTGTATATATACATCGGCAGAATGGCACCGACAGGCACAATCACGTAGATCCAATCGGACCCCCCTCTTATACAGTGAGCGGTGGCTAAGTGTCCGGGAGCGTTCCGGGATGAGGGGGCAGCCATTCGTTTCTGGCCACCCCCTCGCGATCGCTCCTGGCGAATGGAAATGCCCCCTCTGTCTGTGTCAGACAGAGGGAGCAGGAGGAATTGATGTCATCTCTGGTGCGGCGCTCACATATACCGAGCGCCGTACAAGAGAAGACATCAGGTCAGTGCACACAACACTACACTGACACCAGGACACATAGGGACATAAATCGCCCCCCCAGATCACCCCCCCAGCCCCCAGTCACAGTGTCACTGATTGCAGTGACCATTTATTTAGTGATCACTGCAATCAGTGACATTTGTGACTGTAAAAGTGTCACCAAAGTTTAGTCTTAGGTCCAGTGTAGCCCCCTAACCCCCCCTAATAAAGGTTTAACCCCCTGATCACCCCCCAGATAACCCTTTCACCGCCTATCACCACTGTCGCTTAGCGATCATTTTTCTGATCGCTGTCTTAGCGTCAGTGATGCCGATCGGCAGCCAGTAATTTTTTTTAGGTTCGCCGCAGGTTTTTATAGCGTCAGGTACCCCAATATATTATCTAATAAAGGTTTAACCCCCTTGATCGCCCCCCAGGTAACCCTTTCACCCCCTATCACCACTGTCACTAAGCGATCGTTTTTCTAAACGTTGTCTTAGTGTATGTGATGCAGATCGGTAGCCGGTAATTTTTTTTAGGTTCGCCGCAGGTTTTTATAGCGTCAGGTACCCCAATATATTATCTAATAAAGGTTTAACCCCCTTGATCGCCCCCCAGGTAACCCTTTCACCCCCATCACCACTGTCGCTAAGCGATCGTTTTTCTAAACGCTGTCTTAGTGTCGGTGATGCAGATCGGTAGCTGGTAATTTTTTTTAGGTTCGCCGCAGGTTTTTATAGCGTCAGGTACCCCCATATATTATCTAATAAAGGTTTTAACCCCCTGATTGCCCCTAGTTAACCCTTTCACCAGTGATCACCATATAAGTGTTACGGGTGACGCTGGTTAGTTTGCTTTTTATAGTGTCAGGGCACCCGCCGTGTATATAACCCAATAAAGGTTTAACCCCCTGATCGCCCGGCGGGTGATATCAATTAGGTTTTAGCGTCAGAGAGGGTCTGAGTCACACCCCAGGCAGCGTCAGGTTAGTGCCAGTAACGCTAACACCCACGCGTGAAGCATACACCCCCCTTAGTGGTATAGTATCTGAACAGATCAATATCTGATCTGATCAGGTCTATACTAGCGTCCCCAGCAGTTTAGGGTTCCCAAAAACGCAGTGTTAGCGGGATCAGCCCAGATACCTGCTGGCACCTGCGTTTTCCCCCTCCGTCCAGCCCAGGCCACCCAAGTGCAGTATCGATCGATCACTGTCACTTACAAAACAAAAACACACATAACTGCAGCGTTCGCAGAGACAGGCCTGATCCCTGCGACTCCAGTGCTGTAGGAGGTGATTTCACCACCACAGTTAAAAAAAAAAAGCAAATATGCCGAAGCATTGGGGCAGCAGGGGCGGAGGAGCGATTTTGCTCCTAATGCCGCGTACATACGGTCGAAATTCCGACGGAGGCTTGCCCGTGGAAAAGTCCGACCATGTGTGTGCGGCATAACTTTTTTGCGGGAGGATGCCCCCATGCTTCGGCATATATAAATGGTGCGTGTATGCCCATCATTGGAAGTGGGTGGATGAAGGGCGGTATTCTAATGGTGGGCATACCCACCGATCAATCTCTTTTTTCGTTCAGCCAACTGGCTGCATGAAATAAAAAGATTACAATACATGTCCAACAAGGACCAGCAACGTACTGGTATGTTGCTGGACTTTGAATGTTTATACCAGAATGATGCCTGTGGGTTTAGGTATCATTCTTTTCAGCCTGCGGCCGGCTTTCATGTAAAAGCAATCCTAGCGGCTAATTAGCCTCTGGACTGCTTTTACAAGCAGTGGGAGGGAATGCCCCCCCCCCCGGATATAAAAAGCGCCATTGGGAAATTGGGAAAGCATTTTATCACACCGATCTTGGTGTGGTCAGATGCTTTGAGGGCAGAGGAAAAATCTAGGGTCTAGAAGACCCCAGTTTTTTCAAAAAAAGAGTACCTGTCACTACCTATTGCTATCATAGGGGATATTTACATTCCCTGAGATAACAATAAAAATGATAAAAAAAAAAAATACTTGGAAGGAACAATTTAAAAATAAAATAAAAAAGCAAAATTAATAATAAAAAAAAAAAGAAAAAAAAAAAAAGCACCCCTGTCCTGCCCTGCTCTTGCCCAATGGCGAACGCAAGCGTCGGTCTGGCGTAATATGTAAACAGCAATTGCACCATGCATGTGAGGTATCACCGCGAAGGTCAGATCGAGGACAATCATTTTAGCAGTAGACCTCCTCTGTAAATCTACTGGGGTAACCTGTAAAGGCTTTTAAAGGCTTTTAAAAATGTATGTAGTTTGTCGCCAATGCGCGTTTGTGCGAAATTTTAAAGCATGACGTGTTTGGTATCTATGTACTCGGCCTAAGATCATCTTTTTTATTTCATCAAACATTTGGGCAATATAGTGTGTTTTAGTGCATTAAAATTAAAAAAAGTGTATTTTTTAACCCAAAAAATGCGTTTGAAAAATCGCTGCGCAAATACTGTGTAGAAAAAAAAATGCAACACCCACCATTTTAATCTGTAGGGCCTTTGCTTTAAAAATATATATAATGTTTGGGGGTTCAACATAATTTTCTTGCAAAAAAAAAAATGTTTTCATGTAAACAAAAAGTGTCAAAAAGGGCTTTGTCTTCAAGTGGTTAGAAGAGTGGATGTAAGCTTCCTAATGTTGTGTATAAAATGCCAGAACAGTTCAAAACCCCCCCAAATGACCCCATTTTGGAAAGTAGACACCCCAAGCTATATACTGAGAGGCATGTCGAGTCCATGGAATATTTTATATGTTGACACAAGTTGCGGAAAAACGAAATTTTTTTTTTTTTTTTTTGCACAAAGTTGTCACTAAATGATATATTGCTCAAATATGCCATGGGCATATGTGGAATTACACCCCAAAATACATTCTGTTGCTTCTCCTGAGTACGGGGATACCACATGTGTGAGACTTTTTGGGAGCCTAGCCACGTACGGGACCCCAAAAACCAAGCACCGCCTTCAGGCTTTCTAAGGGTGTAAATTTTTGATTTCACTTCTCCCTGCCTATCACAGTTTCGGAGGCCATGGAATGCCCAGATAGCACAAAACCCCCCCAAATGACCCCATTTTGGAAAGTAGACACCCCAAGCTATTTGCTGAGAGGTATTGTGAGTATTTTGCAGATCTCGCTTTTTGTCACAAAGTTTTGAAAATTGAAAAAAAAAAAAATATATATATATATTTTCTTTCTTCATTTTCAAAAACAAATGAGAGCTGTAAAATACTCGCCATTCCTCTCAGCAAATAGCTTGGGGTGTCTATATTCCAAAATGGGGTCATTTGGGGTGGTTTTGTGCGATTTTGGCATTTTATGGCCTTCGAAACTGTGATAGGTAGTGAGGAGTGAAATCAAAAATTTGTGCCTAGAAATCCTGAAGGCGGTGCTTGGTTTTCGGGGTCCCGTACGCGGCTAGGCTCCTAAAAAGTCCCACACATGTGGTATCCCCGTACTCAGGAGAAGCAGAAAAATGTATTTTGGGGTGTAATTCCACATATAACCATGGCATGTGTGAGCAATATATCATTTAGTGACAACTTTTTGTAATTTTTTATTTTTTTTTGTCATTATTCAATCACTTGGGACAAAAAAATAAAAAAAATTCAATGGGCTCAACATGCCTCTCAGCAATTTCCTTGGGGTGTCTACTTTCCAAAATGGGGTCATTTGGGGGGGTTTTGTACTGCCCTGTCATTTTAGCACCTCAAGAAATGAGATAGGCAGTCATAAATTTAAAGCTGTGTAAATTTCAGAAAATGTACCCTAGTTTGTAAACTCTATAACTTTTGCGCAAACCAATAAATATACGCTTATTGACATTTTTTTTACTAAAAACATGTGGCTGAATACATTTTGGCCTAAATGTATGACTACAATTGAGTTTATTCAATTTTTCTTATAACAAAAAGTAGAAAATATCATTTTTTTTCAAAATTTTCGGTCTTTTTCCGTTTATATCGCAAAAAATAAAAATCGCAGAGGCAATCAAATACCATTAAAAGAAAGCTCTATTTGTGGGAAGAAAAGGACACAAATTTCGTTTGGGTACAACATTGCATGTCCGCACAATTTACAGTTAAAGCAGCGCAGTGCAAAATTCTGAATTCACCTCTGGTCCTTTAGCTACCAAATGGTCCGGGTCTTAAGTGGTTAAAAGTGTTTAAAAGGAAAGGCAAGACCAGGAAGACTTTTTTTTTTTTTTTTAAAGTTCCTCCACATCCATTGTTCATTCAACTGGAACATCTGTAGCTCTACCTGATATCCTGGTAGGTAGACATCCAGCTGCTCAATCCTTCTTAGTTCAGACAAACTCTTGCAAACATCCATTTTTACTATCCCCCTTCTCCAAAAAGACCATATGGTGATGTATCTTAAAGTAAACCTGTGTTTTGCCCATGCAGGACAAGCCCCCGTTAGACTGGAACTTTTGAAAAATGATGCCTGTTCTGCAAAAAATTGGATTTTTGACTTGCCTGTAAAATCTATTTCATGCTCAAACAGTATAGGACACAGGCAGATTCAGAGACGACTGGGACATCCAAAAGCACACGGAGAGAGTAAATCGGCAACAAAACCAGCCAACAGACCCTCCACAACAACCAAAGATGGGTCCAGTAGCCTGTAGCACCTTGTGAGCAAGGACAGCATCAGCTGTGGCCTGAACAGCCACCAGGCAAAACTTGGCAAACTTGTGAACCACAGACTGGGTGGCATCCCTGCAAATCTGCAATGCAGAAGCTTGATTGTGAAAAGCCCAGGATGAGCTGACAGATCTAGTAGAATGAACCATCACTGAAAAGGGAAGAACCCTACCCCCTCAGCTAAACAGGTCCAAACTACAACCTGACAAATTCACCTAGCAATGGTGGAATAAGATGCAGGGAGCCCCCTGTGAGATCCCTCCAGAAACAAACAGGCAATCTGATTGTTTCCGGTAAACTGTAGTTGCAAGGTAGACTCCAACAGTGTAAAGTGCCACCTACCAAGGGTGTTTCAGGGTGGGACAAAAGGAACGGAAGTACCAGGGCCTGATTGATGTGAAAAGGAAAAAAACTCTAATGCCGCGTACACACGATCGATTTTCTCGGCGGTGAAAACACCGTCGAGAAAATCAACGGGAAAAACGAGGGAACGGCTTGGTTCCCTACACACGGCCGTTTTTCCCGACATTTTTTTTCCTGGTCGAGAAAAACAACCGTGTGTGGGCTCCGTGGCAGTGTTTCCCTATGGGAAAACTGCCGCGGGAAAAAATTACGGGAATCACGACGAGAAAAATGAGAGCATGTTCTAATTTTTCTCGTCGTGATTAATGCCGTTTTTCCCATCGGGAAAAATGACAAAAAGCCCACACACGGGCGTTTTTCTTGTTAAAAAAAAATATATATGTTTTTCCCCGACGGGAAAAATGATCGTGTGTACGCGGCATTAGGCAGAAAAGAGAACCTAGGCCAAATGATGTCCTTACTCTTGTGAACCATTAGGAAGGGTTTTCTACAAGATAAGGCAGCCAGCTCTGACGCCCTCCTGGCAGAGGTGATGGCAATCAGGAAAACCACCTAGCTAGTAAGGTCAGTCAAGGATATATTCCTAATGGGCTCAAAGAGAGTAGACTGCAGTACTGAGAGCACGAGGTTCAAGTCCCACAATGTAACCACATGGCATCTAGAAGGAACAATATGAACAAGCCCCTGTATAAAAGCCTTCACCAAGGAGAGTTGTCAATGGCCATTGAAAAAAGAATAGTCAAGGCCTATATTTGGTCAAGGCTTATATTTTTACTCAGGGCCATCCACTGATCCATCCTGATCGAGGAAAATCCAAGACATCTCACAGATTACTATCGAGCACTAATCTTCCATTGTTCACACCAGGCAAAATAAGCCTTCTAGGTGTGGTGATAGACTTTACAAGAAGTTGTTCTTCTAGCACTCAAATGCAAAGGGATGACTGAATCACCCAGGCCCCTATTTATTAGGACTTGGGCTTCAACAGCCAGGCTATCAAAGCCAGGGACCGAGAAGCAGGATAGAACACAGACCCTGGGACAGTAGATCAGGATGGTCTGGTAATGGCCACAGAACATGCGCTGGAAGCTGTAGTACATCTGCGTACCACTTTTTTCTTTGCCGATTTGGTGCAACAAATATCACCGAGAAACCTTTGGATTCAGACTAGCAGAGCAGATGAGGGCAGATCTTTAAGGGAGGAAAGGCATAGATCATGGAGAACTGATCCCACTGGGTCACCAGAGCATCCACTGCGAAGGCCCTCAAATCCCGAGATCAAGATACAAACCTTTCCATCTTTTGGTTGAGATCCATGTCCAGCATCCCCCTTCTCAGACAAATGTCCTTAAACACCTCCAAGTGTAGGGGACCACTCTTTAGTCAAGCTGATGGCAGCTGAGAAATACCACCTGACAAGGCAAGAATGTGGCATTCTGCACATGGCAGAATCAAGTCCACCTCTGCCTAAGATGATCGACTTCTGGTCCTACCCTGTTGATTGATGTAAACCACAAGCATGGCTTTGTCTTAATGAACCTGTGTTGGAAGTTCCCGAAGGTGCTTGTCCACTTCTAAAGAATGAGCTGAAAAGCTTTGTGTTTTCAAATGCTGATGGGAAGTTTAGTGTCTGGCCTCTGCTGTCTGCTTGTCTCACGCAGCCAGGATACTGTGTTGTAACAGTCTGGAGTGAGTCTTGGCATACAGCATCGCCTCAAAGAAGGCCCTTATCAGACCCGGGACCCTCATGCAAAACAGAACCAAGTATCGATGAAAGGACGAGGCTGTCTGCTGAATATCACAGGATAGAACCTGGACAGATCTGTCCCTTTTTAAGCGGTTGTTCAGTCATTTAAAAAAAATTTAAGTCAGCAACTGTAGCTGATGACTTTAAATAATAGGACACTTACTTGTCCCAGGATTCAGCGATGTCCTCACCCAGCCAGTGTCTTCACCAGGCTTTGGTACCCAGTGCTAGAATATTAAGGGCAGCCAGCTGTGACTGGTCCTGCAGCTTTTTGGGACCCGTGAAGTGTCTCAGAAAGCTGGGGGGGGGGGGGGGAAATCGATCACAAATCCAAAACAGGAGTGGAGGAGCAGGTACCCCCCCCCAAAAAATATAGAAACCCCTATGAACCTCTGGAGGAACCCTGGTTGAGAAACCATGGCTTAGGTTAAGGCCTCATGCACCCTGGGTGTTTAGCCCCACTGCATGAGACTTCAGGTTTAGGTGTGGATGGAAGGCACAAGTGGTACAAGTGGACCCATGGACGAATGGGTTAGTTGTTTGCAGCTTTCAGCCTCAGCAGGGCTGGGCAGTGTGCATGTGCCTTCCTCCTGCACCTAAACGCCGGAGTCTCATGTATTGAGGCTAAATGCCCAGTGTGCATGAGGCCTAAGTATTCAGAGAGGGGGAGAGTTAACCTGGCTATACACTATATCGGTGGTCTCCAAACTGCAGCCCTGGGGCTGGATGTGGCTCTTTGCCTGACTATCTGGCCCAAGGGGTACTATTCCTCACACAGACACCAATGATGGGGTGCTATTTATTTCTCCAACAGACACCAATGATGGGGTACCATTCCTCCCACCGACAATGGGGCACTATTATTCCAACTGATAACAATGGGGCACTATTCCTCCCACAGACACCAATGATGGGGTGCTATTACTCTCACCGACAACAATGGGGCACCATTTTTCCCACTGACTGATACCAACAAGGCCCTTTGTTTAGAAAGTTTGGGGACTCCTGTACTATATGATAAGACTGTACAATTTCCTTTAGAGTTACCAAAGCATTATGAGGATATACCTAAGCAATACTTTCAATCTGTATCCAATCAGACAGGCCCTCGTACTACATAGTTGATGGTAAATCTAAAGAAGATTGTACTTTGTATAATCACCTTCAAAGTGAACCCGTGCTTTGCCCATGACAGGTTCCCTTAAAGTTTTTGTGGGGGGAGAACTTCAATGTTGGGGTACTTTGATGTAAACTTGGAGGAACATTCACTTTATTTTCAATGGCAATAGCCTCATGCTAAAATAAATAACACAACTAGTGCTAAAAAATTAACATATCATAGATTGAGGCCAGTGAAGAATGGATGAGGACACCCCAAAACTCAAAGTTGTCTGGAAAATGAGTCAGTAACGGGGGAACAAATTTTTTGGGTCTCCACCAGTTATACACTATGTGGCCAATGTTTGTGAGCAACTGACCATTAAAGCTATGTAAGCTCATTGGATACCATATTCCAAAACCATTGCATTTATTATAGGAGTTGCCCCACATTCCAAAACCATTGCATTTATTATAGCGTTGCCCCCGCCTTTAACAGTCTTTACAATTCTGCAAAGGTTTTCCACAAAGTTTAGACATGTCTATGGAACTCTGTACCCATTCTGCTGAAAAAGCATTTATGAGGTTGGGTACAAAAAAAAAAGTCTGGCTTACAGTCAGCATTCCAATTCAATCTGAATGTGTAGGGTTGAGGCCAGAGCTCTGTTTAGGCCACTCAAGTTCCTCTGTAGGAAACTGGTCAAACCATGTTTAAAATCAAGAAAGCGCTGCATTCCGTCCAGTCAAACTTAGTGTAGACTTCAAAACAGCCTCAGCCCATGAGTCTCTGCCAAAGCCACGTCCCCCAAAATGTTTTGCCCCACCCACTGGACTTAATCATAAAGTAGTCATAGTGGGAGTAGTGAAACACGTCAGGGGGGTGTGGCTTTGGCAGAAACTTACGGGCTGAGGCCATTTTCAAGTATACATTAGGTTGGCTGGATGGGAGTGGGATGCTTCTTTGATTTTATACATGCATTGCTTCAGATGAGCATCTTTGGCACCCTGCATCTTTCTCCCTGGTGACTGCAGGAGTTTGGCTTCTCCAGCTTAAGCGGCGTTCATAATCTGGCACCATGATCAATCCATGTCTTTATGGAGCTGGCTTTGTGCCGAGGGCACAGTGATGTCGAAACAGAAAGGGGGCTTCTCCAAACCATTGGAAATTGCTGTAGCATTATAGTACCCTTCACTGGAACTCAATCCTTTAGCGGGGTTTCCACATAATTCTGTCCGTATAATTTAACCAACTCCCAGGTGATTGAGCCCACCAGATTCCAAGCACGATTTTGGAGGAAAGAGGGCATGAAAATGATCACCTGATTTCTAATGGACACAATGTTAGTAAGATGAACAGCAGTGTCAATGCTGCATTGTAATGATGTTCAAAGGGAAGAAAAAAAAAAGGGGCAACCTACATAGTGCTGAGTTTTCTTTCCCCTTCAGGTATAGAAGGAACAGATAAAGTGAACGTACTCTTACTCAGAAGTCATATCCTGATACAGGAACGTCTCGTCTTTCGTGGGGACGGAGATAGTAGATGAGGAAGGCTCTCCTAGTGAGCCGTTTTCCACAGTCAGAACGTGAATACGGTTGAAGTCCGCATGGACTCTAACATGCCTAGCCAGGTTTGATTTTTGCGTAAAGCCTCTTCCACACTCAGGGCACGAGTATGGCCGATGGCCGCTGTGAATTCTCTCATGTTTGGCAAGATCGTACTTGTCAGTGAAACATTTCCCACACTCCGTGCATGGAAACGGCTTCTGCCCTGCATGGACCCTCTGGTGCCTAATGAGATATTCTCGATGGGGAAAACACTTCCCGCATTCAGGACATGGATATGGCTTCTCCCCTGTATGAAGTCTTTGGTGTCTGTTGAAGTGTCCCCTCTGAGTAAAACATTTGCCACACTCGTAGCAGAAAAACTCCTTCTCGTTGGCGTGGCTCTTCTCATGATTAGCCAGATGCCCCTTTTCTCCGAAACATTTTCCGCATATGGAACAGGAATAGGGCTTTTCCACTGAGTGACTCCTCTGGTGATTGACAAGGTGCGACTTTTCAACAAAGCATTTCCCGCAATCGGGGCAGGAATGTGGTTTGTCCACTATGTGATCTCGCTGGTGTTTGAAAAGTTTTGCTTTGGCCGTAAAACATTCGCCGCACTCGAAGCACATAAACGTTTCACCCCTTCTTCGATATGTACGATTTGGGCCAGGAGGTAAATGACCGAGGAAGCTCCCCGCAAGGGTAGACGAACCAGATGATTGACCCACACCGTGAGGTATTGAATAGAGATTTGCATCAATGCCCGTTTCTTCTAAAGAATCTCTTGTGATATCATCTTCCATTTCACTGTCTGGAAAGATCATGGGACATTTATCCATATTGTACCCTGTGTATCTTCCATCTGCAGAAAATAAGACATTGAGGGTTAAACAGGAACACATAAAGCATATAATTGTTATTTTGGATATAATAGTAAATGATTAAAGTGGTCCTAAAGTCTAAAGTTTTTTTTTTTACCTTAAAGCGGGTGTAAACCTCAGACATGAAATATGAACAAAGCATATCCCTCTATATTGTGTACTTGTCTCAATCCAGAGCACTAATTGTAATTTCTGCTATCAGCATGAATCAATTCTGACAAATTTTCCTGACACCAAGAGAAAAATGTCAGAAAGCTCAATCTGATTAACAGCCTCAGCTCTGTTCCTCTGTGCTGCAAGGAGGGTGTTTCCTTCATTCCAGTCAGCTCTCAGAGATCTCCTCACTGAGCTCTGCAGTGTGTAACTTCAGCTCTCTGCCTCCTTTTTTCCTGAACTCTCAGACAAACTTAATAAATGATGGTCCTTTGAACGGCTGTAGAGAAGAGAAGACTACATATAAAACGGGTACAACTTATGTAGGAGGATTTGTTTCATCTCTGTGTATCACCTGAGGCCAGTTACTTCACTGAGTACAGTGCCTTGAAAAAGTATTCATACTCCTTAAAATTTTCCACATTTTGTCATGTTACAACCCAAAATGTAAATGTATTTTATTGGGATTGTATGTGATAGAACACAAAGTGGCACATAATTGTGAAGTGGAAGGAAAATGATAAATGCTTTTCAACATTTTTTTACAAATAAATATATGAAGAGTGTGGGGTGCATTTGTATTCAGCCCCCCTGAGTCAATACTTTGTAGAACCACCTTTCACTGCAATTAGAGCTGCAAGTCTTTTGGGGGATATCTCTACCAGCTTTGCACATCTAGAGAGAGACATTTTTGCCCATTCTTCTTTGCAAAATATCTCAAGCTCTGTCAGATTGGATGGAGAGCATCTGTGAACAGCAATTTTCAAGTCTTGTCACTGATTCTCAATGGGATTTAGGTCTGGACTTTGACGGAACCATTCTAACACATGAATATGCTTTGATCTAAACCATTCCATTGTAGTTCTGGCTATATGTTTAGGGTCGCTGTCCTGCTGGAAGGTGAACCTCCGCCCCAGTCTCAAGTCGTTTGCAGACTTGATCTACTGATGAAGGCCAATGAGAGGTCAACACCCGTTTAGAGGGGAGGAGTCGAATATGTGATGTCAGGCGAAGCACCGTGAGTCTAGATCTGCAGTGAATGAGCTGGTTATTTTGATATATGCTGTTTTTATTGTTATTTCCTGTAAGTGTAACTTTTTAGGGGGGCTTTTTTAATAAATTTAAAAGCAGAGAACACTATGGTACTTGTGTTTTTTGTTTCATGTCTTTAACCCCTGGAAATATAAGTGGAATTGATTACTGAAAAGCGAGTGGAGGAAGGTGTTGTTTGGAGACAATTCAAACGTTGATTACCCAAAACGGAGGTGCAGTCTGGGGACTGTAGGAATTACTACCATTGGTAAAGTGGATTGATGGTGGTGGACACGAGGAGTGATCTGTCTATGAGTTTTATACTCATCCTTGAGGTGAGCAGGCATTTTAGCAGGTGGTGGTGTGCACTGAATATTGGATCCATTTAAATACGATTTTACACAGCAGTGACAGCTTTGGAAACTTACATATGAACTGTTTTTTTATTTTTCCATAAATTGTTTTATTGAATGTATAATTATTTGTTTATATAAGATTTATAGATACGCAGGGCTGCACTATTTTCACAAAATTAACGTTTGCAGACTTAAACAGGTTTTCTTCTAAGATTTCCCTGTATTTGGCTCCATCCATCTTCCCATCAACTCTGACCAGCTTCCCTGTCCCTGCTGAAGAAAATCATCCCCACAACATGATGCTGCCACCACCATGTTTTATGGTGGGGATGGTGTGTTCAGGGTGAGGTGCAGTGTTAGTTTTCTGCTTTGCTTTTAGGCCAAAAAGTTAAAATTTTGGTCTCATCTGACCAGAGCACCTTCTTCCACATGTTTGCTGTGTCCCCCACATGGCTTCTCACAAACTGAAAATGGGACTTCTTATGGCTTTCTTTCAACAATGGTTTCCTTTATGCCACTCTTCCATAAAGGGCAGATTTAGGCACTGTGTGCATCCTTGGAAGCACACAGCCTGACTCAGAAGTGTGCAGATCTCTGTGCTGTGATTGGCCACAGCTGATCAGCAGGTATACAGCCAAAATTATTGCTGCTGACAAACTTGTGCTGTGTCCAATTACAGCACAGGTCAGCAGGGGGCACGTGCATGTGCGCCACTAAACCAGGGGGCCGTCACCCGTCAGCATTAAATGCACTGCTGGGGGGCGGCAAGAGGTTAAAGTCCATCTTTGGACAAAAAATTAAACCCACTTTCTTTAAACCCCCTCTAACCCATCCTGCATGTGTTTTTTTTCTCTTTACCTTGTAAATAAATATATACTCGCCTATGTCCCCTGTCTGGGTCCTTTGCTAGCACTTTGTGGGTGTAGGGGATGGCTAATTCAGCGCTGGCCAGTCACCACAAAATATCTTTGCTGCTGACGTCACAGCTGCAGACTCATGAGAGAACCCTGCTGCTGGACAGCTAATAGGAAGTGTCTATGTTACGCAGGACATCTTACAATGGGGACACATGTTCTGATAACAACTAAAAGGGCACTTCCCTCAGGTGCCTCCTTAGCACCCGGCATGCTAAGGAGGCACCTGAAAGAAGGAAAATCTAACAGCGACGTCAGAAGAGTAGGTAAGCAACGTTTCTGTGCATTATCATTGCACAGCGTTTAATCTCTTTTTATTTTAAACCAAAAAATATCTATAAAATGATAGCCTTACAAAATCATCACTCCTCCAATTTAATAGGGATGAGAAGAGGGGGAGGTGTTTAGTAGTCCTAACACACCTTTTGTCCTAGGACAGCTCCTCTAGAGATACTGTCTCTCTGGCAATGTCTTTTTGATGAGCCACCTGGGATGCTGGACAGCTCCCCGGCCAATTCATTGAATCCTGCCTTGAACGTTGTTTCTCTTGCACTTTGAACCCTTTGCTCCTCCCATGAACTTCTTGATTTAAGCCATGTCTCTGCACTACCTGTTTGCTAGATTAACCTCTCTACAGCCAATTCCTCACTCTTGTCACTCCTGCTGCAGTCCGTATATCCGCCACCACTCATTACTGAACTTCGGCTTGTTCCTTGACTAAGCTTCTGCTTGATCCTAACCTGCAATCACCTGTTACTGACATATGGCTTGTTTACTGACTACACTTCTGCTTGGTCCCTACATGCTATATGTGCTAAGGGGGCCCCGGCTTGCTCACCTCCTGGTGGGGAAATCCTGAGGACTGTGACCTGGTACCAACATGGGCAAAACCCATTACCACAATCAGGAGCTCTGGTGAACACCGGTTGGTGTTTAGACTCTGCACCTTGGGTGAGCCCACAGCATTCGCCAGGGTGACCTGCTTGTATCCCTACCCTGCTGGTCGGTGGGGGTCTCTCTACTACTATAGCTACTGGTCTCTGAGCCTGACCCCTGACAGTGACACTATTATAGCTGTAGAGCAGTGATCTCAAATTGGTGGCCCTCCAGCTGTTGCGAAACTACAAATCCCATCATGCCTCTGCCTGTGGGAGTCATGCTTGTAACTGTCAGTCTTGCAATGCCTCATGGGACTTGAAGTTTTGCAACAGCTGGAGGGCCACCAGTTTGAGACCCCTGCTGTAGAGCTTGGGAGAGTAGAGGGGGGACTCTCTTAATGCTCACGGTTTTATAATGGAAGTTCAACAAGCTCATATAGGCCTAATTGTCAGTAGTTCAAAAACTTTTGGCCATCTAGTATATCGATCACTCACCCGAGCCAATCTCTGAAGGAATTCCCTCTTTACGCTGTTCCACACCCCTACCATACATCTTCTCTGGTGCTCCTCTACCTCCAGCTTGATACTGAGACAACCTTTCTTCCTGCAAAAGAAACAATAAGCATTTTGTCCAATGTTTGGGCTTGAGATGGACTCAAGAGCTACACTGCTACCAATGCCATTTTAGCTACCTGATATTTTGATAAGTTCTTGTGATTTTCCAGGGGAGAATCCCAGGAATAAAGAGGACTTCGACATCTCTCCGGTGTGTTTCTGTTGTTGGATCCATCTGTGGAAACGTCCTCTTCTTTACACATCGGGTCTCTCCACAAATACATCTCATCGTCACTGTCCATCACTTCAACTTTAATATTAGGTAAATGTTTCCCCTGAATGTTAGAAAACAATTATGAGCTAGGGTTTACTAGGCCCGTGCACAAGTCATAATGGTGTACTGACCAAAATTGTATCTACCTTTTCATCCTGGAGGACCTTTTGATGTTTCTGTGTGGAATCCCAGTGATCGAGAGGACTGGGACATCTCTTTGGTGTATTTCTAATAACGGATCTTTGTAAGGGAAATTCCCACTCCTTCTGCACATCAGTCCTCAAAAACTTGTTTTCTTGTCTCTCTGCGACGTCAGCTTTAAAGTTCAACTGATGCTCATGCTGACGCTTCCTCTGCATTTCCATCCTCAAATATTTGTCTTCTACTCGCTCCGTGGCTTCCCCTTTCAGGCTCAACTGATGTTCATGCTTCTCTTTCTGCAGATCAATCCTCAAAATCTTGTTTTCTTCTTTTTCTTTGACTTCGGCTTTAGAATTCAACTGACATTCCCGATCCTTCTGTACATCAATCTTTAAATATTTGTCTTGTACTGTCTCTGTGGCCTCGGCTTTAACATTCAACTGATGTTCGGGCTTCTCTTTCTGCATATCAAGCTTTAAAGTCCTGCTTTCTTCATTTTCTTTGATTTCGGCTTCAATATTTGACTGACAGTCACGGTCCTTCTGTACATCGATCCTCAGGAATTTGTCTTGTGTGCCCGGTGTGACTTCCGCTTTAAAATTCAACTGATGTTCATGCTTTTCTTTCTGCCAGTCAATCCTCAAAGTCTTGTTTTCTTCTTTTCTTTTGACTTTAGCATTAAAGTTCGACTGACATTCACGCTCCTTCTGTACATCGAACCTCAAAAATTTGTCTTGTAGCCTCTCTCTGGCTTTAGCTTTAATATTCATATGATGATCATGCTTCTCATTCTGTACATCAATCCTCAAAATCTTGTTACCTTCTTTCTCTTTGATTTCAGCTTTATTGTTTAACTGACATTCAGGCTCCTTCTGTAGATCAATCCTCAAAAATTTGTTTTGTACCCTCTCCGTGGCTTTAGCTTGATAATAGGGCTGATGTTCATGCTGCTTTTTCTGCACATCAATGCTCAAAATCTTGTTTTCTTCTTTCTCTTTGACTTCAGTTTCAACATTCAACCAACATTCACGCTCATTCTTTACATCAATCCTCAAAAATTTGTCTTCTGCTCTTTTTGTGTTTACAGCTTTATCGGTCGACCGACAGTCACGCTTTATGGCAGAAACAAAACAAAAAAAGACAGCTGGTTTGTTAGGCCTTTGGGTAGATCATGAAGTATACAGTGGGACTGATTTACTAAAACTGGAGAGTGCTTACAAGTTGTTTGTTTTTGTCAAAGATGTCATATGACGCCCTCTTGGAATGGGCTGTGCTGCGGCACGATGTGTCACCGGCTGTGACCACCGGACACATCCAATTACTGATCAGTGTACTGGCCTGCTGCCGGTACCATGCGATCACTGTGACCAATCACATCACAATCGTAAACAATGGATGGCTCCCTTTCATGCCATCCATTGTGTAAAATTGTGTTGCTAGCTGTGATTGGTCACAGATATTACATGGTACAGACAGGGCCAATCACAGCCCATATGTACCATATGATTAGCTGTGGCCAATCACAGATAATCCCAATCATACACATTGAATTCAGTTTCATTCAGTAAAAATGGTTGCTTAGATCAGTGAAATTCACTGGTATAAGCAAAAATAATGTGTAAAACAATTAAAATACAAAATAAATCCTGTTCACTTCCCCACAGTAGTACAGTGTTACTAAGAAATGTAGCAGAATACACTTTGGCCTAAATTTATGAAGAACATAGTTACATAGTTAGTCAGATTGAAAAAGTCCATCTAGTTCAACCAATAAAAACAAAAAAAAAACACACACACACACACAATCCCATATACACAATCCTATACCCACAGTTGATCCAGAGGAAGGCGAAAAACCCCAGCAAAGCATGGGGAAAAAACTCCTTCCTGATCCCCCGAGAGGCAATCAGATATTTGCTTGAACGATTATTTATTTGCAAAAAACAAAACAAAGCAGAACAAAAAAAAAAAAAAAACAGTGGCGATTTAATACCACCAAAAGAAAGCTCTATTTGTGTAAAAAAATTACCGTATTTTCCGGCGTATAAGACGACCTTTTATGCTTTAAAATATGTCTCAAAACTCGGGGGTCGTCTTATACGCCGGTACCTGTATGCAGAGTCTCAGTCAGACCGCAGCCGTCCATTGTTCAAAAGCCGCGCCTCCTCCTTGTGCTGTTCCGCGATAGACAGAACACTAATTTTCCCAGCAGAGCCTCTGTTCAGTGTTCCGCCTATCACGGATGTCTTCTCATCCTCAGACGAGAGGGCATCCGTGATAGGTGGAACACTGAACAGAGGCTCTGCTGAGAAAATGAGTGTTCTGCCTATCACGGAACAGCACTAGGAGGAGGCGTGGCTTTTGAACAATGGATGCCCACGGTCTGACTGACTCTGCATACAGGGATAAGGTATGGGATCATCGAAGTGAGGCATGTAATGGCACAGTGAGGCATGCAATGGCACAGTGAGGCATGCAATGGCACAGTGAGGCATGCAATGGCACAGTGAGGTGAGGCATGCAATGGCACAGTGAGGCATGCAATGGCACAGTGAGGTGAGGCATGCAATGGCACAGTGAGGTGAGGCATGCAATGGCACAGTGAGATTTTGCACTACAGCAGATTTTGCACTCTCCAGTTTAAGCAAATCCACCATAATCTAAAAAAAAATAAAAAACTCTTATTTTTCTTTACCTGATCTTCATAGGAGACCTTGTGATCTTTCTGTGCACAATTCCAGGAAATAGAAGGATTAAGACATTGCTGGTGTGGATTTTTGCTTTTGGATCCAACTGTAGGAACTTGTTTCTCCTTATGCTGCACAACAGTATTCACACACATTTCCTCTTCTGTCTGTATGGGTTTCAAATTAGAGACACAATCGCCCTGAGTAATACATAACAGTTATTAATCGGGGTCCACAGGGCCTATGGATAAACCAATACTACACTTGCAAAGACTCTTGGTTGCCCTTACCTGATCATCCTGAAGGATCTCCTGATGTTCCTGTGTGGAGTCCCGGGAATACAGAGGACTGGGACATCTCTCTGGGGGATTTCTGTTACTGGATCCATCTGTAGGAAACACACACTGACTGAATACATTGTTTCTATGTCTTTATATCAGAGGATGTGTGTATCTAGGTGGATCCTCAATACTCTTCTCTCCTTTGCAAGAAATTAAAGTCTCCTCTTACCCGGTGATGTGAGGGGCGGCTGGTTCTCCATCATGACGTCCTTGTAGAGATCCTTGTGTCCTTCTATATACTCCCACTCCTCCATGGAGAAAAAGACAGTGACATCCTCACACCTTATAGGAACCTGACACACACAATGATACAGTCACCATCCAGACACATCCCTTGTCTGTTACTGGATAATGTCCCAGAATTCCCGGCACCGCTCACCTCTCCTGTCAGCAGCTCAATGATCTTCTGGGTGACTTCTAGGATCTTCTTGTCGTTGTTTATCTCAGATATTAGTGAGTGAGTTGGAGGTTCCATCCTTGGGCTCTGTTTTCTGCTACATCTTTGTGACACACTGAGAGGTCTGTTGGGCATCACTTGATCACCAGATATCTTCTTCGCTATAATGCATTCCTGTATTTTAGACATAAATATAAATATTACTACACACAGAAAAGAAAGGCCATTCTATTGTAAACCAACAAAGCTTCTTGTTACTGGAAGTTCTAAGGATCCTCCTCTCCTCACCTCTCCGGTCAGGTCTGAATTTTATTAATAGAGATAAGAGTGATGTCATGTGACCTCCCAGAATCCTCCTCACCTCTCTGGTCAGGTCTGCATTTTGTTATTAGAGATACGAGTGATGTCATGTGACTCTCCCAGAATCCTCCTCACCTCTCCGGTCAAGTCTGTGTTTTATTAAAAGTGGAAATCTAGGCTCTACCTAAGCCTAAAACTGTTCCACCCCTACCCTGTATACCTATTTATTCTCAGGGCGCTCTAGTCTGGTCACGTGATCTCCCCATCGGCTGGCTTCATGGGAGAGAAGAGATCGCTGACAACGGCTGGAATGCCTAATGTTGTGGAGATTTTTATGGAGATGTATTTAATATGTATTGTCATAGTGTCACCCAGTGTTAGTACTTCCGCAACCCGCTCTAAAAGAGCTGATTGGGGTAGTCTGAGGCTGGTTGAATCCCGTCTGATAGGGGAAAACGTTTTGAGGTTGGAGTGTGATGTTTGCAGGGTGCGGATATGTCCGCCAACGGGGGCCCTCTGTGCATTAGCATGGACGATCGTTAAGGAGGGGATATGCTCGCTCTGCAATGACATCATTGGTTATAGGCGGATGGGCGCTCTTGTCTCTGCTATGTCTGATCAACATTGGTTGGAATTCGTAGCGTGCGTCTGCAGATAGCCTCCCTCCCCCATTCAATAATAGTATAATCTTATTATGCGTTACTCTATGGAATAGCGCAGAATAAGAATTCCTATCAACGGTAACTTAAGCCATCCTACGTTTATTGTATTCATGTATGACATCTCCTGTTGGAAGGAATGTCCAAGTGTTGTCATTTTCATGTGAGGAGGGAACATCCTATGAGGTTCCCGCCCATGGGGAGGGGATTGGTTGCTGCAGCCAATCACCTCCTGTCTTGAGATCTTTTGAGTTTAATAAAAGCCTATGAGTAGGCGTCGGCTTAACAGTCTTTGCTGGAATGGCCTGATAAGAAGATAAGCTTTTGTGGTGCTGCCTTTCTTGGATGAATGATGGGACGAATGAACGGTGAGTGGATCTTTAGCAAACTTAACAATAGCATTACTTCAAGAAGATGAAATCTGATGTGTGCTTAGATAGCACAGGAATTATAGGCTGTGTGCTCTGTAAACAGCAGCCTAAAATTCCACAACAGTTAATGGCGACTCACGGTTGGGACCAATTGCGGCCTCTTTGAGCATCAGATCAGCAGAGGGGGGAGAGTGGACCTGCGATGTGATGTGTAGAGAGGCTGTACTTTGAAACGAAAAAAAAAAAAAAAAAAAAAAAAATTTGTCTTTTTGAAATAATGTTTCAAGTTTGCAGTGTGTGTGTATGTCTGTGAATCCGATCGGATGCCTGTGAATTTGTTTGTGTATGCCTGTGTGTGTGATTGTTTGTGCGATGTATTGAGAAGTCTGATGCCAGCCATGGCTGCTGCATTGTCCTGGTCTTTGTGAGCCATGAGGTTTAGCGGGGGAAGGGGCTGCCAGCATCTCAGGTACAAGGGTAAAAGTTGGTGACTTTCTGTAAATAGCATGCAGGAGTTTTGTAGTGGGAGGGCCCTGAGAGATGATCTGATGGAAACTGTGGGCTGTAGGAGTGTAACTAAGCGAGAAATATAGAGACTGTATATTGTGTATGAAATGAAGGTATAGATGTGGTATTTAGTGCACTGAACAGTTTGTAAAGTAGATTGCTTGGCTGCCATGTGCTTGAATGGGGGAAGGGCTTTGTGTTGCTGGGCTATGCCCTAAGGGAAGGACAATGGTGCTGGAAGGGAAACGCCCTGAGGGAAAGAAACTCTAAGCAAATGTTACAAGCAACAATATACTGTATGTGTGTGGTGTTTGTGATTTCTATGAAAAATAGAAATGAATAGATTGTGATTTTTGCCTTTATAGGGGACAAAGACACATGTCCCCATAAGTGTAAAAATATTAAGTGTTTGGTTTTTGAGTTGAAAGTTCCCGCCGCATGTCCAAGTGGCCAGGCATTGCTAGAAGGCAGACATAGTATGTCTCTGCAATGGCTTGTTATGGAAGCTGAGGCCACTGTGTGTGAACTTTAGGTAGAGACGTGGTGAATATCTCAGAGTATATGAACTTAGAGAAATTAATATGTTTTTAATATTGTCATGTAACTCACATTTATTGAATGTGCTGTTTAGTTGGCCAAAGGGAGGCTAAGTTTGTAAGTGTACATGTGGTCCTTGTAGAGTGTAGCTGACACCTTTTTCAGTGGATTTTGATGATAATTTAGAAAAGTTTCAATGGTGTAGTCAGTCTTTGTGGAGAAAAACATTTTTGATTTTCTTTCAAAGAGATGCTGGTTTTGGCGGGAAAAATTGCATGCGTCAATGGCGCAATTTTTGTTGTCCATGAGGTGCTGTGGTGGGTCATCCACCATTTTGTAGTCCTGGCTTGTCGGCCATTTTGAGAGACGTTTACAGTTTGAGATAGGAAGTTCCAGTTTAGCAAACACGGCCCCTGAATATGCTGTATTGGCATTTGTTGATTGGCGCAGTTTTGTCCTGTTTTGTGCGCTTGCAGTTTGACCTGTGCACTGCTGGGGAGAGTGCTGGGACGCCAGAGTGACATACTGAGGATGGTTTTGTCTCTGGTTTAAATTGTTTTTCTAAGCATCGCCTTTTGAGTTGAGTGGTATCTTAAAATAGCGCGGTCTTACCCTGAGGGGCCACGACGCGCTTGCGGACACACGCACATGCTGGGGCCTATTTATGGATAGAATCTGGCTGACCTACCAGCAGTTGGAGTGTGGGAGGAGGCCAACGCAGACACAGGGAGGACATGCAAACTCCATGCAGATGGTGTTAGGAGGGGGGATTTCTCTGTTTTCATTTAAGTAGATGTAAGCTATTGCAGGGTCGGCTGGCTTTGCAGTATATGAAAAACTTCCCTTTACACTGAATTTTGATGGATTGTAAGACTAACAGAGTTTTTGTACAATGATGTGTTTTTATGTTTAAATATTTGGGAGTTTCCCAGAAGGCAATTCATATGTTTTGAAGCTTGTATTGTATAGCCTGTAGAGGAGGAGTGGGGGTTTTGGTAGAAACCCCTAGAGCCATCTTTTTGCAGGAGTTTTGTATTTGAGTCAACTTGTGGTTTTGCTTGCAGGGGATGTTTGGGTCAGGACCCTCCCATTTGCAAAGGGGGGTTTTATTCCACCATCTTCTTGACAAGGTTTTAAATTGTTGAAATATATAATGTCTAGCCATGGATTTTTTTGGAGTCTTGATAGACACAGCAATGTGGCTGGGCTCCCCCCTCCCCCTCCCTCTTCCTGAACAATTGATATGTAAATAAACCAGTTTGGTTTTTTAAGAGCTGAGCATAACCGGAAGTTTCTTTTCAGCATTTATATATCAGCAGAAAGTTAGTGGGAGGAGCTTGGGGTTTTTAAAGGTGAGAAATGAGATTTGTGTTTGGAAGGAAAATGGAAAGCATTTTGGCGTTTAAAAGTGTTTTATATTTTGTTCCAGTTTTGTGAAGTTTTGTACTGTAAATACAGTTTTGGGTAGAGAGAAAAACAGGGGGTATCACCATTATTCTATCATCTAGATACAGAGAGAAGCCACATTGTTCTGCAGGTGGTAAACTGGCGTAATTGTTCTGTGTGGTTTAGTCTGACAACGCAGTGTATGGGTGTATAGCGGAAAACGCTTGTGTATGCATACACTGTGAGGGGTAGAGGCCTAATTCGGGGGTTGATCTGTGGTTGTTGCTGTAGTTCCAAAAGTGTTGGGACAACAAGCCATAGAGTTGACACCTCGGTTAGGGTTTCTAGTTGGAGGACTTGACCATATAGTGGTTGTAGTTCTGCAATTCACCGTATAAGAAGACACCGGGCGGTGATCTCCGAAATGGGTGCAACGGTTTAACCTGGACGCAGGTTTAAGACGATAAGCCGATTCGAATCGCCATGGACACAAGGAGGTCTGTGCAAAGGGAAGGAATGGAGGCTTCCCATAGTCAGACGGTCACACAGTGCACGAAGCCTAGTTTTGGGGCAAAGGCCTTTGAACCCCAAAAAGATTAACATAGGTGGTCCAAGGATACTAGTTTGGGTATCCCTCTGGAATGGATGTAGTTGAGCTGCGGCTTCAGAAATCTGTAATGATGGGGAACGGTGGCTCATGCCCGTTTGTTTTGAACCTTGTATGGCTGGTACATGGAAGGTTCTCGAGCTGCTCTCATGGTTGTCCCATTGTATTTTTTCCTATTGCTGAAAGAGTGAAGGTAGAATCCTGGCTGTTTTTGTTTTTTTTCATTTGTGGTTTTGGAAACTGGGAAGTATTTCCCCCACGTTTGTATCGGAATGTTTGTATGTAGTAACGTGAATATGTTCGAACTTACCGCGGCGATCCTTCGATGCGTCGCGGCTGTTGTATTTTTGTAGGAACGGGAAAAGTAAGGGTTACAGAGGGTTTTGTTTGAATCAGTTTTGAAAGAATGTCATTGACAATTTACCAATGTACAGGAATGTCATTATTGTTTTACCATTCTTTGCAGGTTAAATATGAAGGATAGAGTAATGATTTTGCTTATAAGTATTTTTCAGGTCCAAGGAGTTTGTACACAGAGAACAGGTATATGTAGACAGCGGTACATATGGATAAATATGAGTCTAAGGCGGTAAAAATATCATAGGCTATTTCATTGTTTCTTTTTTCCTGCACCACGCATTTCTTCCTTCAGTCTGTAATGAGGAAGAAAAGGGGGGAGAATGATAAATGTAAGAGTGACAGTTTTTATTTTTGTCAAACTAATAATAACCTCTGTAATTCTAACCAAGTTTGTGCCAAGACTGTCTTTCTTTAATGGAATTTGAATCGGCAAGCAGCAGTCTGGTGAAGTAGGTTCCCATCCCAGAGGCTAAGAACCTTGTCAATGGTTTCAGGTATTGTAAGCCAGGCACAGGTTATGCAGTGACCACAGTCCCGATGTCTGGGTTATTGTCATATGAGGGTTGTTTGGAGGTCAATCAAAATCAGGGTCGTACTCTCCTCATTAGCTGTCACTTATATTCTCGGCTGATGGGGGTGGGTGCGATCACTGTAACATGAACTTCAAAATGTCCACCACAGGGTTCACGAGTCCCTCCTGGACCCTGACTTAATAATCAGTTTACATTCTTTCCAACCAGGTGACTGGGTCGTTGTAAAGAAGCTTGAGGGATGAGACCACGCCAGCCACTGCAAGAAGCGGCTCAACCACACCAAAGAATGAGGAGTATCTTTGTTTATTTATATTTTTGTTGTTTAGTAAATTTTAGCGAGGGTAACGGTGAAAAGCATCCCAAGTTATTATTTAAAGTGTATGTCCTGACTAGCTCAGAAATCGAACAGGACCGATGGTCTGTTTTGAGTCTTCACCGAGTTTTAGTCCCCAGCGATGACAGCGGTACATGCCATTTATGATGTTATTATGGGTATGAGGAGTTTTAGTCCCCAGCGATGACAGCGGTACATGACATTTATGATGTTATTATGGGTATGAGGAGTTTTGACAAACTAGTGAAGACTCCAGACAGACACTTGTCAATGGAATCTAACGATGTATTTTTAGAGGGTAAAATTGGTTTTAGTTTTAATGGCTCTGTCTCTTGTCGGTTTGGGTATCTAGGCAGCCCACAAGTGTGTTTGAACTTTAGTTTGGTGTTTATGTGGATCTGCAGCTTATAAAGGTAATTCCCCCAAAGCAAGAGGTTCATGCGCGATGGTGAAGCTGTCCCAACATTTTAGGTCGCGGCCGATCGCAAGGATCTGATGGCGCAGGAAATTAAGAATGGCAGGGACAGCTAGTAGGGATTTGTTCACCAATCCCGACCAGGTCTGGGCATGGGGTCCTGCATGTACAAGGTGGGGGGGGCTCGGGCTTGGGATACAATTGAACAATTCTCATCCGTTAAGGATAGGGTTCTTCATGTAATTGTTGAAGCCAGAGCTGTAGCTAAGTGAAGGTTGGGAGTCCTTTTTAAGGGTCTGGGAATCTTTGGGGATCTAATTTTTTATTTTACAGCGGATCGTGGTTAAAGGAAGTGGGAATATATATACTCATGTCGTTTTTATTTCTATTCTTTCTATGTCGTGACGAGAGGCTCCTGTTGCCTGATTTGACGCGTGACCAGAGTTTCCTTGATGAGACGCCCCGAAGCCGGACCCACATACAAGACAGAGAATCACAGACGGATCGGCGATTACTACAGCTCACCATGTCGTGTCCTCCTTTATAAGTCATGCCCCTGAAGAGTAGAGTCTACATGTCAAGCCGTGTTTTCCTTTTTATGGACTAAGAACTGATTCATTTCCAGGTGTAAGAAGCATATCAACTCTCATCGAGGGACACATGGGGTGCATATGACAAAAAAGGGAGGACTGTTGTGGAGATTTTTATGGAGATGTATTTAATATGTATTGTCATAGTGTCACCCAGTGTTAGTACTTCCGCAACCCGCTCTAAAAGAGCTGATTGGGGTAGTCTGAGGCTGGTTGAATCCCGTCTGATAGGGGAAAACGTTTTGAGGTTGGAGTGTGATGTTTGCAGGGTGCGGATATGTCCGCCAACGGGGGCCCTCTGTGCATTAGCATGGACGATCGTTAAGGAGGGGATATGCTCGCTCTGCAATGACATCATTGGTTATAGGCGGATGGGCGCTCTTGTCTCTGCTATGTCTGATCAACATTGGTTGGAATTCGTAGCGTGCGTCTGCAGATAGCCTCCCTCCCCCATTCAATAATAGTATAATCTTATTATGCGTTATTCTATGGAATAGCGCAGAATAAGAATTCCTATCAACGGTAACTTAAGCCATCCTACGTTTATTGTATTCATGTATGACATCTCCTGTTGGAAGGAATGTCCAAGTGTTGTCATTTTCATGTGAGGAGGGAACATCCTATGAGGTTCCCGCCCATGGGGAGGGGATTGGTTGCTGCAGCCAATCACCTCCTGTCTTGAGATCTTTTGAGTTTAATAAAAGCCTATGAGTAGGCGTCGGCTTAACAGTCTTTGCTGGAATGGCCTGATAAGAAGATAAGCTTTTGTGGTGCTGCCTTTCTTGGATGAATGATGGGACGAATGAACGGTGAGTGGATCTTTAGCAAACTTAACGATAGCATTACTTCAAGAAGATGAAATCTGATGTGTGCTTAGATAGCACAGGAATTATAGGCTGTGTGCTCTGTAAACAGCAGCCTAAAATTCCACAACACTAAGCAACAAAGTCACCCATAGACTTACTATGGACCATACGTTGTCGGCTGTCCCTCCTTTACTCCGAAGCCGCTGCTTGGAGCCAATCAAGTCCCCGGACTGGAGCGCCTAGATAATAGGCAAGTATAAGCATCTTCCTTCAACGGGGTAGTTAAAATAGGTGTTAGAAGGGGGGTGGGAGCAGTTTTAGGCTTAGTTAGGTTAGAACCTGGACTTCAACTTTACAGTATTATTAGAGGTGAGTGATGTCATGTGAACGCCCAGAATCCTCCTCACCTCTCCGATTAGCAGGTAGATGATCTCCAGGGTGAGGTCCAAAATCCTTTCAGTCATGCAACTCCTGCTTTTCTCCATTTTGGAGCTGCCTTGGTTGAACTGCAACAATCTGGAAGAAGAAGCAAAAAAATGTAGACCCATGTAGATGTCTAACTTGACACACCTACCAAATAAATGAAAACTTTTAAAAATGTTTGACCAAAGCACTTCAAAGCGGAGGAGCAAAGGCAAGCTTTTCAAACAATTGTAACAATATATCAATTCACAAAAGAATACTGCTAAAAAGAAACGGATCTCCTGTGACATTGAGGTGGCTTTGATCCATTTTCACCCCACTTCCATCATTAGATCGTGGTTGAAAGCAAATTTGCAAACCACCCAGCAAAAGTGCCTACTGTATGGCTAGTGTGAGGGGGTTAGCTCGGCAGCGGGTGTGTGTGACCCCCGGGATGGGCTCCCCACACAAAAACAGGCCCAGCAGACGGAGGTTGTGGTTTTCAAAATCAAAAAGGTGCGGTTTATTTTCTATTTACAGTGACAAAAACACAGCAAAGCAAAAGAAACATAAACAAAATAAATCCTGGTCAATTTGACCTCTGACTAAACATACAGGTTTCCTAACTAACAACTGGGATCAGCCTAGTGCTGTCCTAGTCCCTAAGTCCCTGGTTTTAAATGTCCAAGCAAATAGCCACACAGGCTTTGTCTCACCGCACAAGGGTTCACTCTCTCCAGGAAGTCCACACAGGTCTGCTTCCAGGCATGAGCTAACCCCTAATGAAGCTGGGAGTTCTTATAGAGGCCTAAATGAGCTGACAAGCTTCAGCTGGTCTCATCAACTCCCTGTCTGCACGACGCCCCACACTCTCCCTAGAGGTATGAGTCATCCATGAGCCCACTATCCTCAGCTGGGCTTATACAACTCTCCACCTAGTTGTATAAGTCGGCGTAAAGCCTGAATCTGGGCGAAATATATCTACCCCCCTGGATGCAACCAGGTGACTTTACCTTCCTGCTGTCACACTAGCAAAAGGTAGAAAGAAATGGAGGCAGTGGAAAGAAGAACATAGAAGAGAAACTGTAAAGCCCTGTACACACAATCGGATTTCCTATGGATTCTAATCCGATGGATTTTTCCATCGGAAATCCGATGAAACTGATTTCCATCAGTCTTGCCTACACACCATCAGTCAAAAAACCGATCGTCCCAAACGCCGTGACCTACGACGGCACTATAAAGGGGAAGTTCAAATCCAATGGCGCCACCCTTTGGGCTGCTTTTGCTGATTTCGTGTTACCGCGTGTTAGTAAAAGTTTGGTGAGAGCCAATTCGCGCTTTTCAGTCTCCGTGCTTTTCAGTCCGTTACAGCATGACAAATGTGCCATCTCCATTACGAACGTTAGTTTTACGAGAACGAGCGCTCCCATCTCATAATTCAGTCTGAGCATGCGTGGGTTTTTTATCCGATGGAGTTCCACACAGACGATCGGATTTTGCTATCGGCTTTTTTCCCATCGGAAAAATTTAAAACATGTTCTATTTTTTCACACCGATGGAAAAAAGACCGATGGGGCCCATACACGATCGGTTCGTCCGATGAAAACAGTCCATCGGACTGTTTTCATCGGTGAAACCGATCGCGTGTACACGGCTTAAGAGAAAAGTAAGAAGACAAACAGTTGCTTCTGGATATGTACAGTATTGTGTTTTTGGGGAAATCTGAAGGTCATCACAGCAACTAAACCCTACCGTTTGGTATAGGCTGGGCTTGCATTGGCCAAAACAGAGCCTACTATGCCGACATACTCTAAAGACAACACAAGGAAATGTCATGAATAAACTCAGCTACACGTCAGAAGCAAAGCTTGCTAAGAGAGGCAAAACAGAGGAAAGAATCCCATCTGGCTCCATGTCAACAGAATCAGTGGAAACTTGAGAGAAGAACTTTCCTTTGGAATTATGGATCTAGAGCTCTGGTAAGGAGAAATACTGTTAAGGTTGCACACCACTGGATCAGCAGGTCACTACTCTTCCATAAAATGAACCTCTTGCTAGAAAAAACAAACAATCTACATTAGCATTACTATACAAAAGCATGTACTTCAATATGCTGGCACAACCCAATCACTTGTCACGGTGACCTGGTGCACCCCAGACACCTTCAAACCTGGAATGGGTGCGACATCCAACCACCAACTTTGCTACCTGGCACACCTCCCCCCACCCCCGCTCTCTATCTCACAATCCAAGAAAAAGCACCACTCCTTAGGCTGCTAAGGTGACTACAGTCTACTGTGGGATGTCAAGAACATATGCAATCACTGACCCTAATCAGAGTCAAGACTTCCATTTTATATACAAATTGGGTCGGCACCACCAACCCAACAGTTGAGGGTTCTGAAGCTTTGGTGAACAGCGAGATGAATGCATGACAAACAGAGAGAAGAGTATCCGTTTGGATATATTTATATGCCTAAAGCGGTATCCAACCTCCTGTAATCTAGACAAGGGGTCTCCAAACTTTTCTAAACAAAAGGGCCAGTTTGCTGTCCTCCAGACTTTAGGGTGGCCAAACTTTGGCCATTGGGAGTAGAAATTGTTTGGGCATCAGTGGGAGTAAACAATGCATCTTTGGTATTAGAGGGAGGAATGTGGCCCCATCGTTGGCGTCAGTGGGATTAATGGTGCCCCATCATTGGTTTTAGTGTGAGGAAGAGTGCCACATCATTGGTGTCAGTTTGAGGAATAGGGCCCCATCGTTGGTGTCAGTTTGAGGAATAGGGCCCCATCGTTGGTGTCAATGGGAAAAATAGTGTCCCATTGTTGATGCCAGTAACAGGAATATGGCCCCATTGTTTGTGTCAGTGAGAGGAATAGTGTATTAGTGGAAAAAAAGGGCCCCAAGGGCTGGATAAAGGCAAGCAAGAAGACGCATCCAGCCCCCCGGCCGCAGTATGGAGACCACTGATCTAGATGTCTATTTCAAAGGGTAAGCACATTTCCAACAGTTTGAGTGAAGGTCTTTGTACAATATAATATTGGAAGGTGGCACGGTATTACAAACTTTGAAAGTATGTGGATGCACGACAAAAACACTTTATTTTTTTTGAAGAGCACTACTATTATATTTATTATTTCTGTGGGACTTTATTAGTGACTTTATATTTAGCGAAATTTAAGAACCCCCCCCCCGTATTATAAGTTCCTCAAAATTTGAGGGTATCTACCAAACCATTGTAGTGCCAGCTATCTTCTAGAAAAGAGACGTTACACAAAACCTTTTCCCAATGGGCTCCATTTGAAGAGCTTCTCCTCACTTCTTCTTCTTCTTCATGACAGGCAAACATGAATCTCAATACAAACATCTGGAAGCCATAATGTATAAGAAACATGTATTTACAGCTAGTAGCACATTCCATCATGAGATGGTGTCCAGTCAACTGTAGATGATATCTTGAGCTCAATAGCTATACAAACTCTGCAAACTCCTGTTCTTTTGCTGGATCTGTAGCACACCCTTGGACGCCCTGATACCAGCACTGTCAGATCATAGTAACTCAACCAATTAATCCAAGCAATAGCAAAGCAACTCAGCTATTGTAGCTCTCTGGGTACATAGGAAGTTGAAGCACTGTGATGGTAGTAGGAACATAAAACAATGTAGACTAAGCTCAGGGGCAAGTTCCCAGTTTGTCCTCCAACAATCCCTTAAACACTTGGACCTGGCTATGACCAACGCCTACACCCTTTTTCTAGGTGTAATAAACCATCCCTATCGGTACTGGTGTTCCCTCATGCTGAAGAAACCCACCTCCACAATCCGTGTGGCCCAGCATTGTGCACTTGCTCTTGAAAGCACTAAATGGGCTATTTATTAAAAGGTCAGTTTGACAAGTTTCTTAACTTCAGTAAAATATATATGTTTCTCAGGTAATTGAGATTCTGAGCTTTCTAAAACAATTTTTCCCCACAATCTTTTGAAACTATTTACCAGAATTGGAACTTTACCCATTACATTTGTGGAGCAAGACTCAAAAGATGTACATGAATCTAAAATGAATTTATACTCTATGAGACATGGTTTTCCTTTTTTAATGTGACCTTGTCAGGGTAGCTAAAAAAAAAAAAAAATCCTAAAAAAAGATGATCCTACAATTGTAGAGCTCTATACTCACTTTCTCAGCCTGTAACTCATAACTTTCCTCCACCAGCTCGTAACTCCTACTCAACCACCTTTATCAGCCCATGGCTCCTACCTCTGACCCATCAGTCCATGGCTCATGGCTCCTACTAAACCCTATTTAGCCAATTGGCTCCTACCCAAGCCCCTTCATCAGCCCATGGCTCCTACCCAACCCTCTTCAGTAATCCATGGCTCCTACTCAACCCTATTCATCAGTCCATGGCTCCTACCCAACCCTCTTCATCAGTCCATGGCTCCTACCCAACACTCTTCATCAGTCCATGGCTCCTACCCAACCCCTTTCATCAGTCCATGGCTCCTACCCAACTCCTTTCATCAGTCCATGGCTCCTACCCAACCCCTTTCATCAGTCCATGGCTCCTACCCAACCCTCATCAGTCCATGGCTCCTACCCAACCCTCTTCATCAGTCCATGGCTCCTACCCAACCCTCTTCATCAGTCCATGGCTCCTACCCAACCCTCTTCATAAGTCCATGGCTCCTACCCAACCCCCTTTATCAGTCCATGGCTCCTACCCAACCCCCTTCATCAGTCCATGGCTCCTACCCAACCCCCTTTATCAGTCCATGGCTCATACCCAACCCCCTTTATCAGTTCATGGCTGCTACCCAACCCCCTTTATCAGTTCATGGCTGCTACCCAACCCCCTTTATCAGTCCATGGCTCCTACCCAACCCCCTTTATCAGTTCATGTCTCCTACCCAACCCCCTTTATCAGTCCATGGCTATCTCCCCTCTATCAGCCCATACCTCATACCCAACCCCCCTCCATTAGCCTGTGACTCCTATGCCCTCTCCAGTAGCTTGTGACTCCCAGCTCCCTTCCATCAGCCCAGGTCAACTACCCGCCACCTTCTCTTATCAGCCCATGACTCCTAGCTCCTCTTTATCAGCCTGTGAAACCAACACCCCCCCCCCCCCATCAGCTTTCCTATATCCTCTCCCCCTTATCCGTGCATGATACCAACCTCTGCTTTGTGACCCTGTGTCCCACACCTCGCCTTCATCAGCCTGTGACTCCACCCCTCCCTTCCATCAGCCCATCTCTCCTACCCACCCCCCTCTTCTTCAGTTCATGAACTCTACCTCACTTCCATCAGTCCATGTCTCCTTCAACCCCCCCTCATCAGCCCATGACTCCCACCTATTCTCCATCAGCCCATGCCTCCTATATGCTCCCTCCTCCCCTACCCCAATGGCATCAGCTCATGACTCCAACCTCTGCTCCATGAGCCTGTGTATCCTACCTCACCTTCCTCAGCCTAAGACTCAAACCCCCCCCCCCTTTCCATCAGCCCATGTCTTCTACCCATCCACCTCTTCCTCAGTTCATGAATTCCACCTCCACTACATCAGTCCATATCCCCTACAAACCCAACGCCCCCCCCCTTCATAAGCCCACGACACTCACCCCCCTTCATCAGCACATGAATCCTATCCAATGCCCCCCCCTCTTCACCAGCCCAAGACTCTTACCTCCCTTCCATCAGCCCAGGTCTCCTATATCAGTGCATGACTCCTACCTCTGCTCCATGAGCCTGTCTCCTGCCTCACATACCCTCCAGGGTTTAAGGCTCATTAGGTTATTCCCTAGTTTTAGGACTGTGCTCATCACCAACTGTGCCCTTGGGGGGCTAGTCATAAAAGCGTCTGTGTCCCCCCCATCACAACTCCCGGGGGGGGGGACTCTGTGAACCGTTGGGTGACTCTGTCTGGCTTGCCATATTGAATACATTTGGAAGACCTGCTTTGTTTATTTACTTACCTCTTACATTATCATACATACGTGGAAGTCTCCTGCAACTATCAAACCGGCGTAAGTCCGGAATGTGAGGTCACGGGGTGGTTTTGTTCCCCCTTTTTTTTTGTCTTTCTAATCCCTTTGCATTTTTCTCCAGAGTTTTTATCTTGTGAAACACGTAGAGAAAATAAGCACAGATCATCTATGTTGATGCAAGGTTTTCAATTCTGACTGTCTCAATGCTGTACATGTATGCACTTTCACTGTTGGTAAACGTATATGACAGTAGGTTTTTAAATGTATGCAACATTCTGGTTTTGGATTAATACATTTTCTTATATATTTTACACTTTTGGGGTGTGACTCGTTAAAGTCCTGTGGGCCTTGAACTGCGGTTGTGCTCACATACCCTCCCCCCTTTCCATCAAACTATGTCTCCTAACCACCCCCCTTATCTTCAGTGTATGACTTTAGCTCCCTTCCATCAGTCAATGTCCCATGTCTTACAAAGACCAACCTTCCCCCCTCAATTTTCATCAGCCCATGACTCCCACCTGCTCTCCATCAGCCCATGTCTTCTACCCCCTACATCAGCCTTTAAAACAGAGGTCCAGGCTCCTTCAGAAAATATTAAGGCCACTTTCACTCTGAGGCTCTGGCCGCGTTGGTGGTAAAGCACCACTAGTTTTAGCACCACTTTTAACCCCACTAGCAACCGAAAAGGGGTTAAAAGCGCCCGCAAAGCGATGCTGCCGAAGTGCTTTACAGGTGCTTCGGCAGTGCTGGCCATTCGTTTCAATGGAATCTGCAATTTGGCAGCGTTGTATTCACTGCTCCTAAACCACCCCAAAGATGCTACTTGCAGGACTTTTTTCCTGTCCTGCAAGCGCACCGCCCCAGTGTAAAAGCACTCAGGCTTTTACACTAAGGCTGCAGAAGAGGTAGTTTACGGGCGCTTTTCAGGCGCTATTTTTAGTGCGAAAACGCCTGCAAAATGCCTCAGTGTGAAAGTGGCCTAAAAGTCAGCTGCTACAAATACTGTAGCTGCTGACTTTTAATATTAGGACACTTACCTGTCCATGAATCCAAGCGTTTTTTTCACCAGTGCCAATTTTTCAATCGGCTCTCGGGAGCTGCTGCCACCATCTCGGGTAAGGAAAACCAGCAGTGAAGCCTTGCGGCTCCACAGCCAGTTCCCTACTGCACAGGCACGAAACATGCTGTGCTTTGTGAATGGCCTGGCAACAGGGAAAGGAGGAGGGGGGCTGAACTTCTGGATGAGTTTGCTGCGGCAAAGTCAGCTGGAAGCGGGAGTGGGCACCTGTCAAAACAAGGCACGTAAGCGGAACTTCCCCTTTTGGGTGGAGCGCCGCTTTAATGCCTGCCTACCTCCCTCCATACAAATTGTCCCTAGCACAGATGCAACTGTTATATGGAGGCAGTGTATGATGAATTACAGACTAGTTCCATCTAACAGTTGTGTTTATGCTGGGGACAAATTGGTTTCCCCTCCATCTGGTCTCCTTTGAATTTGCCTCCAGCAGCACCTCCTCATAGAGGGACTTTTGCTCATTATAGAAACTTTCCTTTAAGAATTTTTATAATTAAATATGGTTTACGGTTTGATATGGTTTTTGGTCCAAGTTTGCTTTCATAAGCTTGGCGCTATCATTACTACTTTCTATTCTTCTTACTTCCCTTTTTTACAGCCTCTTGTCAATCTCTTTGGTATTTGACCCTTTAGGGACATTCGGATGTCTGTGTCCCCTCCACGTAGTTTAGTTCCATCCTCCGGCCTCTATGTCAATGTGGAGACCTGTAATGACCCAGGTTGCAGGACGAAACCGGCTGGGTACCGCTGGAACAACAGATGTCCGACACTCCCGGAAGAGTCAAAAACTGAAGAACCTGAGGCAGGCCACAGGGGTGGGGAATACAATGGACCTTCTCGTCTTCTTAAAGGAGTCTTTGCTTCCTTTAGAGCAGGGGTGGGCAACCTCGGCCCTCCAGCTGTTTTGAAACTACAAGTCCCATGAGACATTTCAAGACCCTGACAATCACAGGCATGACTCCTAGAGGCAGAGTTATGATAGGATTTGTAGTTTCACCACAGCTGGAGGGCCAAGGTTGGCTACCCATGCTTTAAAGGGTTCTTCACCAATATCTTTCGATATTTTTCTCAGATATCCCCTCTTCTCATTAGCAGGTCCATTCTTCACTCAAAGGCCGCGTCATCCTCCTCCAGCCTGAAGAACAACATTTTGTGAATAAAAGGGAAGAAGTGCGGCTTAGTCCGACCGCAACTCAGCAAACTCTGAGGTCATTTAATGGAATCACTTCATGACTTCTCTATAAATAGACGCAGGACGCGGGTGAGCGCACGGCGGACAGCTGGTGGCCACAAACCTCGGGCAGGATAACTCGAGGTACCCAAAAACAGAAAATAAGTCTCCTATTGGGCTCCCTAGTAGCCCCAAAGTACCTAACTGCCCCCCACCACAGTGCCTACTGCCCCCTCCCCCCATCTCACTGTGTGCAAATCACATGACCCCCCTCCCCTCATTCACCAGTCCCCAGAAAGTGCTGGGACACCCTCTCCCCTCCACATCCCATAATAAGAAGACATTATTACCTCCTCCTCAGTGTGCAGGCACTCTCCAGCCCAACACCCCCCTGGAGGATTCCAGCATTGCTAAATCCCCTCCCCTCCGCAGACTATAGGCTACAACAAAATGGCCGACGACCTTCCGGAGCTCACGGCGTTTAAACAAACACAGGCGTGGCTTGCTCCTTTTATCCGTAACGTTTGCAACGGGTGCCGTCATGAAAAAGCAACTCTAGACCATCTCTTTATAGTTTTAATACGGAAAGTCAACAAAAGGAGACATTTGTGCTCAATGAAAATGGCCGCCGCCCCCCTATATCGAGGACACTTTCTCCCCTTCACTTGCTCAGACTAGCCCTCTAGTGATTGTTCTGGGTCAGCGAGCAGGTGGAATGTTGCAGGAAGCTGAGCGGAGTGAGACTGACAGGGGAAGGGAGGGGCTTTACCTCATTGGTCCGCCTGCCCCGCGTCACTATAGCAACCAGGAAGCTGCTGGGCGGTCGTGGAACGCACGTACCGGAAATGCGGAATCCAAAGACCGGAAATCTCTCTACCTGAACAATATTATTATTATTATACTACTATAATATATAAATAAGATAATAATTATGAATATTTATTTATTATTAATAATAATACATTAATTTAAATATAATAATAATTATTAATTAATGTTTTTTTTTTATAATTAATAATATATTCTAATAAAGCAAATAATAATCATAACAATAATAATAAAAAGATTACTGATTATTAGGGCAACCACATAAAGAAAGTGACACATAATGACAACAATATAATATTTAATAATACCCAATACTGTATATGTACAATTAACTACTTGAAGACCAAGCCTCTTCTGACACTTTTTGTTTACAAGTAAAAATCTGTATTTATTATATATATATATATATATATATATATATATATATATATATATATTAGCAGAGGCCTTAGAGAATAAAATGGTGGTCATTGCAATTTTTCATGTCACACAATATTTGCGCAGCGTTTTTTTTTAAACGCAATTGTATTTTTTTAGAAAAGATATATAACCCATTATATATATAATATATATAACCCATTTTTTTGTTTTAAAATCTAAAAGAAGATGTTACGCAGAGTAAGTAGATACGTAATATGTCACGCTTTAAAATTGCACAAGCTTGTGAAATGGCGACAAGTTATGACCAACGTATGCATTGCGAGCATGGGGGTCTGGGGGGGGTCTTTAAAAAAAAAAGGTTGTTTATTTTCATAAAAAATATTTTATTTTTACACTGTCCCTTTAAAAAAGAAAATTGGATCACTTTTGCCGACACAAGAAATGTAAACATTCCTTGTGATAGCTATAAAGCATGACAGGTCCTCTTTATGGAGACATCTGGAGACCCCAGATCTCTCCTCTACCCTTGAAAGCATGAGATAAAAAAATAAATAAAATAAAAAGATCTCATGCTTTAAAAAAAAAATGGATTTGTTTACATTAATAAAAATAATACTGATTATTATGACAACCACATGAAGGAAGTGATACATATAATATTTAGCAATACCCAATACTTGTATAATAAAAATTGTAACATGAAAGCCTCCACACAGACATTTCCCTGCCTGAATAATAATAAAACATTAATTCAAATATAATAATAATATAATAACTATTAAATATTTATGTATTTAATTATAATTTAATAATATAAATATAATAACTACGATATATTAAAACATATAAGAAGAAGAAGAATATAACTCATATTAATAAAAATAATACTGATTATTATGGCAACCACATGGAGGAAGTGACACATAACGACAATATAATATTTAACAATATCCAATATTTTTATAATAAAAATTGTATCATGAGAGCCTCCGCGCAGACATTTTCCTGCAGATTTTTTTTACAAATAGGAAACACTATTGATGTTTACAATTTTTTTTTTTTTTTTTTTAGGTTGATTTGGGAATTATTATTTTTTTTCTTTTTACCCGCGGTGGTACGCAACAACAAAATTAAGTGTACAAAAAAAGTGCATGTGAAAACACACACAAAAGTGCATTTAGGATCATGTCTCTAGTTCACCCCCCAAGCAAGTAGGACCTTACCCTGACCCCCCTGGGGGCGCATGGCTCCTTACAGGGGCAAGGCTCAGCTTGGTCCACCTAGCCAAAAGGCCTGGCGGACTTGGGGATGCCACCCACCCGGGATTTACCCGGGTTTTGAATCATGTGTCCAGGTTTCAGACCACCTGAAACCCGGACACAATATTCAGAATGGACTGTGGCTCCCCAAGTAACCAAGTACTACAACCACAGAGCGCATAGGTGTTCACATGGGCCCCACTCCCATACACTGACAGGAGAGTAGAGAGGGCTCTATCTGCTCCTCCTCTCCCTGCCCCTACCCCTCTGTCTGTTCACCCTAACTCTCCTATCCCCAGAGTTTTGTGCCTCAGGAAAGGGATGCGTGGGCTGGAAGTTTGAAGCTCAGCAACTGTCAGTTACATCGTGGATGAAAGGTGTTGATGCCTGAGCCTCCATCCTCGGGTGAGTGAGCTCACCATCCAATGTCTGTGACTGAAGTCACCCCCTCCCTCCTCCCTCGTGCCTCTAAGTGAGTGAGTACACTAAGGTAAGCGGTACTCAGATGTAAGGGGTGCCCTGTGGACTGTGATGTAAGAGGGGCTTTGGGAACCCTAATTTAAGAGGGAATGCTGGGAAACGTAAGTGGGAGGTTTGGTGAGCAGAAACCCCTTTACATCAGAGTCCACAGCGTTCCCCTTAAAAGTAAAATTTTGCCATGCGTAGCTAAAGTGTTCGGGTTTGGCTTGAAGAAAAGGTGGCAACTCTAGGTGGACCCCTCTCCTCAAGGTCAGCTGAAGCCTACCAACGAGTACTACATAAAGGGGCTCCACGGAAGAGAGATACCCCACCTACCCGGGTTCAGGGGAGGAAATAGCCACATATTCTCCCCCCTAGACTTCAGAGCAGGCCCGAGGACCCACACCATCCATCCTAGTGAGCAAAACGTGCAAAGTGATAAACAGTGAAAAAATACATAAAATTAATTAATAAAAAAATTATTAATTAAAAATGTAATGAAATAAATAATGCCGATGCATGTACATTGGCTAGGCCTTGAGCCATGGTAAAAAAAAAATCCCCGGACTTAGCCAAAAGGCCCAGTGCAGAAAAAGCAAAAGGTGCTTTGACCATGTGCTCAATTCTTACTGTGGGTATCTAGCAGGGGCGGATTGCAGGTGAGTGCCGTGGATGGAGAGAGCGCTCAGCGGGCGGGTGAGAGCGAGCGGGCCGGGCTGCGGCCAGCTGGGTGGGCTGGTGAGGGAGAGGGCGGCTCGGTGGGCAGGTAACATAGCATGTGGCCCTGCCAGCTAAAAGAGCGGGTGGCTCCGCTGACGGGTGTCGGGTGACGGCGGCGTGGCTTGTGCGGTGTATCTCCGTTCCCGCACATGGCCCGCGAGCTCCACTTCACTGTGCATTCCACGGCCCGGCATAATTCTCTCTCCCAGTGAGTGCACTGCGGAACGGAGCGAACTAAACCTGCCCCTCCTTCTCCTGTGCTGTAATGTTTTCATGTGCACAGAGGTCAGAGGAGGAGGGAAGGAGGCACACGCCGCGACCACCTGTACCAAGAGGCGAGCGCGCTGGTCTGAGTAATCTAAAAGTGAGTCTTTTACAGAGGAGGGGAGGGGGGCATGAAGAAGAGGGTGAGGGACGGGACAAGCAAAGAGTTCACTTGGAGTGATTTGGGGGAGAGGATATATCCATGAAGGGGGGGTCTGTGCTTAAAGGGGGTCCATCTGTGCTGAAGGGGGGAGATCTATGCTGAAGGGGGGTCTGTGCTGAATGGGGGTGTCTGCGCTGAATGGGGGGATCTGTGCTGAAGGGGGGGTCTGTACTGAAAGGGGGATCTGTGCTGAAGGGGTGGCCCATCTGTGTTAAATGGGGGATCTGCGCTGAAGGGGGGTCTGTGCTGAATGGGGGGTCTGTGCTGTGGGGGGGCTGTATAATGTAAAGGGGTCCAGAGGTGTAGGGTGCTGTGTAATGTAAAGGGGTCCAGTAATGCAGGGTGCTGTGTAATGTAAAGGGCTCCAGTGATGCAGGGTGCTGTGTAATGTAAAGGGGTCCAGAGGTGCAGTTGTGGAGAGGGGGTACACAGTAGGGACAAAGAGATATTGAAAGATGCAGGGGGCACAGTGGGGTGTTTTTACATTTTAACGTGGGGGGGGGGCGCTTTTACCCCCGCTAGCGGTCGATGAAAGGGTAAAATGCGACTGTGTATCGCTGCTGCCGAAGCGCCCTACCCCCAAAAAAAAATTTCTATGGACACCTATGCCCCAAATTAAACTTTTTGGGGACCAGTGACATTATTACATTGATTAGTGCTATAAAAATGGGGTTAAGTGTGTTCCCTCAGTGTGTTCTAACTGTAGGGGGGATGTGCTTACTGAAACATGACAGAGATCACTGCTCCCGATCACTGGGACCAGCAGATCCCTGTCATGTCACTAGGCAGAATGGGGAAATGCCTTGTTTACATAGGCAGTTTCCCGTTCTGCCTCTCCTCGACACGATCGCGGGCCACCGGTGGACATAGAGTCCGCGGGACCTACGGCCACGCCCCAACGGCGCGCGCGCCCGCTATCCTGCTTTTACGGACTGACATACAGGTACGTCAGTTAGCGCAGGAGAGCCATTCTGCCGAAGTATATCACCGTAAGCTGGTCGGCAAATGGTTAATGTTTAAACCGCTGGCAACAAAAGTGAATACACCAATGTAGAGCAACAATTCTTTTTTTCAGATCCTCGAATAGTTCTTTGCCATGAGGTGCCATGTTGAACTTCCAGTGACCAGTATGAGAGAGTGAGAGGGATAACACCAAATTTAACACACCTGAGACCTTGTAACACTAACGAGTCACATGACACCGCAGAGGGAAAATGGATAATTGGGCCCAATTTGGACATTTTCACTTAGGGGTGTACTCATTTTTGTTGACAGTGGTTTAGACATTAATGGCTGTGTGTTGAGTTATTTTGAGGGGACAGAAAATTTACACTGTTATACAAGCTGTACACTCACTACTTTACATTGTAGCAAAGTGTCATATCTTCAGTGTTGTCACATGAAAAGATAGAATAAAATATTTACAAAAATGTGAGGGGTGTACTCACTTTTGTGAGATACTGTATATTTCAAAATCCATTAGTCCTGATTTACTGACTGCCTATTTTTATTTCTTAAAGGGGTGTAAAGCATCATGTTTTTTCACCTTAATGCATCCTATGCATTAAGGTGAAAAAACACCTTGCACTCTCCGCCCCCCCGAGCCCCCGTTTTACTTACCTGAGCCCCGAATCTCCGTGGGCGTGATCCCGCGTTGCTTTCCACCAGCTCTTCATTGGATGCTTGATAGCGGCGCAGCCATTGGCTTCTGCTGCTGTCAATCATATCAATGACGAGGTGCGCCGGGGGGCGGGGCTGAGTGATACACTTGGCGGGTATGGCCGCCGACTATATCACACGGGAGCGTGCATGCAAGCAAACCCCCTTGGGAGAGTGCTTCCCAGACGGGGTTAGCTCTTGCGTGGAGGAGCCGAGATAGCCGCCGAGGGACCCCAGAAGACGAGGATCGGGGCCACTCTGTGCAAAACGAACTGCACAGTGGAGGTAAGTATGGTATGTTTGTTATTTAAAAAATAAATAAAAATAAAACCTTTAAGGCCCTAATGTGTGAGAACAGTACAAATACCCCCCAAATTACTCCTTTTTAGAAAGTAGACAGTCAAAAGGTATTTAGTAAAGAGGTATGATGAGTTTTTTGAAGTTGTCATTTTTTTGTCACAATTTCTTGGAAAATTAAGAAATTACATTTTTTTGTCACATTTTTTTTTCTACATAATTACATTTACTATTACATACATACACCAGAGCAGGACAACATCACCATATGACTGCTAAGACAGTGGTTAAGGACATTGACAGGTGACAGTATGTAAAAGAAGTAAATAAATACATTTTAAAATTTTATTTTGAAATTTGTTAAACTTTAATTTTTCGTTTTTTTTTTTTTTTTACATACTGTGACCAGAGGAGTACAGTGTTACCATAGTGCCACTGGTGAAGTGATCAGGATTTTTTTAACACTCTATGATTGCTTATAACAGTGATGATCACTGTTATAAGCAATGAATTTTATAAATGCCAGCCATCCCATTCATTGTGAACTATTGTAGATTCAGTGTTTTTTTTTTTTTTTTTTACTCACCTCTGCTGATCTCTGGAGGGATTTCCTCTTCCTTGCACTTCTCATTGCTCCTCACATTTGGCTCCTCTGCTTCCTCTTTAACTTTAAGCAGATTTTCATGCCGAAAACCACAAAACAATACACATATCACACTATATAAAGAACATCTAAACAATATCAGTGTTGTGCTAGACCCTCTAAAAGTGAGCATACGCCAAAAGAGCCCCCAACTACTGTATGTCTGAATGAACCAAATAATTTAGTTATGTATTTGTTAAAAATCACTTTGAAAGACTACATGTTTAACCGCTTGCCGACCGCCGCACGACTTTTTACATCGACAGAATGGCACGGCTGCGCAAATGGGCGTATAAATACGTCCCCTTTAATTTTCCACCGTGTGGGTATGCGCGCCCGCGACCCTGTCGCGAGCTCCGTGACTGCGCCCGCGGGACCCGCGGACTCGATGTCCCCCGGTGTCCCGCGATCGGGTCACAGAGCTGAAGAACGGGGAGATGTCAGTGTAAACACAACATCTCCCCGTTCTTCCTAGTGACATTTTACTGATCGTCTGTTCCCTGTCATCGGGAACAGCGATCAGTGACGTGTCACGATAAGCCACGCCCCCTAACAGTTAGAATCACTCCCGGGGTCACACTTAACCCCTTCAGGGCCCCCTACAGGTTAACCCCTTCACTGCCAGTGTAATTTTTACAGTAATCAGTGCATTTTTATAGCACTGAGCGCTGTAAAAATGACAATGGTCCCAAAATGGTGTCAAAAGTGTCCGATGTGTCCGCCATAATGTCGCAGTCATGATAAAAATCGCTGATCGCCACCATTACTAGTAAAAAAAAAAATATTAATACAAATGGCATAAAACTATCCCCTATTTTGTAGACGCTATAACTTTTGCGCAAACCAATCAATAAACGCTTATTGCGATTTTTTTTTACCAAAAATATGTAGAAGAATACATATCGGCCTAAACTGAGGAAAAAAAATATTTTTATATATTTTTGGGGGATATTTATTATAGCAAAAAGTAAAAAATATTGAATTTTTTTCAAAATTGTCGCTGTATTTTTGTTTATAGCGCAAAAAATAAAAACCGCAGAGGTGATCAATTACCACCAAAATTAAGCTCTATTTGTGGGAAAAAAAGGACATCAATTTTGTTTGGGAGCCACATCGCACGACCGCGCAATTGTCAGCTAAAGCGACTCAGTGCCGAATCGCAAAAAGTGGCCTGGTCTTTGGTTAAGTAGCTAGAATCTGTGATGATAGCCAATTTTAAAATCTGTCTTGATAGCCGTACTCTGTGCTCCTCTGTACAGTAGCACACTGGAAGTGGGAGGGGCAGTACTAGGAGCCAATAAGACTTAGCTGTACTGCACATGTGTTGACAGACAACATGTTGAGGGAGGAGAAAACAGAGTGATGTCTTCGTTAGCGTGCTCTTGTTTCATTGTCGAGTCACCAGGCTAGGGTGTGTTTTGACAAAGCTTTGTGCTGCTTGTAGAGGAGGTGGAGGACCTGGTTGTCCTGTGTGGCAGGATGTCCCAATCACAAAACTGGCTACAGAGATTTACAACTGGAAGGTAAAATAGTTTCCATGAATGTATTTGAACTACTATGTATTGGGCTGCTTGCTCATCAGTTGCAAAGATCTACACTAAACAATAATTCTGGTTGAAACTGAAGTAAAAACAATGTACAGTTGCCACACATACTGACATGGTAACTGTACAACACTATTTACTATGCTCCGATGTTTAATCATTGCTGATCAACTCATTTATGAGGACAAGTGTCATCTTCCATCTACCTGATCCTCCTGAAGGATCTCCTGATGTTCCTGTGTGGAGTCCCGGGAATACAGAGGACGGGGACATCTCTCTGGGGAATTTCTGTTACTGGATCCATCTGTAGGAAACACACAATGCTAACAAACTGTGCTAACAAAATATGTAGGTTACGGAGAACCTGCAAATCTTTTCTGGATTTAGTGTTTATTACTCACCTGTGATGAACTTCCTCCTCCTTAATCCTTATGTAGCGGGTAATTGAATTTAAGGGAAGCACTTGGGTGGTAGTGTAACCCAGATGCACTGATTGCTAGGGAATCCGAGACCCTTTTATGGTTCTTGGAGGACTCTGGTGGTGTGAGGTTCCCTGCGGCCTGCAGGTGGCATTGTCGCCCTGGCCGGAATTGAACCCACACCGCAAGACTGTGCCTTTTTGTCCTCCCCTGGCGCTGGTACGGCGGGGCGGGGAACCCGCTGTGACGCAAAGGGAGAGGGGATAAAAGGGGCGGATGCCCTTACCACTGGGTTTTCAGAGTTCGGAGTCGGAGGACGCGGCCGCACTCAGGCACCCTCAGCCTGGGTGCCGGGGTTCCGGGCCCAGGTGCCCTTGACCTGGCCAGAGCGGGAGATGGAGTCCATCTCAGGCACCTTTAGCCTGGGGTGAGGTACTATGGCGGATGCCTGGGGCTCAGTATCTTCGACTGAGTTCCGCGAGGGTGGAGGAATCCGAGGGGGCCCTAACTCCTTGGGTGCCCGTGTCTGAGGTCGAGGAGACTGGTGAGCGGAACTTCTCTGGAGAGTCTGGCGCAGCATTGCTGGTGACAGAGAGGCCTCCAATGACTCCCTTGGACGGATATCCTTCCCCTGACAGGGGCTGTGCTAGCGAAGGTAATTCATGTTCTACCTCATATAGTCAGTGGCAGTGACTAATCGCCATTGGTGACACCACAGTGGTTAGCGATACTTTAAAGGATTGTGCCTCGACCTACTCCCATTAATACTGAACTGTTGCAAAGGTCCCAACTTGACTGTGCTGTACGTTTATTCGCTGAGAAGAATAAAACTGTGTTGGACCTATTCAGTGTGTGGAACTCTGGTTACTAGGAGCAAAGGGGGAGTCATAGACGGAGGAAAGGATTTGAATCTAGGACACCTACACAAAGCCCAATCTTTCTGGCCTTCACCTCTTCACTATGGAGGACATGGGCCATGGTGTATCTCATCCCTCCCCCCGGTACTAACACCCCTAGACAAAGACAGACAAGCCGAGAATGAAAAGGGGTGAGGTCGCTACACTTACATATCCTTCTTCCTCCTTCTCAGCTTTGATTTCTGAAGGAACTTCCTTCTTACACAGTTCATTGCTCCTCTCTTCTTCATCTTCAACTTTAATAATAAAAAGTCCTTCAACCTACATAAGACATTATATTGCATATTTTCAGTGTCTTCTAATTATATTACCAAAAATTTTAGCTATATTGAAGCCCAGTTTCTTCTACCTGATCTTCCTGAGGGATCGCCTGATGTTCCTGTGTGGAGTCCCGGGAATACAGAGGACAGGGACATCTCTCTGGGGGATTTCTGTTACTGGATCCATCTGTAGGAAACACACACTGACTGAATACATTGTTTCTATGTCTTTATATGAGAGGATGTGTGTATCTAGGGGGAGCCTCAATACTCTTCTCTCCTTTACAAGAAATTAAAGTCTCCTCTTACCCGGTGATGTGAGGGGCGGCCGGTTCTCCATCAGGACGTCCTTGTAGAGATCCTTGTATCCTTCTCTATACTCCCACTCCTCCATGGAGAAATACTGACATCCTGACACCTTATAGGAACCTGATATACTATGTCGCTATATCAGAGGATGTGTGTATCTAGATGGATCCTCAATACAAGAAATTAAAGTCTCCTCTTACCCGGTGATGTGAGGGGCGAACGGTTCTCCATCATGACGTCCTTCTACAGATCCTTGTGTGTCAGAAACCATGAATCAGACCGAGACAGAAGTGCAGTTAAATAACACTAGTTTAATAATAAATAATAAAAAGGTAAACAGAGTAAGCGTAATCAAAACATAGTCAGAGTTCAGTAACCGGATCGGGTAGTCAGCCAAGCCAAAGTCCAAGAGCCAGCAATAAAGGTAAAAGACCAGCAAGCAGGATCCGTAGCCAGAGGGAACAGCAGTCAAGCAGGTCTTCAACTGGAACGCAGGAGAAAGTCTCTTGTGATGTTAACACAGGAGAAGGCGAAGATCAAATGAACTGGAGTCCTTAAGTAGGCAGAGCTGACGAGCGGATCAACAACAGGTGGATCACTGTGGCGAGATAGAAGCTAGCAATTAGCTGACAGCTGAGCTGCCAGCACAGAGAAGGAAGGGCTGAACCCAGCCCTGACATTGTGTCCTTCTTAAAATTCTCACTCCTTGATACAGATGGCTTTGTACTCATACTGAAATAGATCCATAACACAAACAAAATACACATTTAGAACATAATCTAAAAAATAAAAAATTATTTATAATGTATTAATTAGCAGATACACTGAAATCCCAGGTCTTTACACCTTCTGTGCCCATTATGAGGGGACCCCACCATCCCTCCAGGATACGAACACCCAAAACAATCAGGTGGACAGAAATAGAATTATGGGTGGAAGACCTCACTGTTACAGAAGACCCAGAAGAAACTGACTTAAGACCACCAGGGCAATAGTCCAAAAAGACCCAGGGAGAGAAAGTAGCTTTGCCAAGAACACACCCCCAACACCATCATCCCTCGCCCCCGAGGAGCTCTCCATTTAACGTTCTACACATTAGATGGTGAAAAAAACTAATGGCGAGCTCTGTGGATGGTTTTATAACACCAGACCCATACCTCCCAACACTAACGGATTGTGCGGGAACTTCCCGCACCGACACGAATTTCCCGCAGACCCGCGAGAGCATCGAATTTCCCGCAATCGACGGAGGATCTGAAGACATCCTAATGTCGGGCAGGCGGCGGCAGCGGTAAGTCAAAACCTCTGTAATGTCGGGCAGACCCCCCCCCCTCAACAACTACAGATGTCGGTAAACCTCTGTCCCGCGGCCCCCCCCACCCCCCCCCGCTTAACAACTATCACAGACGTCGGTAAAAAAAAAGCCTCCGACCCGCGGCACCCCCCCGCTCAACAACTTTAATGAGAGGGGAAAAAAATGTGAAAGAATGTCCCGCAGTGGACATTTAAAAAGTTGGGAGGTATGCAGACCCCTTTATATTTCCTAAATCGCAGGAGCCACATTTAATTCTACTTCCCATCACTAACTTATTTTTATAAGACTTGCAAAGAATATGTCCCAGCACCATCATTTCCAGCCCCAGAGGAGCTGACCATCTAACATTCTACACATCAGAGGACTTGCAGAAAGCTGATGATTTGTGGAGATAATATGATCCCCTCCATCCAACCTACACTGTGCTGGGACCCCCTTCTCTCATAATAGGAAGACATTATTACCTCCTCCTCACTGGGTATGCAAGGTCCAGGTTCATACCCCCACTAGGAGCATTTTTTGAGCTCAAAATTCCCCTTCTGTCTCTTATTGTGGACCACAACAAAATGGCCAGCGATCCTTTTGCACCTTCTCCTCACAGACAGCTACCGGTCGCCCTCTGGTGGTGGTTCTGGATCAGTTCTCTGGAAGAACGTCCAGGTCGCTCGGCTGGGCGTCACTATGGCAACTGTGTGACAGAACTGAGATTGCGTGAGACGGTATTGTCATGCAGATACGCTGCTTTCTTGTGTCTAGAAGCCGCCCGGTACAGTACAAAGCAAAGGGGCTTTTCAGACATGTTGGAAAACCTCTTTGTGTTCAGCAGCCGCTCTTCTATGGAGGAAAGGGAAGAAAGCATTAAAGGAGGGTGAGCCATCTGTCAGGGAGAAGATGGTCATAGTGGCAAGTGAGTTTCAGGACAGGCAGATTTTTTTTGCTTTTTTATTGGCGAGCCAGCTGTGATGTAAGGCAAAGCAGTAAGGGGTCCTACACATTATGCCATAAAGCGGAATTACCCTACCAATTTAAAGAGGAGCTCCTCCCAAAAAATTAAAAGACAGCAGCTACAAATACTGTACAATCACCTGTCCAGTGATCCAGCAATGTCCCCACAGGTCCTCACAGGAGCCAATTCTTTAATCGGCTTTGGGTGCAGATGCCTGCATTTCTGGTAAGTGAAACAGGAAGTGAAGCCTTCCTGCTTAACAGCCAGGTTCCTACTGTGCACGATCAAGCCATGCTGCACCTTGTTAATGGTCCCGTAGTCTTCTGGGACCTGTGAAGTGTCCCAGAAGGCTGCAGGGTAAGGAGAGGGGGCCATACATCCGGCTCAGATCGCTACGGCAAAACCAAGTACCCCCCCAAAAAAGTGGCAGTGAAGGGGGGTTGCATATAAGCAGAACTTCTCCTTTTTTTCCCAAAACAATTGTCAAAAAAAGCAGCAAACATTTTGATGTTTCATCCCCGAAACCAACCTTCCTTGATGCTTTCACTACTGCTGGTGAAACGCGTCAAGGAAGGTTCGTTTTTAGTGGAACCATCAATGTATGCAGAGTGCAGCTTAAATTTTTCATATTTGTTACTAAGACGGGCTGTGGTAGCTAGCACCCAGGTTGTCCATGTGAGATGAAAAGAGCAAGTCTGGAACAGAGCCATGGGTTAGGGTGTGTTCTTGTTTCCAAAAACACTTGCATTAAAGGCCGTGTCATAACTGATCACACGTGCAGCACTATGGCAACCGCAGATCAAACAGGGGCCAAGATGGCAGCTTTTTTGGCTGAAAAGAAACCTACATCAGAGGGGGGCAGGGTCACCCGCACGTCACTAGGGAAGCCTGGGTTTCCCCTTGCGTCAGAGGGGGACAGGGTCACGTGATGGCTGGACCCGCCCTTAGCTACTTAAGAGCTGTCACTGGCTGAAGCTGCGTCATTCCCAGGGTGTCTCCGCTCCGTTGAAGAGAGGACCGCGTGCTGTTCCTCACTGCGCTGGACATCATCGTTGGAGTCTGGACCTGGAGAGGAGAGATCATCCATTGCTGGACACCAGAAAGGAGATCACCCCTCAGAGGATACCGAGAGTGGATTACCACCACTGGAATATTTTTTTTTTTTTTTTAATAAAGGACTTTTCCCAACGGTGTCTGTGTGTTTTTAAAAAAAAAATTACACTTTCTTTGTGAAATGGTAGGGGTACAATGTACCCCTTACCCATTCACATAGGGGGGGTGCAGGATCTGGGGGTCCCTTCCAGATTCCGATAAGCGCCGCGCCGCGCAGACCCCCACAACCACCGGCAAGGGTTGTGGGGATGAAGCCCTTGTCCCCATCAACATGGGGACGTGGTGCTTTGAGGGGTCACAGACCCCCAAAGCATCCTCCCCATGTTGAGGGCATGTTATCTGGTACGGTTCAGGAGGGGGGCGCTCTCTCGTACCCCCTCTTTTCCTGCTGCCTGCCAGGTTGCGTGCCTGGTAATTGAATTCAGGGGGACCCTCACGCATTTTTTTTTTTTATCAATGACTTTTCTCTGTATTGCCGGGAGCCGACAATTCATTATAGCCGCGAGTGCTTTTAAATGACTTTTTTTCGTTCAGAAATGACACTTTGTGCAGGGTCAGTTCTAAGCACAGGAAACAAGCGCGACTTTACAGGCATACTATAGACACCCTCCAGGTACGAAATTTAAAGGAATATTTCACTTTTATTGTTTCACTTTAAGCATTATTAAAATCACTGCTCCCGAAATAACGTCAGTTTTGAAAACTTTTTTTTGCATTGATACATGTCCCCTGGGGCAGGACCCGGGTCCCCAAACACTTTTTATGACAATAACTTGCATATAAGCCTTTATAATTAGCACTTTAGATTTTTCATGTTCGAGTCCCATAGACTTTAACGGTGTCTGGATGTTCGAACAAATTTCTTGCCTGTTCGCAAGTTCTGGAGCGAACCGAACTGGGGGGTGTTCGGCTCTTCCCTAATTGCAACTGCGGCATGTACAGTATCTCACAAAAGTGAGTACACCCCTCACATTTGTGTACATATTTTATTCTATCTTTTCATGTGACAACACTGAAGAAATGACACTTTGCTACAATGTAAAGTAGTGAGTGTACAGCTTGTATAACAGTGTAAATTTGCTGTCCCCTCAAAATACCTCAACACACAGCCATTAACGTCTTAACCAATGGCAACAAAAGTGACCGCTAGCAACAATAGTTACTGTATACATCCCCATCCGCTGCCTATTGCAACTTAAGGATGGGGGGGGGGGGGGATTGTCAGGTGGCAAAAATGCACGTTTAAGCCAAATTTGTGCCACCTACCAATCGCTCACTCTTAAAGTGGTTGCAAACCCGATGTAAAAAAAACAAAACCCTGCAAGACAAAGGCATAATGAGCTAGTATGCATAGCATACTAGCTCATTATGAATTACTTATCTGAGACCGAAACCTTCGCAGCAGTCCTCGTACACCGCTCCGGCGGCCGACTTCACTCCCGGGGGTTACTTCCGGGGGAATCACGGCTCCGGGGCTGTGATTGGCCGGAGCCGCGATGATGTCACTCCCGTGCAAATACTGTAGCTGCTGACTTTTAGTATAAGGACACTTACCTGTTCCTGGAACCAGCGATGTTCTCAATCGGCTTCGGGTGCAGGCACAGGCATCTGAAGTAAGGGAAACAGGAAGTTAAGCCTTGTAGTTTCATAGCCCGGTTCCTACTGCGCACGCATTAGCCGCGCTGCGCCATATGAATGATCCCTGTGGTCTTCTGGGACCTGTGATGTGTCCCAGAAGGCTGTGGGGGAAGGACAGGGGGCTGAACTTCTGGCTCAGATTGCCGTGGCAATCTGTGCTGGGATTGGGTACTTGTCAAAACCAGGTATCTGCCCCCCCCCCCAAAAAAAATAGTGCCAAATGTGGCAGTGGAGAGGGGGGAGGATGAAAAGGACCTTTCCCTTTTAAGTGATGTTCTGCTTTAACCGCTTCCCAAAACAATTGTCAAAAAAAGACTGCATTGGGGTTTCCACCCCAAACCAATCTTCATTGTTGCGTTTTACCATTGCTGGTGAAACACGTCAAGGTTGGTTTCGGATGGAGACATCAATATATGCAGTCTCTTTTTGGCAATTATTAAACACACAAAGAAGAGCTAAGTTTTGGAGTGCAGTACATTTGTTTTATATTTTTGGCTGAGATGGGCTGTGGTAGCCAGTTGTTGATGTGAGATGAAAGGAGTAATGCCCCGTACACGCGATCAGACCTTTTTCCGGCCAAACTCCCATCGAAATTCCGACGGAATTTCATCGGAAAAAAATAAAACAGGTTCTACTTGAAAATTCCGATGAAATTCACTGGAATTTCTCCGAAGGGGCCCACACACGGTCGGAATTTCTGATGAAAAAACTCAGACGGACTCTGTTGCATGCGGTTGCTGGGCATTCGTGGCACTTCTCTATTTGTTTGGGTGTGTAGTGCAAGTCCGTCGTACATGTCGGGTAAACTTCCCGTCTGCTAGCTAATGTAACCAAGGAGGGGGGGGGGGGCAGTTGTCAAACAGGAAGAAACGCAGCTCAGCCACACATTTTTGCCCCCCCCCAACCACACATCCAGTAAAAGCCTTAAAAATACAATTTTTACTCCTGGTTCCTCCCCTCGCCATCTTTCACAGTTGGTACCCGTTTCCCCTCTTTTGGATAGTTTCTCACCCTTTTTGTGCTGCAGTCCAGTATATCCTGCTTCCTCGAGGTAAGGAACCCCCACTGCCTCCTGGGATGTTCACAATATCATAGTAATGGGCATATTGTAGTTGGGAATTTTTCAGAGCACTGCACTGTTGGCAGCTCGGTTTTCAGTGTATTTCTACCCTGAGCATTTCCTCCCCATCACATCTGAATAGCCCATGTGACTATAGAGCAGTGACGGCTGGTGCTCCATCGGTCAGGGGCGGCAGATGGACCTGACAAGTGGAGACGGCGGCGGCTTCCGCCCTCAGTCTTCTCCGTGTCCCCGCTCCATTGCTCGGGCTTCCCATGCGTCTCCTTGGCCGTACCTCTCCTCCCTCCTCATAGGTCAATAGGATGGCTTCTCCTTTCGGCCAATTGGGAACCGGGTCTCACGACCCGCTTCCTGATTGGCCGGGAGGAGAATCAGTGTTACAATAGTGAATATTCATTCGCTAGCGTCACACAACTGGGTGGGCTCAGAGCGCAGTGCTCTGCGCCCCGAGCCCACCCTTTTTTTAAGCCGATTAGAGTCTCTGGCTTTAATCACGTGCTTCAAAAAAAAAAAACACCCCCCATTGGAATCCATGCAACCCAGCGCCCTGCATGTAGATAAGGGGGCCAGACGCATGGATGGGGGGGGGGGGGCCGCGCCCGTGCACCCCTAATGGACGGGCCACCACTGCTATAGAGTCACACATATGGGCATATACAAAATGGTAAACGACAGCCAACTCCCTCTCTCCTCCTCCATGCTCACTAATCAGCTACACACAGTTGGGGTGGGATATTACATGTACAGTAGATTGATGGAGGCTTGACCTCCGTTACTATAAGACATAGGCTGGAGAGGGCGTGACATTCTGTGACTGACAGAAATCCGCCCCCCACCCCATGTTATTGCCAAAAAATAATACAGATTTTATTTCAAATACTGGTACATATTTGTAAGACAAAAAAAGACAAAACAGTTTATTGAAATTATTTATTTATTTTTACTCTGTATTCCAAAGGCTTTTTTTTTTAACATGTGACCAGCAGCAGATGACTAGAAGCTCCTCTGGCCACTGTTTCCCTGCAGACAGGCTGGGAAAAAGCTAGGTCATGTGACAACGGTATATCGGTTAGGAAAGAAGGTACTTTTTTTTAGGTACTGTTTTAAAAAAAATAATAATAATAATTAGAGCGCCGTCATCCGTACACAAAAATAGAAGGGATAATGCAAATTAAACAGAGTGTGCCGCCCCTTCTGTGCTGTGATTCGATACAGCATATGCTTATCAGCAGGTACCACCCAATGATTTATGTCTGGGACCTGCTGATCGGCTTAGCAAATCACAATACAGAGCCCTGTGTTTACTAACAACACAGAGCTCTGTACACAAAGCAGAGACGTGTCTGTTAAAAATCAACCACATCTACCAGTAAAAGCAGCACATAATGCACACATTACACTTGTTAGGTACAGTTAACCCTTTCATTGCCCCTAGATGTTAACCCCTTCCTAGCCTTTGTCATTAGTACAGTGACAATGTATAGTATTATCACTGATCACTGTATTAGTGTCACGGGGGATGTCAGTTATTCAGTTTATACCCAGTGTCAGATTGCCCGCCGCACTATAAGTCCATGATAAGTCGCTGATCACTGCCATAACTAGTATAAAAAATAAGATAAATAAAAATTCCTGTGTATATACAACCATTTGTATATGTTATAACTTTCACACAAACCAATCAATATACAGTACACTAAAGCCTCGTACACACGGTCGGACTTCAAACAAACTTTTCCGTGGATTTTTGTCTGAAGGGAGTTGGCCGGGCACACCCATAGCATACACACCACAGGACTTTTCTGCAAACTTTCTGAAAATTTTCCCAACATCACTTGGTTTTTCTGCTCTTTACCGCCACCTTTTGGTCAACTTCTGCTATTGTTGGTTGATTTTAACATTCTGGGCATGCTTATTTGTCCTTCGGACAAAAGTCCGATGGATTTCTGTACACACGGTTGGACTTTGCTCCATCGGACTTTTGTTGCCGAAAAGTTTGTCCGTTTGCAGACCGAAGATTTGTCCGATGAAAATCAAAAAAGTTTGTCCGATGGAGCGTACACACGGTCGGATTTTTTGTCAAACTTGCTAATTTTGAAGTTTGTTGGCAAAAAGTCTGACCGTGTGTACGAGGCTTTATTGGGATATTTGTTTTCACCAAAGACATGTAGCAGAATACATTTTTGGCCTAAATTTATTTAGAAATTAGGTTTTAATTTTTTTTATATTGGATATGTTTTATAGAAGAAAATAAAAAATATTTTTTTTTTTCCAAAAGGTATCTTTTTTTTTCCTTTTATAAAATAAACCCAGTGGTGATCAAATACCACCAAAAGAAAGCTCTGTGTGTGTGAAAAAATGATAAAAATTGTATTTGGATACAGTGTTGCATGACCGCGCAATTGTCAGTTAGGCCTCTTTCAAACTACCACGACTTCAAAGTCTCAGGGTTTTGCCGCAATTTTGCAGCCTAGATTTTGCTGCGAGTTCAGGGAGACTTGAGGTCTATGGACCTCAACTCCCATCAAAGTCGGACCAAAGTAGTGCAGGGTCTACTTTGAATTTGGTGCACAGATATGAATGGTACTCATTGGAAATCATGGGGGACGACTTGTCATGCGACTTTGCAATCCATCGCAGGACAAGTCGCACAAGTGTGAAAGGGGCCTAAGAGGATAAGTTACTGCACCGGCCCTCTATCCCCTGTTCTGATGCAGATCGTGGGTGCAATGCTTTACAGGTCCATTACAAAAATAATAATAAATGCATTTATTTTATTTTTTTAATGTGCATTTATTTTATTTTTTTGTAAAGTTGAACTTATTCTTTAACCAATTAATCTCTGGAAGATGTATCCCCCTTCATGACCAGACCATTTTTTAGCAATACGGCACTGCCTTATTTAACTGACAATTGCACCGTCATACGACGCTGTACACAAATACAATTACTGTATATACTCGAGTATAAGCCGAGTTTTCCAGCAAATTTTTTTGTGCTAAAAATGCCCCCCCTCGGCTTATACTCGAGTCACCTTTTTGCGCCTGATCTCCTGGACTTTGGGGACCCGGTACCGGCCGGCCGTAGGTTCCCTGGACCCAAAATGTGGCACACATGTAGCCCCACTCTTCATCTAGTTTGTTGTCTGGGGGACCTACCGCCGGGGAGCAACGATTTTTTAAAGCTGGGCACCCGTTCCATAGACTCCCATGTTAAATGGTAATATCTCCGGTGACTTTGGGGACCCGGTACTGGCCGGTCGTAGGTCCCCTGGACCCCAAAAACTTGGCACACATGTAGCCCCAGTTCTCATCTACAAGTGTGCAAAGTTTGTTGTCTGGGGGACCTACGGCCGGGGAACACCGATTTTTCAAAGCCGGGCACTCCTTCTATAGACTCCCATGTTAAACGTCAGTCTAACACACAGTGAGGCATGGGCACAGTGAGGCATGGGCACAGTGAGGCATGGACACAGTGAGGCATGCAGATGGACACCCTAGGCTTATACTCGAGTCATTAAGTTTTCCCAGTTTTTTGTGGTAAAATTAGGTGCCTCGGCTTATATTCGGGTCGGCTTATACTCGAGTATTAGGGGTGCAACAGATCAAAAAACTCACGGATCGATCCTCGGATCAGAGGCACGGATCGGATACATTTTCGGATCAGCAAAAATAAAAAACACAAAATCTTGTTACAGCCACCGGAGTTTTAGATTTCAGTTATTTTCAACACAAAACGGAGCTTATAAGCTTAAATACAGTATTTGTAAATCCAACTGACTCTTTACATGTTACATTTTAAAAGCAGCAGCAAACCTGCTGACCTTACATGGTTGCTAATGTGACAGAACACCTCTGATTTTCACATTTAACTAAATGTTAAATGTGAAAATCAGGTGTTCCGTCACTTTAGCAATCATGTAAGGTTTGCTGCTGCTTTTAAATTTAACATGTAAACAGTCCGTTGGATTTCCAAATGTATTTAAGCATAATTTCCGTTTTGTGTTGAAATAAACGAAATTCTAAAACTCCATTGGGTGTAACAAGATGTCCGCTTGGCCCCTTCTCTACCATTACTGTGCAGGAGTGTGGGGTGGAGCAAGATGGCGGCGAAACGTCACTACAGCGGCCGCCGGGTGTACCAAGATGGCCGCCACTCCGGAGCTAGGCCGAAGCCGAGGCCTTTCCTATGGCCGAGGCTCCGGAGCGCTCCGCGGATCGCGTGGTGTTCCGATCCGAACAGGGTGACCCGTTCGGATCACGGATCACCACCGATCCATTGCACCACTATCGAGTATATACGGTAAATACATTTTGATCACTTTTATTCCCATTACAAGGAGTGTAACCATCCCTTGTAATAGGAATATGGCATGACAGGACCTCTTTACAGTGAGATATGGGGTCAATAAGACCCCACATCTCACCACTAAGCTGGGAAGCCTGAAAAAAAAAATATCTCGGCTTCCCAGCCAAGGTGGCGCAATTTTTTTTAATGCAAAGGCCGCTCGTGACGTCATAACATCGCGCCCGGACTCCGACTCCGGCGACCATCTGGTCCGCTGGAAATCTCTATGGTAAGCATCCGGGGGCCGGTGGATCCATTTTCCGACTCATCGATCGCAGTGGTGAGTTGGTAGAAGCACCGGAGGCTGGCGGGAGGGAGGGGCGCCCCCTCTCGCCACCCGTAAGAACGATCAATCGGTGGAACGGCCGCTACGATCGTTCTTATGGTGCAGAGAATCGCCGGCTGAAAAAGACGATAACTGAATGATGCCTCATTCAGATATACCCGCACAAAGTCAAGGACATCCTATTACGTACCTTGGGCGTTAATGTTAGGAACAGGTTTAGAACATAGGACAGCTAGGAGAGCTTCAGGATCTACACATGTTCTCCACACTGAAGGTTCCACACTGCAAACTACCAGCAAGGAGAACTAACATACCATACAGCTGATTGGTTAGCTTTCCGCCATTGCAAAATAAAGATGTAGTTGAACAAGAAAAAAGCAAAGAAAAGATAGAAAGGAAGAACATTTATGGGTTCATGAAGCCCCCTGAAGAAGACACAGCATGGGATTCATAAATCCACATCAATACAGAACTTTATAATAAGCATATAAGATTCTATTGTACACTGGGACAGCAGCAAAGAGCTTTAATCATGAATTACTTTTTTCTAGAACTTTACATTTTTAGAAATGTTGCCTCCTGTGTTGAAGATTCTACAAAGACAGAAAAAATCATTGCTGAAGATAACATGATCAAAAATCAGGAATATCCAAATCCATCCACGGTTAACTGATGCCAATCATTTCTAAGTCCTGAAAAAAAAAAAGCCCACAGAGGTCCATCACAGACAAAATCTGTAATAAAACATTAACAAATATGGACAAACACTACTATAAAAAAGGGGAGCCTGCAACATGCTGCAGTTTTTTTGACTTTTAGAAAAACTGAGCGGCATTCTTCCGTGCCCGAAAAAGAAAGTCCCTCCCGTGCAGCCAACAAGTCGGCAGATAGCAAACCCCAAAAAAAAAAAAAAAATGTAAAAAGCATTGGATGTCGGACAAACTATGATCGGTCATGGAGTATTTTTTTTTACATTAATTAGTCATCTGTTCAGGTTGCCCGGTCCCCCCTGCTGGCCGGGCCCGGTACAACAGGGCCGGTTGTACTGGTCTTTCAGCGGCCCTGTCTATGTCTTCATACTCTTCCCTCAGGCCTCACCTTCTGACACAGAAACCTCTTGTCTCTTGTGGAAACTGACATGCGAAATTAAAGAGGATTTTTTTGGAAACTTTTTCCCACATTCCGAACAAGCATACGGGTGATCCCCGGTGTGAGTCCTGTGATGCTTCACAAGGTCTGATCTCTCGATGAATCTTTTTCCGCATTCGGAACATGAATACGGCTTCACCCCCGTGTGGGTCTTCTGATGCGAAAGTAGGTTCCCTTTCTGAGAAAAACATTTCCCACATTCTGAGCAGTTAAACGGCCTCTCTCCTGAGTGAATTTTTTGGTGTTTAATGAGTTTGTCTTTTGCGGCAAAAGATTTCCTACACACTAGACATGAATACGGCTTCTCCCCCGTGTGGCCTCTTTCGTGCGTGATGAGGGATAACTTGCGAGAAAAACACTTGCCGCACTCTGCACAGGAAAACGGCTTCTCTCCGGTGTGAGTTCTTAAGTGTGTAGCGAGATTCGACCTTTGAGTAAAACATTTGCCACACTGGGGACAGGAATATGGTCTCTCGGCCGTGTGAGTTCTCTCGTGGCTGAGAAGGTTTGACCTCTCGTTGAAGCATTTTCCACATTCCGTGCATGAGAATGGTTTTTCCCCGGTGTGGATTCTAAGGTGTCTTATAAGCTGAACCTTCCAAGAAAAGCATTTGCCGCATTCAGGACATGAAAATGTCTTCTCTCCCGTGTGACTTCGCTGGTGGGCGATAAGCTCTGCTCTTTGGCTGAAACACTCGCTGCATTCGGAGCATGGAAACGTTTCAAGCCGTTTAGGAAAGTTTGCTACACATGAAGATGGAGCCGATGATCGAACCCTACTGGGAGGCACTGGGTGGTGGTTGGAAGTAATGAGGATTCCTTCTGGTGAATGTGATGTAATGTCATCACTATCTGCTCCCGGAGAGATGAAGGGCTGCTTCTCCATGTTGTACCTTTTATATCGTCCATCTAGAAAAATTAAAGGCATTTAATAAGTAACTTTTTTTTAAACACTCTATATTGGTAATTTTCATACAGATAGAGATAATGACCATTCCATAGACAGGTCAACACCGTAAACACTACTACAAAACACGTTATTCGCCATATGGAGTGGTGCTCACAGGCAATGAGAAAGGTACACATACACTATATTGACAAAAGTATTGCAATGCCTGCCTTTACACCCACATGAACTTTAATGGCATCCCAGTCTTAGTCCGTAGGGTTCAATATTGAGTTGGCCCACCCTTAGCAGCTATAACAGCTTCAACTCTTCTGGGAAGGCTGTCCACAAGGTTTAGGCGTGTGTCTATGGGAATGTTTGACCATTCTTCCAGAAGCGCATTTATGGGGTCAGGCACTGATGTGGACGAGAAGGCCTGGCTCGCAGTCTTCGATCTAATTCATCTCAAAGGTGAAGGTCACCTTCCTTCCCCTCCTGGGATTAGGCACTCCTTTAAATGACTCTTTCTCAAACAAACCACATGAAATAGAAAGGCAACTACATAGTGCTCTCCATTTTCATAATTTATTAAAAATCCCCCAATACAGTATGTATAACTTGTCAGCTGGCTCACTACTCAACTTTCATCGCGGTAGCAGTGTGAAGTCACAGTCTTGCCTCCTCCTTCCTAGGTGTGTGTCAACCTCTAAGTTGGACTTCTTCAGACCTATTGAAGAACCCCAATGAGAGGGCGACCGACTGAAGAAGCCCAATGAAAGGGTGACATGCGTCCAGGAGGGAGGAGCTGAGCCTATGACATCCCGCTGCCACTGTGAACAGAGTTAAGTGAAGAGCCAGCTGAGAAGATATACATATGAGCGCTTTGTTTTTGTACTTCATGTAGTATACTTTATTGGGTGCTTTTTAATAAATGATAGAAATGGAGAGCACTATGTAGTTGCCTTTCTATTGTATGTGGTTCATTTGGGAAAGAGTCGTTAAAAGGAGTGCCTAATCCCAGGTAGGAAGGAAGGTGACCATCCCAGGGGGGAATCGCAGGAGTTGTAATGAAAATCCTACAATATTCAGCTGTGAAGTAAGCAGGTTTTTCACTTGGTGTTGGCGTGCACTTTTTCTTTAGTAAGAAGACTGGTGATTGAAGAGCACAGCAGTGAATTATGCGCATAGATGGACTGTGTTTATGGTCTTTATTCTTAATTATCTGGATGTAAAGGACTTTAATTACTACACAGAATTAAAAGAGTATAAAGAGGTGTATATTACTCAGTAGCGCTGCACTATTATGCCGCGTACACACGACCGTTTTTCCTGTCATGCAAAAAAACCAACCTTTTTCTCGACGTGATTCATCATGATTCCTCTCAAGCCTGCCTTGCATACACACGTTGAGGAAAAAAAACGCTTGAGCAAAGCGCGGTGACGTACAACTCGTACGACAACACTTACAACGGCACTATAAAGGGGAAGTTCCGTTCGAATGGCGCCACCCTTTGGGCTGCTTTTGCTGATCTCGTGTTAGTAAAGTTTGGTGAGAGACGATTTGCGCTTTTCAGCCTCGTGCTCTTCAGTCCGTTACAGCGTGACAAATGTGATATCTCCATTACTAGTTTTACCAGACCGAGCGCTCCCGTCTCATACTTGATTCTGAGCATGCGCGTTTTTTTCCCCCCTCGGAAAAGCATACACACGAGCGGTTTTTCGCAACGAGAAAAAGAATGATGGGAAAAACGTTGAGAAAAAATAGAGCAGGTTCTAATTTTTTTGTGGGCAGTTTTCTCGTCGAGAAAACTGCTATGGAGCGTACACATGACCGGTTTTCACGACCAATTAAAAAAATAGCAGTTTTCTCGTCATGAAAAACAGTCGTGTGTACGCGGCATACGAGTCAGTTTGTGTGTTTTTGTTACCAAATGTATGTCTATAAAACAAAAAAGTTCATGTGCGTGTAAAGGCAGGCGTCCCAATACTTTTGCCAATATAGTGCACCTGCTGCAATTTTTAAAGTGAGACTTTATTTAGAAAAATAAGTCCTGCTAGATCAATACAGGGTGGTTCCTTTTGCAGGTATAGCTATAAAGGACGATGAAAGGAAGCTGACCGATGACAAGGAGAAGGCAACTGTACTAAATGCTTTCCTCAATTCTTACACAGGAAAAGGAGGGGTATAACAACCACGACTGTATTGTTAGTAACAAGTCACAGGATGTACTCTTGTGGCTAATGCTGTGTACACACAATCGTTTTTTCTGATGGGACAAACCAATCGTGTGTAGGCCCCATAGGTCTTTATTCCATCGGTATAAAAAAATAGAACACGTTTTAAATTTTACCGATGGAAAAAAAAAACAATAGCAAATTCCGATCGTCTATGGGGAACTCCATCGGAGAAAAAACCCACGCATGCTCAGAATAAAGTCGACGCATGCTCAGAAGCATTGAACTTCATTTTTCTCGGCTCGTCTGAGTGTTTTACGTCACGGCGTTTGGGACGGTCGGGTTTTTGACTGATGGTGTGTAGGCAAGACTGATGGAAGTCAGCTTCATTGGATTTCCGATGGAAAAATCCATCGGTTTAGAATCCATAGGAAACCTGATCGTGTGTACAGGGCATTACAGATGCCAGTGTCCAGAAAAGACTTGAAAAGCTTAACACAAATAAATCACCAGGATCCGATGGCTTACACTCGAGAGTCCTCAAATAACTCAGTCAGGTCATTACCAGACCATTATTCCTAATCTTATAGACAGCATACTAACTGGAACGGTACCAGCTGATTGGTGAAAAGCCCACGTGGTACCAATATTCAAAAAAGGGCAGGGATCTATTCCTGTGTCAATCTAACAACGATATTATGTAAACCATTGGAGGGGATAAGGGACTATATCCAAAAGTTTGCTGATGAAAACAGTATCATTAGTAGAAATCAGCACGGGTTTACGAAAGGTGGTTCTTGCCAAACCAATCTCTTAACATTCTACGTGGAAGATGAGCTGCCATCTAGATAAAAGGTAGGCCTGTGGATGTGTTGTATCTGGATTTTGCAAAAGCACTTGATACAGTCCCCCATAGATGCTTAATTTACAAACTGAGGTCTGTAGCAGTGGCGGTGCGTCCATCAGGGGCGCATGGGCGCCGCCCCCTCTCTCCTGGCACCGCTCTATCACCATAGATAGATAGATTCATGCAATGCATGAATCTATCTATGGTCACCACTGACACCCCCTATTAAAGTGTCCGGCCCCTTTTTGGGGCGCCGGGCACATGAATTACAGCAGCGGGGGTGTTTTTTGGAAGCACCTGATTAGAGCCGTAGGCTCTAATAGGCGCCCATAAAAGTGAACAGCGGGCGCCATGCTGGGCGCTCGCTTTTCACTCAGCGTTGTGTTAGCAAAGCGAAGGAATTCGCTTTGCTAACACTAATCCGCCTCTCAGGTGCTGGGGTCTGTTACCTGTCACCTGATTGGCTGAAACGTCAGGCGCTGTGATTGGACAACTGATAGAGAGGACAGAAGAAGACATTGAGGAGCGTGCAGGACACCGCCGCTGACCCACTGCGAGACAGGCAAGTGTCGGGCGATGCATTTGATGGGGCACAGTAGCGGCAATTGATGGGCACACTGGCAGAATTTGATGGGGCACAGTAGCGGCAATTTATGGGCACACTAGCAGCATTTGATGGGGCACAGTAGCGGCAATTTATGGGCACACTAGCAGCATTTGATGGGGCACACTGGCAGCAATTGATGGGCACACTGGCAGCATTTGATGGGCACACTGGCAGCATTTGATGGGCACACTGGCAGCAATTGATGGGCACACTGGCAGCAATTGATGGGCATACTGGCAGCAATTGATGGGCACACTGGCAGCAATTGATGGGCACAGTAGCGGCAATTGATGGGCACACTAGCAGTATTTGATGGGGCACAGTAGCAGCAATTGATGGGCACACTGGCATTTGATGGGGCACACTGGAAGCAATTGATCGGCGCACTGGCAGCATTTGATAGGCACACTGGCAGCATTTGATGGGCACACTGGCAGCAATTGATGGACACAGTAGCTGCAATTGATGGGCACACTAGCAGCATTTGATGGGGCACAGTAGCGGCAATTGATGGGGCACAGTAGCAGCATTTGATGGGGCACAGTAGCGGCAATTGATGGGCACACTGGCAGCATTTGATGGGGTACACTGACAGCAATTGATGGGCACACTGGCAGAATTTGTTGGGCACACTGGCAGCATTTGATGGGCACAGTATCAGCAATTGATGGGCACACTGGCAGCAATTGATGGACACAGTAGCGGCAATTGATGGGCACACTGGCGGCAATTGATGGGCACACTGGCGGCAATTGATGGGCACTCTGGCGGCAATTGATGGCACAGTGGCTGCGTTTGATGGCACAGTGGCTGCAATTGAAGGGCACAGTGGCTGCAATTGAAGGGCACAGTGGCTGCAATTGAAGGGCACAGTAGCTGCATTTGATGGGCACAGTGGCTGCAATTGATGTTCTTTTTTTCAGTTTGTTTGTGCCCCCCAAAAATTTTGAGCACCAGCCGCCACTGGTCTGTAGGCATGGACAATAGGGTTTGTTCATGGATAGAAGACTGGTTACAGGCGCACGTCTAAAGCGTGGTGATAAATAGTGGGTACTCAGACTGGTCTGGAGTGGTTAGTGGGGTACCTCAGGGTTCTGTCTTAGGACCAATTCTGATTATTTTATTCATAAATGATATAGAGGTCGGTATAAATAGCTCAACCTCAGTGTTTGCTGACGACACAAAAATAATTAGTCTTGTCTATATTCCCATCACACACATTCCAGGATTACAGGCTCCTCTGCGGTAGCAATTACCAGCTGGATAGAGGATACATCACAGATAAGTACACATGTTCGCCAGCACACCATGGACCTTCAATTGCAGTCCAAATCATTTATTGCAGAGAGATCCCATCACAACAGAATAATTGCAATGTTTCAGAGCCACGCAGAAACCCTTTCGTCGGGCATGGACTGGTGACTGGTGTCTTTATTCAACCTTACTAACTATGTAACTACTGTATGTAGCTATGTAAAACATTAAAAATAAGTGTCTATATTGTTTAAAATCCAGTAACACGCAGTCTCACCCTGCTCTGCACATGCTCAGTTGCTCTCCATTTTTAGGCACTGATGAATTTGTAGAGGCCGGACTGCTGACAGCCTTAACCACTTCAGCTCCAGTAGGTTTACCCCCCTTCATGACCAGTCCATTTTTTGCGATACGGCACTGCGTTACTTTAACTGACAATTGGCGGTCATGCAACGCTGTACCACAAATAGAGCTTTCTTTTGGTGGTATTTGATCACCTCTGCAGTTTTTATTTTTTGCATTATATACAAAATAGTCTGACTATTTAAAAAAAAATATATATATATTTTTTACTTTCTGCTATAAAACAATAAATAAATTAAAAAAATCGAATTTCTTCATCAATTTAGGCCAATACGTATTCTGTTACATATTTTTTATTGATTGGTTTGCGCAAAAGTTAAAGCGGCTACAAACTATGGTATATTAAAAAAATTATATATATATATATATATATTTATTTTTTTAATTTTTTTTTACTAGTAATGGCGGCGATCAGCAACTTATAGTGGGACTGCGATATTGCGGCGGACAAATCAGAAACCTAACTGACACTTTTTGGGGACCAGTGACACCAATACAGTGATCAGTGCTTTGACTGGGGGAATGTAAAGATCCGTGTTTCTGCTTAGCAGGAACACAGGATCAGCACATTCCCCTCTCATAGAACGCCGGCCTGCCTTGTTTACATAGACAAAATGTCAGTCTGCCTTTCTCCTGATCGATCAGCGAGTCCCGGCGGACATGGCTACTGCCGGACCCGCTGATTGGCTCCCACTGTGTCCAATTACAGTGGGAGCAGGTCGCGGGCGGCCGCCCTGCCGCAGTAAATCTACGGTGGGTAATTGCTACAGGTTATAGTAAAATTAAACCCTCCTATCAATTAAAGGCCAAGAAAGCTGCTTCTGTTTGACTTGTAATTGCCATGGTGCTGCACATGTGATCAGTAAGCAATCCTGGAACTCCAGGAATGTAAAGCCCTGTACACACGATCAGATTTCCTATGGATTCTAATCCGATGGATTTTTCCATCGGAAATCCGATGAAGCTGACTTCCATCAGTCTTGCCTACACACCATCAGTCAAAAAACCGACCGCCCCAAACGCCGTGACGTAAAACACTCTGACAAGCCGAGAAAAATTAAGTTCAATGCTTCTGAGCATGCGTCGACTTGATTCTGAGCATGCGTGGGTTTTTTGTCCGATGGAGTTCCACACAGACGATCAGAATTTGCTATCGTTTTTTTTCCCATCGGATAAATTTAAAACATGTTCTATTTTTTCTCACCGATGGAAAAAAGACCGATGGAGCCCATACACGATCGGTTTGTCCGATGAAAAAAATTCCATCGGACTGTTTTCATCGGTAAAACCGATCGTGTGTACACGGCATAACTGTTTTTTGAAACCTTTAAACCACTGGTTTTAGTTCTGCTTTATTATTTACTGCTTGGGCTCTGGGCTTCAGCAAAATGGCAGCCTCCAGCAAGAAGAAACAGGAACAATGCTAGAGGCAATTTAAAGCACACCCAAATTTTGGTAGCATAATTATTAATGTGGAATGTATGTTCCTTGCTAAACAACATTATTATTTTATCAAGTTGCTATGGGTAAAGTTCCGCTTTAACAAACCTTAACATAAAGTAGAGGAGCTGGCAAAAACAGTTAGGGCTACCTTGGGAAACTAGAAAAACAAGAAGAATGCAAGAAAAGGAAAGGGCAGAGGAAAGGAAAAAAAATAAGTTTTTCTCGTCGTGATTCCTCTCAAGCCTGCCTTGCATACACACGTTCATGAAAAAAAACGCTCGAGCAAAGCGTGGTGACGTACAACACCTACGACGGCACTATAAAGGGGAAGTTCCATTCGAATGGCGCCACTCTTTGGGCTGCATTTGCTGATCCTCGTGTTAATAAAGTTTGGTGAGAGACGATTCGCGCTTTTCAGTCTTCGTGCTTTTCAGTCCGTTACAGCGTGACGAATGTGCTATCTCCATTACGAACGCTAGTTTTACCAGAACGAGCGCTCCCGTCTCATACTAATGTAACTATAGTTCTCAAAAAGGATATTGGGGAACTGGAGAAAGTGCAGAGAATGGCAACCAAACTGATAGGAGTCATGGAGGAGCTCGGCTATAAGAAAAGATTGAACTGAATTTATTCACTCTTGAGAAGAGGAGATTAAGGGGGGATATGATCAACATGTACAAATATATAAGGGGTCCATATAGTGAACTTGGTGTTGAGTTATTCACTTTACGGTCAACACAAAGGACAAGGGGGCACTCTTTACGTCTGGAGCAGCGGTCTCCAAACTGCGGCCCTGGGGCCAGATGTGGCCCTTTGCTTGCCTTTCTCCGGCCCTTGGGGCACTATTCCCTCCACAACTGACAAATGATGGGGCACCATTCCTCCCACAGACACCGATGATGGGGCACAATTCCTCCCACTGATACTGACAATATGGCACTATTTCTTCCACTCATACCAACAATGGAGCATTAATGTTCCCACTAAAACCAATGATGGGGCATCTGACGCTGGGGCATTTTCTACTCTCACTGACCACAGTCCGGCCCCCCTAAACTCTGAAGGACAGTAAGCTGGCCCTCTGTTTAGAAAGTTTGGAGACCCCTGGTCTAGAGGAAAAGAGATTTCACCTCCAAATGCGGAAAGGTTTCTTCACAGTAAGAGCTGTGAAAATGTGGAACAGACTCCCTCCAGAGGTGTTTCTGGCAAGCACAGTAGATTGCTTTAAGAAAGGCCTGGATTCTTTCCTAAATGTACATAATATAACTAAGTACTAACATTTATAGGAAAAGTTGATCCAGTGAAAATCCGATTGCCTCTCGGGGGATCAGGAAGGAATTTTTTCCCTTGCTGTAGCAAATTGGATCATGCTCTGCTTGGGTTTTTCACCTTTCTTCTGGATCAACTGTGGGTATAGAATTAGGTATATGGGATTGTATGATATTATTATTTTATTTTTTTATGGTTGAACTGGATAGACTTGTGTCTTTTTTCAACCTGACTAACTATGTAACTATAGATAGACCAGATACAGATACTTGAAGGTCAGTATCTGTATCTGGTCTATCTAGCGCTTAGGCGCAGTTCGTGAACTGTATTTGGCGCTTTACAAATAATAAATCAATCAGTCAATCAATCAACTATACTTGATTCTGAGCATGCACGTTTTTTTCCCCCTCGTAAAAGCATACACACGACCGTTTTTCACGACATTAAAAAGAACGACGAGAAAAAATAGAGCAGGTTCTATTTTTTTTCCAGGCAGTTTCCTCTTCGAGAAAATAGTAGAATCACTTGCGTCTGAACTTTTCTTCTTTGCCTCTCAACGAGGCAATGACACTTTCCATTGTATAAGTTCCAGCTATTTTAGGAAACCACAAGAAGAGAGTAATTGGGGTTTCCTGCTTCCACATAGCCGGTATACAGGCCTTGGCCACATTCAACAAGTAGATTAACGTAGAGATTTTATATTGTTCCTCGAGAGGTCATTGTGGTGCAGTAGGTAGTTGGCTGGGTCTGTTCCCAGGTCGAAGTCGGTGAGTTGTTCAACTTCTTAAACGAGCAGAACATGTGGAGGATAGTACCCTCTCTCTCTTTACAACACCAGCTAGTTTCCTCAGGGTAGAGATTTCCCAGCAAGACAGGAACCCTATACCATTGAGTAAACACCTTAAAGTCCAGCTCCTGGTATTAGCACGCTATAGATTAGCAATGGGCGAAATACATAACTTGGTCCCTCTGTTCCACCGAGAATTCTGGACCCAAGTCCCTTTCCCAGCTGAGCAAGCACGGGGGCACAAAGGAGTCGGCAGTCCAGATCAATAGTTTGCACGTGGCCAAAACCACATGGGAAGTGGGGCCAGGCAGAGGTCTTTTACCACTTCCATACCGGGCCTATTCTGGCACTTCTCTCCTTCATGTATAAATCATCATTTTTTTGCTTAAAAATTACTCAGAATCCCCAAACATTATATGTTTTTTTTTAGCAGACACCCTAGGGAATAAAATGGCGGTCATTGCAACTTTTTATCTCGCACGGTATTTGCGCAATCATTTTTCCAACGCCTTTTTTGCCCATGTATTGATGTGGTTAAAGCATCTCTACAGTGGGGAAAATAATATGATTTCCTGCAGATTTTGCATTTTTACCCACTCTTATATATATAAATAAATAAATAAAAATTCCCATACATATATATATATATATATATATATATACACACCATAGCTTGTAGACGCTAAAACTTTTGTGCAAACCAATCAGAATACACTTATTGGGGAAAAAAAATACCAAAAATATGTAGCAGAAGACATATTGGCCTAAATTCATGTAGAAATTTGATTTTTCATTTTTTTTTACTGGATATCTTTTATAGCAGAAAGTTAAAAAAATTGTTTTTTTAATCTAAATTGTCGTTTTTTTTTTTTTTGTTTATAGCGCAAAAAAAAAAAAAATGATTATCATATACCATAATGACATAAACTTAATTTACAGTATGCACAGCGTTGCATGACCGCGCAATTGTCAATTAAAGTAACGTCGTTATCACCGCGGTATGCGGCCGCTAGCGGGGTGAATTTAACCCCCGCTAGCGGCCGAAAAAGGGTTAATACCGCCCGCAAACGGTTTGCGGGCGGTATTACGGCGGTGTCCCATTGATTTCAATGGGCAGCCGCGGCAAAGGAGCGGTGAACACACCGCTCCTTCACCGCTGTAAAGATGCGGCTAGCAGGACTTTTGGAGCGGTCCTGCTAGCGCACCGCTTCAGTGTGAAAGCCTTCGGGCTTTCACATTGAAGAATACAGGGCACGATTTTTTCAGGCGGTATAACAGCGCTAATATTAGCGCTAAACCGCCTGAAAAACGTGCCAGTGTGAAAGGGGCCTTAGTTTAGGCCAATACGTATTCTTCTACATATTTTTGGGAAAAAAAAAATCGTAATAAGCGTATATTGATTGGTTTGCGCAAAAGTTATAGCGTCTACAAAACAGGGGATATAACTATGGCATTTTTATTATTATTATTTTACTAGTAATGGCGGCGATCTGCGATTTTTATCGGGACTGCGACATTATGATGGACAGATCGGACACTTTTGACACATTTTTGGGACCATTGGCATTTTTACAGCGATCAGTGCTATGAAAATGCAGATTACTGTAAAAATGTCACTGGCAGGGAAGGGGTTAACACTAGAGGGCGATCAAGGGGTTAATTGTGTTCCCTCTCTGTGTTCTAACTGAAGGGGGGATGGGACTTACTAGGGTAAATGACAGATCGCTGTTTTTACTTTGTATGAACATACGATCAGTCATTTCTCCCCTGAAAGAACCGGGAGCTGTGTATTTACACACGCACCTCCCGGTTCTCGCTCTGTCACGAGCAATCGTGGGTGCCCAGCGGTCATCGCGCCCGCCGGGCACTCGCATTGGCTCCAGGGGCTAGCAGCGGCATGCGCCCCTAGTGGCCACAGGGCGAAGCGACGTAACATAACGTTGTTTCGACCAGCAGAGCCATGTTGCCGCAATAAAATTGAGGCGGCTGTTCGGCAAGTGGTTAATTGGGGTAAATTTTCTGGAGGTCAAGTGGTTAAAGGGAGAGTACCGTATATACTTGAGTATAAGCCGAGTTTTTCAGCCCTTTTTTTAGGGCTGAAAATACACCCCTCGGCTTATACTCGAGTCCGTACCTGAAAATCTTCTTATACTGCGGCCGGCGTCCATTGTTTAAATATCGCGGCTTTCTCCTGGTCCCGTTCCGTGATAGGCGTTTCCAGCAAACACTGTGTTGAGTGTTCCGCCTATCACGGAGGTCCTCTCATTCTCGGACTCCCTTTCCCAGCAGACACTGTGTTCAGTGTTCCGCCTATCATGGACGTTCTCTTGTCCGAGGATGAAAAGACGTCCGTGATTGGCGGAACACTGAACACAGTGTTTGCTGGAAACGCCTATCATGGAAGGCACCAGGAGAAAGCCGCAATATTTAAACAATGGACGTCGCCCGCAGTATAAGAAGATTTTCAGGTACACTCGGGCACAGGGAGGCTGCAATGGACACAGTGAGAATGGGCACAGTAAGGTGGCACAGTGAGGTGGCAATGGGCACAGTGAGGTGGCACAGTGAGGTGGCAATGGGCACAGTGAGGTGGCAATGGGCACAGTAAGGTTGGGCAATTGGCACAGTGAGGTGGCAATGGGCACATTCCCCCCCCCCCCCCCAGGCTTATACTCAAGTCAATAAGTTTTCCCAGTTTATTGGGGTAATATTAGGTACCTCGGCTTATACTCGAGTATATACGGTATATGCTATTTGTTAATCTGTTCTTTCTAGCCCACATTACAATTCATAAACCTACAGGTCCAAAAAAAAAAAAAATCCTGACCAGTTTCCTCCACATTTACAATACACATTTACAAACCTATAAGTCTAAGTAAGTCTCTTCAAACAATACTGGAAATCCAGCACAGGTCATGACTAGTAGAGAACATTTCACGTTCTTGATCCAAACCCAGATCAATAAGAAAAATTACTTCTTTATGGAGCCCAAAAAAATTATAGAAAACTTCTCCACAGTAAACTGACACATTCAACATCAACAATCCCAGACAAGTCTTCTACTCCTTACCAGCTGTCTTCTCTAGAGGTAACCAGCCAGGGCTGGACTGGGGCAAAAATTTGTCCCTGTACTTTATTCAGACCAGCCCACTTTGATTTTGCAAACACGCACAAAAACAGTATATAAACTATACGCAATTGCACAAAAAAACATAAGTAAAAACATTCAACTATTGGGCATAGGACAGGGCATAGCCACACCAGTGCCCATTAATGCAGCCTCACCAGTGCCCAATAATGCAGCCTGATCAGTGCCCATCAGCGCAGCCACACCAGTGCCCATCAGCGCAGCCACACCAGTGCCCATTAATGCAGCCTCACCAGTGCCCATTAATGCAGCCTCACCAGTGCCCATTAATGCAGCCTCACCAGTGCCCATCAATGCAGCCTCACCAGTGCCCATCAATGCAGCCTGATCAGTGCCCATCGGTGCAGCCACATCAGTGCCCATTAATGCAGCCTCACCAGTGCCCATTAATGCAGCCTGATCAGTGCCCATCAATGCAGCCACACCAGTGCCCATCAATGCAGCCACACCAGTGCCCATTAATGCAGCCACACCAGTGCCCATCAGCGCAGCCACACCAGTGACCATCAGCGCAGCCACACCAGTACCCATCAGCGCAGCCACACCAGTACCCATCAGCGCAGCCACACCAGTGCCCATTAATGCAGCCTAATCAGTGCCCATCAGCGTAGCCACACTAGTGTCCATTAATGCAGCCTCACCAGTGCCCATTAATGCAGCCTGATCAGTGCCCATCAGCGTAGCCACACCAGTGTCCATTAATGCAGCCTGATCAGCGCCCATCAGTGCAGCCACACCAGTGTCCATTAATGTAGCCTGATCAGTGCCCATCAGTGCGGCCACACCAGTGCCTATCAGCGCCATTACACCAGTATATAAAGAAAACAACTGTCATTCCATACTGCGCTATACAATAAAGATGTGTGACAAAAATAATGTGTTTCAAAAATAACATACACAAACAGGTAAGTAAATAGATAAATAAAGTCCAATAATCCACCACCAATGCCAATATATTTGCTAGTTCATCAAACGTGACGATGAAAAACATTGGTGTCTCCAAAGAAAAGTGCGTCTCCTTTCACCAGCTATTAGGTAAGTATCCTACTCACCGGACGAAATTGACACCCATGACAGGTAGTCAAAAACAGCAAACGGCCAAGGATCCAGAGACAGTAGCTCAGGCAAATAATGTTCCACACCAGTGCCCATCAGTGCAGCCACACCAGTGCCCAATAATGCAGCCTGATAATTGCCCATTAGCGCAGCCACATCAGTCCCATCAGCACAGTCAAACCAGTGCCCATTAATGCAGCCTCACTAGTGTTCAATAACGCAACCACACCAGTCCCATCAGCGCAGCCACACCAGTGCCCACTAATGCAGCCTGATCAGTGTCCATCAGTGCCCATTAATGCAGCCACACCAGTGTTCAATAATGCAACCACACCAGTCCCATCAGCGCAGCCACACCAGTGCCCACTAATGCAGCCTGATCAGTGTCCATCAGTGCAGCCACACCAGTGCCCATTAATGCAGCCACACCAGTGCCCATCAGCGCAGCTTCATAAGTGCTGCCGGGGACGTGCAGCGGGTGTGCGCCCTCTGGTGGCCGAAAAAAAGGTAGGACGTTCCCCTTACGGGATTTCGCCCAAGAGAGTTATCGTGCCGCAGCATACGTATGCGGCACAATGTATGCAATGACACAGTCGGCAAGTGGTTAATATCACATTTAGCTGTCAAGGAAGCCATGATGGTCTCTCCCAGCTTGAAACTCAGTGAGAAGATGGATGTGAAAAAAATGCTGGTTAATGAAATTTGGACAGCGTTGGGTCTTCTTGAATGATAGAGAACTTCTGCCAGACAGCCTGGGGTGGGCACCCCCTGACTAATCGAGGCTTGTCTAGAAACCTAGCTGTTAAATAGCTTACTGGTTAATTAGTTAGCGGTAACTTCACCTGAGGAAGGTTTTACCCCCCCTTCATTATGAGGCCATTTTTTTGCGATATGGCACTGCATTATTTTAACTGACAATTGCATGGTCGTGCGACGCTGAACCCAAATAAAACCATGTCCTTTTTTCCCACAAATAGAGCTTTCTTTTGGTGGTATTTGATCACCTCTGCGTTTTTTTTTTAGCGCAACAAACAAAGAAAAGAATGACAATTTAAAAAAATAACAATATTTTTTACTTTCTGCTATAAAACATATCCAATAAAAAAATCAAAATTTAATTTAATAAATTTGGGCTATTATGTATTCTGCTACATATTTTTAGTAAAAAAAAAAATCCCAATAAGCGTAGATTGATTGGTTTGCGCAAAAGCTATCACATCTACAGATTATAGGATATATTTATGTAAATCGTATTTATTTTTATACTAGTAATGGCGGAAATCAGTGACATATAGCGGGACTGTGATATTGCTGCAGACAAATTGGACACTAACTGACACTTTTTTGGGACCAGTGACAATAATACAGTGATCAGCGCTAAAAATATTCACTGTCACTGTACTAATGACACTGGCTGGGAAGGGGTTAACATCAGGGGAGATAAAGAGGTTAACTGTGTGCCTAGCTGGTGATTTCTTATGCCGCGTACATACGATCGGATTTTCCGACAGCAAAAGTCCGATGTGAGCTTTTGAACGGAAATTCCAACCGTGTGTAGGCTCCATCGAAATTTTTGCTGTTGGAATTTCCGCCAACAAAAGATTGAGAGCCGGTTCTCAATTTTTCCAACGGAAAAAGTTCCTATCGGAAAATCCGAACGTCTGTAGCAATTCCAAAGCGCAAAATTTCCGACGCATGCTCGGAAACAATTCGACGCATGCTCAGAAGCATTGAACTTCATTTTCTCGGCTCGTCGTAGTGTTGTACGTCACCGCGTTCTTGACGGTCGAAAGTTCAGAGAACTTTTGTGTGACCGTGTGTATGCAAGCCAAGCTTGAGCGGAATTCCAATCGTGTGTACGCGGCATAACTGTGGGGGAGGTGCTTTTACTAGAGGAAGGCATAGATCCGCGTTCTGCTTTGCAGGAACACAGGATCCATGCCTTCCTAACTGACAGAACGGCGATCTGTCTTGTTTACATAGGCAGATTGCCATTCTGCCTGTGTACCAAACGATCAGTGGGTGCCAGGGGACATTGAGTCAGTGGGACCCATTGAACAGCTCCAGTTGTGTAGAATCAAAGCAAAAGGGAGCCCCGCCGGCGCACACTCGCGCCCGATATCCAGAAGTGCAGGATCACGCATATATCCTGAGCAGCACGTCCACCCTGTAGCAGTAAAACTGCTACAGAATGGTCGGCAAGTGGTTAATTCGATTATTGTTAGCTGTTAATTGGATTGCTGTTTGAAGTTTGTATTGTTCATGTGGTGAATGTCCCTATTTTTGAAATGTATAAAAATAAAGTTGTTCCAGTTTGCACCTAAGCTAGTGTCGTCTAGTTCTTGAGTGCGATTCCCAGATATAATACCTTGTTCCTGAGTTCCAGCGGCGGGGAAGTAGCTCTCTGGCAGAGATACCCAGTCGGGGGTGTCAGCAGTCTGTCACAACATCCTAAATTGTAAGCGGTTTTTTTTTTTGGGAGGTGGAGGAGAAAAACAGATTGGTATACAGAACAAGAAGAATCAGGATTTAGTGTATATTACTCACCTGTGCGGATCTCTGGAGGAACGTCCTCATCACTCTCCGCATACGTTTCGTCTGCTTCTTCTTTCACTTCCACTTTAATATAAATCAGATTTTCATCCTGAATTTAACAAAACATTCAAAGTGTTAAACAGAATATTATATAGATCTTTCCGAGGTGGTTGTGATGCGGCCCCATTCACTTAATTGTCAAATGTGACGGAGGAAATAATCTTTTCTGTACCCCCAGTTGGCTGCCTTTGCAGCTTAGGGGGGCAGATGGGGAAATAAGAATACCTCTCAGCCAAAAAAAATAAAAAAATCGCTACTAAAAAAGATGATGGGGGCTCTAACCCTTCCATAGGTCATCCAAACCAGAGAAAAAAGTTTTGGCTGCAGATGGGCTCTACTTTGAGGTCTCTTTGAAGCATAACTGCCAGATACATGAATGAATACAACATAATTCCTAAGTTGAAGTCAGGATTGGTGATGGTTAGGAATTTAATTCAGTTCACGCTTTTTCTTTTTTACGAATTCCCAACAAAATTATTAACCCACTTCCGGACCGCCCACTGTATATATACGTTGGCACTTTAAAGATGGATATCTCTGTTATGGCAGTAGCTAGCTGCCATAACCCAGGTATCCATCTTTTCATTGAGCGGTCCGGTTAATGATAATGGTGGTCTCTGCAGCGAATTCGCCGCGAGATCACGTTATTGGCGGCAGGAGAGGGCCCCCCTCCCGTGCCCTCCGACGCTTACCAGAGCCGTCGGTAGCGGCGGAGGCGATCGGGTCCTGTCTCCTGCTTGTTGGTATGGATACGAGTGAGGGGAAGATGGCCCCCACCCATCTCCATACCATAGCAGGGCGGAAGCGACGTCAAAATGTCACTTCCGCCCATAGCTCTTAAAAAGCCATGTTTTTTTATCATTTAAAAAAAATAAAAAATTATTGCATTTAAGTCCAAATATGAGATCTGAGGTCTTTTTGACCCCAGATCTCATATTTAACCACTTAAGCCCCGGACCAATAGGCAGCATAAAGACCAGGCCCCTTTTTGCGATTCGGGACTGCGTCGCTTTAACTGACAATTGCGCGGTCGTGCGACGTGGCTCCCAAACAAAATTGACGTCCTTTTTTTCCCACAAATAGAGCTTTCTTTTGGTGGTATTTGATTGCCTCTGCGGTTTTTATTTTTTGCGCTATAAACAAAGATAGAGCGACAATTTTGAAAAAAATGCAATATATTTTACTTTTTGCTATAATAAATATCCCCCAAAAATATCTAAAAAAATAGGATTTTTTACTCACCGTAAAATCCTTTTCTCTGAGTCCATGGACCGACACAGCTTCTCTATTGACAAAGTGGGTATTATCCGTTAATTAGGAGTGACTAGGCAGAAAAACTTGTAAAAAGTGTTGCATCACACCTTCTACAGTACCGCCCAGGGGGCGGACCCTCTGGGTATACCCTCTCAGTCTGCACATCGCAGATCAGTTCGTCAAAAAGCAGTACAAACTTAAAAGGAGGGGTGGGTGCTGTGTCGGTCCATGGACTCAGAGAAAAGGATTTTACGGTGAGTAAAAAATCCTATTTACTCTTTCGTCCATGGACCGACACAGCTTCTCTATTGACAAAGTGGGACGTCCCAAAGCAGTGTCAGAGAAAAAAACGAGGGGTGGTAACAGCATAAAAACAAACTTCACCCCAAAACACAAAACAGCACTCCTCCAACGGAGGAGTTGCAACTCTAAACAGCCGCCTGCAAAACCTTGCGGCCGAAAGAGGCATCCGAAGATGCACCTACATCAACTTTGTAGAATTTTGTGAAAGTGTGAGCGGACGACCAAGTCGCCGCTTTACATAGTTGGGAAACAGACGCTTGATGTCGGAAAGCCCAAGAGGCACCTATTGCCCTGGTCGAATGCGCCGTGACAGGAAAGGGGGGCGCCTGACCCTTTAAGGCGTAAGCCTGGATTACTATCTGTCGGATCCACCTAGAGATGGTGGCCGATGAGACTGCTTTGCCCTTCTTGGGACCAGCCACCGAAACAAACAGTGAGTCTGACTTCCGGAACAGGGAAGTAGCAGATATGTATACTCTCAAAGCTCGGACAACGTCCAAGGAATGCAACGCCGACTCCTTAGGATTCGACGGCTGAGGACACAAGGATGGAAGTACAATGTCTTCGTTGAGATGAAAAGCCGAAACGACCTTCGGAAGAAAGGAAGGCTGCGGCCGCAGCACCACCTTATCCTTGTGGAAAATCAAATAGGGAGCCTTGCAGGACAAGGCTGCCAGCTCAGAGACTCGTCTAACTGACGTAACAGCCACCAAAAAGACCACCTTCTGAGAAAGTGTCAACAGGGGAATATCTCTAATATTCTCAAACGGTGCCTTCTGAAGCACCGAGAGGACCAGGTTCAAGTCCCACGGAGGTAACGGGGGGCGGACCGGAGGGGCCACATGTCGAACCCCCTGCACAAATGTACTCACGAGAGAGTGAGTCGCCAGGGGTCGCTGAAAAAAGACAGCCAGGGCAGATATCTGTCCCTTACTCGTACTTAGGGCAAGCCTTTGGTCTACCCCATGCTGTAAAAACAGCAGGATTCTGGAAACCAAATAGGTACGTGGATGCCATTTCATTTCCTCACACATGGAGATGTAGGCCCTCCAAGTGCGGTGATAGACCTTCCTAGAGGACGGTTTCCGAGCACTTCTCATAGTAGAAATTACTGAGTCTGACAGGCCCCGGTCTCTCAGTACCTGGTTCTCAACAGCCATGCCGTTAAAGCCAATGACTGTAAAGCAGGATGGAATATGGGACCTTGCGACAGCAGGTCCTTCCGTAGTGGTAGGCGCCAGGGGACGTCTGCTACCAGACGTACTAGATCGGCGTACCAAGGACGCTGAGGCCAATCTGGAGCGATTAGGATCATTGGAATTCCCTCTGCCTCCACTCTGCGGAGCAGAAGAGGAAGAAGCCTTAAGGGAGGGAAGGCATAGATTAGCCGATACTGGCCCCACGATGCTACCAACGCGTCCGTTGCGTCTGCCCATGGGTCTCTTGACCGGGCCACAAACCTCAATACCTTCCGATTGAGTCGGGAAGCCAGAAGATCTACGTCTGGTGTGCCCCATCTTTGGCAGAGGAGTTGGAACACCTCCGGGTGTAAGGACCATTCTCCCTGGTCCAGCATCTGGCGGCTCAGGTAGTCCGCCTGCCAGTTTTCCACACCCGGAATGTACACGGCCGACAGTGCCGGTACGCTCCTCTCTGCCCACTTCAGGATGCGAGCGATCTCCGATGCTGCAGCTGAGCTTCTTGTTCCTCCTTGATGATTGACATATGCCACTGCTGTGGCGTTGTCTGACTGGATCCTGACTGGACGCCCTTGCAGTCTCTGAGACCATTTGAAGAGGCACAGCTTGATCGCCCGGATCTCCAGGACATTGATCGGCAGGAGGGCTTCCTCTGGGGTCCAGCGACCTTGCGCCGACTGGACACCCCAGACTCCCCCCCAACCTGTAAGGCTGGCGTCCGTCGTGATCACTATCCAGTAAACCGGAATAAATGACTTCCCGGCCATTAGAGCCGGTGCTGTCAGCCACCATACCAGGGATCTCCTGACTAGGTGGCTCACTCGGATTTGATAATCCAGAGATGAAGGGCATCTGTTCCATCTGGACAGAACTTCCCTCTGTAACACTCGAGTGTGGTATTGAGCATATGGGACAGCCTCGAAGGAGGCTACCATGAGGCCCAACACTCGTATGCAAAAACGGAGTGACGACCAATTCCTGGAAGTCAGCTGCCGTACTGCAGCCCGGAGGGTCTGCAACTTCTCCACAGGGAGGAATACCTTTGCCTCTGAGGAATCCAGAATCAACCCCAGGTACACTAGGCGTTGAGTGGGCACCAATACTGACTTTTGCGTGTTTAGTATCCAACCACAGTCTCGAAGAGTCTGACAGGTAATGGACACGCTTACCTCTAATTCTGAGCTTGAAGGGCCCTTCAGCAGAAGGTCGTCCAAGTAACCTGTGATAGCGATACCCCGCTGTCTTAGAAGTGCCAGAATCGGAGCGAGCACCTTGGTGAACGTCCTGGGTGCTGAGGCAAGGCCAAACGGGAGGGCCACAAACTGGTAGTGGTTCTTCCCGATAGCAAATCGCAGAAACCTCTGGTGTCTGGAGTATATGGGGACATGCAGGTATGCGTCCTTGATGTCCAAGGAGGCCAGAAAGTCCCCCGGATGGAGAGCCGTGACTACAGATCGAACCGACTCCATCCGAAAACTTTGTACCTTCACAAAGCAATTGAGGGCTCTGAGATCCAAGCTTGGACGAACCCCCTCCTTCTTCGGCACAATGAACAGATTTGAGTAAAAACCCCGTTCCAGTTCTGGAATAACTACCCCGCGTTCCAGTAGACCCTGGACCGCCCCATACAGGGCCTCCCGACGGGTCGGTAGTAGCTGGAGATTGGAGGTGTTGAATCTGTCCGGTGGACAAGAGAGAAACTATCTTGTAGCCTGAGGAGATTACTTCGCAAACACACCTGTCGGAGATTAGTGCTGTCCACTGAGTCGCGAATTTGCGAAGACGTCTCCCCACCCGAGAGCTGGGTGGGGGTGGACCTTCATGCGGACGCAAATTTGTCCGCAGGCTTATTGGGTATGCGGGACCAGGGACGCTTTTGTCCTTGGGCAGGCGCTTTATCGGCCTGGGGTCTTTTCCCTGTCGCCCTAGGGGGACGAAAAAACCACTTGTGTGCAGTAAAGGAGGGCCCTTGCCCTTGGCGTGGCCCCTTACCCTTGCTAATTTGGGGAAGCAAAGTGCTTTTACTTCCTGTGGCATCCTTGATGATGTCATCCAGAGAAGCCCCAAAAAGTCTGTCGCCCTTAAAAGGCAGATCCAACAGGGCTTTCTTGGAAGTCTGGTCCGCAGACCAGCCTTTTAGCCAGATCAGGTGGCGTATTGCTACTGCATAAACCGAAGTTTTAGAAAGCAGGGGAATAGTATTCATGTCTGACTCGCAGACAAACCTAAGGCCCTGGACCAACAGGTCGGCCAATGTTATCTCATCAGGAGGAGCATCTCGCTCCTTAACCCCTGGAGTAGCAATCTTGCCCATTCAGTAAGTGTGTGAGACACTAGGGCCCCCGCCAATGCCGGGCGTACTGCCGAGCCTACCACTGAGTATAGGTAGCAAGCGAGTGCTTCAGCCTTCTTATCCACAGGGTCCTAGAAAACAGGAGCCCCTTCTACAGGAATTGTGGTGGCTCTATTAAGTCTGGACACCGGAGGGTCCACTATAGGGGGGAGAGGTCCATTTCTTCAGAAAACTCTCCTCAAAAGGGGTACCGTACCGCAAACCTCTTTGGGGCTGTAAAGACCCTCAGTGGGTTCTCCCATTCCTTGTATAAGAGTTTATCAAAAGACACACAAGGGAACACCTTAGCAGTGCGGGCAGGTCTATGAAACCCAAGTGGACCGGAGTCTCTGCTGCTTCTGCAGTATTTTCCAATTTTAGCATATCCCGCACTGCAGTAATAAGGTCAGATACCAAAGCCGTCTCGCGTACTGACCTGGACTTTGAGTCATTCTCACTGTCCGGTCACGGTCTGCAGTCTCTGGTGCGTCAGAATCTGGGCCCCGAGCCATAGCTGGACCTGGTTCTGCACCAGAATTATCCCCAGAAGCTTGCAGGGGATGGGGCGTTTACTACCCCCTGTATTCCCGTGTGCTGCTTCCACCCTGGCAGCAAACGCCTCTAGGATTGCCGACATAGCGTCCATAGACACCTCAGGGACACCAGCTGCTAAATCTGGTGTTTCAGGGGAGAAGACATCTGGCTCAGATGCCATGCTGACCACACGCTGACACTCACAGGGCTCCAGGCAAGATATCAATAGGCCACCCTCCTGCGCTGCAGAGATGCTGGGTCACCCAGAGGACTCACCACCCTGGATAGGTACTGCTATGCTGCGCCTATGATGCTGTCCCCTTGCTGCTGTGTCAGTCTGCTTCTTTTATCAGCACTTCCTGTGTGAATTTTCGCGCCAGTGTAATGCACCCTAGAGGCCGGAGGCTCTCGCAAAATGGTTGCCAAAACCGTCTGTATGGAAGATAATGTGGGCTCTAAGAAAATGGCTGCCGACAGAAGATAGAGGTCAGGCAGCCATAGCCCACAAAAAAGATGGCCGCCGAACGGCAATATCTGCATACAGGGTGGACAAACATGGCCGCCGATCACCTGATAGGGGCCAGTGGGTGTGGCCGAACTACAGGAAGATGGCCGCCAGGCAGTTACAAGAGGCCAAACTTGGCATGGACCACCTCAAAATGGCCGCCGACAGCATGGAGACACAGAAACACAGGTAAGCAAAAATGACATTTCTTTTAAATGTTAGTTACAGCCAGCCCCGCTCCAGTGGGACCCCCTAGGTGACCCCCAGCACCCAGCAACCTTTAGCTAGAAGCCCAGGGAGGAGGGAAAGGCAGGGAGAGAGGGAAGAAAGGGGCCACAACCACTTACTTGATCTCTCCAGGAATGTCCAGCTAAATCACCCAGCCGAGGCAGGGGAGTTTTACTTACCTATCCTGCATGTATTCTGCTGGAAGACATTCCAAACAGATCATCGTCCGCGCACGGAAGGTGACTGTTGGCCAGGCATGCTGTGATTGGACCCAGAAGGGACGATCATATGTATGCCCTGGAGCATGACGCTCACCGGACAGGCTGCTGCGACTCGGCCGTAAGGTCAGCCGAAGCTGAGCGGTCCGATGCAAGCCTTGGAGCGTAAGCTCACCGGCCAGGCTGCTGCGACTCGGCCGTAAGGTCAGCCGAAGCTGAGCGGTCCGATGCAGGCCCTGGAGCGTAGGCTCACCGGCCACCCGTGGAGCGACGGGCATGTCGTGGAAAACCCAGCGCGTAGCTAGGGTCGGCACACGCTCGATGGCCGAAACTGGGGAGACTACAAGGATCGAGGATCCAGCCTGTCACCCAGTCGGCAGTTGATCGAAGATCGCAGGAAACAACAAATGTAGCAAAAAAATAAAAATATATATATCTTTTTTCCCCGGACCAATGAGCCCGAAGGGAGCCATGTCCTACTCCTTGCTAGACAGAAAAAAACTGATCTGCGATGTGCAGACTGAGAGGGTATACCCAGAGGGTCCGCCCCCTGGGCGGTACTGTAGAAGGTGTGATGCAACACTTTTTACAAGTTTTTCTGCCTAGTCACTCCTAATTAACGGATAATACCCACTTTGTCAATAGAGAAGCTGTGTCGGTCCATGGACGAAAGAGTAAAAAACATTTTTTTCCCTCAGTTTAGGCTGATATACGTATTCTTCTACATATTTTTGGAAAAAAAAAATGCAATCGGCGTTTATTGATTGGTTTGCGCAAAAGTTATAGCGTTTACAAAATAGGGGATAGTTTTATGGCATTTTTATTAATAATTGATTTTTTACTAGTAATGGCGGCGATCAGTGATTTTTATCGTGACTGCGACATTATGGCGGACACATCGGACACTTTTGACACATTTTTGGGACCATTGTCATTTTCACAGCGATCAGTGCTATAAAAATGCACTGGTTACTGTGAAAATGACACTGGCAGTGAAGGGGTTAACCACTAGGTGGCGCTGTAGGGGTTAAATGTTCCCTGCTTGTGTTTCTTACTGAGAGGGGGGGGTCGGGCTATGTGTCACATGACATTGATCTCGGCTCCGTGTACACAGAGCCGAGATCGGCGTCATTGTTACTAGGCAGAGCGGGGAGATGCTTGTTTACACAACCATCTCCCTGCTCCATACCTCCGTGAGACGATCGCGGGGATCCCCGCGGCGATCGAGTCCGCGGGACCCACGGTCCGACTCACGGGGAAGGCAGGAGGGTCGCGAGCGAGCCGCCGGCGGCGTGCGCACGCCCTCCACGTCGGGCAGTTAAAGGGGTCGTACAGGTACGTGATTGTGCCTGTACGAGCCATTCTGCCGACGTATATATACAGTGGCTGGTCCTTAAGTGGTCAAGAGGTCCTGTCATGCTTTTTTCTATTACAAGGGATGTTTACATTCCTTGTATTAGGAATAAAAGTGACCCAAAATATATTTTTTTTAAAAAGGTGTCAAAATCAATAAAATTAAGTAAAACAAATAAGAAAAAAAAAAAACATTTTTTTTTAAAGCGCCCGTGCAGAAGCGAACGCAAACGTGAGTAGCGCCCACATACGAAAACGGTGTTCAAATCACACATTTGAGGTATCTGCGCGATCGGTAGATAAGAAAGCAATAATTCTAGTCCTAGACCATCTCTGTAACTCAAAACATGCAATCTGTAGAATTTTTCAAACGTCGCCTATGTAGATTATTAAGGGTAAAAGTTTGTCGCCATTCTATGAGCGGCTGCAATTTTGAAGCGACACATGTTGGGTATCAATTTACTCGGCGTAACATTATATTTCACAATATAAACTTTACTGTTGTATTCTGTTTTAATTCAAAAAAGTGTATTTTTTTCCCAAAAAAAGTGCGCTTGTAAGACCGATGAGCAAATACGGTGTGACAGAAAGTATTGCAACAACCGCCATTTTATTCTCTAGGGTGTTAAAAAAAAAATTATAATGTTTGGGGGTTTTAAGTAATTTTCTAGGAAAAAAACATATTTTTAACGTGTAAACACCAAATCTGAAAAACAGGCTCGGTCCTTAAAGCGGAGCTCCACCCTAAATAGCAACTTTTGCTATTTGGAACCCTCCCCCCCTCCGGTGTCACAATTGACACCTTTCAGGGGGGAGGGGGGTGAAGATACCTGTCTAAGACAGGTATTTTCACCCACATCCGGGAGTCCTGTCTCCGGGAATCTGCGGGAGTTACGTCACTTCCCGCAGACTTCCCTTGGTGTTCTGGGAGACACTCGGCTCCCAGAACACAGGAGCACCAATCAGAACGGCGCAGCGCGACTCGCGCATGCGCCGTAGGGAACCGGGCATGAAGCCGCAGGGCTTCACTTCCTGGTTCCCTCAGCGAGGATGGCAGAGGGAGCAGCAGAGCGACGAGCGGTCGCTCGTCCTCTGCTGCGGACGTCGCTGGACTCCAGGACAGGTAAGTGTCCAAATATTAAAAGCCAGCAGCTGCTGTAGCTGTAGCTGTAGGCTTTTAATTTTTTTTTTCCGGTGGAGCAACCCCTTTAAGTGGTTAAAAGACCCCCCCCGCCCATCTACCTGATCATCACATTGGGTCTCATGTCCTTCCTTTGTAGAATCCCAGGAATTAGGAGAACCAGAACATCTCTCTGGTGTATTTTTATTATCAGGTCCACCTGTAAAAAAAAAAACACACAACCAATGAAGGGTGTGATATCCGCAAATAGATCCACGATACTTTTCTTTATGTTGTTTCTTATTCACCTGTGTTGATCTCTATAGGAGATTCCTCCTCTTTAATCCTCACGTGTTCTTCTTCCTTCTCCCAAGCTTTGACATCTCTCTGAGTGCCTCTGGGGTCTGTGAATAAAGAGGAGAGTGAAGCCCCCTGTACTGAGATGTATGAGAGACCCCAGAGAGTGTGTGTGAGAGACCCCAGAGAGTGTGTGTGGGGGGAGACTGGTCACGTCTCTTGGCTGGTAACACACAATGACATGATGTGAGGAGGAGAGCCGGAGTCTAAAGCCCCATACACACGGTCGGACTTTTGGCCAACAAACTTCATTTTGAGCAAGTTGGACCAACAATCCGACCGTGTGTACGCTCCATCAGACAAACTTTTTTGTTTTTTTGTGTTTTCATCGGACAAAAGTTGGGTCTGCAAACGGACAAACTTTTGACCAACAAAAGTCCGATGGAGCAAAGTCCGACCCTGTGTACAGAAAACCATCGGACTTTTGTCCGATGGACAAAACAACTAATGCTAAAATCAACCAACAATAGCAGAAGTTGACCAAAGGGTGGCGGTAAAGAGCAGAAAAGAGCTGAAAAACCACGTGATGTTGCAAAAAGTTTTGGGAAAGTTTGCAGAAAAGTCCTGTGGTGTGTATGCTATGGGTGTTCCCGGCCAACTCCGTTCGGACAAAAATCCACGGAAAAGTCAGATGGAAGTCCGACCGTGTGTACGAGGCTTAAGGCCACTTTCACACTGAGACAATTTTCAGGCATGTTAGCGCTAGAAATGGCCTCTAAAAAGCTCCTGAAAACTGCCTCCCATTCTGTGCAATGACTGCTTTCACACTCGGGCGGTGCGTTTCCGGGACGTTAGGAAAAGACCTGCAAGCAGTATCTTTTGGGTGGCTTGGGAGCGCTATTTATACACCCCTGCCCATTGAAATGAATAGGCAGCGCTTCCAAAGCACCTTAGAAAGCTAGCGCCGGAAAAGCGCCCTGCTAAAGCACCGCAAAAACGACTGACGCTTTGGCGCTGTTTTAGCGGCGCTGCAGTGTGTGAAAGGGGCCTAAGGGTTCGTTCACATTTGCTTTAAAAAATGTGGCATTAACCAAATGCACATTTTCGGAGATGCGCAGGACCCCTTTGTCAGGTATGTGATCATCACATGCCTGACGAAGGGGTCCTGCGCGGCTCCGAAACGTTGCACTATGTCTTCTGTGATGTGATCTTTCTCCAATAAAGATTTGGACGTAACCGATGTGGTGTGCTGGCGAATATGCGCACTGATCTGTGATGTTTCCAGTTCCAGCTGGTTGTTGCTGCAGCACCCGTTACTCCTACAGCCCTATCCAGGAAAATGTGCGATGGGAATATCAATACTAAAATGTAGCATTGGACACGCTTTTTTATTACTCTGCATGCCATTTAAAGTAGTTGTAAACCCTTGCAACACACTTTTTGCTACAGGTAAGCCTATAATAAGGCTTACCTGTAGCTACCCCAGATATCTCCTAAACCTGAATGGTTTAGGAGCTATCCCCTGTGCCAAAGTCATCGGCACATGCGCACGTTGTGCCGTTGCTTCAGCTAGACTGTGCTATTACCGGTGGCTCCCGCGCACGTGTCGGTGCTGTGTACGGGCACCGCAGTGAGGGCTTCGATCTCAGGTGAGTATTACATAATGAGCTAGTATGCTATGCATACTAGCTCATTATGCCTTTGTCTTGCAGGCGTTCATTTTTTTTTTTTTTTCCAAAGTGAGTTTACAACCACTTTAAAGTGCCTGTCACCAAATAAAATGGTTACCTTACAGTCCTGTTCACACATTGTGTTTGCGTTCCTTCAGAAATGAAACTCCGGTTCACTTTCTTGGTGCTTCAAAGCGTCTACAAAGCCTCCATACATTGGTGTGCGCAGCCTATTGCATTAGGGTGTGCACCCCAGAGTACAAACACACATGCGTGTATACAGGGCTTTTTTTCCAGCAGGAACGCGGGGGAACGCAGTTCCGGCACCTCCTGGACTGACTGTATGTAATGGCAAGGGGTGCTGGGGTGTGCTGCAGAGTATTGATGCTCACTGCTGGCGGATCTATTCTAGCTGGAGGGGATCTATTTTTGCAGGGGGGTCTATTGTTGCTGAGGAGGTCTGGTGTTGCTGGTGGGGGACCTATTGTTTCTGGGGGGTCAGTTGTTGCTGAAGGAGATCTACTGTTGGGGGGAGGGGTCTATTGTTAATGGCTGCCAGAGAGTCTATTAATGCTGGCTGTGCGGAGATCTGTTGATGCTGCAAGGGGTCTATTGTTGCTGGGGGGGAAATTTTGTTGCGGGTGGTACATTGTTAGGGGGATCTATTGTTGCTGGCTGAAGGAAATCTATTTTACTACTTTTCTTGATATCATTACCAAATTCCATACAAATTACCACAAAATGATTCTTGGTTCTGTATTGTCTAAAAGAGGCGGTACTGGGAGGTGGGTAGGGGATGGAAACAAGGGACGGTGCCCGGAGGTGGGTAGGGCGCGGAGAAAACAAGTGACTTGGAAAAGGGAAGTTCCTGCACCTATTGCGTGACCTGCGTGTATATCAACAGAGCAGTGGATGGTGTCAGTAGTTTTTATTTTATAATTTTTTGTATTTTATTTTTATTATTTTATTTAGTATTTTATTTTTTTTATTAATTTTTACAAGATTATTTTTCATTCTTCTTTATTATTATTTAAAAAAAATTTTTAGGAGCCCTGTTAGGGAGCTTTGGTGAAATATCAAGGGTCATAGTTAAGAACGAACACAGGAGTGATCGGTACAGATCACTCACTGTGTTCATTCAGAACAGAAAAGGAAGGGGCCGGTAAGTTAAACATTTAATGGCCCCTTCACCTGTGCTCCATCCTTAAAGAGGAAGTAAACCCAGGAAAAAAAAAAAAAACACCTGCAAGGCAAAGACATAATGAGCTTGTATGCATGGCATACTAGCTCATTATGTAACACTCACCTCCATCGAAGCCCCCGCAGCCGTCCTCTTCCAACGCCCGGCAGCCGACATCTTGCCCTGGAGTTACTTCCGCGCATCGCGGCTCCGGCGCTTTGATAGGCCGGAGCCGCGATGACGTCACTCCCGTGCATGCACGTGGGAGCCGGCAGTGCCGGCCCGGCCAGAATAAGGACCGGCACACTACAGTGCGCTTGCGGCGCTGTCTACGGCGCATGCGCCCCTGATTTTAGTAAATATCTCCTAAACCGTGGAGGTTTAGGAGATATTTCAAGCACCTACAGGTAAGCCTTAAGCCCTGTACACACGATCGGTTTTACCGATGAAAACAGTCCGATGGACTTTTTTCATCGGACAAACCGATCATGTATGGGCCCCATCGTTTTTTTTTTCCATCGGTGAGAAAAAATAGAACATGTTTTACATGTATCCGATGGAAAAAAAAACTATAGCAAATTCCGATCGTCTGTGTGGAACTCCATCGGACAAAAAACCCACGCATGCTCAGAATCAAGTCGGTGCATGCTCAGAAGCATTGAACTTCATTTTTCTCGGCTTGTCGGAGTGTTTTACGTCACGGCGTTTTGGACGGTCGGATTTTTGACTGATGGTGTGTAGGCAAGACTGATGGAAGTCAGCTTCATCGGATTTCCGATGGAAAAATCAGTCGGATTAGAATCCATAGGAAATCCGATCGTGTGTACAGGGCTTTAGATCTAGGCTTATCTGTAGGTTAAAGTGGTTGTAAAGGGTTTACAACCACTTTAAACATCCCCCGCAGCAGCCGGTGGGAGAGGAGAGCAGGGAAGCTGGCAGCACTGCAAAGGGGGAAACGGGGTGCGAGGAAGCAGGGGGAATCAGCACCACACAGGGTGATTAGGGTGTGCCCAGGCACACCCAGCACACCCTGTGCGCACACCTATGCCTCCATAGAAGTCTATGAAAAATGCACGCTAACAGCACCTGCAGCATTTGAGAGGCTTTTATTAAGCTGTAGCTTTGCTTTGTTTTGGAGCTATTGCAGGTATGAGATATCCCAGGATGCACTGATAAACCAACCAGAAAGACGTCATCAGCAGTCACTTCCGGTTCCTGTGTATATATTCTGGGAGTGTCTGGTGCAGACGTCACATCTGGTGTGCAGGGTGGAGCAGCAGGAAGGTGAGCAGAGTGCGGAATGGAGTGGAGCTACTAGCAGATGGAACATGTGGTGTGCAACATGGGAACACTATATCATCTAAAAGAGCTACAAAGATTTCATGGGACTTTTAGGGCACAGCATTTTTGTCCTGCAATAGTCCTGCATGGTTCAAATAAAACAAAGCAGATAAGAACTAAAACGTCTTATTCTGAAAAATTATTCAAATAGGACTTACTGTATATACTCGAGTATAAGCCGAGTTTTCAGCACATTTTTTTGTGCTGAAAATGCCCCCCTCGGCTTATACTCGAGTCACCTTTTTGCACCTGATCTCCCAGACTTTAGGGAGCTGGTACTGGCCGGCCGTAGGTCTCATGGACCCCAAGCTTAGCACACATGTAGCCCCACTCTTCCTCTACAAGTGTGCAAAGTTTGTTGTCTGGGGGACCTACGGCCGGGGAGCACCGATTTTTCAAACCCGGGCACCCCTTCCATAGACTCCCATGTTAAACGGTAATTTCTCTGGTGACTTTGGGGACCTGGTACCGGCCGTTCGTTAGTCCCCTGAACCCCAAACTTGGTACACATGTAGCTCCATTTCTTCTCTTCCAGTGTGCAAAGATTGTTGTCTGGGGGACCTACGGCCGGGGAGCACTGATTTTTCAAAACTGGCACCCCTTCCATAGACTCCCATGTTAAACGGTAATTTCTCTGGTGACTTTGGGGACCTGGTACCGGTCGTTCCTAGGTCCCCAAACTTGGTACACATATAGCTCCATTTCTTCTTTACAATTGTGCAAAGTTTGTTGTCTGGGGGACCTACAGCCGGGGAGCACCTATTTTTCAAAGCCGGGCACGCCTTCCATAGACTCCCATGTTAAACGTCAGTCTAGTCATGGGCACACTGAGGCATGGGCACACTGAGGCATGCAGATGGACACCCTAGGCTTATACCCGAGTCAATACGTTTTCCCAGTTTTTTGTGGTAAAATTTGGTGCCTCGGCTTATATTCGGGTCGGCTTATACTCGAGTATATACGGTATATAATTAAACTTTATAAAACTTCCTTTATAGAGACTTATAAGCAGACTACAGAAGGGCTGCCATATAGTTTTGTTATTGGAGGAGTGTAGCAAGAATTAGGTGGTTTATAGATGGGAGGATCCTATTCCCTTTTACAAAATCTGTAATGTCAGAAGGAAAGTGTATATATATATATATATATATATATATATATAATATATATTATATTACCAAAAGTATTGGGATGCCTGCCTTTACACCCACATGAACTTTAATGGCATATTCACTAAACTCTACTTCTCAGTGCTGTCGATATTGTACCTTTTAGTATATTTTCTAATATATATATATATATATATATATATATATATATATTATTTTTTTGTGCTACTTTAAAGGCCCTGACGAAGCAGGGTTTCCTGCGAAATGCGTAGGCCACATCTCTGATCTACTCTACCAGGATCTGCACACCCTGGACCAAATAAACAGTAAACTGTACTCTTTTTCAGACTGCAATATGTTTTAAGGTTTCCATCCATGGATGGCGAATAAAGTTTTTGGATGTTGTTTTAAAACTGTGGTAAAGATTGTTATTTCAACCGCACCGAGGCACACTTAAAGTCCCACCCTATTCTATATATTTTTTGAATTTTGTATTCTGTGGGGAAGGTGTCTCTGTGGAGTTATAATCTTCTCACGTTCACCCCTACCCCCCATATAGTATATCACTACAGAGTTCTGACCTCAACCCGATAGAACACCTTTGGGATGAATTAGAGCGGAGGCTGTGAGCCAGGCCTTCTCGTCCAACATCAGTGCCTGACCTCACAAATGCGCTTCTGTAAAAATGGTCAATCATTCCCATAGACACACTCCTATACCTTGTGGACGGCCTTCCCAGAAGAGCTGAAGCTGTTATAGCTGCAAAGGGTGGGCCAACTCAATAGTGAACCCCACGGACTAAGACTGGGATGCCATTAAAGTTCATGTGCGTGTAAAGGCAGGAGTCCCAATACTTTTGGTAATAAAGTGTGTAAAAATACATACACAGTATCTCACAAAAGTGAGTACACCCCTCACATTTTTGTAAATATTTTATTCTATCTTTTCATGTGACAGCACTGAAGAAATGACACTTTGCTACAATGTAAAGTAGTGAGTGTACAGCTTGTATAACAGTGTACATTTGCTGTCCCCTCAAAATAACTCAACACACAGCCATTAACCACTTGCAGGCAACCCGCCATGAATATATGTCGGTACTCTGGCGCTAAATACCGTTGTTATTGCAGCAGCTAGCTACCTAGATGGTTGGATATATCACTACATCAATATCTCCTGAAGAAGTGAATTAAGGCCAGGAAACGCGTTGAGCTATGAAATCATAAATTTTGGATAAAATACACTGTATTTCTATAATGTTTTTTTTTTTAAAAAGATTTGTATTGTAATGTTACAACATGTTTTTATGTAAATTGAGAATATAGGATTCTATGAATTTGATCTAATACATTTGTATTTTTAGACAAAAATGCTGTGCCTTAAAGTGGTTGTAAACCTATTATAACAAGTTTATGCTACAGGTAAGCCTATATTAACGCTTACCTGTAGCTACCCTGGATATCTCCTAAACCTGCATGGTTTAGGAGATATCCCCTGCATTTGCATGTGCCGAAGTGATCGGCACATGCGCACTGAAACAATGGCACGTCGGGCCGTTGCTTCAATTATATGTGCCGTTACCGGCGGCTCCCGCATGCATGTGCGGGAGTGACATCATTGTGGCTCCGGCCAATCACAGCGCCGGAGCCGCAATACCCGGAAGTAAGCTCCGGGAGAGATGTCCACAGCCGGAGTGGGGGGTTTGAGGGCAGCTGCGGGGGCTTCGATCTGAGGTAAGTAATACATAATGAGCTAGTATGCTATGCATACTAGCTCATTATGCCTTTTTCTTGCAGGCTTTTTTTTTTTTTAAAGGGTTTACAACCACTTTTAAAGTTCAATTGGATTTTTGTAGCTCTTCTAGATGATAAATTGTTCAGGGATGTGGCCCCAAAACTTTTCTTGATCCCCTCTGGTATCATGGGAAAGCTATAGCGGAAGGTGAGCAGGGCCGGAAAGAGAAGACTGATTGGCAGAGGATCAGCAGAGCTGGGGGACTGGAGTGGGAGAAACTAACAGATGTCATATGTGGTGAGCAGTATGGGAGCAATATAGCGGGAGGAGAGCGGGACTGGAGAGGCCTGAGTGGCAGAGGATCAGCAGATCTGGGGGACTGGAGTGGAAAAAACTAGCAGATGTCATATGTGGTGACTGGTGAGCAGTATGGAAGCAATATAGCGGGAGGTGAGCGGGACTTGAGAGAGAGGACTGAGCGGCAGAGGATCAGCAGAGCTGGGGGACTGGAGCAGGAGAAACTAGCAGATTTCATATGTGGTGAGCAATATAGTGGGAGGAGAGCGGGGACAAGCGATAGAGGAGGATCAGTAGAGCTGGGGGTGGGGGATCGGCAAAGCTGGGGGGACTACTGACCAGGGGATCTGCTGAACGAGGGTACTAATAAGCTGAGGATGTGCTGAACAGGGGTACTTATGAGCTGGCAATCTGCTGAGTGGGGTATTACTGGGCTCTATTAAAACAAGTAGAAAATCAACACACACAGGGCATTTTGCAAACTTCAAAAAAACATCATAAACACATGAAAAAAGCATGTTGAAACGGTTTAGTGTTTATTACTGACCTGTACTGATCTCTGGAAGAACTTCCTCGTCCTCATCCATATATGAATCATCACCGATCATAGACATCTCTTCTTCTTCAATTTTAATCACGATCAGGTCGTCTCTCTAATAAAGACACAACATCTGTTCTAAATTTTGTATCAGAAAGCAAATGAATGCCAAGTTTAATTAGGACCTTCATTCTCATCTACCTGATCCTCCTGAAGGATATCCTGATCTTCTTGTGTGGAGTCCCGGGAATACAGAGGACGGGGACATCTCTCTGGGGGATTTCTGTTACTGGATCCATCTGTAGGAAACAAACACACTGACTGACTAGTTTCTCCTGCTCCAGTCCCCCAGCTCTGCTGATCCTCTGGCGCTCCATCCTCTCTCTCCAGTCCCGCTCACCTCCTGCTATATTGCTCCCATACTGTTCACCACGTGTGACATTTGCTAGTTTCTCCAACTCCAGTCCCCCAGCTCTGCTGATCCTCTGGCGTTCCATCCTCTCTCTCCAGTCCCGCTCACCTCCCGTTATATTGCTCCCACACTGCTCACAACGTGTGACATCTGCTAGTTTGTCGTGCTCCAGTCCCCCAGCTCTGCTGATCCTCTGCCACTCAGGCCTCTCTCTCCAGTCATGCTCACCTCCCGCTATATTGCTCCCATACTGCTCACCACATATGACATCTGCTAGTTTCTCCAACTCCAGTCCCCCAGCTCTGCTGATCCTCTGGCGTTCCATCCTCTCTCTCCAGTCCCGCTCACCTCCCGCTATATTGCTCCCACACTGCTCACAACGTGTGACATCTGCTAGTTTGTCGTGCTCCAGTCCCCCAGCTCTGCTGATCCTCTGCCACTCAGGCCTCTCTCTCCAGTCATGCTCACCTCCCGCTATATTGCTCCCATACTGCTCACCACATATGACATCTGCTAGTTTCTCCAACTCCAGTCCCCCAGCTCTGCTGATCCTCTGGCGTTCCATCCTCTCTCTCCAGTCCCGCTCACCTCCCGCTATATTGCTCCCACACTGCTCACAACGTGTGACATCTGCTAGTTTGTCGTGCTCCAGTCCCCCAGCTCTGCTGATCCTCTGCCACTCTAGGCCTCTCTCTCCAGTCACGCTCACCTCCCGCTATATTGCTCCCATACTGCTCACCACATATGACATCTCCTAGTTTCTCCTTCTCCAGTCCCCCAGCTCTGCTGATCCTCTGGCGCTCCATCCTCTCTCTCCAGTCCCGCTCACCTCCCGCTATATTGCTCCCACACTGCTCACAACGTGTGACATCTGCTAGTTTATCCTGCTTCAGTCCAGTTCTGGTGGATCCTCAATATTCTTCTCTCCTTTACAAGAAATGAAAGTCTCCTCTTACCCGGTGATGTGAGGGGCGGCCGGTTCTCCATCATGATGTCCTTGTAGAGATCCTTGTGTCCTTCTATATACTCCCACTTCCTCTGGGTGGTTTGTAAGGTTCTCTCTGAAATATATTATGATTACAAACACAGTAAGGCTTAGTTTACACTTGTAGTGGGAGTGGCGGTAAAAATAGGCCGTTGACTCACGTTTTTACTGCCCCCATTATGCTACAAGGGCAGCTGAAGGGGATTGCACACATGCCATGGCTGTGTAGCAAGAATGACCCCCTGCTTTGCTCGGTGGGCGGTATCGCTATTGAATGCAACCCATTGAAGTGAACCAACAAGCCAAATGCGAGTCCCACAGGCATTCAGGAGGCAGCGGTATCACCTCCGAGATGCCTGCCAGCCACGCCTGCACCGCTCTCTGAAAAACAATCCACTACTAATCTCTCTTCGGGGACCAATGCAGGCGTAAACAAGCGTATCTTAAAAACATATATTTTCCATGGCATTATAGTACCAGATGCCAGGTTCTGTTCTATGCAGATGTCTGCATTAAAGGAAGCCTTTTGTCTGTAACTGTTTTAGTTCTACAGGCGATGAGAGAATGCAGCCTGATAATATAGTAATGTGTAAGACATAATTATTACCTTCTCCTCACTGGACACACATTCTCCAGCCTCACAACGAATCAGGGAGTTTCTCGAACTAAAAATATTGCAGGTATCTCCTTCTTTGGTCTACAACAAAATGGCCGCCGACCCTTCTGCAGTGAGGACAACTTCTTGAAAATCAAAGTATGTCATTACATTTGAATAACAGCCACAACAGGATTGCAAGAGCGTTTTATGAACCACAAAAATACATTGAAATCTTTATAAAAGGAATTTGGCGATGGTGACATGTCAGAATTGGTAACGGAAGTGACGTTCCGTCGCCGCCATCTTGCTACACCCGCACTCCTCCATTGTAAAAGAAACTCTGGGAAGGGGTAAAGCGGACATCTTGTTACACCCACCGGAGTTTTGCATTTTACAGCAGGTGTCACAGGCGTCACTATGGCAACCCGGAAGCAACTCGGAGGACTTGGAACGCACACAGCGGAAGTGCAGGGTTCACAGGGCGGAAGTAGGAGGAGTATTTTTAGTGCTGGGAAGAACAGTGTTAGAATAATAATAATAATAATAATTCTTATTCTTCTTATTATTTTATTGAATTAAATGAAAAAAAAATCGTTTTATAATACAAATATTCAGTAAAAAAAAATAACCATTATATTAAATTCGTTTTTTTAAATTCTTACATAATAATAATAATAATAATAATAATTATTATTATTATTAAGATAATAATTATTATAATAAAGTAAATCAAAATAATATTTGAATTTATTGTAATAATAAAAAATATATAAATATATATTTTAAATTACATAATAATATTAATAATAATAACAACAACAACTACAATATTAATAATACAAACAACAATATTATAACAATTATTTTATTAAATTAAATTAATACTTTAATGTATTAATAAAAATATTTACTAATGAAAATTATTATTATTTTTTCAAATTACTATACTAACTAATAATAATCATAATCTTATGATTATTATTAATATTGTTATTATATTATATATTTATATTGTTGCTACTTCACACTTTACATACCACTATTCATTGCCAGTATATTAAAGCCAATCAGATTAAAGCTGGACTTGTTCTAGCACTTGTTAGGAAATAAGCAGAATTGTCTGATTGGTTGCTATAGGCAACACACCATATTCCCCCCTCCCCCTCCCAAGCTATGGTGACCAGATTTTTAAAAGGGAATCCGGGGACATATTTTTTATTTATTTTTTATTGGCGAATGGTAAACTATTTTATAAGCATGTGTTCCTCAAATGATATATGCAGTGTATGTGTTTATGGAATGATTGTATGATATATAACGTTATTTCTCACATTTCGTCCATGAAAAAAATAAAAATAAAAGAAACTTCTTAAATTATTTTAGGACATGACTACCAAATGTTAAGAAGATAAGCGAGAAAAAAACTTTCCAATGCATATTTTGTATTTTATTCTTCCAAAGAAGTGCTGGGGTGCGCTATGTGCAGAGTGCAGAGATCAGGTGTGCACGATGTACAGCGTTCAGGGGTGCGCGATAATACAGAGTGCAGAGGTCAGGGTAGGGTTGCCACCTGTCCAGGATTCACCCGGACAGTTCAGGTTTGGAATCATGCGTTCGGGTTTCAGACCGCCTGAAACCTGGATACATTGTTCAGACCAGACTATGGCTTCCCAGCAGGGTTGCTGGCTGTAGTTGTGTAAGCCAAGAGTGTCTGTTACACTCTCTTTCACACTGCCCAAAGCCAGCACTAACAATTACCCCTCCCCCCACACAGACAGGACAGGAGAAAGGGCTTGATCTGCTCCTCTTCCTCCCGCCCCTACAACTCTGTGTCTGCCCACACTCCAGCAGCCTCAGCTACATCTGAATAAGAGGTGCTAACTGCCAAGGGGCGAGTGAGCTCACCATCCATCCCTGTCTGTGACTGAAGTCTCCCCCCTTCTCTCTCCTGCCTCTGAGTGAGTACAGTAAGGTAAATCAGGGTTCTCAGAGCACCCCTTACATCAGAGTTCCCCTTTACACCAGAGGCCACAGTGTTCCCCCTTACATCAGAATCCTCTCCGTACATCAGAGTTCTCAGTGTTCCCACTTAGATCGGGGTTCCCAGGGCATCCCTTATGTTAGAGTCCCCAGAGTTCTGCCTTACATCAGAGTCTGCAGAGTCCCCCCTTACAGTTTAAGGGAACTCTGCGAGTTCAGAAGTAAGGGGGACTCTGTTGACTCTGATGTAAAGGGGAACTCTGTGGACTCTGATGTAAAGGGGAACTCTGTGGACTCTGATGTAAAGGGGAACTCTGTGGACTCTGATGTAAAGGGAAACTCTGTGGACTCTGATGTAAAGGGAAACTCTGTGGACTCTGATGTAAAGGGGAACTCTGTGGACTCTGATGTAAAGGGGGACTCTGTGGACTCTGATGTAAAGGGGAACTCTGTGGACTCTGATGTAAAGGGGAACTCTGTGGACTCTTATGTAAAGGGGGACTCTGTGGACTCTTATGTAAAGGGGGACTCTGTGGACTCTCATGTAAAAGGGAACTCTGTGGACTCTGATGTAAAGGGGAACTCTGTGGACTCTTATGTAAAGGGGGACTCTGTGGACTCTGATGTAAAGGGGGAACTCTGTGGACTCTGATGTAAAGGGGAACTCTGTGGACTCTGATGTAAAGGGGGACTCTGTGGACTCTGATGTAAAGGGGAACTCTGTGGACTCTGATGTAAAGGGGGACTCTTGTGATTTACTTCATTTGATTAGGAATGTTATTTAATTGCAAAATATATGTAATGTTCATACTATAAAAAAAGATTGCTGTGCTCCGCTAAAGTGTTCGGGTTTGACTTGAACAAAAGTCGCCGGGGGCCCCACTTGCCTGGGGGGCTAAGAGAAGGGGTGCCAAAGCTGTGGCACGCCGCATGCCGCTCACTCGACTGCACTGGTTGCTAGAGTCGCCGGCTGGCCGCCCCTAGCAACCAGTGATGTCAGAGGCCGCGGCTGCCCCAGCATTCAGAGCGCGCCGCGGGCGTTCTGGGATTCAGAGCGTGCAGCCTCCACGGCTGGAAAACTAGCTCCACCCACCTCTTCCATCTTCAGACTCAGCGTGGCTCAGAGGGAGCCAGAAGGGGACCGAGTGGACAGCGGAGCACTTCTGAGAAGAGCTGCCTGACTGAGCTGAGCCTGTCCTGAGCCTGCCTTGCTGCGATTGTGAGTGACTGCACTACACCTGACCTGACTCTCGGCCTCACCCTGTAAGTAATTTTCTGTGCCATTCAAACACAGCCACTGTGCCATTCAAACGCAGCCACTGTGCCATTCAAACGCAGCCACTGTGCCATTCAAACACAGCCACTGTGCCATTCAAACACAGCCACTATGCCATTCAAACACAGCCACTATGCCATTCAAACACAGCCACTGTGCCATTCAAACACAGCCACTGTGCCATTCAAACACAGCCACTGTGCCATTCAAACACAGCCACTTTGCCATTCAAACGCAGCCACTATGCCATTCAAACACAGCCACTGTGCCATTCAAACACAGCCACTGTGCCATTCAAACACAGCCACTATGCCATTCAAGCACAGCCACTATGCCATTCAAACGCAGCCACTGTGCCATTCAAACGCAGCCACTGTGCCATTCTAACGCAGCCACTATGCCATTCAAACACAGCCACTTTGCCATTCAAATGCAGCCACTATGCCATTCAAATGCAGCCACTATGCCATTCAAACACAGCCACTGTGCCATTCAAACGCAGCCACTATGCCATTCAAACACAGCCACTGTGCCATTCAAACACAGCCACTTTGCCATTCAAACGCAGCCACTATGCCATTCAAACACAGCCACTGTGCCATTCAAACACAGCCACTGTGCCATTCAAACACAGCCACTGTGCCATTCAAACGCAGCCACTATGCCATTCAAACACAGCCACTGTGCCATTCAAACACAGCCACTGTGCCATTCAAACACAGCCACTTTGCCATTCAAACACAGCCACTTTGCCATTCAAACTCAGCCACTGTGCCATTCAAACGCAGCCACTATGCCATTCAAACACAGCCACTGTGCCATTCAAACACAGCCACTTTGCCATTCAAACACAGCCACTTTGCCATTCAAACTCAGCCACTGTGCCATTCAAACACAGCCACTTTGCCATTCAAACGCAGCCACTTTGCCATTCAAACACAGCCACTGTGCCATTCAAACGCAGCCACTATGCCATTCAAACACAGCCACTGTGCCATTCAAACACAGCCACTTTGCCATTCAAACGCAGCCACTATGCCATTCAAACACAGCCACTGTGCCATTCAAACACAGCCACTTTGCCATTCAAACGCAGCCACTATGCCATTCAAACTCAGCCACTGTGCCATTCAAACGCAGCCACTATGCCATTCAAATGCAGCCACTGTGCCAATTAAATGTAGCCACAGCGCCCGTCAAACGCAGCCACTGTGCCAATTAAAAGCAGCCACTGTGCCCGTCAAATGCAGCCACTGTGCCCGTCAAATGCAGCCACTGTGCCCATCAAACGCAGCCACTGTGCCAATTAAACACAGCCACTGTGCCCGTCAAATGCAGCCACTTTGCCCTTCAAACGCAACCACTGTGTCATCAAACGCAGCCACTGTCCCATTTCAATCTGTCATTTCTTGTTTTTCAATTTCTTGCTTTACAAGCTTGTGTTATATTGTCCAAATGTTGTGTTTAATGTTTAAACACTGATTTTGTTAGAAGTACCAATAACTATAGCCTTATTGATAATTTGCATTTTTATTAATCTCGTGCGTGATTGTGTAGACAGGGCCCCAGTGCACTGTATTGCCCGGGGGCCTATAATGCTGTTAAGATGGCACTGGGCAACCCTAGGTCAGGGGTGCGTGATGTACAGAGTGCAGATTTCAGGAGTGCGTAATCTAAATAGTGCAGAGTTCAGGTGCGCGATGTAAAGAGTGCAGAGTTCAGGGGTGCGCGATCTACAGAGTGCAGAGTTCAGAGGTGCGCTATGTACAGAGTTCAGGCGTGTGCAACATTAAGAGTTCACTACATACAGTGTGCAGGGTTCAATAGTGTGCTACGTACACAGTGCAGAGATCAGGAGTGCGCTACGTACGCAGTGCAGAGATCAGGAGTGCGCTACGTACACAGTGCAGAGATCAGGAATGTGTTACGTACACAGTGCAGAGATCAGGAATGTGTTACGTACACAGTGCAGAGATCAGGAATGTGTTACGTACACAGTGCAGAGATCAGGAGTGCGCTACGTACACAGTGCAGAGATCAGGAGTGCGCTACGTACACAGTGCAGAGATCAGGAGTGCGCTACGTACACAGTGCAGAGATCTGGAGTGCGCTACGTACACAGTGCAGAGATCAGGAATGTGTTACGTACACAGTGCAGAGATCAGGAGTGCGCTACGTACACAGTGCAGAGATCAGGAGTGCGCTACGTACACAGTGCAGAGATCAGGAATGTGTTACGTACACAGTGCAGAGATCAGGAGTGCGCTACGTACACAGTGCAGAGATCAGGAATGCGCTACGTACACAGTGCAGAGATCAGGAATGCGCTACGTACATAGGGTAGCCACCTTTTCTTCAAGTCAAACCCGAACACTTTATCAGTGCACAGCAATTTTTTTTTAATAGTAAAAACTATAGATATATTTTGCAATTAAATAACATTTCTAATCATATGAAGTTAATCACAAGAGTCCCCCTTTACATCAGAGTCCACAGAGTTCCCCTCTTTACATCTGAACTCGCAGAGTTCCCTTTCACTGTAAGGGGGGACTCTGCAGACTCTGATGTAAGGGAGAACTCTGGGCACTCTAACATAAGGGATGCTCTTGGAACCCTGATTTATCGGGGAACACTGTGGCCTCTGGTGTAAAGGGAAACTCTGATATATGGGGTGCTCTGAGAACCCAAGTTTACCTTACTGTACTCACTCAGAGGCAGGAGAGAGAAGGGGGGAGACTTCAGTCACAGACAGGGATGGATGTTGAGCTCACTCACCCCTTGGCAGTCAGCGCCCCTCATCCAGATGTATTTGAGGCTGCTGTACTTCAAATCTCTGGCCCCCACTTTCCTTTTCTGAGGCACAGCTGAGGATTGGAGTGCGGGCAGACACAGAGGGGTAGAGGCGGTAGGAAGAGGAGCAGATTGAGTCCTCTCTCCTCTCCAGTCTGAGTGTGTGTGTGGGGCAATTGTTAGTGCTGGCTTAGGGCAGAGTGAAACAGACACTGTTGGCTTAGACAACTGCAGCCTGCAGCCCTGATGGTAAGCCATAATCCAGTCTGAATAATGTGTCCGGGTTTCAGGTGGTCAGAAACCCGGACACATGATTCCAAACCCGAACTGTCCGGGTGAATCCCAGACAGGTGGCAACCCTAATTCACACTATGGGAGCCCCCCTGTGTTTTATCTCACTTCTGAGAACCTAGTGCCCCACTCCAAAGCGTTTACTGATCCCGAGGAATCACATGGTCACTCCGGGATCCATAGCCAGTGAGGGATATCAATCTAGCCGAGGAGCTGCATCTGCCATTGGGTCAACTGAAGAGGCGTGTTTACAAGCCAGCCAAGGTGAGAGGCTGGGGGAAAAGTAGGCACTTGGATTAGAGCACTTGGATAGAAGCACCTGCATGTGATTAGCCACTTGCGGATGGTGGATCTGTTCTGCACTACTACTTTGGATTTTATATTTTTTTATACTGCACAGAGACTCATTTTTTATTGTATTTTTGGACACTTGTTTCATTTATTTTTTGACTACACAGAGACTCACTATTGGCACTTTATTGTTATTAGATCTCTATTTTATGTACAGAAGTTTTGTATTTTTTACTGAGACTCACATTTGTTGTATATACCTTTGCATGGGATCTATTGCATGGAATTTTTTTGCATTTAATATTGGAGCACTTTATTGGATTATTCTTTTATACATATTGTGTAAGATGTTATCACATCACGGATTATTTAGCCTTTATAATTTTTAACTTTAGTATATACCCACTTTGTTGCACTTTAATTAAAGGGATTTGTTTTTAGCAAGCGCCATTACACCCCCCAATTTCACATGTTTGTTGGTGTGTGAACACCTTTTAGTTGTGGCAGCTGCTTAGTTTATTAGTTAGTAGATTGATTTGGTCTTTATACTGGTTTGCGCATCAATTACCCCCCATTTTAATTTTGTTTGGGAGCCACGTCGCACGACCGCTTAATTGTCAGTTAAAGCAACGCAGTGCCGAATCGCAAAAAGTGGCCTGGTCTTTGGTCAGCCAAATGGTCCGGGGCTTAAGTGGGTATCAATGCAAAAAAGTTTTTTTAAATGCCCGTTTTTCACCACGCATTCCTGACCACAGGTACAAAATGACCTTACTATAACTGTCTCTGTGATAATTATCATGGGAGTCTATGTCAATGCATGGCTATATTTATGGCCATACAGTTTCGACCCTACAGTGCTTGGACACGTACTACAGTCCTATGCTGTGTGGGGTCTTTTTCAAGGTACTATATTTATGGCTATATGATTGATCCAATCATATATAATTGTTCCCATAGATTATTCCTGGGTGTTGCCTGGTGCCTAGGTTGCTGGATTTCATAAGCAACTTCATGCAAGTCTGCTCATTGCTCTGATCCTCGGCAGCAAATGTTTATCCCTGTTTTTTCTGAATTGGATGCTATTGGTGAATTATCAAAGAAATACACAATTAGAATGTGTTCACCTTACAGCATTGTGTCTGATAAATGTATTCACATACAAATCTACTTACATATCCTTGTATTTTGATTGTTTACTGCTGTTTTTTTGTAAAATTTTAGATAACAATGCATTCGACCACTAGCCCCTGAAGTAGAGGTTTCAACATTTTCAACCTTGAAACGCATCAGGCTCTCTCTGTCCCAGTCTAATAGTCAGGACAGAACTAAGTGGTTTTCTTGCATAGATGCTACCATTTCTTGTTAAATGTCACCTACCGTTTTGTGTATTTGCATCCAATCTTTTTATCCAATTCATCACAACTTTAATTTTTTTCTAATAAAATACCAATTTTGATACATTTCAAGACTCTCTGCCTTTTAAAGTCCCACAGAGAAAAAATGCAACATTTTGTACCATAAATAGGGATGTGGGCAGAGCCTCTTTTTTCCAGCAAGTTTTTGGCACTACCACAATACGGGTCTGGTTACCGGTCACCTGATTGGCTAAAGCGACAGGTGCTGTGATTGGACGCCTATCAGGCATCCAATCATAGCATTGATGACATGAAGAGGATGGGAGAAGACATCGAGGACTTGGAGGGAGCGTGGAGGACGGCGCTGACCCGAGAAAGGTAAGTGCTGGGCGGGGGGGGGGGGCAAACTGGCGGAATTTGATGGGACAAACTGGCGGCTATTGATGGGTTACAGGTACTCTTTATGGAGGGATCGAGGGTCTAAAAGACCCCCAATCCCCCCTTTGCGCTTCCAAGTATTCAGATCGCCGAAAACGGCGATTCTGAATACTGTGTACTTTTTAAAATCCGGCGCCATTGGCAGCTGAGTAAACAGGACGTGACGTTGTGACGTCGCTTCCGTGTTGACATTCAGGAGAGTGGCAAAAAGCCGTTTACGGCTTCATGGCAGTCTCTCTCTAGGCGCCGGAAGTGACGGATCGTGGATCGGGTCTCCCGGTGGGACGGGAGGACCGGTCAGAGCGGCGGGAGGCGGAGGGAGGGGGGATGTCCCCTCCCACTCCTCTGTTATAACAACCGAGCGGCTTTTAGCCGCATCGGTTGTTATACCTGGATAGCCAATAACCCGCTCTAAACAACGGTACCGGGATCATTCCTGCAGCTGCAGGCATGATCCTGGTATAATCCCCTAAAGCCGAGGCCGCATATGTGCGTACGCTCAGCGGGAAAGGGATATATATATTATTATTATTATTATTATTATTATTATTATATGTAGCACCCTCACTGCTACTCAGGATTCACATTTTGTTATTAAATGGGAATCTACTGGTTTAGTTATTTTTGGGTCTGCAGGAATTACCTACCCCGAGTGGATCCTTCAGCTCCGTTGTCTAGGTACACAAATATCTTCCAGGAATAAGGCCAATGTCCACACATGAGTAAAACCTAATCAGCAAGGCTTTATTCTTTTTCCACTTTGAGTAAACTTGAAGAAAGTGAGATTAGAAAGTTGAAAGACGTAGGGGAAGGTTCAGGCACGCAACACTTAAATCCAGTATCTACACTCGTCGCCACTCAAGCCTGAGTGGGTATTGCTCATCCGGATAGTCCCTATGAGAGCGGTCCTAGCAGCCGGGATGGAGCACGGATGTCAGAGATGATGAATCCCCCTCTAGGCAGGTCTCCAGGCCTCTTCCAGAGACAGCAGTACCGTCGCTAGTCTCCACCGGGACTGTTCTTCCCCTGGAACTCCTTTCCTAAAGATGGGCCCCCTTAAGAGCGGGCAGCCTGGGATCCTTCTCTGAAGCATAGGCCCTAGTCAGCGGAGCTGGGCCTACGATGCAACAACAGGGCCTCGGGCTGAAGGTGCCCGAGGCCTAAACACACTCGCGCACCACGTGCCATGCGGGCCACAAGGCACACTCACTGGACCAGAGGTTCCCCTTAACGCCTTGGGGTCCCTCTGGAATTGCCTCACGCCAAATGGCGTCTGCCCCTTTTGTACACTCTCCCAGCATGCACAGCGGGTAGACCACGCCCACTGCACGGCTGCCGAGAGAGGACACCCAAGGTGCTGTCATACCCCCGTAGTCCATCCCGTGCCGACGGTGACAGTGCCACCTGCAGGCAAAGGAGAACAACACTGCCGGGCAGTATCACACCCAGAGCAGAACAAACAATTGAAACATAATTGGTCTGAGCCCAACTACTGGCCCAGACTGCCCTTAAATTTCCACATAGCGCCCCCAAATATTGGGGGGGCGCTACATATATTAATATCATACTTATTTTTTCTAGTGCCAACAGTTTACATAGCTCTTTACAGTAAAAAGGGTGACAGTATAATCACAATAGAGTTAGACCTTGCTCATGGAGCTTACAATCTAAAGAAATAATGTTATAATCAAATATTAGAGACTCCTTCTCAGTGTAAGAATTAGAAACATTGAGATTTGATTATGTTTATCCACATTTCAGTAAATTAGATGACAAACGAAAAGGGGGGGGGGGGGGGTAAGAGGGAACAATTCTCCCTGTAACCTCCACTTTCCAATCTGTGTATTGTAATCTCATGCACTTAAAATTGACCAAATACTCTTTTTTTATTAGAGAAAATACACACACCCAGTAGTGTATTTAGGTTTTGTGCTGCCCTAGGCCTGACTAAACTCGTTCACCCCCTAATTTAAATATGACCCACCCCTTTCTGTCAAGGCTACACCCCTTGCTGTTTAAGACCCGCCCTGAAAATTTTGAGTGGGGACACTAGTTCTGAGGGCCTGGGGGGGGGTGGGCAATGAATCTCCCTAATTTTCATAGATTTCCTCTAAATTCCTGTTTGGCTATGGGGCAGGAAGTGAAGGGAAATCTCTGCAATGGGACAGGGATGGTAAAAAAGAAACTGACAGGGGGTATAACTCTCCCTTACTCTATCCAAAATGGGGGAAAAAAAAGTGTTGCCTGTAGTTTTACTTTAACCACTTCAATACCAGGCACTTATACGCTTTCCTGCCCAAGCCAATTTTGAGCTTTCAGCGCTGTCGCAATTTGAATGACAATTGCGCGGTCATGCAACACTGTACCAAAACAATTTTTTTATCATTTTGTTCCCCCAAATAGAGCTTTCTTTCGGTGGTATGTGATTTTTATTTTTTGCACAACAAATAAAAAAAGAGCGAACATTTTGAAAAAAACTAAGTTTTTCTTTGTTTCTGTAAAATTTTTTTGTAAATAAGTACCTTTTCTACTTCAATGATGGGCACTGATAAGACGGCACTGATGGGCACCGATGATAGGCACTGATAGGCGGCACTGATGGGCACTGATAGGCGGCACTGATGGGCACTGATATGTGGCACTGGTATGCGGCACTGATGGGCACTCATAGGCGGCACTGATGGGCACTTATAGGCGGCACTGATGAGCACTTATGGGTGGCACTGATAGGTGGCACAAACGGGCACTGATAGGTGGGCACTTATGGACACAGATGGGCACGGATGGGCACTGGTAGGTTGCACTGTTGACACTGGTAGGTGGCACTGTTCACACTGGTGGCTGGCATTGCTGGGCATTGCACATTGTGGTGGTGCCAGTCAGTGCCCATTTGTGGGCATTGATTGGCATATGTTTTTTGAGTATTTGTGCATGTGGATGGCCATGGGGTACTTACCTGGCCATCCACATGCTTGGGGCTTCCCTGGTGGTCCTGGGGGGCTTCCCTGGTGGTCCAGTGTGGGTATCCGAGGGGGGGCTGCGCTGATAAACAATCAGCGCAAACCCCCCCTGTCAGGAGAGCCGCCGATTGGCTCTCCTCTACTCGCGTCTGTCAGACGCGAGTGAGGAAGAGCCGATCAATGGCTCTTCCTGTTTACATCGTGATCAGCCGTGATTGGACACGGCTAATCACGTGGTAAAAAGCCTCCGCCGGAGGCTCTTTACCGAGATCAGTGTAGCGGTGTGTCAGACTGACACACCGCTCCACCGATCGCCGCGATGCGCGCCACCCGGGCGCGCGGCGGCTGTTATCCTGCAGGACGTCATATGACGTCCAGTGTGGATAACAGAACCACTTCCCGGACGTCAATATGCTATTGACTGGGCGGGAAGTGGTTAAGCACAAATTTCTGATAATTTTATGGAGAGGACTAAGAAGATATAACCATGCCAATGGTGCAGCAGAAAACATACAGCACAGTGAGGAAGGTTTGTGGTCCAGGATGATAGGGCAGTCAAAATTAGAGGCAGCGCACCCCACAGTTGCGGAATGCGGGCCATCTGCATACCGGAAGCAGTGCGGACGCTAGACTAATTTGCCTCTCAGCCCAGTTTGCCCCCATAAGACTGGCGCTACACTAACAGTGTAGCGCAAGCCAGCAAGGACTCTTTCCGTGTTGCCCCCCTGCAAAGTGCTGCCCTAGGCCTGGGCCTTGTTGGCCTAGGCCAGGATACAGCGTTGCACACACCCCTATATAAATAGAGAGATACAGACCAGGAAAGCCAATGTTTGCCCAGCTGATGATCTACACCGTCTGAATAGTGAAGAACGTTACAGAGAAATAATCAGCCCTATTATACCGCCAAATCCGATACTGAGATCATCAGATGAGACATTTATCCGAGAAATATCATCAATGTTTTATTTTCATCGATTAGTCCGGAATGAATAGAAATGGATTCTGAATATTATTGAATAATGTAAAACATTTCCATATGTTCTCTTTTATTCCAAGTCCTCGGAATGCAGAATCCCCCCCCCCCCCACTGCTACATACAGAACATGATAGTGGGATGACTTCTCTCATGACCGGGGAATAAAGTATTTCATCATCATCATCATCAGATCATATAACGATCTAAAATTAATATATTTTTTCCCTCACTCTCTTTAGGATTTTCATTTATTTAGAAGCGCATTATTTTCTTTATTAATTGTACATATTTTTCTGGCATGTCATGATGATTACCTATTTCTATAAAAGATGTAATATTATTTATGTGAACAATCCGATTATAACACAGACAGGAAGAACAAAATGTGAATGAATTAGATTTCTCTGCAGTGTAATAAATGACTTGACCCCGCGTCTTCCATCAGATCCGCTCAGCCTTACACCCAGGAAGGTGAGATGTCGGAAACATTTGTTTTTTCTTTCCCTTTTCAAAAGGTTTTATAAAAGTGAAAATACTATGAGCAATTGAAACTGGAGATTGTTATAAAGTGTTAAAATTCATGTTCTCCGTGTAATCTCCAGGTATAAATAGAAAAGCATTGAGAAGGAATAAATTGATCTTCTGGAAATGTATTGCTGTTGCATTATTGTATCTGAATACAGCAGAATATAATTGTCTCTCTCCATCATAAACGTGTTTTAAATCTCAGAAAGTCCCAGTTAGTAGTACTGAGCTCTAATCTTTACATCATGAATATTGACTTTTCAGTTCAGCTCCAACATAAACTAAAGACGATCCTCACTCGGCAGCCATCTCTAAAACTCGAATACATAATCCTGAGTGCCGAATGTCCAATCTCATATAGAGCAACTGCGTACTCAATTAGATACAACATTGAATGGTTAATTCTGTTCTGTTCCTACATATCTTTGGTTATTGTAAAGCAGATTGAAGAGATTGCAGATTGTATGGTAAGCGAGACATAACACCACTCTATTTCTTGCTGAAACAATCACTGGAAGTTCTTATTACTCACGATAAATAACTAGAAATGACTGTTGTGTTCAGAGTTATCAATCATCAGCCTATTGTATGAGAAGGTGGGTGGCCTTGAGAAGGACCATTGTATGAGGTGGGTGGCCCTAAGAAAGGCCGTCGTATTATAGGGTGGGTGGCCCTGAGAAGGACCTTTGTATGAGGTGGGTGGCCCTGAGAAGGGCCTTCGTATTATAAGGTGGGTGGCCCTGAGAAGGACCTTTGTATGAGGTGGGTGGCCCTGAGAAGGGCCTTCGTATTATAAGGTGGGTGGCCCTGAGAAGGACCTTTGTATGATAAGGTGGGTGGCCCTGAGAAGGACCTTTGTATGAGGTGGGTGGCCCTGAGAAGGACCTTCGTATTATAAGGTGGGTGGCCCTGAGAAGGACCTTTGTATGAGGTGGGTGGCCCTGAGAAGGGCCTTCGTATTGTAAGGTGGGTGGCCCTGAGAAGGACCTTTGTATGATAAGGTGGGTGGCCCTGAGAAGGACCTTTGTATGAGGTGGGTGGCCTTGAGAAGGGCCTTCGTATTATAAGGTGGGTGGCCCTGAGAAGGACCTTTGTATGAGGTGGGTGGCCCTGAGAAGGGCCTTCGTATTATAAGGTGGGTGGCCCTGAGAAGGACCTTTGTATGATAAGGTGGGTGGCCCTGAGAAGGACCTTTGTATGAGGTGGGTGGCCCTGAGAAGGGCCTTCATATTATAAGGTGGGTGGCCCTGAGAAGGACCTTTGCATGATAAGGTGGGTGGCCCTGAGAAGGACCTTTGTATTATAAGGTGGGTGGCCCTGAGAAGGACCTTTGTATTCTCAGGGCCACCCACCTTATAAGGACTTTCATATTATAAGGTGGGTGGCCCTGAGAAGGACCTTTGTATGATAAGGTGGGTGGCCCTGAGAAGGACCTTTGTATGGTCTCTCTTCTGTTCTTCTGCCGGGCTCCTCCGCTATCTTCTGCTCTTTTGCTAGCGGTTGCCCGGTCTTCTCCCCTCTGCCCTTCTTCCGATGTTGACGCAGCTCCGTGGGTCTCTTCTGATTTCTTCTGCCCTCCCCGGCTCTTCTCCGCTCTATTCGGTTCTTCTGCCGGGCTCCTCCGCTATCTTCTGCCAGCTCTTTTCCTAGCGGTTGCCCGGACTTCTCCGTCATCTTCTTCCCTCTGCCCTTGTTTCCGATGTTGATGTTGACGCGACACTCTCTCCCGCTGTAATGCCGTGTGCGCGGTGCACAATGACTTATATTGGCATGGGGTGTGGTCACCGGTTGATGTCATCCGGTGATCCCACCCATTAAAACGTCACCTCCCGGGGCATGATGGGATGTCATAAGGGGCGGACCTGATGGAAACCTTCCTGTGAAAGAGGTGGAGTCACACCCATGCATTATAAAAAAAAAAAAAGAGAATGTCATTCATTTATAAGGCTCCTATATATTTAGATATATTAATGCAACAGCAATAGATTTCCAGAAGATGAAGTTATTCCTTCTTCTCAATTATTTTCTATGTATAACTGGAGATTACACGGAGATTCGGAGAACATGAATCTTTAACACTTTGTAACACAATCACCTCAATCGTCTCAATTTTTCATATTCATTTCATATTTATAAAATATTATTTTGAAAAGGAAACAAGAAACACATTTTTTTTTTTTGTTTTAGGACATCTTACCTTCCTGGGTGTAAGGCTGTGCGGACCTGATGGGAAACTTATAAGGGATAAGGGGCGGGGTCTAGTCATTTATTACACTGCAGAGAATTTAATTTATTTGGAAGCTTTTAAATATTTTGCTGAATGGAAACTGATGTGATTCATCAGAAGCACAATATTTTCTGTATTGATTTATTGTACAAATTTGTGTGGCATATCATGATCATTTCCGATTTCATCTCCCTATCATGTTCTGTATGTAGCAGGGGGGGGGGGGGGGATTCTTCATTCTGAGGACTTGGAATAAAAGAGAACATATGGAAATGTTTTACATTATTCAATAGTATTCAGAATCCATTTCTATTCATTCCGGACTAATCGATGAAAATAAAACAATGATGATATTTCTCGGATAAATGTCTCATCTGATGATCTCAGTGTTGGATTTGGCGGTATAATAGGGCTGATTATTTCTCTGTAATGTTCTTCACTATTCAGGCGGGCAAATTTGAAGTTAGTAATTTTAAATCTGAGCCAATCAGAGCAGTGGGCGTTTCCTTCATCAGCCAGTAATGTCTTTCTTATGAGAATTTCAAAGAAATGTATTCTGAGATCTTTCTCTGTTCTCAGCCCAGAAAATACTTGTTCTGCAGACTTTTCATTGATCTCTATAGCAAACATTCTCTATTCTGTATTGTGCAGTAAAAGAAAAGACTAGAAGAAATGTGACATTCATATTCCTAATGGATTTATTCTTCTTGGTTAGATAAACTGCCCGACAATTCAGAGGAGCGTTGATCGATGTTCCCTGAGGAAGAGATATCAGATTTTAGTGTCGGATTATTCTATCTGAGATCATTGGAACGTCCCATAGAATGTCGGTGGGAAATTTGACTGAATCCATTTCATATTTGCACCAATCACAGTTCTGGGCGATTTCTTCAGATACAATGTATTGAGTGTGAAGGAGGATCTGAGATATGTGTTCCTTTTCAGATGGGGGATGTTTGTTTGGTATTTAATATTGAATGATCTCTGATCCCCAGAAGATTTTCAGCAGAATTAAAGGATGGAGGACAATGGAAACCAGTCCCTGTAAGGAGATCACATCATTCCTTCACATGAAGTACATTTTAATAAATGATACAAATCATAGAACCTCTGATTTGCTTTTAGGATGGACAGGCATGGAGGGCTGGATGGTTTTGATTGCAGGGGTTTAGCGGCGAGTATACGATCAGCATAGAAAGATTGGAATGAAAGGAGATGAGAGAATGATGTACTGTGATCACATTTCCTGTCATTACTCCTCACCTGTATTACAAGTCTGAGTGTGATAAGAAGACAAAGGATTTGCCTTTACCTGACAGTATTAATAATATATCATTTAATTGGAGAATAGGAATAGAAACCAGGTATCTCCGGCTCTATGCAGAGAGATGTGGGTGGCATGTTTGTGAGGCTATGCTAAATAATAATAAAAATGATCTTTAGATGAGAAGTACGATAGATCGGTCGGACTGGGAGAGGAATGAAAAAACCTTCCTTCTATTCCCATCCTGGTTCTAGATTTATTGCAGAGATCATTTCCACTTTCTGCCTGTATACATTCCCTATTCATCGCCTTGTACTGCACACACACCCAAGTGTTCTACCAGGAATGACCACAAGGCGGCAGAGCTGAATAATCACTTATGCCGCATTCACACATTGTTACAATAAAAGATCCTCCACAATCTCCCACCTTACATTCTTACTTTATCTGAAATCACAAGTTGAGAAGATCGTGGAGTTCTTAACCCACAACACAATCGGGGCTAGAAGTGAGAAAAACGAAACATTGTATCTACTCAATCAGCCCAGACAAATCTTTGTCTATTTGTATCTATTTCAATCATCAACAGCAGATCAATGTACATAGATAAAGCCATAAGCTGCCTGATAGGTAAATGACACAAAATATATACAAAGTATCAGCTACATACAAATCTGATCACCATATCACCTCGGACAGCACACAGTCCTTTATAGAAGTTAGAGGTAGATCATTGTCCCTAGGGCATCGGACATGTTTATCACCTTTACTCATATCTAGGGATGAGCCGAACACCCCCCCGTTCGGTTCGCACCAGAACCTGCGATCAGACAGAAAGTTCGCGCAATCTTTATAACCCTATTAAATACAATGGACTCGAATGTTCGAAATCTAAAGTGCTTATTATAAAGGCTAATATGCAAGCTATTGTCCTAAAAAGTGTTTGGGGACCCGGGTCCTGCCCCAGGGGACAGGTATCAATGCAAAAAAAGTTTTAAAAATGGCCGTTTTTTCGGGAGCAGTGATTTTAATAATGCTTAATATGAAACAATAAAAGTGAAATATTCTTTTACATTTCGTACCTAGGGTGTGTGTATAGTATGCCTGTAAAGTGGCGCTTGTTTCCTGTGCTTGGAACTGTCCCTGCACAAAGTGTAATTTCTGAAGTAAAAAAAGTCGTTTAAAACTCACTCGCGGCTATAATGAATTGTCGGCGTTTATCAATACATAGAAAAGTAATTGGTAAAAAAAAAAAATGCGTGGGGGTCCCCCAAATATTCATACCAGGCCTTTCAGGTCTGGTATGGATTTTAAGGGGAACTCCACCCCAAATTAAAAAAAAATCCATACCAGACCCTTTATCCGAGCACGCAACCTGGCAGGCCGCAGGAAAAGAGGGGGGGACGATAGAGCGCCCCCCCTCCTGAACCGTAGAGGCTGAATATACTGTGTGACCTGTGGTTAGAGCCTGCATAAACAAACATTGGTTTCCTTGGCAACGCTGAGGGACCTATAGCTCCTCCCACACAGCTCAGAGGGGAGTTTCTGAATCACAAATTGTTGTAACATGGAGGTTGGCTGTGTTGTCTTTCCCTCAGGACACAGTATGTTCCCAGTTGGGGTGTCTGGGGGGAAAGACAATGCACGTCGCCTCTTATTTCTCTAAGGCATTTCTAATGTTCAACTTTGCTTTCTCTTTTGATTCTGTTATCTGTAAATGAATTACTATGTACCTCTGCTATGTACTGTAATACGACAGATACTGTTTTCAGCTGTTTATGACCCCCCCCCCCATGAAAAAATAAAAATACATTTTTGAAAAATAAAAATAATAAATTTAAAAAAAAAAAATTAAAAAAAATATATAATAATTTTTGATAAAAATAAAGATTTTTGAAAAAAAGATCATTTAAAAAAATATATATATATTTTTAAAACAAAAATCATTTTGAAAAAAAAAATATTTTTGAAAAAAAAATCATTTTTGAAAAAAAAATATTTTTGAAAAAAAAAGATTTCGGAAAAAAAAATAATTTTTTGAAAGAAAAAATAAAAATTTTGAAAAAAAATCATTTGAAAAATAAAAAAATAACAATTTTTGAATTTTTTTTTTTTTTAGCTCTTTCAGCTAATGATGGGACTTCTTCATTTTTTTCTACTATTTCTACTTTTTAAAATATTAAGCTTTTTAACACTTTTCACAGTTACTCCAGCCACTCCAACCACACAACAGTTGCTCAAGCCACTCCACCCAGTTACTCCGCCCACTCCAGTTGTAGACTACTGGTGGAGGCAAGAACACGTCACACAATTTCCCCAGAAATTTGAGCTTTTCTAGTTATCTTTCCATCAATTAAAGCGGAGTTCCACCCACTTTTACAACTTGGTCTCAAAGGAAAGACCCCTCACTTTTGGACAACATTTTTTTTTCTTTCCTACATTTTCTGAAGTACATAACGTACTTCCATCCTAGCCCAGTGCGTCATTTCCTCCTGCCCCCTTCTGCATTCTGGGACCTGTATGTGTAAGACTAAGGGGCCCACAGTTAAAATTATTAGTGGAGGGATTGCAGCATATTTGTGCAAGTACAGAATCACAGTATATAAAAAATAATATGCAAAGTGGTTGGAGGGAAACTTCAGAATGGCAAAGATGTTTTTATTACAAATTATTTGAGCAGACTGCAGTTCCTCTCGAGGGTGCACCATCAAACTGAGTTCTGGGCCGGCCGGCACCTATGGTTCGCCCGTACTTGGGCTCCAGATTTACCTGGGCTGGAAGTCACCTGTTCCCCTTTTTTTACCTATATTCCCACGCCAAGCTGGCCAGGAAATAAACCATCTTCCTTGCCATCTTGATTGATCAAGATGGCAGGGAAAATGGGAAGATGGCGAGTCCCATTTTCCGAATCATTTTCCACAGTGTACAGTCTTTTGCAGTTTTTTTATGCTCAAGTGTGCACCATCAGATGGGACCACTAGATAGTAGCTTAAAGCCTCTGACATTGGTGGCTCAGCCGACACGTTTGAAAAAACACTGCTACCAAACCATTCTCAGCTCTCAAAACCTCAGCATGGACTTGGGACGAGGGTGAGAGACAACTTATTTTTGTTGTCCGCGGTGGTGCAAGACAGACACGAGGAAGGGGTTAAGTGTGTCCTCTAGAGTGATTCTAACTGTGTGACCGATATGCTCTATTCTCGTCTCCAGACAATTCACTGTACTCACACTTCCAAGTGTTATGGAATGAGATCTGGGCCATTGCTCTCAGAACCAACCGGGCTCAGAGAGGTCTTCATTGCTGTCCCAGCACCCAACCCTTTTTCACAGTAAACTGCCTTAAAGGTAATTTGAGCATGTGTCTTTGGAGGAAGGGGGAAGGGAAGGGAAAGGTAGATTTCCATGTCACTCCTCGTCTTCAGACAATTTATGTACTCGGGGCGAGCAACCTTCACGCACAACCTTTGGACCAGCTCTGATCGCAATGAGCATCTTCCAAGTGTTATGGAATGGGGTCTGGGCCATTGCTCTCAGAACCGGTAACCGCGCTTAGAGAGGTCTTCATTGCTGCAGTGACATTAAATCTCCCCCGAGACAGAACATCACCTCTGTCACTGAGCTTTCCACATTGCTCTACAAATTGTTTTTACAAGGCTGGTTTGCTTGCCCCAGCACCCAACCCTCCTCTTTTCGCAGCACGGGCTTGGGACCGGTCATGGCAGAGTTAAAAAAATATTGAAAACTTTCTTCACAAATTAATCACCGTGAACGGCTTAAAACATAGTGGCAACAAAACAAGATCAAGGTCCAATTCTAGTTGATTCTAACTGTGTGGCCGATATGCTCTCTTCTCGTCTCCAGACAATTCACTGTACTCACTGGGCGAACAGGTCCTGCTGTTACAGCTGAGACTATGCACACAGACAAAACAGCAGAGATGTACAGCAAACACTGTACTCTCATGTAATGTAGTCCCAAAGTCAAAGTCTAGGACTGTCTACAATCTTAGCCCTTTGCACAGAAAACTGCCTAAAGCTCATTCTTTGAGCATGTGTCCTCTTTCTCTTCTCGTCTCCAATTCAACGCACCGCAATGAGCATCTTCCAAGTGTTATGGAATGAGGTCTGGGCCATTGCTCTCAGAACCAACCGGGCTCAGAGAGGTCTTCATTGCTGTCCCAGCACCCAACCCTTTTTCACAGTAAACTGCCTTAAAGGTAATTTGAGCATGTGTCTTTGGGGGGAAGGGGAAAGGGAAGGAAAGGTAGATTTCTATGTCACTCCTCGTCTTTAGACAATTTATGTACTCGGGGCGAACAGATCCTGCTGTCTATCCTCCGTAAAGGGGTACACCCTCTTCCCACACTTTACAGTCGAGACAAGCACACAGACGGGACAGCAGAGAAGAGATGTACAGTGAAACTTCGGATCACGACTGTCTCTTTTTAGCCCTTTGCACAGTAAACTGCCTTAAGGCATTTTGAGAAAGTGAGGGAAAGGGGGAAAGGGAAAAAAGGGGAGGGGGAAGAGACCCTGGTAAGCAATCTTCCAGTTTCGGAAGGGAGCACAGACTTCCCCTGCACTTTACGTGTGCTTGCACACAACCTTCACGCGCAACCTTTGGACCAGCTCTGACCGCAATAAGCAGCTTCCAAGTGTTATGGAATGGGGTCTGGGCCATTGCTCTCAGAACCAACCACGCTTAGAGTGGTCTTAATTGCTGCAGTGACACTAAATGTCCCCTGAGACAGAACATCACCTCTGTCACTGAGCTTTCCACATTGCTCTACAAATTGTTTTTACAAGGCTGGTTTGCTTTCCCCAGCACCCAACCCTCCTCTTTTCGCAGCACGGCCATGGCAGAGTTAAAAAAATATTGAAAAATTTTTTCCTCACCATGACGGCTTAAAATATAGTGGCAACAAAACAAGATCAAGGTCCAATTGTAGGAGAAACAGAGTAGTCAAGGCTCCACAAAGTCTTTAGACACACCCAAGTTAGGCGCTGCATGTAATAGTATGCTTGGTGCGGTCATTCTTAGGCCTGTTTGACTGAGATCCTGAAGAATAATCCCCAGTGACTTTTGCCGATGGCCTACAGTAGCAAATATTCTTTAAAGGGCTGGTTTGCTTGTCCCAGCACCCAACCCTCCTCTTTTCGCAGCACGGGCTTGGGACCGGCCATGGCAGAGTTAAAAAAATTCAAGAGCACTGGTAAGCAGTCTTCCAGTTTCGGAAGGGAGCACAGAGTTCCCCTGCACTTTACGTGTGCTTACACACAACCTTCACGCGCAACCTTTGGACCAGCTCTGACCCCAATGAGCATCTTCCAAGTGTTATGGAATGGGGTCTGGGCCATTGCTCTCAGAACCAACCGCGCTTAGAGAGGTCTTCATTGCTGCAGTGACACTAATCCTCCCCCGAGACGGAACATCACCTCTGTCACTGAACTTTCCCAATTGCTCTACAAATGTTTTAATAGGTCTGGTTTGCTTATCCCAGAATATGTTTGCATACGTGAGTAGTGCCCGCATATGAAAACGGTGTTCAAACCACACATGTGACGTGAGGTATCGCCGCGATCGTTAGAGCGAGAGCAATAATTCTAGCCCTAGACCTCCTCTGTAACTCAAAACATGCAACCTGTAGAATTTTTTAAACGTCGCCTATGGAGATTTTAAAGGGTAAAAGTTTGACGCCATTCCACGAGCGGGCACAATTTTGAAGCGTGACATGTTGGGTTATCACTCGGCGCAACATTATCTTTCCCAATATAAAAAAATTGGGCTAACTTTACTGTTGTCTTATTTTTTAATTCAAAAAAGTGTTTTTTTTTCTAAAAAGTGCGCTTGTTAGACCGCTTGCGCAAATACGGTGTGTCAAAAAGTATCGCAATGACCGACATTTTATTCTCTAGGGTGTTAGGGAAAAAAATGTATAATGCTTGGGGGTTTCTAAGTAATTATCTAGCAAAAAACGTGTTTTTAACGTGTAAACACCAAGTCTGAAAAACAGGAAGGAGGAGGAATACATGTACCTCCCTATAGATCCGCAGCAACCTTTCCCGCTGACCTCCAATTTTTTTTTTCATTTCTAAGATTTTTTTTGATTTTTTCAAAAATAAAGAATAATCCAATTTCTTAGTCATGACCTCCAGTTTTTGACCGTTACTAGTTGATTTAGCAGCAGTCTCCCAAGGTTTGAGGCGTCCTCCTGGAACTCCCTCCCGCGCCAAGCTGGCCAAGAATAAAATAAAGCTTGGGAGATGCAAATTCATAGGGACGCGGAGTCCCATCTAACGGGAGAGTTGGCCGTGTGAAGCATTAACAAACTCAAGTCCTTCTTGCTTCTTTTTAATCTAATTGAAAGGTGACTAGTTTTAATGGAGGTTTTTTTGTTGGGGCAATTTGATGGAGTAGTTTAATGGGGGCCGTTTGATGGGGGCAGTTCTGATGGGGGCAGTTTGAGGGGGCAATTTTGAGGGGGACAATTTGACAGGGGCAATTTTGATGGGGGCAGTTTGAGGGGGCAGTTTGATGGGGGCCGTTTTTATGGAGTCAGTTTAATGGGGGCAGTTTTGATGGGGGCAGTTTGAGGGGCCATTTTAATGGGGGCAGTTTGAGGGTGCTGTTTTGACAGGGGCAGTTTTAAAGGGGTCAGTTTGATGGTGCAATTTTGATAAGGTCATTTTGATGGGGGCAATTTGATGAGGGCAGTTTTGATGGGGCAGATTTGATGGGGGCAATTTGATGGGGACAATTTGATGGGGGCAGTTTTGATGGGGGAAGTTTGAGGGGGCAATTTTGATGGGGCCCGTTTGAGGGGGCCGTTTTAATGGGGGCAGTTTTGATGGGGCAGTTTGATGGGGGCCGTTTTTTTGGGGGCAGTTTTTATGGGGACAGTTTGATGGGGCAGTTTTGATAGGGCAATTTTGATGGAGGCATTTTTGGCGAGGGCAATTTGATGGGGGCAGTTTTCATGGGGCAGTTTGATGGGGCAATTTGATGGGGGCCGTTTTTATGGAGTCAGTTTAATGGGGGGCAGTTTGATGGGTGCAGTTTGAGGGGGCAATTTTGATGGAGGCAGTTTTAATGGAGGCTGTTTTGATGGGGCAATTTGATGTAGTTTAATGGGGGCCGTTTGATGGGGGCAGTTTTGATGGGAACAATTTGATAAGGGAAGTTTTGATGGGGGCATTTTTTGGGGGGGAATTTTGATGGGGCAATTTTGATGGGGGCAGTTTGAGGGGGATATTTTGATGGGGGCAGTTTGAGGGGGCCGTTTTGATGTGGGAAGTTTTGATGGGGGCAGTTTGATGGGGGCCGTTTTTATGGAGTCAGTTTAATGGGGGCAGTTTTGATGGGGCAGTTTGATAGGGGCAATTTGATAGGGACAATTTTGATGGGGGCAGCTTTGATGGGGGCAGTTTGCGGGGGGCAATTTTGATGGGGGCAGTTTTGATGGGGCCATTTGAGGGGGCCGTTTTGATGGGAGCAGTTTTGATGGAGCAGTTTGATGGGGGCAGTTTTGTTGGGGATATTTTGATGGGGCAGTTTGATGGGGGGCAGTTTGATGAGGGCAATTTGATGGGGGCCGTTTTATGGAGTCAGTTTAATGCGGCCAGTTTGATGGGGGCAGTTTTGATGGGGGCAGTTTGAGGGAGTCGTTTTGATGGGGCAGTTTGAGGGGGCAATTTTGATGGGGGCAGTTTGAGGGGGCCGATTTGATGGAGTCAGTTTAATGGGGGCAGTTCAAGGGGGCCGTTTGATGGGGCAATATGATGGGGTAGTTTGATGGGGCAGTTTTGATGGGGGCAATTTGATGGGGACAGTTTTGATGGAGGCACTATAATGGGGCAGTTTTAATAGGGACAATTTGATGGGAGCAGTTTTCATGGAGGCACTTTAATGGGGGCAATTTTGATGGGGGAATTTGATGGGGCAGTTTTGATGGAGGCAATTTGATGGGGGCAGTTTTGAGGATGGCAGTTTATTGGGGGCAGTTTTGATGGGGGCAGTTTTGATGGAGGCACTATAATGAGGGCAGTTTTAATGGGGCAATTTGATGGGGACAGTTTGATGGAGGCAATATGATGGGGACAGTTTTGATGGGGGCAGTTTTGATGGAGGCAATTTGATGGGGGCACTTCAGACGCGGGCCAATTCTAACACTTCGCTCCTACATGTAAAAATCATAATTTTTTTGCTAGAAAAATACATAGAACCCCCAAACACTATACATGTTTTTTAGCAAAGACCCTAGAGAATATATTGGCGGTCATTGCAACTTTTTATATCACACGGTATTTCATGCTTTAAAAAAAAACTGTAAAGTTAGCCAAATTTTTTTGCATAATGTGAAAGATGAAGTAACGCTGAGTAAATAGATACCTAACATGTCACGCTTCAAAATTGCATACGCTCGTGGAATGGCGCCAAACTTCGGTACTTAAAATTCCCCATAGGCGACGCTTTAAAAATTTTTACTGGTTAAATTTTATGTTACAGAGGAGGTCTAGGGCTAGAATTATTGCTCTCGCTCTAACGTTCGCGGCGACACCTCACATGTGTGGTTTTAACACTGTTTTCATATGTGGGCAGGACTTAAGTATGCGTTCGCGTCTGCATGCGAGCACACGGGGACAGGGGCACTTTATTTTTATTTTTTATTATTTATTTAAATTTTACTTAATTTTTTTGACAATTAAAAAAAAAAACATTTGATCACTTTTATTCCTATTACAAGGAATGTAAACATCCCTTGTAATAGGAATATGACATGACAGGACCTCTTTGCAGTGAGATATGTGGTCAATAAGACACCACATCTCACCACTGTTCGGTTCGCACCAGAACCTGCGAACGGACCGAAGGTTTGCGCGAACTTTAGAACCCTATTAAAGTCTATGGGACTCGAACGTTCGAAATCAAAAGTGCTAATTATGAAGGCTAATATGTAAGTTATTGTCCTAAAAAGGGTTTGGGGACACAGGTCCTGCTCCAGGGGACATGTATCAATGCAAAAAAAGTTTTAAAAATGCACGTTTTTTCGGGAGCAGTGATTTTAACGATGCTTAAAGTGAACAAAAAAAAGTTAAATATTCCTATATATATATATAGTATATGCCTGTGAAGTGGCACGTGTTTCCCGTGTTTAGAACTGTCCCTGCACAAAATTACATTTCTAAAGCAAAAAAAGTCATTTAAAACTGCTTGCGGCTTTAATGTAATGTCTGGTCCCGGCAATATGGATGAAAATCATTGAGAAAAATGGCATGGGTACCCCCCACCCCCAGCCCATTACCAGCCCCTTTGGGTCTTGTATGGACATTAAGGGGAACCCCACACCCAAATTAAAAAAAGGCCCTATATACTCTAAACAGCAGTATACAGGCGGTGCAAACAAGACATAATATGTAATAATTTATAATGATATAAAGACATAGAAACAATGTATTCAGTCAGTGTGTGTTTCCCTACAGATGGATCCAGTAACAGAAATTCCCCAGAGAGATGTCCCCGTCCTCTGTTTTCCCGGGACTCCACACAGGAACATCAGGAGATCCTTCAGGAGGATCAGGTAGGAGCAGGTAGGAGGGACTAAAGCAATTTTATGGGGCAGCTCATGCAAAAGGTAATTACTTTTAGTCCCTCCTACCTGATCCTCCTGAAGGATCTCCTGATGTTCCTGTGTGGAGTCCCGGGAAAACAGAGGATGGGGACATCTCTCTGGGGAATTTCTGTTACTGGATCCATCTGTAGGGAAACACACACTGAAGCTGAAGTTAGCTCCTTATTCGGCCAGCTTCTTATTCAAATGCAGAAGTTGGCTCCTTATTTGGCCAGCTTCTCATTCAGGTTGGATCTTTATTCACAAAAGTGATTATTTACTAAACAATCATCTGCAACGTTTATAATAAAATCGTGAACTTTAACAACAATTCTGTCTCCCTAAATGCCAGGTATTTAAAGGGGTAATTCTGAATTCTGAATTCTGAATAAATATCTAAAAACCATCTTGGCTCAACCAAATTCCACTTGTTTTATACTCATTGGGCATCCTACTATATAGAGTAGTTCAATTTGGCCCGAGCCAAGTGATATAAATCCTAAAATATGGCATCTTGACAGCCATGCATTTCAATGGGAAATTCAGAATAAGAAGCCAAGCTATTCCTATATGAAATCTATCTTGGCTCACCCAAATTCCACTTGGTTTGTACTCATTGGGCATCCTACTATATAGGAAAGTTCAATTTGGCCCGAGCCAAGTGATGGAAATCATAAAAAATGGCACCTTGCCAGCCATCCATTTCAATGGGAAATTCTGAATAAGAAACCAAGATATTCCTATATGAAATCCATCTTGGCTCACCCGAATTCCACTTTTATGATTCTCACATGTCTGGTGGAGACTGTCCTAGTCTCAGCTGAAGGAGGTTATCAAGACCAAAGCACTGTATGACTTTCCAACATATCAGGTCTGTCTGCTAAGCTGCTCTATGTGATTGTTAGTGGAGGAAATCACATTGAAAAGTGTATGGGGGGCACACATTGTGGTTTGCACATTTACCACTGAAGCTCCACACCTCTATATGGAATGTTTTGAAGTAGTAAAAACCTGACAGAGGTTGTAACCTTTCCTCATGTTAATCCAAAACTTTAAAATACAAATAAAAAATGTTTGGGCTGAACATTCACTTTGATTGCAATATGCACATCTTGTATTTTTACCTCAATTGAACCTCCTTTTAATATTAACACTTTACATTTTTCAATCCCCTAATGGCAATAATAAAATGATTAAAAAAAACAAAAAACTTTCAGACACTGGGGAATGATGAGAATAGAATGATTTCCAGGATTGGAGATCATGTGTAAGTTCACTTATAAATGTGTAGATATGAGTAAAGGTGTGTAGCGGGTGTCAAATTTAGTGGGGTGTATCTGGGCAATAGATGGCCCAGATACATTGATTTTAGGAATTTATGGACACTTTGGAGTGTGGGAGATATGAATGGTGTCATGTTCCCTGCGGTCCCTAGGTGGCGCTGTCTCCTGGGACCGGGGTTGAACTGCCATTCTAGAGCCGTGCCCTTTTTGTCCTCTCACAGCGGTGGTACGGCGGGGCGGGGCGGGGAACCCGCTGTGCCTGCTGGGAGAGGATATAAAAGGGGGCGGACATCTTGCGCACGAGGTCCATTCCCCAGGCACCTTCGGCCTGGGGGCTGCTGCAGTTCGTCTGTGCCCAGGCGCCCTTAGCCTGGGCGCGTGGAGTCGAGTTCCATCCCAGGCACCTTCAGCCTGGGGTGAGGTACTTTACCCGGAAGCCTAGGGCCCAGTACCTTCGACTGGGTCCCACGAGGGCGAAGCATTACTAAGGTGCCCCCGGTATTGGGTGACTGAATCCTGGGCGTAAGAGACCGGAGACGTGACCTCCCTGAAGAGCCAGCGCAGCATTTTCTGGTGCCAGTGGAGGCCTCTGGTGACCGTCCGGATGGATGTCTTTCTCTGACAGGGGTCATTTGTTCTAAAGAAGGTACTTCATGTTCTCATGGTCTGTGGCAGAGACCCATCTTCCTCAGGTCAGTGGCAGACCTCATCCTAGGCCTGTGACAGTGACCAAATTCACAGTCGGTGGCAGCGACTGTGCGCCAAGCCTGTTTGCACTAAATGGAACAGGAGAAACTTTATTCATTGTGTTGTGCCTGGACCTACTCTTTCCCACACCCTGTCTGTTCTTTTAAAAGTCAACCAGTTTACCTATTGATCTAAGCAATAAAACAGAGTTGGACTTTTTATGGTGTGAAACTCGTGTTACTGGAAGCTAAGTGTCCCTGTCAGTGACAGTGGCAATTATCCTCCACAGAGGAAGCTGAGGCTCCGGCCTAAAACGCAGACCCGAAGGTAAACGGTTTAGCTCATATCTCTGCATCCTACATCAGAGAGCCGAGCTGGTGGTGTGCATCTTTCCCCCTTCTCCCAGATACCCCTAGACGAGTTAAATCAGCCGTGAAGAGAGGGGAGAAGCTGGGGGAGGACCGATACAGGTGATAAACATGTCCGATGCCCTAGGGACAATCATCTACCTCTAACTTCTATAAAGGACTGTGTGCTGTCCGAGGTGATATGGTGATCAGATTTGTATGTAGCTGATACTTTGTACATATTTTGTGTCATTTACCTATCAGGCAGCTTATGGCTTTATCTATGTACATTGATCTGCTGTTGATGATTGAAATAGATACAAATAGACAAAGATTTGTCTGGGCTGATTGAGTAGATACAATGTTTCGTTTTTCTCACTTCTAGCCCCGATTGTGTTGTGAGTTAAGAACTCCACAACCTTCTCAACTTGTGATTTCAGATAAAGTAAGAATGTAAGGCGGGAGATTGTGGAGGATCTTTTATTGTAACAATGTGTGAGTGCAGCATAAGTGATTATTCAGCTCTGCCGCCTTGTGGTCATTCCTGGTAGAACACTTGGGTGTGTGTGCAGTACAAGGTGATGAATAGGGAATGTATACAGGCAGAAAGTGGAGATGATCTCCGCAAGAAATCGCCCAGAACTGTGATTGGTGCAAATATGAAATGGATTCAGTCAGAATTTCCTGCCGACATTCAATGGGACGTTCCAATGATCTCAGATAGAATAATCCGACACTAAAATCTGATATCTCTTCCTCAGGGAACATCGATCAATGCTCCTCTGAATTGTCGGGCAGTTTATCTAAGCAAGAATAATAAATCCATTAGGAATATGAATATCACATTTCTTCTAGTCTTTTCTTTTACTGCACAATGCAGAATAGAGAATGTTTGCTATAGAGATCAATGAAAAGTCTGCAGAACAAGTATTTTCTGGGCTGAGAACAGAGAAAGATCGCAGAAAACATTTCTTTGAAATTCTCATAAGAAAGACATTACTGGCTGATGAAGGAAACGCCCACTGCTCTGATTGGCTCAGATTTCAAATTGCTACTTTCAAATTTGCCCGCCTGAATTGTGAAGAATGTTACAGAGAAATAATCAGCCCTATTATACCGCCAAATCCGACACTGACATCATCAGATGAGACATTTGTCCGAGAAATATCATCATCATCAATGCTTTATTTTCAATGATTAGTCCGGAATGAATAGAAATGGATTCTGAATATTATTGAATAATGTAAAACATTTCCATATGTTCTCTTTTATTCCAAGTCCTCGGAATGAAGATTCCCCCCCCTGCTACATACAGAACATGATAGTGAGATGACTTCTACCTTTCTGTATGATGGGAAATAAATGATTACAAGTTTCATTATTGGTAGAAATCGGAAATTATCATGATATGCCACACAAATTTGTACAATGAATCAATACAGAAAATATTGTGCTTCTGATGAATCACATCAGTTTCCATTCAGCAAAATTTTTAAAAGATTCCAAATAAATGAAATTCTCTGCAGTGTAATAAATGACTAGACCCCGCCCCTTATCCACATGTTTCCTATCAGGTCCGCACAGGAAGGTAAGATGTCCTAAAAAAAAAAAATGTGTTTATTGTTTCCTTTTTAAAATAATATTTTATAAATATGAAATTAATATGAAAAATTGAAACAGGTGATTGTGTTTCTGGTATGAAGTGTTAAAGATTCATGTTCTCCATGTAATCTCCAGATAATAGAAAATAATTGAGAAGGAATAACTTAATCTTTTGGAAATATATTGATGTTGCATTAATATATCTGAATATTGGATAGGGAAAATGTTTTATTTCTCTGTAAATGCCAAATGTTGAAAAAATAAAGAATAAAAAAATATATATACCGGTATATCTGATCTGAATATATAGGAGCCTTATAAATGAATGAAATCCCCCCCCCTTTTTTTTATTTTTTATTTATTATGAATGGGTGTGACTCCACCTCTTTCCATGTCTGGTCGCGGTAAAGGAGGGAAGGGTCTGTGGAAAAGAGGTGCCAAGCGGCACAGGAAGGTGCTCCGGGACAACATCCAGGGCATCACCAAACCCGCCATCCGATGTTTGGCCCGCAGAGGGGGTGTCAAGCGCATCTCCGGACTCATCTATGAGGAGACCCGCGGAGTGCTCAAGGTTTTCCTGGAGAATGTCATCCGCGATGCCGTCACCTACACAGAGCACGCCAAGAGGAAGACCGTCACCGCCATGGATGTCGTCTATGCTCTCAAACGCCAGGGGCGCACTCTCTATGGATTCGGAGGATAAACCCTCATAGACACCTACCCACTTCACCTACACAAAGGCCCTTCTCAGGGCCACCCACCTTCTCATACAAAGGGCTGATGATTGATAACTCTGAACACAACAGTCATTTCTAGTTATTTATCGTGAGTAATAAGAACCGGTGATTGTTTCAGCAAGAAATAAAGTGGTGTGATGTCTAGATGACCATACACTCCGCAATCTTTTCAATCCTGCATTACGATAGACGGATACGTAGGAACAGAACTGAATCGGCCATTCAAAGTTGTTTCTAATTGAGTACGCAGTTGATCTATTTGAGATTCGACAATCGGCACTCAAGATTTATGTAGTCGAGCTTTAGAGATGGCTGCCGACTTAGGATCGTCTTTAGTTTATGTTGGAATTGAACCGAAAAGTCAATATTTCATGATGTAAAGATTAGAGCTCAGTACTACTAACTGGGACTTTCTGAGATTTAAAACACGTTTATGATGGAGACTGGAGAGAGACAATTATATTATGTTGTATTCATATACAATAATGCAACAGCAATACATTTCCAGAAGATCCATTTATTCCTTCGGAGAACATTAATTTTAACACTTTATAAAACAATTACCAGTTTCAATTGCTTATAGTAATTTTAATATAAAACATTTTGAAAAGGGAAAGAAACACATGTTTCCAAGGCTGAGCGGACCTGATGGAAGACGCGGGGTCTAGTCGTTTATTACACTGCAGAGAAATCAAATGTATGCACATATTTTTTTCTTCCTGTGTTATAATCGGAATGTTCACATAAATATTACATCTTTGATAAAAATAGGTAATCATCATGACATGCCAGAAAAATATGTACAATTAATAAAGAAAATATTGCGCTTCTAAATAAATGAAAATCTTAAAGAGAGTGAGGGAAAAAAAAAAAGAAGATTACACGATCATATGCAGATCTGATAGAAATACTTTATTCATCCATAATGAGAGACTTCATCTCACTCACTATCTTGTGGGGGGTGGGGGACGGGGGCTTGGAATAAAAGAGAACATATGGAAATGTTTAACATCATTGACTCCGGATTAATCAATTCATGCCTCCCCTAAATATGACCACCCGCTACATATATACAGTGGGGATCGAAAGTTTGGGCACCCCAGGTAAAAATGTGTATTAACCACTTCTCTACTGTGCACGAAAACCCCCTTCCTGCCCAAGCCATTTTTCAGCTTTCAGCGCTGTCACACTTTGAATGACAATTGCGCGGTCGTGCGACGTGGCTCCCAAACGAAATTTGCGTCCTTTTTTTCCCACAAATAGAGCTTTCTTTTGGTGGTATTTGATCACCTCTGCGGTTTTTATTTTTTGCGCTAAAAACAAAAGAAGAGTGTCCAGTTTGGAAAAAAAACACTATTTTTAAATTTTTGCTATAATAAATACCCATTTTTTTTTTAAAATAAAATTTTCCTCAGTTTAGGCCGATACGTATTCTTCTACATATTTTTGGTAAAAAAAAAAATCGCAATAAGCGCGTATTGATTGGTGTGCGCAAAAGTTATAGCATCTACAAAATAGGGGATAGATTTATAGCATTTTTATTTTTTTATTAGTAATGGCGGCGATCTGCGATTTTTTATTGTGACTGCGATATTGCGGCGGACACATCGGACACTTTTGACACATTTTTGGGACCATTCACGTTTATACAGCGATCCCTGCTATAAAAATGCATTGATTACTGTATAAATGTGATTGGCAGGGAAGGGGTTAACCACTAGGGGGCAGGAAGGGGTTAAATATGTTCCCTCAATGTGTTCTTACTGTGGGTGGAGGGGACTGACTGGGGGAGGTGACCGATGGTTGTCCCTATGTACAAGGGACACACCATCGGTCCCCTCTCCCTCACAGGACGTGGATCTCTGTGTTTACACACAGAGACCCACTTTCCTGCTCGTTTCCTGGGCAATCGCGGCCGCCGGGCACGCGCACCGGGGCCTCGTGAACGCGGCGGGCGCGCGCGCGCCGCTGGCTTCAAGCGCGCGCCTCCTAGCTCGTTTTAAAGGGAGGACGTCATATGACGTCCTCCCAGAACGAGAGTATCCTCCGCCCGCCGTCAATTGACAGTGGGCGGGGGACAAGTGGTTAATGTGCATAACGAAGCCAAGGAAAGATGGAAAAATCTCCAAATGGCCTCAAATTACAGATTAGACATTCTTATAATATGTCCAAAAAGTTAGATTTTATTTCCATCATTTACACTTTCAAAATTACAGAAAACAAAAAAATGGCGTCTGCAAAAGTTTGGGCACCCTGCAGAATTTATAGCATGCACTGCCCCCTTTGCAAAGCTGAGACCTGCCAGTGTCATGGATTGTTCTCAATCATCATCTGGGAAGACCAGGTGATGTCAATCTCAAAGGTTTTAAATGGCCAGACTCATCTGACCTTGCCCCAACAATCAGCACCATGGGTTCTTCTAAGCAATTGTCTAGAAAACTCAAACTGAAAATAGTTGACGCTCACAAAGCTGGAGAAGGCTATAAGAAGATAGCAAAGCGTTTTCAGGTGTCAATATCCTCTGTTCGGAATGTAATTAAGAAATGGCAGTTATCAGGAACAGTGGAAGTTAAAGCAAGATCTGGAAGATCAAGAAAAATATCAGACAGAACAGCTCGCAGGATTGTGAGAAAGGCAATTCAAAACCCACGTTTGACTGCACGAGCCCTCCAGAAAGATCTGGCAGACACTGGAGTTGTGATACACTATTCCACTATAAAGAGATACTTGTACACATATGGTCTTCATGGAAGAGTCATCAGAAGAAAACCTCTTCTACGTCCTCACCACAAAAATCTGCGTTTGAACTTGGCAAATGAACATATAGACAAGCCTGAGGCATTTTGGAAACAAGTTCTGTGGACCGATGAGGTTAAAATAGAACTTTTTGGCCGGAATGAGCAAAGGTACGTTTGGAGAAGAAAGGGCACAGAATTTAATGAAAAGAACCTCTGTCCAACTGTTAAGAATGGGGGTGGATCAATCATGCTTTGGGGTTGTATTGCAGCCAGTGGCACAGGAAACATTTCACGAGTAGAAGGAAAAATGGATTCAATAACATTTCAGCAAATTTTGGATGGTAACTTGATGCCATCTGTGAAAAAGCTGAAGTTAAAGAGAGGATGGCATCTACAAATGGATAATGATCCTAAACACACCTCAAAATCCATGGGGGATTACATCAAGAGGCGTAAACTGAAGGTTTTGCCATGGCCTTCACAATCTCCTGACCTCAACATTATTGAAAACCTATGGATAGACCTTAAAAGAGCAGTGCGTGACAGACAGCCCAGAAATCTCAAAGAACTGGAAGACTTTTGTAAGGAAGAATGGGCAAAGATACCTCAAACAAGAATTGAAAGACTCTTGGCTGGCTACAAAAAGCGTTTACAAGCTGTGATACTTGCCAAAGGGGGCAGTACAAGATATTAACTTTGCAGGGTGCCCAAACTTTTGCAGATGCAATTTTTTTGTTTTCTGTAATTTTGAAAGTGTAAATGATGGAAATAAAATCTAACTTTTTTTGACATATTATAAGAATGTCTAATCTGTAATTTGATGCCATTTGGAGATTTTTCCATCTTTCCTTGGTTTCGTTAAGCACATTAATACACATTTTTACCTGGGGTGCCCAAACTTTCGATCCCCACTGTATAGCCAGCCAACTGTTTACACAGCTCTTTACAATAAAAAGGGTGACAGACAGTTCAATCGCAATACAGTTCAATACAAAAGGAATAGGAGTGTCCTGCTCATGGAGTTTACAATCTAAAGAAATGTTTTTATAATCAAAGATTATAGACTCATTCTCGATGTAAGAGGTAAGAGGGAACAATGCTCCCTGTAACCTGCACTTTAAAATCTGTGTATTGTAATCTGAGGCACCTGAAATTTACCAAATACTCGTTTTTTTTTTTGAGAGAAAATACACACACCTACCGTATTTTCCGGCGTATAAGACGACTTTTTAACCCCTAACCTGACATGTAGAATCTCAGACCGCGGCCGTCCATTTTTCAAAAGCCGCGCCTCCTCCTCATGCTGTTCCGTGATAGGCGGAACACTCAGCTTCCCAGCCGAGCCTCTGTTTAGTGTTACGCCTATCACTGATGCCCTCTCATCCTCGGCCTCGGATGTGATAGGCGGAACACTGAACACAGTGTCTGCTGGGAAGCTGAGTGTTCTGCCTATCACAGAACAGCACGAGGAGGAGGCACGGCTTTTAAAAAATGGATGGCCGCGGTCTGACTGGAGATTCTACATGCCAGGGATAAGGTAAGTGATCGTCGAGGGGGCACAGTGAGGTATGCAGGGGAACAGTGAGGTATGCAGGGGAACAGTGAGGTATGCAATGGGGCACAGTGAGGTATGCAGGGGAACAGTGAGGTATGCAGGGGAACAGTGAGGCATGCAGGGGCACAGTGAGGTATGCAGGGGAACAGTGAGGTATGCAGGGGAACAGTGAGGTTCGCAATGGGGCACAGTGAGGTATGCAGGGGAACAGTGAGGTATGCAGGGAACAGTGAGGTATGCAGGGGAACAGTGAGGTATGCAATGGGGCACAGTGAGGTATGCAGGGGAACAGTGAGGTATGCAGGGGAACAGTGAGGTATGCGGGGGAACAGTGAGGTATGCAATGGGGCACAGTGAGGTATGCAGGGGAACAGTGAGGTATGCAGGGGAACAGTGAGGTATGCAGGGGAACAGTGAGGTATGCAATGGGGCACAGTGAGGTATGCAGGGGAACAGTGAGGTATGCAGGGGAACAGTGAGGTATGCAATGGGGCACAGTGAGGTATGCAGGGGAACAGTGAGGTATGCAGGGGAACAGTGAGGTATGCGGGGGAACAGTGAGGTATGCAATGGGGCACAGTGAGGTATGCAGGGGAACAGTGAGGTATGCAGGGGAACAGTGAGGTATGCAGGGGAACAGTGAGGTATGCAATGGGGCACAGTGAGGTATGCAGGGGAACAGTGAGGTATGCAGGGGAACAGTGAGGTATGCAGGGGAACAGTGAGGTATGCAGGGGAACAGTGAGGTATGCAATGGGGCACAGTGAGGTATGCAGGGGAACAGTGAGGTATGCAGGGGAACAGTGAGGCATGCAGGGGCACAGTGAGGCATGCAGGGGCACAGTGAGGTATGGTGAGGCATGGTGAGGCATGGCTAGTCGGAAGGGGGTCGTCTTATACGGCGAGTATATCCCAAAACCCACATTTTATCTGGAAAATTAGGGGGTCGTCTTATACGCCCAGTCGCCTTATACGCCGGAAAATACGGTATATAAATAGAGAGATACAGACCAAAAAATCCAATGTTTGCCCAGCTGATGATGATCTAAACCCCCCCCCCCAAATCTAAGGTGAGTAGATGATTATATATAATCTTTGGACTCCCATAAAGAAAATAGATGCTATGGGGGTAATTTACTATAGCGCCTCGGCGTTAATTAGCGCAAATTGCCGCGAATTCGCGCTAATTAGCGCAAATTGCCGCGAATTCGCGCTAATTAGCGCAAATCGTGGCAATTTGCGCTAATTAGCGCTAAAACGGTATTCACTATAGCGCTGGAGAAAAAATACTTTCCAAAATCGAATTTACTATAGCTCCCAGAATCCAAATAGCGCCCAAATCCTTACTCTACTAAAAGCTGGAGTTGTGCACATGGAAATAATGTTTAGAGCGTGATATAATTGCCTAAATGGTACTGAAATATGTGGTATATTATTTAAAGATAATCTGCTTTTAAACTGTGTGAAAAAGTGATTTCTACACTGAAATATCTTTAAAAGTCTGAGAAGAAAAAAAATGCCCGTTTTTGGACAACTATTTGCAAACGAAACTGAGCATGCCCAGAGCTAATATAACTCAAATTTTAACTCAAGTGACTTTTTTCACAAGAGTTAGGCCCCATGCACACAGGGCGTTTTTGCAGCTGCTAACAGTAGCTTTAGGCCTCATGCCCACTGGCGTTTTTACAGCTGCGTTTTTTGCAGCTTAAAAACGCCTGTCCATGTTATTGTAAATATTTTTTATTTTTATTTATTTTTTATTTTTGAAAAATAAATAAATAAATAAAAAAAAAACGTCGGAGCTAAAAACGCGACCGCGCGTTAGTGCGCGTTTTTTGCGCGTTAGTGCGCGTTAGTGCACGTTTTTGCGCATTTTTGACGCTCGCGTTTTTTTCTGCCTAATTCTGACGCTGAGGAACGCACTGGTCCTGGGTTTTTTTTACAGCTTACAAACGCCTATGCTCTTTACAGCCTCAAAAACGCCTAGGTGGGCATGAAGCTATAGACTAACATGGACAGGCGTTTTTAAGCTGTAAAAAACGCTCAAAAACGCGGCTGAAAAAACGCCCGTGGGCATGAGGCCTTAGACGTTTTCTTTTACAGCTTCAAAACGCCCATCCATGTTATTCTATTGTGTCATGCACACTAGAGCTTTTATGAGCTCCAAGTGGCATAGGCGTTTTCCAGCTGCAAAAAAAACCCAATTCCAGTGTGTTCTGGAGCTCCAGGTTCGAGCTGCAAAAACGCCTGACGCTATTAAACGTGCATAAACGCGCAAAAAACGCCGCGAAAACGCGCAAAAACGCCGCGATTTGCGTTTTTGAGGTCCGGGATTTTTTTTTTTTTAAAGGTCAAAAAATGTCAAAAAATGTTTACAAAACATGGACAGGCGTTTTTAAGCTCTAAAAAAAGCGGCTGTAAAAAACGCCCTTAGGCCCCATGCACACAGGGCGTTTTTGCAGCTCCTAACAGCAGCGTTAGACGTTTTTTTTTACAGCTGCAAAACGCCCATCCATGTTATTCTATTGTGTCATGCACACATAGAGCTTTTATGAGCTCCAAGTGGCATAGGCGTTTTCCAGCTGCAGAAAAAACCCAATTCCAGTGCGTTCTGGAGCTCCAGGTTTGAGCTTCAAAAACGCCCAACGCGCAAAAACTTCGCAAAACGCCGCGAAAACGCAGCGATTTGCGTTTTTGAGCTCCAGGATTTTTTATTTTTTTTGAAAAAAGGTCAAAAAATGTTTACAAAACATGGACAGGCGTTTTTAAGCTGTAAAAAACGTGGCTGTAAAAACGCCCTGTGTGTATGGGGCCTTATAGTAAATACAGAAATGAGAGCTAATTAAAGAGCATGTTTTGGAAGTGAAAATCTGAGCTATTTTAGTCCAATGCAAGTTTGATTCTAATGATACAATTGTAACTTTCACAAATAAATCCTTTTAATGTTGAGATGAAATGTATCTTTCTCTGAAATAAATTTTCCTTTGCAACAATGTTGCTTCTAATTAAAATATTTTGTTTTTAAAGAAAGCTAGAATGTGGAATGTTTTGATAAAATATTTTTTTCTCTGTTACTTTCACTAGTTAGGCCCCATGCACACAGGGCGTTTTTTACAGCTTAACCACTTAAGCCCCGGACCATTTTGTAGCTAAAGGACCAGAGCTGTTTTCAGAATTTTGCACTGCGCTGCTTTAACTGTAAATTGTGCGGACATGCAATGTTGTACCGAAACGAAATTTGCGTCCTTTTCTTCCCACAAACAGAGCTTTCTTTTAATGGTATTTGATTGCCTCTGCGATTTTTATTTTTTGCGATATAAACGGAAAAAGACTGAAAATTTTGAAAAAAAATTATATTTTCTAATTTTTGTTATAAGAAAAATCGAATAAACTCAATTTTAGTCATACATTTAGGCCAAAATGTATTCAGCCACATGTTTTTAGTAAAAAAAATGTCAATAAGCGTATATTTATTGGTTTGCGCAAAAGTTATAGTGTCTACAAACTAGGGTACATTTTCTGGAATTTACACAGCTTTTAATTTATGACTGCCTATCTCATTTCTTGAGGTGCTAAAATGGCAGAGCAGTACAAAACCCCCCCAAATGACCCCATTTTGGAAAGTAGACACCCCAAGAAAATTGCTGAGAGGCATGTTGAGCCCATTGAATATTTTTTTTTTGTCGCAAGTGATTGAATAATGACTAAAAAAAAAAAAAATACAAAAAGTTGTCACTAAATGATATATTGCTCACACATGCCATGGTTATATGTGGAATTGCACCCCAAAATACATTTTGCTGCTGCTCCTGAGTACGGGGATACCACATGTGTGGGACTTTTTGGGAGCCTAGCCGCGTACGGGCCCCCGAAAACCAAGCACCGCCTTCAGGATTTCTAAGGGCGCAAATTTTTGATTTCACTCCTCACTACCTATCACAGTTTCGAAGGCCATAAAATGCCAAAATAGCACAAAACCCCCCCCCAAATGACCCCATTTTAGAAAGTAGACACCCCAAGGAAATTGCTGAGAGGCCTGTTGAGCCCATTGAATATTTTTTTTTTGTCCCAAGTGATTGAATAATGACAAAAAAAAAATAAAAAATTACAAAAAGTTGTCACTAAATGATATATTGCTCACACATGCCATGGTTATATATGGAATTACACCCCAAAATACATTTTGCTGCTTCTCCTGAGTACGGGGATACCACATGTGTGGGACTTTTTGGGAGCCTAACCGCGTACGGGACCCCGAAAACCAAGCACCACCTTCAGGATTTCTAGGTACAAATTTTTGATTTCACTCCTCACTACCTATCACAGTTTTGAAGGCCATAAAATGCCAAAATAGCACAAAACCCCCCCAAATGACACCATTTTGGAAAGTAGACACCCCAAGCTATTTGCTGAGATGCATGGTGAGTATTTTACAGCTCTCATTTGTTTTTGAAAATGAAGAAAAATAATTTTTTTTTTTTTTTTTTAATTTTCAAAACTTTGTGACAAAAAGCGAGATCTGCAAAATACTCACCATACCTCTCAGCAAATAGCTTTGGGTGTCTACTTTCCAAAATGGGGTCATTTGGGGGGGTTTGTGCCATCTGGGCATTCCATGGCCTCCGAAACTGTGATAGGCAGTGAGAAGTGAAATCAAAAATTTACACCCTTAGAAAGCCTGAAGGCGGTGATTGGTTTTTGGGGTCCCGTACGCGGCTAGGCTCCCAAAAGTCTCACACATGTGGTATTCCCGTACTCAGGAGAAGCAACAGAATGTATTTTGGGGTGTAATTCCACATATGCCCATGACATGTTTGAGCAATATATCATTTAGTGACAACTTTGTGCAAAAAAAAAATAAAAAAAAAATAAATTGTCTATTTTCCGCAACTTGTGTCAACATATAAAATATTCCATGGACTCGACATGCCTCTCAGTATATAGCTTGGCGTGTCTACTTTCCAAAATGGGGTCATTTGGGGGGGTTTTGAACTGTTCTGGCATTTTATACACAACATTAGGAAGCTTACATCCACTCTTCTAACCACTTGAAGGCAAAGCCCTTTTTCACACTTTTTGTTTACATGAAAACATTATTTTTTTTTGCAAGAAAATTATGTTGAACCCCCAAACATTATATATATTTTTAAAGCAAAGGCCCTACAGATTAAAATGGTGGGTGTTGCAATTTTTTTTTCTACATAGTATTTGCGCAGCGATTTTTCAAACGCATTTTTTGGGGAAAAAATACACTTTATTTAATTTTAATGCACTAAAACACACTATATTGCCCAAATGTTTGATGAAATAAAAAAGATGATCTTAGGTCGAGTACATAGATACCAAACACGACAAGCTTTAAAATTTCGCACAAACGCGCATTGGCGACAAACTACATACATTTTTAAAAGCCTTTAAAAGCCTTTACAGGTTACGCCGTTAGATTTACAGAGGAGGTCTACTGCTAAAATTACTGCCCTCGATCTGACCTTCGCGGTGATACCTCACATGCATGGTGCAATTTCTGTTTACATATGACGCCAGACCGACGCTTGCGTTCGCCATTGGGCAAGAGCAGGGCAGGACAGGGGTGCTTTTTTTTTTTTTTTATTATTAATTTTGCTTTTTTATTTTATTTTTAAACTGTTGCTTCCATATTTTTTTTTTTTTATCATTTTTATTGTTATCTCAGGGAATGTAAATATCCCCTATGATAGCAATAGGTAATGACAGGTACTCTTTTTTGAAAAAACTGGGGTCTATTGGACCCTAGATCTTTCCTCTGCCCTCAAAGCATCTGACCACACCAAGATCGGTGTGATAAAATGCTTTCCCAATTTCCCAATGGCGCTTTTTATATCCGGGGGGGGACATTCCCTCCCACTGCTTGTAAAAGCAGTCCAGAGGCTAATTAGCCACTAGGATTGCTTTTACATGAAAGCCGGCCGCTGGCTGAAAAGAATGATACCAAGATGATACCTAAACCCACAGGCATCATTCTGGTATAAACATTCAAAGTCCAGCAACATACCAGTACGTTGCTGGTCCTTGTTGGACATGTATTGTAATCTTTTTTTTTCATGCAGCCTGTTGGCTGAACGAAAAAAAAGATTGATCGGTGGGTATGCCCACCATTAGAATACCGCCCTTCATCCACCCACTTCTTATGATGGGCATACATGCACCATTTATATATGCCGAAGCATGGGGGCATCTTCCCGCAAAAGTTATGCCGCGTACACATGGTCAGACTTTTCCACGGGCAAGCCTCCGTCGGAATTTCGACCGTATGTACGCGGCATTAGGAGCAAAATCGCTCCTCCGCCCCTGCTGCCCCAATGCTTCGGCATATATGCTTTTTTTTTTAACTGTGGTGGTGAAATCACCTCCTACAGCACTGGAGTCGCAGGGATCAGGCCTGTCTCTGCGAACGCTGCAGTTATGTGTGTTGTGTTTTGCAAGTGACAGTGATCGATCGATACTGCACTTGGGTGGCCTGGGCTGGACGGAGGGGCAAAACGCAGGTGCTAGCAGGTATCTTGCCTGATCCCGCTAACACTGCGTTTTTGGGAACCCTAAACTGCTGGGGACGCTAGTATAGATCTGATCAGATCAGATATTGATCTGTTCAGATACTATACCACTAAGGGGGGTGTATGCTTAACGCGTGGGTGTTAGCGCTACTGGCACTAACCTGACGCTGCCTGGGGTGTGACGCAGACCCTCTCTGATGCTAAAACCTAATTGATATCACCCGCCGGGCGATCAGGGGGTTAAACCTTTATTGGGTTATATACGGCGGGTGCCCTGACACTATAAAAAGCAAACTAACTAACCAGCGTCACCCGTAACACTTATATGGTGATTACTGGTGAAAGGGTTAACTAGGGGCAATTAGGGGGTTAAAACCTTTATTAGGTAATATATGGGGGTACCTGACGCTATATAAAAACCTGACGGCGAACCTAAAAAAAATTTACTGGCTACCTATCGGCATCACCGACACTAAGACAACGATCATAAAAACGATCGCTTAGCGACAGTGGTGATAGGGGGTGAAAGGGTTACCTGGGGGGCGATCAGGGGGTTAAACCTTTATTAGATAATATATGGGGGTACCTGACGCTATAAAAACCTGCGGCGAACCTAAAAAAAATTACTGGCTACCGATCTGCATCACCGACGCTAAGACAGCGATCAGAAAAATGATCGCTTAGCGACAGTGGTGATAGGGGGTGAAAGGGTTACCTGGGGGGCGATCAAGGGGGTTAAACCTTTATTAGGTAATATATTGGGGTACCTGACGCTATAAAAACCTGCGGCGAACCTAAATAAAATTACTGGCTACCGATCTGCATCACCGACGCTAAGACAGCGATCAGAAAAATTATCGCTTAGTGACAGTGTTGATAGGGGGTGAAAGGGTTACCTGGTGGGCGATCAAGGGGGTTAAACCTTTATTAGGTAATATATGGGGGTACCTGACACTATAAAAACCTGCGGCGAACCTAAAAAAAATTACTGGCTACCGATCTGCATCACCGACGCTAAGACAGCGATCAGAAAAATGATCGCTTAGCGACAGTGGTGATAGGGGGTGAAAGGGTTACCTGGGGGGCGATCAAGGGGGTTAAACCTTTATTAGGTAATATATCGGGGTACCTGACGCTATAAAAACCTGCGGCGAACCTAAAAAAAATGACTGGCTACCGATCTGCATCACCGACGCTAAGACAGCGATCAGAAAAATGATCGCTTAGCGACAGTGGTGATAGGGGGTGAAAGGGTTATCTGGGGGGCGATCAAGGGGGTTAAACCTTTATTAGGTAATATATGGGGGTACCCGACGCTATAAAAACCTGCGGCGAACCTAAAAAAAATTACTGGCTACCGATCAGCATCACCGACGCTAAGACATCGATCAGAAAAATGATCGCTTAGCGACGGCGGTGCTAGGGGGTGAAAGGGTTATCTGGGGGGTGATCAGGGGGTTAAACCTTTATTAGGGGGGGTTAGGGGGCTACACTGGACCTAAAACTAAATGTAGTGACACTTTTACAGTCACAAATGTCACTGATTGCAGTGATCACTAAATAAATGGTCACTGCAATCAGTGACACTGTGACTGGGGGCTGGGGGGTGATCTGGGGGGTGATCTGGGGGGGCCTGGGGGGGCGATTTATGTGCCTATGTGTCCTGGTGTCAGTGTGCTGTTTTGTGCACTAACCTGCATCTTCTCCTGTACGGCGCTCGGTATATGTGAGCGCCGCAGGAGAGATGACATCACTTCCTCCTGCCTGTGTAAACAGTACACAGGCAGGGGAAGCTCTCTCATTCGCCGGGAGCGATCGAGAGGGGGGGGGGGCCGGAATCGAACGGCCGTCCCCTCATGCCGAAACGCTCCCGAAGGTAAAACGACCACCCACTGTAAAGAAGGGGGGTCCGATCGGACCCCCCAACTATACAAAGGCAATCACGTATATGTACGTGATTCTGCCTGTCGGTGCCATTCTGCCGACGTATATTTACAGTGGGCGGTCGTTAAGTGGTTAAAAACGCCTGTCCATGTTTTGTAAACATTTTGTGACCTTTTTTTGCAGCTGGAAAACGCCTATGCCACTTGGAGCTCATAAAAGCTCTATGTGTGCATGACACAATAGAATAACATGGATGGGCGTTTTGCAGCTGTAAAAAAAAAACGTCTAACGCTGCTGTTAGCAGCTGCAAAAACGCCCTGTGTGCATGGGGCCTTACTCTCCATCCCACAACAATATTTACCCAACTCACACAGGTGTCTTTACAAACCACAATCAATACTATTGCTGATGCAAATTTAAAATTAGTCACTTTTTTGTGCTTTTTATTATTTCTAAATAATCATAATTGGAGCCCCAAAAATTTGATATGCGTTCCAACATCAGAAATAAAAATGTAATTCCCCAAAATTTGAGGGTAATATCACTATTCTAAACTCACCCCCCCAAAAAAACACCAAATATCACAGAATAAATCAAGAAGAATAACTCTTGAGTAATGTAATTCCATCACCTGTATGTCCAAAGAAATGCAGTATTTATGTGTATTTACATGTAGGAGGATTCCACATGTGGCAGCTCTGTGGCTTAGAGGTTAGAACTTTTGCTTAGCATCCCTTAGTGTCTGGGTTCAAATCCCAAACATGCTGCTTCATGTAGAGAAGTTGTCTCATCTCCCAGGTCCTAAAACTATGTCTAAATCTTGTATTTATGTGTAGGAGGGTTCCACCACCATTGTAAATCTTGCCAGATACACAATTTAGCCCAAAGTATTGGGACGCCTGCCTTTACACACACATGAACTTTAATGGCAGCCCAGTCTTAGTCCGTAGGGTTAAAATTTGATTTGGCCCACCCTTTGCAGCTAGAACAGCTTCTGGGAAAGCTGGGAAGGCTGTCCACAAGGTTTAGTGTGTCTATGGGAATGTTTGATCATTCTTCCAGAAGTGCATTTGTGAGGCCAGGCACTGATGTTGGATGAGAAGGCCTGGCTCGCAGTCTCTTCTCTAATTCAGCCAAAGGGAGTTCTATCGGGTTGAGCTCAGGACTCTGTGCAGGCCAGTCAAGTTTCTCCACCCCAATCTCACTCATCCATGTCTTTATGGACCTTGCTTCGTGCACCGGTGTGCAGTCATGTTGAAACAGGAAGGGGCCATCCCCAAACTGTTCCCACAAAGTTGGGAGCATGAAATTGTCCAAAATGTCTCAGTATGCTGATGCCTTAAGAGTTCCCTTCACTGGAACTAAGGGGCCAAGCCCAACCCCTGTAAAACAACCCCACACCATAATCCCTCTCCACCAAATGATTTGGACCAGTGCACAAAGCAAGGTCCATAAAGACATAGATGAGTGGGTTCGGGGTGGAGGAACTTGACTGGCCTGGACAGAGTCCTGACCCCAACACAACAGAACACCTTGGGGATGAATTAGAGCGGAGACTGCAGGCCAGGCCTTCTCATCCAACATCAGTGCCTGACCTCACAAATGCTCTTCTGGAAGAATGGTCAAACATTCCCATAGACACACTCCTAAACCTTGTGGACAGCCTTCCCAGAAGAGTTGAAGCTGTTATAGCTGCAAAGGGTGGGCCAACTCAATATTGAACCCTACGGACTAAGACTGGGATGCGATTACAGTTCATGTGCGTTTAAAGGCAGGCGTCCCAATACTTAGGCCAATATTCTGTATATTGCTTGGAGACACGGAACTTGGCTATGGACTTAGGGCTGGTTCACATCACAGAGATGCAGAGAACATGTGTGAGGCTGCCTGGTGGCTAAGTGGGCAGCAATTCTGTCTAGCAACACTGGGGTTGCTGGTTCAATTCCCCAACATGCTAATGCTTATGTTGAAGTTTATATGTTTTCCATGTGTGGGTTTCTCCCCACAATCCTAAGACATGCTGGCATTTTATTTGTCTCCTGTCAAAATAGTCTCTAATGTAAGAAAGTTTATTTTGGACTTTAGATTGGAAGCTCATTGGAGCCAGGGACTGATGTTAATGTTTGTTAGCACTAATCATGCCCAGGGACTTGGACATTTAAAATTGTAGGGTTTACACTGCACGGGTACATATGCTTAGAAAACTGTTGCTTTGTTTATGTGCATGCAAATGGACTTGGATCTTTGGCCTGTAGTTGGAGATTTGATGCACATAGCCAAGGGCTAACACAGTTGTAAATAGTATTATGTGTTCCTGGCCATCAGGTGAAATCACTTTAGACATACACAAAGAGATAGATTGAAAGATACTGGTGGGCGTGTACTTCTATTGGGCGTGTACTTCTATTGGGCGTTTGCTAACAATACAACCTCTCTTATATAAAGGCCTGCAGTATCAGGGATCGTTTGGTCTGAGAAGGCCAGGTTTTTTGCTGTGATTTGTGGGGGGGAGAAGGAATGATATTGTGCAGATTGACAAACCTCTAACTAGTGTTATTTGCAGAAATTCTTGTGCATTTTTTCATAAAAAAATTGTGTGTGTATTGTTCCTGTCTGACCGTGCAAAATCGTTTGGAAGCATCTGCTGACCTTCTACTCTTGGATCTCATTGCTTAATCATGTACACAGAAATGCAGCTTCCAGCAGAACATGGTCACCAATGTACGTATATGTGGATTGTGGGGTGGGGGTGGGGGTTTTGAACATGTCTTCTTTAACCACTTCCCGACCGCGCCATGTACAAAAGACGTCCACAGCGCGGTCGAGTTATCCTGAGTGGACGTCCCAGGGACGTCCTCACAGAATCTTGCTCCCGCGCGCCCCCAGGGGCGCGCTCCAGGATATGTCCGTGACCGCCGGGTCCGGAAGACCCGGCGCATCACGGATCACGGTAGATGGCCGCTAATCGCGGCCGTTTACCACGTGATCGCTCCGTCAAATGACGGAGCGATCACTTGTAAACAGACCGGCGTCATTTGATGACGCCGGTTCCTCCCTCCCCTCTCTGTACCGATCGGTACAGTGTGAGAGGAGAGGGGAGGGAGCGGATCATGTCCGCTCCCTCCCCCATGTCAGCTGTGGGCTGGATCTGTGACAATTGCAGTCACAGAGCCAGCCATCCATCCATCCCTGCTCAGCCATCCCTGTGCAATACTCTGCCAATACTCTGCAATACACCCTGTGCAATACTCTGCAATACACCCTGTGCAATACTCTGCAATACACCCTGTGCAATACTCTGCAATACACCCTGTGCAATACTCTGCAATACCCTGTGCAATACTCTGCAATACACCCTGTGCAATACTCTGCAATACACCCTGTGCAATACTCTGCAATACACCCTGCCAATACTCTGCAATACACCCTGCCAATACTCTGCAATACACCCTGTGCAATACTCTGCAATACCCTGTGCAATACTCTGCAATACACCCTGCCAATACTCTGCAATACACCCTGCCAATACTCTGCAATACACCCTGTGCAATACTCTGCAATACACCCTGTGCAATACCCTGCCCATACTCTGCAATACCCTGTGCAATACCCTGCCAATACCCGGCAATACTCCACAATACCCGGCAATACTCCACAATACCCGGCAATACTCCACAATACCCGGCAATACTCCACAATACCCGGCAATACTCCACAATACCCGGCAATACTCCACAATACCCGGCAATACTCCACAATACCCGGCAATACTCCACAATACCCTGCAATACTCCACAATACCCTGCAATACTCCACAATACCCTGCAATACTCCACAATACCCTGCAATACTCCACAATACCCTGCAATACTCCACAATACCCTGCAATACTCCACAATACTCGTCAATACTCCACAATACTCGTCAATACCCGGCAATACTCATCAATACTCCTCAATACCCGGCAATACTCCTCAATACCCGGCAATACTCTGCAATAACCACTTCCCGCCCGCCGGCCGTCATATGACGTCCTTGACTTTGTGCGGAGATATCTGAATGATGGGAGCAGCTACAGGCATCATTCAGATATTTGCTTTTTCAGCTGGCGATTCCCTACACCATAAGAACAATCATAGCGGCTGTTCCACCGCTTGATCGCTCTTACGGAAGGTGAGAGGGGATCCCCCCCCCTCCCGCTGCCCTCCGGTGCTTCTACCGACTCACCGCTACGATCAAAGCCAAGATTGTTTTTTTTTTTGTTTTTTTTTTAGGCTTCCCAGCCTAGAGGTGAGATGTGGGGTCTTATTGACACCCCCCCCCCATATCTCACTGTAAAGAGGACCTGTCATGCCATATTCCTATTACAAGGGATGTTTACATTCCTTGTAATAGGAATAAAAGTGCAAAAAAAAAAAATTTGGGGCGGAAAAACATGTCAAACTAAAATAAATAAAGTAAAATGAACAATAAAATATATATTTTTTTTTAAAGCGCCCCTGCCCCCGCGAGCTCGCATGCAGAAGTGAACGCATACGTAAGCCCCGCCCACATATGAAAACGGTGTTCAAGCCACACATGTGAGGTATCGTTGCGAACGTTAGAGCGAGAGCAATAATTTTGGCCCTAGACCTCCTCTGTAACTCAAAACATATAACCAGTAAAAATATTTAAAGCATTGCCTATGGGGATTTTTAAGTAGCGAAGTTTGGCGCCATTCCACGAGCGTGTGCAATTTTGAAGGGTGACATGTTAGGTATCTATTTACTCGGCGTAACTTCATCTTTCACATTATGCAAAAACACTGGGCTAACTTTACTGTTTTTTTTTCTTTTAGGCACAAAACAGTTTTTTTCCGTAAAAAACGCGTTAGAAAAATTTCTGCGCAAATACCGTGCAAGATAAAAAGTTGCAATGACCACCATTATATTCTTTAAGGTCTTTGCTAAAAAAACATATATAATGTTTGGGGGTTCTATGTAATTTTATAGCAAATAAATGATGATTTTTACATGTAGGAGAGAAATGTCAGAATTGGCCTGGGTTCTCCAGAACGCCTGAAGGTGCTCCCTGCATGTTGGGCCTCTGTATGTGGCCACGCTGTGTAAAAGTCTCACACATGTGGTATCGCCATACTCGGGAGGAATAGCAGAATGTGTTTTGGGGTGTAATTTGTGGTATGCATATGCTGTGTGTGAGAAATAACCTGCTAATATGACAATTTTGTGGAAAAAAAAGAAAAAAAAATCTTGATTTTTGCAAAGAATTGTGGGAAAAAATGACAACTTCAAAAAACTCACAATGACTCTTTCTAAATACCTTGGAATGTCTTCTTTCCAAAAAGGGGTCATTTGGGGGGTATTTGTACTTTTCTGGCATGTTAGGGTCTCAAGAAATGAGATCGGCCGTCAGTACTTCAGGTGTGATCAATTTTCAGATATTGGCACCATAGCTTGTGGACTCTATAACTTTCACAAAGACCAAAAAATATCCACCAATTTGTACTTATTTTTACCAAAGATATGTAGCAGTATAAATTTTGGCCAAAATGTATGAAGAAAAAATACTAATTTGCAAAATTTTATAACGGAAACAAAGAAAAATTCATTTTTTTACAAAATTTTCAGTCTTTTTTCTCTTATAGTGTAAAAAATAAAAAACCCAACAGTGATTAAATACCACCAAAAGAAAGCTCTATTTGTGTGGAAAAAAAGGACAAAAATTTCATATGGGTACAGTGTTGTATGACTGAGTAATTGTCATTCAAAATGTGAGAGCACCGAAAGCTGAAAATTCGTCTGGTTAGGAAGGGGGTTTAAGTGCCCAGTTGTCAAGTGGTTAATATTATGTTGGAATGCTTTGTAAGAATAATGACTTGAGTATGTTTCTATAATCTTGCAGATAAAAATGTGATGTGTTGCCCGTTATACACTAAAAGTAAATCTGTGTGCACTCTAAGGTTTTGACAAATTTTAGATTGTAAGCTCCTATGAGCAGGGCCCTTAAAATCCAATTGCTAAATTGAGTACCGTGTATCCTGTCCCAATTTTTTTGAAGCTAGTAAATGAATGTACCTAATTTTGTTTCTGCTGGCAAAATAAAAGTACGTTATTGAGCTTTGGTGTCTGTGCTTTTTTTTTTTTTTTTTTTTTTTTTTTTGTTTTTGTGTTTTTTTTTTGTTTGTTTTTTGGCAAAGTGCAAAATCCTTAATATTTTATTTCTATATGGATTTGTGCATCAAAAAATGAATCTCTTTGCCCTTGTTCACATTGATGCTACTTTGAAATTGCGCTACTTCACTTAAGCTAGCGCGATTTTAGGTACTACTTGATAGACATCTGTGTGGCTTCATACACAAATGTCTATTGAAGTCGCACCTGAAATCAGCAAAAGTAGTGCAGGAACTACTTTTGCAAATCTGTTCGGTGCCACAAAATTGGGGTTACATCGATTGTAACAGTGCCATTGCCACCAATAGTCATGCGATTTGATTTCTGAAATTGCATGACAAATCGCCCCAATGTAAACCTAGGCTTCAGCACACCTGCAAGTAAATGATAAAGGTGCAATCTTTGTATATAACAGCTGTGGAGAATTGCAGGTAATGAATTCAGCTGGAGGATGGGCAGTGTTGTATGTGTCAGTTCTGGTTCACATTGGTGCAATTTGACATGTCAGATCGGTGGCAATTGCGCTGTTCTAATTGGTATGATTTGTATTGATATAACACACTGCACAGATGTCTCTGATGTCCCCCCCCCCCCTGCAGTTGGGACTGACATGCGGGAATAAAAATCGTATGAGTTCAGCTGAACGATTACCTCCCGCTGTCAGTGTGAAGCAGGGCTCAAACCGGGCCTTTTGCCTTTGTAATTCACCTGCTGCTATGGCAGAGACACCATTCCTTTTCAAACTCCCTTAAGTTTACCTTCAAATATCATATGTAGAAATTCAGATTTGCATATCTGCAAATAATCAAAAATAATAAATTCTAAGTGTGATTGAGATCAAATATTTGCAGCTGCAATCAACAGAGCGTGGTTTCACCTCCTGACCCGGAAATTAGTCATTGTAATCACCCGGAAGTTCCTGTGCTGGTCAGGATCTCCATCTAGTTGGACATGGCGAGCTCCCTCTTTAGCAAAGAGGAGGTGCTGCTGATTTGCCAGGTAAGTGTAGGATATGTACTTGTGCTTACTCAAGGTGGGGGTGGATTTGGTGTGGGTGGGCTTCATTGATTTGTTTGGTATCACTACAAATTTGCTTCTGGCCCATGTGCACACATCACTACTTCCTGCATTTGTTCGGCTGATGTAAATCAGTAAGGACTATGCAAGTATAACTGAGAGCTCCTTTCTATTAAAATATATATGACTTGATTCACAGTTGGGTGACTTTTCATGATTCTCAATGATAACCATTCATGTCTGTGCTACTTTAAGTCAGACCAACTTCAAAGTAGTCCTTGTACTACTTTGGTGTGACTTTCAGGCTCGGTTTCCACTAGTGCGACTTGTCATGCAACTTGGGACTGCAAAGTCGCATGACATGTCATACCCCATGATTTCCAATGAGTATGGTTCATATCTGTGCGACATCAAGTCGCAGCGACTTCAAAGTAGTCCCTGCACTACTTTGGTCCCACTTTGATACGATTTGAGGTCCATAGACCTCAAGAATATACAGGCATTGCTCCAAGTCGCATCAAAATCGCGGCAAAAAATTGCAGCAAAATCATGCGAATTTAGGGTTGCAATAGTGGAAACAGAGCCTCATGTGACTTGAGGTACATAGGGCGCAATATTACACAGGCATTCCCAGAAGTTGGGGCCAAGTTGCAGCGACAAAGTGACAGCTAATTAGTGTGACTTTCAGGCTGCAGCAGTGTGAAAGAGAATCAAGGATATCTTTGAATTTGGCCCCATTGTCACTTGTGCATCCTGAAAGTGGGGAAAATTCATCCCTGCACTACCTTGATTTGACTTTAATGCAATTTGAGGTCCATACACCACAAGATAACACAGACATTGCTTCAAGTCATGGCAAAGCTGTGCAATTTTAAGGTCATACAAGTGCAAATGGGGCTTTATTCAAAGGTGTTATCATTTAATCTCATTAGGTTACTTTCACACTTATGTGACTTTTCATGCAGCTTTGGACCTCAGAGTCGCATTAAAAGTATCCCCCCCCCCCCTTATGAGTTCCATTCATATCTATGCAACTTCACCCATGTTCACATAGCTCTGAATTGACATGTCAAATTGCAGGCCAAATCGGCGCCTATTGATGGCAATAGAACTGTCCGAATTGGTGCGACGCCACACAGATTCCCAAAAGTAGTTCCTACACTACTTTGGGCGACTTCAGGAGGCGATTTCTTACCTCCCAACTTTTTGAGATAGGTATAAGGGACAACTATTAGCAAAAGTATGTAGGCATAGGACACACCTCCTAAAACACCTTCTTAAAGGAGAATTATAAAAAATATATATATATATTAGTTAAACCCCCAAGTGCTTTTTTTTTTAACAATAATATCCCTTTAGATTGGCTTTGGGAATTTACAAACAAAGCAATTTAGAAATTAGATGAAAGGTTTAGCGCTGGGAAACACTTTTTGAAAGATAAAAATTGTATTTAATATCAAACTATACAGATCCGAACAAAATGAGGGACAAATGAGGAGGAAAGAAGGACAGAGGGACTTTGGTCCAAATCAGGGACAGTTGAGACCTATGTGATTTCACTAGACATCTGTGCAGGAAAGTGCACTGATGTCTCTGAAATCGCACACAAAGTCGGGCTGAGGCCCCTTTCACACTTGAGCGACTTTTCCTGCGACTTTGGTCATCAGAGTTGCATGACAAGTCATACCCCATGATTTTCAATGTGTACCATTTATATCTGTGAAACTTCAAGTCACACCGACTTCAAAGTAGTCCCTGTACTACTTTGGTCCGACTTTGATACAAGTTGAGGTTCATAGACCTTAGGTTTACACAGGCATTCCCTGGGATCGCAGAAAAAATGCAGACGGACGTTTGCGCGCCTTTCCCTGCGACTCCTGCGTCCATAGACCTCAAGATTACACAGGCATTGCTTAAAGTCGCATCAAAATCACACAACTTTCAGGTCGCACAAGTGTGAAAGGGGCCTAAGTCACTGTGCTGAGTACTATTATACCTAGAATATAAAGTAGTCCCACCATCAAACACTCAGCAGCATATGCTGAAAAGAGGCGAATGCCCATTAGCCAATGCCACATCAGCATGAGCATCGTTGTTACAATAATATTAAAGTGGTTGTAAACCCACTTAGACAACTTGCATCTACAGGTAAGCCTAGATTAAGGCTTACCTGTAGGTGCAAGAAATATCTCCTTAACCTACACACCCTAGTAGATGTTTGTGCTACGCTCAATAGGCTAGTGGTCAGCACTTCTACCTTGAAAAACTCAGGCTTCGAAGCACGCATGGGTTCAAATCCCACAGAGAGATACTAAAAGATTGTATTGGTGAAAAAGGCAAATGCCTATTAGCCAATTAGCCAAAGCAGCATATGCTGAAAATAGGTGAATGCCAATTAGCCAATGCACTTTTATTCAATAATATTATGGTGTGGACTTCCAAACATCACACACTAGCTAACGGGCAGTTTACATTTCTTTGTTTGTTTATTTTAATTTGCCTGTGCAAATAATAAACATAGCTGTTGGATGGTAGGTTGGCTGGTATTTGAACTTGTAACATGAGAGCTGTATAGACATGGGAGCAGACCACTAAGCCATTGTGCTAAGTACAAGACCTGCATAATAGTGTAGTATGATTAAAGAATGAACATAAATAATTACCACTTTATAGCCACCTAAATGAAAAAGTAAAAACATGAAAAAAACAACATACAACAAATAGGTAACCTAAATGTTTAATACATGTAATTTTACATAATAGCAGACATTACTATGTAATAATCCTTCATAACTGCATTCGGTAGCAAAAGAAGGAAAAAAACTAGGAATACTAATTGCAATATACATCAATAGATAGAGCACATCTCATATAAAAATGTTTCTTTTACATACATGGATCATGGTTACAATGCAGTGCTATATAAAAACTTAGTGAAATTGGCATTTGCGCGTACGCGGATTCGCTAATTAGCGCTGATTTCACATTTACTAACACTTGTTTGCTGCTAATAGCGCTCTTTTTCATTCGCAAATTCTCGCATGGAATTTTTAATTGTCAAAAATTGGAGCTATTTTTTGCGATGTCCTCAGTACTTCCTGGAGTTATAGTAAATCAGCCCCTATATGTCAAATTTGAATCAAACACGATGTGATGTATAAGTAATAATTCTAAACAGATGATCCCTAAACTATTCAGAATATGTAAGCATCCCACTTTATATGTGTCTCTGCAGACATGCATGCTTTGCGCAGTATTACATAAACAATAAACAGAAAGTAAACGTGTAGGTGAAAATGATGTATACAATATAAGATTATATATATATATATATATATATATATATATATATATATATATGTCATCCTTAAATACATAAATATCCGCTTTCAATTTACGGGGAAAAAAAATGTCCCATGTATTCTCTAAGGAGGAGCAACACTGATTGATAAAAATAGGTAATCATCATGACATGCCAGAAAAATATGTACAATTAATAAAGAAAAGATTGCGCTTCTAAATAAATGAAAATCTTAAAGAGAGTGAGGAAAAAAAAATAAAAAAAGAAGATTACACGATCGTATGCAGATCTGATAGAAATACTTTATTCATCCATAATGAGAGACTTCATCTCACTCACTATCGTGTGGGGGATGGGGGACGGGGGCTTGGAATAAAAGAGAACATATAGAAATGTTTAACATTATTGACTCCGGATTAATCAATTCATCTTCTAGAAAATAAAAGCATTGATTATATTTCTCGGATAAATGTCTCATCTGATGATCTTAGTGTCGGATTTGGCGGTATAATAGGGCTGATTATTTCTCTGTAACGTTCTTCACTATTCAGGCGGACAAATTTGAAAGTAGCAATTTGAAGTCTGAGCCAATCAGATCTGTGAGCTTTTCCTTCATCAGCCAGTAATGTTTTTCTTATGAGAATTTTAAAGAAATATATTCTGAGATCTTTCTCCGTTTGCAGCCCAGAAAATACTTGTTCTGTAGACTTTTTATTGATCTCTATAGCAAACATAGCAGGGCGGATTCTGTAGTAAAATGAAACCCTAAAACAATGCCTATTATATATATATATATATATATATATATATATATATATATATATATAAATCTTTATTTATATTACTTTTAAACTGCCTGGAAGAAGGGAGATTTTTATCATTCTATGTCAGTGTCATATCAGCCGATCTAAAGATTTTTTTGTTTTCTATAATACGAGAATTCTGAAGCAGGTTCTGGGATCTGCATTTTTGATCGATTGGGAGGGATGATTGTTTTGGTATAAAATGAATGATTTCTGATCTGTAATAAATTTAGCAGAACTAAAGGATGAACAATGACGATCGGTCCCTGTAAAAACCTTGGACGTGTAAATATAGAATCAGATCCCCCAATAATGATTTCCAGGCTTTTTATGTAGTAATTGTTCTCCCTGTACAACTCCCCTGTATTAGAAGTGTGAATAAATAAGAATGTATTTCCTGTGTAAAGCTATGAAGACAATTGAGGGCTGATTCCATGCGATGTGGTAGACACTATGAGGTGTGTGTGTGGGCTCTTTGTAGAGAGATGTGGGGGCTCTTTGTAGAGAGGTGTGGGGGCTCTTTGTAGAGAGGTGTGAGGGCTCTTTGTAGAGATATGTGGGGGCTCTTTGTAGAGAGATGTGGGGGCTCTTTGTAGAGAGATATGGGGGCTCTTTGTAGAGAGATGTGGGTGGCTCTGAGAAGAGCCTTTGTTGTTGTTGTGAGAATAGAAAGGAGGAGTTGTTGGGATTACTTGGATTTGGTGGCCTTGTGGCTCTCGGTCTTCTTGGGCAGCAGCACGGCCTGGATGTTGGGCAGGACTCCTCCCTGGGCGATGGTGATGCCGCCCAGCAGCTTGTTGAGCTCCTTGTCGTTGCGGACGGCCAGTTGGAGGTGTCGGGGGATGATGCGGGTCTTCTTGTTGTCACGGGCGGCGTTGCCGGGCAGCTCGAGGATCTGAGCCGTGAGATACTCGAGGACGGCGGCCAGATAGACGGGAGCTCCGGCCCCGACCCGCTCAGCATAGTTGCCCTTTCTGAGCAGACGGTGAACACGACCGACTGGGAACTGCAGACCAGCCCGGGATGATCGGGTCTTGGCCTTAGCCCGAACCTTGCCTCCTTGTTTTCCACGGCCAGACATGGTGAGATCACTGAGAAGTCAGATGAAGATTAGTGATGAGCCGAACACCCCCGGGTTCGGTTCGCACCAGAACCCGCGAACGAACCGAAAGTTCGCACGAACTTTAGAACCCTATTAAATACAATGGATGCGAACGTTCGAAATCTAAAGTGCTAATTATAACGACTATTATGCATGTTATTGTCCTAAAAAGGGTTTGGGAACCCGGGTTCTGCACCAGGGGACATGTATCAATGCAAAAAGAAGTTTTAAAAACGGCCGTTTTTCTGGAGCAGTCATTTTAATGATGCATAAAGTGAAAAAAAAAAAAGTCAAATATTCCTTTAAATATCGTACCTGGGGGGTGTCTAAAGTATGCCTGTGAAGTGCCACGTGTTTCCCGTGTTTAGAACTGTCCCTGCACAAAATTACATTTCTAAAGGAAAAAAAGCCATTTAAAACTGCTTGCGGCTTTAATGTAATGTCTGGTCCCAGTAATATGGATGAAAATCTTTAAGAAAAATGACATAGCTACCCCATCACACACCCCCCCTTACCCCAGCCCATTACCAGCCCCTTTGGGTCTTGTATGGATATTAAGGGGAACCCCGCACACAAAATAAAATTATCCCTATATACTCTGAACAGCCGTATACAGGCGGTGCATACAAGACAGGGACTGTAGGTTTGTTCTTATGTAGAATCTGTTTGTAATTTTGAACAGGTACATTGTTTAAGTGTAGCTCCAGCCAAAAAATCTATTTTTAAGCTTTTTGGAAAACATAGGGAAGGGTTATCACCCCTGTAACATTTGTTTTGCTGTCTGTGCAGTGTGCACCTGTTCAGAACAGTTCACCTCACTTTCCGTCCTAATGACAAATGTTTTTTGAAAATTTGGGGTTTTTATTGAAACAAGAATTGGTGATAAAGAATCAGTGGAGAGGAGACACTTTTTTTCCCATATTAACTCTTACAGGAGAGAATTTGCCTTCCTAGGGGTAGATTTCCTCTCACTTCCTGTTGTATCCTTCCGTTTGCAAGGAGGAGTCGTTTGTAAGTTGGATGTTTGAAAGTAGGGGCCTGCCGTATATACTCAGCTGAAATTTGCCCCTTACATGCTGGTGTTGCCACAACACTATGAGCCCTCACAGTTACTCTTGGTGGGCGCATGAATGGGCCCTGCTGTGAATTATTAGATCAAGAATTGTAATTGCATGCCCCTGTTGAACAGGGGCTAAAAAATTGGGCCTTTGGTGGTGGTGGTGGTGGTGGTGTTGACACAACACTGTAAGGCCTCACAGTTAGTCTTGGTGGGCGCAGGAATGGGCCCTGCTGTGAATTATTAGATCAAGAATTGTAATTGCATGCCCCTGTTGAACAGGGGCTGAAAAATTGGGCCTTTGGTGGTGGTGGTGGTGGTGGTGTTGACACAACACTGTAAGGCCTCACAGTTAGTCTTGGTGGGCGCAGGAATGGGCCCTGCTGTGAATTATTAGATAAAGAATTGTAATTACATGCCCCTGTTAAACAGGGGCAGAAAAATTGAGCCTTAGGCACTGGTGCCACAACACTGCAACCCCTCACAGATACTGTACTTGGAGCACAGCAATGAGCCCTGTTGCAAAGTATTGCATCAAAAATTGTAATTACACGCCCCTGTTAAACAGGGGCTGAAAAATTGGGCCTTAGCCACTGGTGCTGGTGCCACGACACTGCAACCACTCCCAGATACTCTAGTTGGAGTGCAGGAATGAGCCCTGCTGCAAAGCATTGCATAAAAAATTGTAATAACACACCCCTGTTAAACAGGGGCTGAAAAATTGGGCCTTAGCTACTGGTGGCGGCACCCAGAAACGAAAATGTTCTTCCAAGCTATCATCGTCAATCGGATCATTGAGGAGGAGGAGGATAGTCAGTCAACATAACAGGACAAACTCTCAGCATCAGCATCAGTCTTGAAGGGATGTGACATTTGAAAATAAATTAGTCTGTTATATCAGCTTCAGGTGTTTGGTAGCTGGTGGTGATCCAAGACTGGTTCATCTTTATGAAGGTCAGTCGATCAACAGAGTCGGTGGACAGGCGCACCCTGTGATCCGTGACAAATCCTCCAGCAGCACTGAATGTGCGTTCTGAAAGAACGCTGGATGCAGGACAGGCCAGTAGCTCAATTGCATACTGTGCAAGCTCTGGCCAGTGATCCATCCTCAAGACCCAGTAAGCCAGAGGATTTTCGGTGGGGAAGGTGTCCAAGTCTGACCTTGCCCCTAGGTATTCCTGCACCATCTATATCAGACGCTGGCGATGGTTGCTGGAACCGATCATACCTTGGGGCTGCGGACTAAAGAATTGTCTGAACGCTTCGGTCAGACGGCCACCTTCCCCACCGCTCCTTCTTTGACTGACCGAAGCCTCAGCAACTCGTTGTCCAAGACCAGGAGTTTGTAACCTCCCAGTCTCTGGGAACGCGTTGCACAGACCTTTCTGCAAGGCCTCCTGGAGTTGTCTCATCCTCTGCTCCCTCTGCGACGGTAAGATAAGGTCCGCAACCTTACCCTTGTACCGTGGATCAAGGAGAGTGGCCAGCCAGTAATGGTCCCTCTCCTTGATCCGAAGAATACGAGGATCCTTCCGCAGACTTTGCAGGATCAGGGAGGCCATGCAGCGTAGGTTAGCTGAGGCCGTCAGTCCGGAGTCCTCTGGGACATGATCCGCAGCCACCTCCTCCCAGCCACGTACAAGTCCACTGGTTTCTTGGGACTGTAAATCATCCCTAAAAGACTGCTGCTGATGATGCTGAGTGCCAGGCTCCACCTCCATGCTGACACAATCCTCCTGCTCCTCCTCCTCTTCTTCCTGTGCGATGGGTGGGACAGAAGGAACACTGTCTGGGTAAAGGGGGCCTTGAGAGGCAAGGAAGTCCTCCTCTTTCTGCCTCTGTTCTGCCTCAAGTGCCCTGTCCATTATTCCACGCAGCGTATGTTCCAACAGGTGGACAAGAGGTACAGTGTCACTGATGCATGCACTGTCACTGCTCACCATCCTCGTGGCCTCCTCAAATGGTGCCAGGACAGTGCATGCATCCCTGATCATGCCCCACTGGCGTGGTGAAAAAAACCCGAGCTCCCCTGACCCTGTCCTGGTGCCGTAGTCGCACAGGTACTCATTGATGGCCCTCTGCTGCGTGTGCAGCCGCTGCAGCATGGCCAACGTTGAGTTCCACCTGGTGGGCATGTCACATATAAGGCGGTTCTTGGGCAGGTTCAACTCCTTTTGCAGCTCAGCCAGGCGAGCACTGGCATTATAAGATCTGCGGAAATGCACACAGACTTTCCTGGCCTGCCTCAGGACATCCTGTAAGCCCGGGTACCTGCCCAAGAACCACTGCACCACCAGGTTAAGGACGTGAGCCACACAGGGCACATGGGTCAGTTGTCCCTGTCGGAGAGCGGAGAGGAGGTTGGTGCCATTGTCGCAAACTACCATTCCTGGCTTAAGCTGGCGTGGCGTCAACCACCTCTCGGCCTGCCCCTGCAGAGCAGACAGAACCTCTGCCCCAGTGTGGCTCCTGTCCCCCAAACACACCAGCGCAAGCACGGCATGGCATCTTTTTGCCTGCGTACTTGCGTAGCCCCTTGAACGCCTACGGAGCACCGCTGGTTCCAAGGACAAAGCACAGGAAGAGGCCGTCGAGGAAGAAGAAGAGGAGGGGTGGAGGAGAGAGGTGTGTCACAACCAGTAGTAGCATTTTGGAGGCGTGGCGGTGGAACAACCTCCAACACTACTGCACCTTGTCCTGCATCCTTCCCAGCTGCCAAAAGAGTGACCCAATGGGCCGTGAAAGAAAGGTAACGTCCCTGTCCATGCCTGCTGGACCATGAGTCAGCGGTAATATGCACCTTACCGCTGACCGCCCTGTCCAGCGAGGCCAAGACATTGCCTTCCACATGCCGGTAGAGAGCCGGAATCGCCTTCCGTGAGAAAAAGTGGCGTTTGGGTACCTGCCACTGAGGAACCGCACATTGCACAAACTCACAGAAGGGGGCCGAGTCTACCAACTGAAAAGGCAGCAGTTGAAGCGCTAGCAATTTAGCCAAGCTAGCATTCAACCGCTGGGCATGTGGATGGCTGGGAGTGAACTTCTTTCGACGGTCCAGCAGCTGGGGCAGGGAAATTTGCCTGCTAGAATCGGACGTCGGTGTACTGCTAGCAGAGTGGCCGCAAGTACTTGGCTGTGACACACCTAATTCTACACCTTCATTCCTCTCAGTGCAGGTTTCAGAGAGGACTGAAGGTATAGTGGGGTTGGAGATCCCAGCTGATGCGGTGCAAGGAGAGATCCGCTTTGTTCTTTGGTGTGGGTCTTTAAGGTAGGCTTGCCAACGAGCTGCATGGCAGGTCAACATATGTCTGGTCAAGCATGTGGTGCCCAAGCGGCTGATGTTTTGGCCACGCGATATACGCTTGAGACATATGTTGCAAAAAGCAGCTGTGCGATCTGATGCACTCGCCTCAAAAAAGGCCCACACCAAAGAACTTTTTGAATAACGGGCAGAGGCAGCGCCCTGCACAGGCGGAGCTCTGCGGTGTGATTCCGTCGGTGTGCTGCCCTTACGCTGGCCAACCAAGGGCATCCTGCCTCGTTGGAGATGTGCCTCCTCCTCATCCTCCTCCTCCTCCTCTCTCCTATTAGGCACCCACGTGGAGTCAGTGACCTCATCTTCCCCTCCCTCCTCATCACTGGAGTCAATCTGGCAGTATGCTGCAGCTGCTGGAACATGACTGCCAGATTGGTGTCCTTCTTGAGCATCCCCTCTCTCTGCTCTCACGCTACTGCCTTCCTCTAGCTGGGTATCATCATCAGACCCTTCGAAACGCTGGGCATCCTCCTGGAGCATGTACCCAACACTGTGCTCAAACAGTTCGGGGGACTCCTCAGGAGGAGGACATGGTGGGTCTAGGGAAGGAGTGACTGATGATGACATTGATACCAGGGAAGAGGACGCTTTGGCAGCTGCTTTGCCAGTACCCTGAGCCTGGGTGAGAGAGGATGAGGAGGATGAGGAGGGCTTGGTCATCCACTCTACCATGGCCATGTGCTGATGACAATGAACCGCGTCCACGACCAGCACTGTTCCCCCCAGACACAGAGCCTGCTTGCCCTCTTTTATTGGCTCCTGACTGTCTGCCTCTCCTTGTTTGCCTTCCAGACATTCTAATGGCCTGCAGGGAGATGGGAAAACCAGCAATAAGGGGTAGCTTCAGGTGTTTATTTTGCAGGAAGCACACTCCGCCCGCTGTAAGTGCTGCAAATGCCTGTCAGTGTAACACACCAGGAAAAAACAGCAATAAGGGCTAGCTTGAGGTGTATACTGTGCAGGAGGCTTAGCAACAATGACACTGACACTGTCCCCTGCCTATCCTTCTCTCTCCCTGCACACAAGGTTTAGCAAAGAATAGGACACTGACACTGTCGACTGCCTATCCTTGTCTGTCCCTACACACAAGGTTTAGCAATATGGTTCAGCACACTAGGTTTAGCAAAGATTATGACACTGACACTCTCGACTGCCTATCCCTGTCTGTCCCTACACACAAGGTTTAGCAATATGGTTCAGCACACTAGGTTTAGCAAAGATTATGACACTGACACTCTCGACTGCCTATCCTTGTCTGTCCCTACACACAAGGTTTAGCAATATGGTTCAGCACACTAGGTTTAGCAAAGATTATGACACTGACACTCTCGACTGCCTATCCTTTTCTGTCCCTACACACAAGGTTTAGCAATATGGTTCAGCACACTAGGTTTAGCAAAGATTATGACACTGACACTCTCGACTGCCTATCCTTGTCTGTCCCTACACACAAGGTTTAGCAATATGGTTCAGCGCACTAGGTTTAGCAAAGATTATGACACTGACACTCTCGACTAGGGATGAGCTTCGTGTTCGAGTCGAACATACGTTCGACTCGAACATCGGCTGTTCGATCGTTCGACGAAGATCGAACGATTTGGGCCGTTCGCACCAAATTCGAGTGACGCGAACGGCCCACAATGCACTACGCCATCGCAGTGTCATCCAGGCGCTGTGATTGGCCAAGCATGCACTGTGACCCCGCATGCTTGGCCAATCACAGCGCCGGCAGCGAGGAGAGCAATGATTGGCCACAGGCAGGATGCCTGTGGCCAATTATTGCTGAGGGGGTTTAGTACACGCCCCACACTATAAAAGGCCGCCAGCGCGGCGGCCTTGTGTAGTGTGTTCCGGAGCAGGGAAAGAGAAGCATAGGCAGGGACAGTGTCATTTTTTTTCCTTTACTAATCCTGGATTCCTTGTGTTTAGGGACAAATAAGGATAGGTAGGGAGAGTGTCAGTGTGTTATTCTGTGCTAAACCTTGTTTGTAGGGACAGAGAGGTACAGTGAGGGAAAGTGTCAGTGTGCTATTCTGTTCTAAACCAATCTTGCTGAACCATATTTTCAATCCTTGAGTTTAGGGACAGAGAGGTACAGTGAGGGAAAGTGTCAGTGTGCTATTCTGTGCTAAATCTTGTTTGTAGGGACAGAGTAGGACAGTGAGTGAAACTGACAGTGTGCTATTCTGTTCTAAACCAATCTTGCTGAACCATATTTGAAATCCTTGAGTTTAGGGACAGAGAGGTACAGTGAGGGAAAGTGTCAGTGTGCTATTCTGTGCTAAATCTTGTTTGTAGGGACAGAGTAGGACAGTGAGGGAAAGTGTCAGTGTGCTATTCTGTTCTAAACCAATTTTGCTGAACCATATTTGAAATCCTTGAGTTTAGGGACAGAGAGGTACAGTGAGTGAAACTGACAGTGTGTTATTCTGTTCTAAACCAATTTTGCTGTTCCATATTTGAAATCCTTGAGTTTAGGGACAGAGAAGGACACTCGTGGAAACTATCAGTGTGCTATTCTGTGCTAAATCTTGTTTGTAGGGAGGGACAGAGTAGGACAGTGAGGGAAAGTGTCAGTGTGCTATTCTGTTCTAAACCAATTTTGCTGAACCATATTTGAAATCCTTGAGTTTAGGGACAGAGAGGTACAGTGAGTGAAACTGACAGTGTGCTATTCTGTTCTAAAGCAATTTTGCTGAACCATATTTGAAATCCTTGAGTTTAGGGACAGAGAGGTACAGTGAGTGAAACTGACAGTGTGCTATTCTGTTCTAAACCAATTTTGCTGTTCCATATTTGAAATCCTTGAGTTTAGGGACAGAGAAGGACACTCGTGGAAACTATCAGTGTGCTATTCTGTGCTAAATCTTGCTTGTAGGGAGGGACAGAGTAGGACAGTGAGGGAAAGTGTCAGTGTGCTATTCTGTTCTAAACCAATTTTGCTGTTCCATATTTGAAATCCTTGAGTTTAGGGACAGAGAAGGACACTCGTGGAAACTATCAGTGTGCTATTCTGTGCTAAATCTTGTTTGTAGGGAGGGACAGAGTAGGACAGTGAGGGAAAGTGTCAGTGTGCTATTCTGTTCTAAACCAATTTTGCTGAACCATATTTGAAATCCTTGAGTTTAGGGACAGAGAGGTACAGTGAGTGAAACTGACAGTGTGCTATTCTGTTCTAAAGCAATTTTGCTGAACCATATTTGAAATCCTTGAGTTTAGGGACAGAGAGGTACAGTGAGTGAAACTGACAGTGTGCTATTCTGTTCTAAACCAATTTTGCTGTTCCATATTTGAAATCCTTGAGTTTAGGGACAGAGAAGGACACTCGTGGAAACTATCAGTGTGCTATTCTGTGCTAAATCTTGCTTGTAGGGAGGGACAGAGTAGGACAGTGAGGGAAAGTGTCAGTGTGCTATTCTGTTCTAAACCAATTTTGCTGTTCCATATTTGAAATCCTTGAGTTTAGGGACAGAGAAGGACACTCGTGGAAACTATCAGTGTGCTATTCTGTGCTTAATCTTGTTTGTAGGGAGGGACAGAGTAGGACAGTGAGGGAAAGTGTCAGTGTGCTATTCTGTTCTAAACCAATTTTGCTGAACCATATTTGAAATCCTTGAGTTTAGGGACAGAGAGGTAAAGTGAGTGAAACTGACAGTGTGCTATTCTGTTCTAAACCAATTTTGCTGTTCCATATTTGAAATCCTTGAGTTTAGGGACAGAGAAGGACACTCGTGGAAACTATCAGTGTGCTATTCTGTGCTAAATCTTGTTTGTAGGGAGGGACAGAGTAGGACAGTGAGGGAAAGTGTCAGTGTGCTATTCTGTTCTAAACCAATTTTGCTGAACCATATTTGAAATCCTTGAGTTTAGGGACAGAGAGGTACAGTGAGTGAAACTGACAGTGTGCTATTCTGTTCTAAACCAATTTTGCTGTTCCATATTTGAAATCCTTGAGTTTAGGGACAGAGAAGGACACTCGTGGAAACTATCAGTGTGCTATTCTGTGCTTAATCTTGTTTGTAGGGAGGGACAGAGTAGGACAGTGAGGGAAAGTGTCAGTGTGCTATTCTGTTCTAAACCAATTTTGCTGTTCCATATTTGAAATCCTTGAGTTTAGGGACAGAGAAGGACACTCGTGGAAACTATCAGTGTGCTATTCTGTGCTAAATCTTGTTTGTAGGGACAGAGAAGGACAGTGAGGGAAACTGTCAGTGTGCTCTTCTGTGCTAAACCAATCTTGCTGAAGCATATTGCAAATCCTTGTATTTAGGGACAGAGAAGGATAGGCAGGGGACAGTGTCAGTGTCATTGTTGCTAAGCCTCCTGCACAGTATACACTTGAAGGTAGCCCTTATTGCTCTTTTTCCCATCTCCCTGCAGGCCATCCATTAAAATGTCTGGAAGGCAAACAAGGAGAGGCAGACAGTCAGGAGGCAAAAAAAGAGGGCAAGCAGGCTCTGTGTCTGGGGGCAACAGTGCTGGTCGTGGACGCGGTGCATTGTCATCAGCACATGGCCATGGGACACGCTTGTCCTTCTTTTCGGCAGCTGGACATGTTGAGCCACATCATGCCGAAGACTTGGTAGAGTGGATGACCAAGCCCACCTCATCCTCCTCATCCTCTCTCACCCAGGCTCAGGGTACTGGCAAAGCAGCTGCCAAAGCGTCCTATTCTCTGGTATCATTATCTTCATTAGTCAATCCTTCCCTAGACCCACCATGTCCTCCTCCTGAGGAGTCCCCCGAACTGTTTGAGCACAGTGTTGGGTACATGCTCCAGGAGGATGCCCAGCGTTTCGAAGGATCTGATGATGATACCCAGCTAGAGGAAGGCAGTAGCGTGAGAGCAGAGAGAGGGGATGCTCAAGAAGGACACCAATCTGGCAGTCATGCTCCAGCAGCTGCAGCATACTGCCAGATTGGCTCCAGTGATGAGGAGGGAGGGGATGATGAGGTCACTGACTCCACGTGGGTGCCTAATAGGAGAGAGGAGGAGGAGGAGGATGAGGAGGAGGCACATCTCCAACGAGGCAGGATGCCCTTGAGTGGCCAGCGTATGGGCAGCACACCGACGGAATCACACCGCAGAGCTCCGCCTGTGCAGGGCGCTGCCTCTGCCCGTCATTCAAAAAGTTCTTTGGTGTGGGCCTTTTTTGAGGCGAGTGCATCAGATCGCACAGCTGCTGTTTGCAACATATGTCTCAAGCGTATATCGCGTGGCCAAAACATCAGCCGCTTGGGCACCACATGCTTGATCAGACATATGTTGACCTGCCATGCAGCTCGTTGGCAAGCCTACCTTAAAGACCCACACCAAAGAACAAAGCTGACCTCTTCTTGCACCGCATCAGCTGGGATCTCCAACCCCAGTATACCTTCAGTCCTCTCTGAAACCTGCTCTGAGAGGAATGAAGGTGTAGAATTAGGTGTGTCACAGCCAAGTACTTGCGGGCACTCTGCTAGCAGTACACCAACGTCCGATTCTAGCAGGCAAATTTCCCTGCCCCAGCTGCTGGACCGTCAAAAGAAGTTCACTCCCAGCCATCCACATGCCCAGCGGTTGAATGCTAGCTTGGCTAAATTGCTAGCGCTTCACTGCTGCCTTTTCAGTTGGTAGACTCGGCCCCCTTCCGTGAGTTTGTGCAATGTGCGGTTCCTCAGTGGCAGGTTCCCAAACGCCACTTTTTCGCACGGAAGGCGATTCCGGCTCTCTACAGGCATGTGGAAGGCAATGTCTTGGCCTCGCTGGACAGGGCGGTCAGCGGTAAGGTGCATATTACCGGTGACTCATGGTCCAGCAGGCATGGACAGGGACTTTACCTTTCTTTCACGGCCCATTGGGTCACTCTTTTGGCAGCTGGGAAGGATGCAGGACAAGGTGCAGTAGTGTTGGAGGTTGTTCCACCACCACGCCTCCAAAATGCTACTACTGGTTGTGACACACCTCTCTCCTCCACCCCCTCCTCTTCTTCTTCCTCCATGTCCTCTTCCTGTGGTTTGTCCTCGGAACCAGCGGTGCTCCGTAGGCATTCAAGGGGCTACGCAAGTACGCAGGCAAAAAGATGCCATGCCGTGCTTGCGCTGGTGTGTTTGGGGGACAGGAGCCACACTGGGGCAGAGGTCCTGTCTGCTCTGCAGGGGCAGGCTGAGAGGTGGTTGACGCCACGCCAGCTTAAGCCAGGAATGGTGGTTTGCGACAATGGCACCAACCTCCTCTCCGCCCTCCGACAGGGACAACTGACCCATGTGCCCTGTATGGCTCACGTCCTTAACCTGGTGGTGCAGCGGTTCTTGGGCAGGTACCCGGGCTTACAGGATGTCCTGAGGCAGGCCAGGAAAGTCTGTGTGCATTTCCGCAGATCTTATAATGCCAGTGCTCGCCTGGCTGAGCTGCAAAAGGAGTTGAACCTGCCCAAGAACCGCCTTATATGTGACATGCCCTCCAGGTGGAACTCAACGTTGGCCATGCTGCAGCGGCTGCACACGCAGCAGAGGGCCATCAATGAGTACCTGTGCGACTACGGCACCGGGACAGGGTCAGGGGAGCTCTGGTTTTTTTCACCACGCCAGTGCGGCATGATCAGGGATGCATGCACTGTCCTGGCACCATTTGAGGAGGCCACGAGGATGGTGAGCAGTGACAGTGCATGCATCAGTGACACTGTACCTCTTGTCCACCTGTTGGAGCACACGCTGCGTGGAATAATGGACAGGGCACTTGAGGCAGAACAGAGGCAGGAAGAGAAGGACTTCCTTGCCTCTCAAGGCCCCCTTTACCCAGACAGTGTTCCTTCTGTCCCACCCATCGCACAGGAAGTGGAGGAGGAGGAGGAGGAGGATTGTGTCAGCATGGAGGTGGAGGCTGGCACTCAGCATCATCAGCAGCAGTCTTTTAGGGATGATTTACAGTCCCAAGAAACCAGTGGACTTGTACGTGGCTGGGAGGAGGTGGCTGCGGATCATGTCGTTCTTAGTGACCCAGAGGACTCCGGACTGAATGCCTCAGCTAACCTACGCTGCATGGCCTCCCTGATTCTGCAAAGTCTGCGGAAGGATCCTCGTATTCTTCGGATCAAGGAGAGGGACCATTACTGGCTGGCCACTCTCCTTGATCCACGGTACAAGGGTAAGGTTGCGGACCTTATCTTACCGTCGCAGAGGGAGCAGAGGATGAGACAACTCCGGGAGTCCTTGCAGAAAGGTCTGTGCAACGCGTTCCCAGAGACTGGGAGGTTACAAACTCCTGGTCCTGGACAACGAGTTGCTGAGGCTTCGGGCAGTCAAAGAAGGAGCGGTGGGGAAGGTGGCCGTCTGACCGATGCGTTCAGACAATTCTTTAGTCCGCAGCCCCAAAGTATGATCGGTTCCAGCAACCATCGCCAGCGTCTGATATACATGGTCCAGGAATACCTAGGGGCAAGGTCAGACTTGGACACCTTCCCCACCGAAAATCCTCTGGCTTACTGGGTCTTGAGGATGGATCACTGGCCAGAGCTTGCACAGTATGCAATTGAGCTACTGGCCTGTCCTGCATCCAGCGTTCTTTCAGAACGCACATTCAGTGCTGCTGGAGGATTTGTCACGGATCACAGGGTGCGCCTGTCCACCGACTCGGTTGATCGACTGACTTTCATCAAGATGAACCAGTCTTGGATCACCACCAGCTACCACACACCTGATGCTGATATAACAGACTAATTGATTTTAAAATGTCACATCCCTTCAAGACTGATGCTGATGCTGAGTGCCTGTGCTGTTATGTTGACTGGCTATCCTCCTCCTCCTCCTCCTCAATGATACGATTAATGATGATAGCTTGGAAGATCATTTTGGTTTATGGGTGACGCCACCAGTGGCTAAGGCCCAATTTTTCAGCCCCTGTTTAACAGGGGCGTGTAATTAAAATTTTGGATGCAATACTTTGCAACAGGCCTCATTGCTGTGCTCCAAGTACAGTATCTGTGAGGGGTTGCAGTGTTGTGCCACCAGTGCCTAAGGCCCAATTTTTCAGCCCCTGTTCAACAGGGGCATGCAATTATAATTATTGATCTAATAATTCACAGCAGGGCCCATTGCTGCTCCCACCAAGAGTAACTGTCAGGCCTTACAGTGTTGTGGCACCAGCACCACCATCACCACCACCACCACCACCAAAGGCCTAATTTTTCAGCCCCTGTTCAACAGGGGCATGCAATTATAATTATTGATCTAATAATTCACAGCAGGGCCCATTGCTGCGCCCACCAAGAGTAACTGTCAGGCCTTACAGTGTTGTGGCACCAGCACCACCATCACCACCACCACCACCACCAAAGGCCCAATTTTTCAGCCCCTGTTCAACAGGGGCATGCAATTATAATTATTGATCGAATAATTCACAGCAGGGCCCATTGCTGCGCACACCAAGAGTAACTGTCAGGCCTTCCAGTGTTGTGGCACCAGCACCACCATCACCACCACCACCACCACCAAAGGCCCAATTTTTCAGCCCCTGTTCAACAGGGGCATGCAATTATAATTATTGATCGAATAATTCACAGCAGGGCCCATTGCTGCGCACACCAAGAGTAACTGTCAGGCCTTACAGTGTTGTGGCACCAGCACCACCATCACCACCACCAACACCACCACCACCACCAAAGGCCCAATTTTTCAGCCCCTATTCAACAGGGGCATGCAATTATAATTATTGATCTAATAATTCACAGCAGGGCCCATTGCTGCGCCCACCAAGAGTAACTGTCAGGCCTTACAGTGTTGTGGCACCAGCACCACCATCACCACCACCACCACCACCAAAGGCCTAATTTTTCAGCCCCTATTCAACAGGGGCATGCAATTATAATTATTGATCGAATAATTCACAGCAGGGCCCATTGCTGCGCACACCAAGAGTAACTGTCAGGCCTTACAGTGTTGTGGCACCAGCACCACCATCACCACCACCAACACCACCACCACCACCAAAGGCCCAATTTTTCAGCCCCTATTCAACAGGGGCATGCAATTATAATTATTGATCTAATAATTCACAGCAGGGCCCATTGCTGCGCCCACCAAGAGTAACTGTCAGGCCTTACAGTGTTGTGGCACCAGCACCACCATCACCACCACCACCACCACCAAAGGCCTAATTTTTCAGCCCCTGTTCAACAGGGGCATGCAATTATAATTATTGATCTAATAATTCACAGCAGGGCCCATTGCTGCGCCCACCAAGAGTAACTGTCAGGCGTTACAGTGTTGTGGCACCAGCACCACCATCACCACCACCACCACCACCAAAGGCCCAATTTTTCAGCCCCTGTTCAACAGGGGCATGCAATTATAATTATTGATCGAATAATTCACAGCAGGGCCCATTGCTGCGCCCACCAAGAGTAACTTTCAGGCCTTACAGTGTTGTGGCACCAGCACCACCATCAAAGGCCCAATTTTTACTACCACTGATCAACAATTATATGTTATTACAATTCCTGATATAATAGTTGACAGCAGGGCGTTCCAGCACCCACCAAGAGTAACTGTGAGTGCTTACAGTGTTGTGCCAACACCAACACCTAAGGGGACAATTTCTGCAGAGTATATACGGCAGGTCCCTACTTTCAAACATCAAACTTACAAACGACTACTACTTGCAAACGGAAGAAGACAACAGGAAGTGAGAGGAAATCTACCCCTTGGAAGGAAAATTCTCTCCTGTAAGAGTTAATATGGGAGAAAGGTGTCTCCTCTCTACTGATGCTTTATCACCAATCCTTGTTTCAATAAAAACACCACATTTCAAAAACAGTTGTCATTGGGATGCAAAGTGAGGTGAAATGTTCTGAACAGGGGCACAGACAGCAAAAAAAATGTGACAGGGGTGATAACCGTTCCCTATGTTTTCCAAAAAGCTAAAAAAAAGGAATTTGGCATGGAGCTACACTTAAACAATGTAGCTGTTCAAAATTACAAACAGATTCTACATAAGAACAAACCTACAGTCCCTGTCTTGTATGCACCGCCTGTATACGGCTGTTCAGAGTATATAGGGCCTTTTTTATTTTGTGTGCGGGGTTCCCCTTAATATCCATACAAGACCCAAAGGGGCTGGTAATGGGCTGGGGTAGGGGGGGGGGGGGGGTTGATGGGGTAGCTATGCCATTTTTCCTAAAGATTTTCATCCATATAACCGGGACCAGACATTGCATTAAAGCCGCAAGCAGTTTTAAATGGCTTTTTTTCCTTTAGAAATGTTATTTTGTGCAGGGACAGTTCTAAACACGGGAAACACGTGGCACTTCACAGGCATACTTTAGACACCCCCCAGGTACAATATTTAAAGGAATATTTGACTTTTTTTTTTTCACTTTATGCATCATTAAAATGACTGCTCCCGGAAAACATCAGTTTTTAAAACTTCTTTTTGCATTGATACATGTCCCCTGGTGCAGAACCCGGGTTCCCAAACTCTGTTTCGGACAATAACATGGATAATAGTCGTTATAATTAGCACTTTAGAATCCGAACGTTCGCATCCATTGTATTTAATAGGGTTCTAATGTTCGTGCGAACTTTCGGTCCGTTCGCGGGTTCTGGTGCGAACCGAACCCGGGGGTGTTCGGCTCATCACTACTCTCGACTGCCTATCCTTGTCTGTCCCTACACACAAGGTTTAGCAATATGGTTCAGCACACTAGGTTTAGCAAAGAATATGACACTGACACTCTCCCTGCCTATCCTTCTCTGTCCCTACAAACAAGGTTTAGCAAAGAATATGACACTGACACTCTCCCTACCTATCCTTGTCTGTCCCTACACACAAGGTTTAGCAATATGGTTCAGCACACAAGGTTTAGCAAAGAATATGACACTGACACTCTCCCTGCCTATCCTTGTCTGTCCCTACACACAAGGTTTAGCAATATGGTTCAGCAAACAAGGTTTAGCAAAGAATATGAAACTGACACTCTCCCTGCCTATCCTTCTCTGTCCCTACAAACAAGGTTTAGCAAAGAATATGACACTGACACTCTCCCTACCTATCCTTCTCTGTCCCTACACACAAGGTTTAGCAAAGAAAAAATATGACACTGTCCCTGCCTATCCTTCTCTTTCCCTGCGCCGGAACACACTACACGAGGCCGCCGCGCTGGCGGCCTTTTATAGTGTGGGGCGTGTACTAAACCCCCTCAGCAATAATTGGCCACAGGCATCCTGCATGTGGCCAATCATTGCTCTCCTCGCTGCCGGCGCTGTGATTGGCCAAGCATGCGGGGTCACAGTGCATGCTTGGCCAATCACAGCGCCAGGATTGCACTGCGATGGCGCAGTGTATTGTGGGCCGTTCGCGTCACTCGAATTTGGCGCGAACGGCCCAAATCGTTCGTTGTTCGCCGAACGCGCGAACAGCCGATGTTCGAGTCGAACCTATGTTCGACTCAAACACCGAGCTCATCCCTAATGAAGATACAAATTCCTGCCGCTTCCTTATATTTATACAGTCAATGCGTTGACGTCACACTCTGTGATTGGCTACTTTTCAAGCCAGCCAATAGTGTTCTGACTTGTTTCTACACCAATCAGTAAATGAGGAAGGAAAGTATTCCACTCCTCCCCATCACATGACTGAATCCTCCAATAGAAGAGTGAGGGGGAGGAGACTCATTTGCATAGGACGCCTATAAAAGCAGCACATGAGGGCGGCTCCAGCACACATTCCCTGCACACAGCGGAAGAAATCACATTAATCCTGGTCATGCCTGAACCAGCCAAGTCCGCCCCGGCGCCCAAGAAGGGCTCCAAGAACGCCGTGACCAAGAGCCAGAAGAAGGACGGCAAGAAGCGGAGGAAGAGCAGGAAGGAGAGTTATGCCATCTACTTGTACAAGGTGCTCAAGCAGGTCCACCCCGACACCGGCATCTCGTCCAAGGCCATGGGCATCATGAACTCCTTCGTCAATGACATCTTCGAGCGCATCGCCGGCGAATCTTCCCGCCTGGCTCATTACAACAAGCGCCGCACCATCACCTCCCGGGAGATCCAGACCGCCGTCTGCCTCCTTCTGCCCGGAGAGCTGGCCAAGCACGCCATCTCCGAGGGTACCAAGGCCGTCACCAAGTACACCAGCGCCAAGTAATCCCCCATCCCCCCAATCATCATCCCAACACAAGACACAAAGGCTCTTCTAAGAGCCACCCACCATTTCCATCAATGAGCTGTCATCACGTTTTAGCGCAATTCTTAACCCTTTATTAGTTAAGAATTAACAGATTATGAATAAAATGATGTTTGTACAATCTGATAAGAAGTTATTCATTTGAGGATGTATTATATATTTTTTACCTAAATCCATCTGGATATCGGCTAGTTTTCTCGATTCCCTTTATTTGGGAATTTCCATTTAGACCCATCCATTGTACAAACTATCTGTGGAGGATCTATTTTGTACATGAATTTTCTCGGCTAGTGGGAATAAACCATCCAATCACATTGTATATCTTCCCAGATCCCCACACAGAAGGCATCTGTTTTTATGACCACTAGGTGTCAGTGTTGCTCCTCAGAATACATTGGAGTTTTTTACCGTAATCTGAAAGCGCAACTTTTCTGTATAGAAGGATTACACATATATAATATCTTTAATATACATAATTTTTGACCTACACATTTTTTCTGTTTTTATTTTTTTTTCATTGAGTGATAATAAATTTAAACAAACTATAAATCCAATTATGTTTAGATTTACAGAATTCCTTTATGCCACAAAAGTGCACAAATCAGATTAGTAGTGCAAATCCTGAGTCTAGATGTCCGCCTGTATTTTCCTCCCTAAATTTTTATACAGCAAAGTAACCTTAAGGCTGGGTTCACACTGATACGACACGACATTCATCCGACTTTCATCCTACTTTGCTCTGCGACATCAGTCCTACATTGATCCTACATTGGTCCGACATCCATCCGACATTCATGAACAGGATACTACTTTGATCCGACTTTGTGATAGTCTGACTTGTCCTTTGACCAATCAAAACAATCCCAGGGTGAGATAAATTCCTTTTACTGCTGCTGTAATCACCATGTCGGATGTCTAATGTCGGATGGTTAGGACAAGGATCCTACTTTGATCCGACTTCAATGATATTCAATGGGCTGAAGTAGGACCAAAGTCGGACCAAAGTAGTACAGGGAGCATTTTCAAAGTCGGACAGACATGTGTCGGACCAGTTAAGACGGCTCTCATAGGGAAACATTGATTTTCACACGTCATGCGACATGAGCTCCTAATGTCGGAGCGTTTGTCGGACCAGTGTGAACCAGGCCTAAAAGACCTAAAATGTTTTTGGTGCATTTCTCTGACACAGATAAACACGTTTTGTAGCCTAGATGTCCCTCCGTTTCCATTTCCTCAAACTCCCAGACATGAATTGTAATTCTGTTATCAAACTCCACACTCTGATTACAGTTTTATTTTTATTTATTTTTCCTTGGGGATTCAAAAGGAAAACCATGAAATCATAATGTATCTCTTCCCAGATACCCGCACACATGTATCCTATCCCCCCCATCATCCCGACACAAAGGCTGGGTTCACACTGATACTACACGACATTCATCCGACTTTCATCCTACTTTGCTCTGCGACATCAGTCCTACATTGATCCTACATCGGTCCGACATCCATCCGACATTCATGAACAGGATACTACTTTGATCCGACATTGTGCTAGTCTGACTTGTCCTTTGACCAATCAAAACAATCCCAGGGTGAGATAAATTCCTTTTACTGCTGCTGTAATCACCATGTCGGATGTCAAATGTCGGATGGTTAGGACAAGGATCCTACTTTGATCCGACTTCAATGATATTCAATGGGCTGAAGTAGGATCAAAGTCGGACAGAAGTAGTACAGGGAGCATTTTTAATGTCGGACCGACTTGTGTCGGACCAGTTAAGACGGCTCTCATAGGGATTCATTGATTTTCACACGTCATGCGACATGAGCTCCTAATGTCGGAGCGTTTGTCAGACAAGTGTGAACCAGGCCTAAGGCTCTTCTAAGAGACACCCACCATTCCCATCAATGAGCTGTCATCACATCTTATCGCAATTAGAAATTTTTACTTCATAAACCGATTATGACAATTTTGGTACAATCTTATGAAGTTGTACATTTGAAGCTGTATAATAGTAAGAAATCCATCCCAATACAAGCTGGTGTTGCAGATTCCCTTTATTCAGGAATTCCTGACGTTTTATTTCCTCCTAGACCCCAGTCTGTATAATGAACATTAGAGGATCGGATTTGTACATCAATATTGTCGGCTAGTGGGAACAAACCATCCAATCGCATTGTATATCTTCCCCGATCTCAGAGCATGTATTTGTATAACCACTAGGTGTCATAGGCGTGCGCACAGGGTGTCCCAGGCACACCCTAATCACCCTGTGCAGCATAGATCCCCCCTACTGCCCTGGCTCCCATCTCCCCCCCCCCCCCGCAGCGCTGCCAGCTTCCCTCTTCTATCGGCTGTTGCTGCTGGGATGTTTTAGGAGTAGGGAAGGGGCCAGTAAATATGTAATTTACCGGCCCCTTCCCTTTCTAAATGAACACAGTGAGTGATCGGTAGTGTGTGTTCGCGCTTTGGGGTGCACACCCTAATGCAATAGGGTGCACACCCTAATGCAATAGGCTGCGCACACCTATGCTAGGTGTCAGTGTTGATCCTCCTTAGAGAATACATGGGACCTTTTTTTCCCCCGTAAATTGAAAGCGGATATTTATGTATTTAAGGATGACATATATATATATATATATATATATATATATATATATATAATCTTATATTGTATACATCATTTTCACCTACACGTTTACTTTCTGTTTATTGTTTATGTAATTCTGCACAAAGCATGCATGTCTGCAGAGACACATATAAAGTGGGATGCTTACATATTCTGAATAGTTTAGGGATCATCTGTTTAGAATTATTACTTATACATCACATCGTGTTTGATTAAAATTTGACATATAGCATCTATTTTCTTTATGGGAGTCCAACGATTATATATAATTGTAGCGGCCTCCCCTGTCCACTCTATCATCAGCTCGTCTTTCTCTTGTCTAGGGGTACCTTAGAAAGGAGAGAGCGGGGTCACCACGACAAGCCTTCACCGCAGATAGTTGTGTGGTGTGAGCAAAGTTCTTGTTTTACCTTCGGGTCGGTGTTCTGCACCTGGAGCCTCCTCCTGAAAGTTACCTTGAACAATGTCTGCCAGAAAATGAGCCCCACACCATTAAAGTCCAACACTCCTTTATTCTTCCGATAACAGAGTAATTCACAGACAGTTGGACTCCCTCAGAGAGCAGAACAGACAGAGGGGTGTGGATACGAGTAGGCCCAGACACAATGAACTCTCCACTTTCCTTCCTGAAAGTGGGTTGCGGTCTCCGAGCGAGGGGGGGAAATTCCTTCCAGGCGGTCTCTGATGGAGGCTTACCCGTCACTGGCAGTATGCTGCACCAGGTCTTCAAGCAAGTACCCCCCACCGGTCCATTACGCCCTCCGGATTCGGGTACCCACTCCCGGGGTCCCCTAGGATCTCCTTCCCTCGCGGAACTCAGTGGTGGGCACTGAGCTCCAGACCTCCATCCGAGTACCTCATCCCAGGCTAAAGGTGCCTGGGATGGAACACGACCTCCAAACGTCCTCTAGGCCTAGGCCGCCTAGGACCTCCATCCGACCACCGCCCTCAGGCTGAAGGTGCCTGGGACTTCGACCTCGTGACAAAGATGGCCGGCCCCTCTTATACTCCCTCCCAGCAAGCACGGCGGGTTCCCCGCCCCACCATACCGCTGCCGAGGGAGGACAAAAAGGGGCACGGCACACAGCAATGGTTCAACCCCAGCCCAAGGCGACAGCGCCACCCGCTGGGCTGCAGGGAACTACACATTACTGGTGTCTCTGCCAGTTTTAAATACACAAGGAAAGTGTATACCCGCTACATAATCATCTACTCACCTTAGATTTGGGGGGGGGGGGGGGCGGTTTAGATCATCATCAGCTGGGCAAACATTGGATTTCCTGGTCTGTATCTCTCTATTTATATAGGTGTGTGTATTTCCTCTAAAAAAAAAAAAGTATTTGGTAAATTTCAGGTGCCACAGTTTACAATACACAGATTGGAAAGTGGAGGTTACAGGGAGCATTGTTCCCTCTTACCTCTTACACTGAGAATGAGTCTATAATCTTTGATTATAAAAACATTTCTTTAGATTGTAAACTCCATGAGCAGGACACTCGTATTCCTTTTGTATTGAACTGTATTGTGATTGTACTGTCTGTCACCCTTTTTATTGTAAAGAGCTGTGTAAACAGTTGGCTGGCTATATATATATATGTAGCGGGTGGTCATATTTAGGGGAGGCATGAATTGATTAATCCGGAGTCAATAATGTTAAACATTTCCATATGTTCTCTTTTATTCCAAGCCCCCGTCCCCCACACGATAGTGAGTGAGATGAAGTCTCTCATTATGGATGAATAAAGTATTTCTATCAGATCTGCATACAATCGTGTAATCTTCTTTTTTTTTTCCCTCACTCTCTTTAAGATTTTCATTTATTTAGAAGCGCAATATTTTCTTTATTAATTGTACATATTTTTCTGGCATGTCATGATGATTATCTATTTTTATCAAAGATGTAATATTTATGTGAACATTCCGATTATAACACAGGAAGAAAAAAAAACTGTGCATACATTTGATTTCTCTGCAGTGTAATAAACGACTAGACCCCGCGTCTTCCATCAGGTCCGCTCAGCCTTGGAAACATGTGTTTCTTTCCCTTTTCAAAAGGTTTTATATTAAAATTACTATAAGCAATTGAAACTGGTGATTGTGTTATAAAGTGTTAAAATTAATGTTCTCCGAAGGAATAAATGGATCTTCTGGAAATGTATTGCTGTTGCATTATTGTATCTGAATACAGCAGAATATAATTGTCTCTCTCCATCATAAACGTGTTTTAAATCTCAGAAAGTCCCAGTTAGTAGTACTGAGCTCTAATCTTTACATCATGAAATATTGAAATATTGACTTTTCGGTTCAATTCCAACATAAACTAAAGACGATCCTCACTTGGTAGCCATCTCTAAAGCTCGACTACATAAATCTTGAGTGCCGATTGTCCAATCTCATATAGATCAACTGCGTACTCAATTAGAAACAACTTTGAATGGCCGATTCAGTTCTGTTCCTACATATCCGTTTATCATAATGCAGGATTGAAGAGATTGCGGAGTGTATGGTCATCTAGACATCACACCACTTTATTTCTTGCTGAAACAATCACCGGTTTTTATTACTCACGATAAATAACTAGAAAAGTATGCAAGAACACTTAATAATTGGTTTGTGTGATCACGGACATATGTACGCAAATGATCATGTACAGATGTGCGCAGGAGATCACGGACATATGTGTGCAAATGATCATGATTTTACTTTTACATATGTGGGGGACAGGTGTTTTTACTATGTGGGGACATGTGTTTTTACTATATGGGGACGTGTGTGGGGACATGTGTTTTGGGGGACATGTGTGTTTACTGTGTGTGTTTTACATTGTGGGGACACTAGGCTGGTGATCAGTGAGTAAAAAGCTGTAAAAAACAGCTCATACTCACTGATCACCAGCCGGGCTGCAGCGATCCGCTCTCCTCTTCTCACCGACAACTTCTGTGTGAGGAGAGGAGAGCCGATCGCCTAGCAAACGGCTCTGTGTTCACATCACATGACGGCTGTGATTGGACACGGACGTCATGTGATCAGGAGGGCCAATCACAGAGCCCTCCTGTCGATCTATGATGCGCCGTGTCCGGGTGACACGAGTGCATCGGGATCAGGCCGCTGCGTGGGAACGCGCGCCTGCGATCCCCCTCATTCTGAGGGACGTTCCTGAACGTCCACTCAGAAGGAGAGAGACACCCGGCCGTATTTATACAGTGGCCGGGTGGGAAGTGGTTAAAATCACTGCTCTCGAAAAAAAGGCGTTTTTTTTTGCATTGATTCATGTCCCCTGGGGCAGGACCTGGGTCCCCAAACCCTTTTAGGACAATAACTTGCATATTAGCCATTATAATTAGCACTTTTGATTTCGAACGTTCGAGTCCATTGTATTTAATAGGGTTCTAAAGTTTGCGCAAACTTTCAGTCCGTTCGCAGATTCTCGTGTGAACCGAAGGGTGTTCGGCTCATCCCTAGTTGTAAACACTCAAGGTTTTTTTTTACCTTAATGTTTTATGCATTCAGTCCTTTTATTATCTTTCCATCAATTAAAGCGGAGTTCCACCCACTTTTACAACTTGGTCTCAAAGGAAAGACCCCTCATTTTTGGATAATTTTTTTTTCTTTCCTACATTTTCTGAAGTAGATAATGTACTTTCAATCCTAGCTCAGTGCATCATTTTCTCCTGCCCCCGTTGCATTCTGGGACCTGTATGTGTAAGACTAAGGGGCCCACAGTTAAAATTATTAGTGCAGGGATTGCAGCATATTTGTGCAAGTACAAAATCACAGTATATAAAAAATAATATGCAAAGTGGTTGGAGGGAAACTTCAGAATGGCAAAGATGTTTTTATTACAAATTATTTGAGCAGATTGCAGTTCCTCTCGAGGGTGCACCATAAAACTGAGTTCTGGGCCGGCCGGCAACTATGGTTCGCCCGTACTTGGGCTCCAGATTTACCTGGGCTGGAAGGTACCTGTTCCCTTTTTTTTTACCTATATTCCCACGCCAAGCTGGCCAGGAAATAAACCATCTTCCTTGCCATCTTGATTGATCAAGATGGCAGGGAAGATGGGAAGATGGAGAGTCCCATTTTCCGAATCATTTTCCACAGTGTACAGTCTTTTGCACCATCAGATGGGACCACTAGATAGTAGCTTAAAGCCTCTGATATTGGTGGCTCAGCCGACACATTTGAAAAAACACTGCTACCAAACCATTCTCAGCTCTCAAAACCTCAGCATGGACTTGGGATGAGGGTGAGAGACAACTTATTTTTGTTGTCCGCGGTGGTGCAAGACAGACACGAGGAAGGGGTTAAGTGTGTCCTAGGGAGTGATTCTAACTGTGTGGCCAATATGCTCTCTTCTCGTCTCCAGACAATTCACTGTACTCACACTTCCAAGTGTTATGGAATGGGGTCTGGGCTAGACTTGTGCACGACGGAAAAATTTGTTTAGTTTCCGTTCGTTTCTTGTGCACAACGGAAAAATTTGTTTAGTTTTGGTTCGTTTCTTTTCGGTCCTGTTGATCCGTAATCGTTCGTAATTTTGCTAGACAGGATTTTTCGTGTTCGGACTAATTCGTATTTTCGCAAATGACATTTTTCGTTGAATTGGAATGATTCGTATTAATGTAAGCCTTATTTTTAGTTGATTTATAATTCGTACTTTCGGTAGAGTACATTGTTTTTCGTTGATTCTGGACACATATATAGTGCCATCGTACGTATTGTACGTCACCGCGCTTTGCTCAAGCATTTTTTTTCACGACAGTGTGTAGGCAAGGCAGGCTTGAGAAGAATCACGTTGAGAAAAACGCCTTTTTTTTTCAATGACATTAAAAGTGGTCGTGTGTACGCGGCATTATTGTGCTTCGAATGGATTCGTACATTCGTAACTTTTTTCATAACGAATTATGCCGAAGACATTCGGGGCATTCGCTATTTGCGATATAATTTATTTCGGATTCGGTTTTATTCGTAATTGCTTTGTTCGGATATTCGAATGCTTCCGAACGTCCGAAAGTTGCTAAATTCGGTTGAATTTCGATTCGTTATGAAACGAATTGCACAAGCCTAGTCTGGGCCATTGCTCTCAGAACCAACCGCGCTTAGAGAGGTCTTCATTGCTGCAGTGACACTAAATGTCCCCCGAGACATAACATCACCCCTGTCACTGAGCTTTCCACATTACTCTACAAATTGTTTTTACAAGGCTGGTGTCAGGTCACCTGTGGCCAGATGACAGATGGACCTCGTAGGTGGTCAGGAGTGCACCACAAGGTAGTGAACCCTGTGGCTGACTGCTGCGGATGGAATACTGGGTGGTTGTGGAAAGCGGGACCAGAGGAGCACAACCGGGATCCACAGGAAGCAAGAGCCGAGATTCCCCAGGGCGCGGAGTCTAAGACCCAGCAGGTTTTCACCAGAGCCTCTAGTGGTGAGGATGTTACGCCACAGCTGGATCCAGGTCGCGGCCCCTAGAGTCCCCTAGCTCACGGCCCGTAGGGTAAGGAGGAGAGAAGGGAAGCAGCAGCGCAGGATACAAGAATAGGGAGGAGAAAAGCCAAGTTAGGCGGTGCATCTAATAGTATGCTTGGTGCGGTCATTCTTAGGCCTGTTTGGCTGAGATCCTGAAGAATAATCCCCAGTGACTTTGCTGATGGCCTACAGTAGCAAATATTCTTTAAAGGGCTGGTTTTCTTGTCCCAGCACCCTACCCTCCTCATGTCGAGTTATCACAGGCTTTCTTGCGTTGGCTGCTCTAGGTCGCATACGGTTACTTTCATTTTCGTCTTTTTGCAAGCTCATCCTACTGTCTTGTTTTTGCCCCCTTTTAGGCATACCGACCATGTTTTCTGCATGGGAGATATAAACTGTCGGCAGGATAAGAGGATGTGTAATTTAAATGTACATAGTGAAGGAAGTTCCCCGCTCAAGCCAATGACGTAGGCGGGTCCGACATACCGAGGGGGCGGACCTGATGGGGAACTGCTCTCACTTTGGTAATACATGTATAGACCCGCCCCTTCTCATGTTCCGCATCTGGTCCGCTGAGCGGACCTGATGGGGAACTTAAGAAGGGGCGGGTCTATACATTTAAAACACTGAGAGGGAGTTCCCCATCAGGTCCGCTCAGGCACAACCAATGAAGGACAGCGCTGGACATCGGGATCGCCGCGGGACACTGGATTTCACCGCTGGAAAGTTTTTTGTTTTTTTTTTAAATAAAGGACTTTTTCAAGGTGTTTGTGTGTTTTTTTAAACATTTTTTTACGCTTTCTTCGTGAAATGGTAGGGGTACAATGTACCCCTTACCAATTCACATAGGGGGGGGCGGGATCTGGGGGTCCCCTTTGTTAAAGGGGTCTTCCAGATTCCGATAAGCCCCCCGCCCGCAGACCCCCACAACCACCGGGCAAGGGTTGTGGGGATGAGGACCTTGTCCCCATCAACATGGGGACATCCTCCCCATGTTGAGGGCATGTGGCCTGGTACGGTTCAGGAGGGAGGGGGGCCACTCTCTCGCCCCCCCCCTTTTCCCCTGCGGCCGGCCAGGTTGCGTGCTCAGATAAGGGGTCTGGTATGGATTATTAGGGGGACTCCACGCCATTTTTTTTAAAATTTGGGGTGGAGTTCCCCTTAAAATCCATGCCAGATCTCAAGGGCCTGGAATGGATATTTGGGGGAACCCCACGTCAATTTTTTTTTAAATTTGCGGCGGGGTTCCCCTTAATATCCATTCCAGACCTGAAGGGCCTGGTAATTGAATTCTGGGGAACCCCCACGCTTTTTTTTTTTTTTTTTATCAATGACTTTTGAATGTATTGATAAAAGCCGACAATTCATTAATAGCCGCGAGTGAGTTTTAAATGCCTTTTTTTCTTTCAAAAATGACATTTTTTGCAGGGACAGTTCTAAGCACGGGAAACATGCGCCACTTTACATGCATATCATACACACCCCCCAGGTACGAAATTTAAAGGAATATTTCACTTTTATTTTTTCATTTTAAGCATTATTAAAATCACTGCTTCCGAAAAAACGGCCGTTTTTAAAACTTTTTTTTGCATTGATACATGTCCCCTGGGGCAGGACCCAGATCCCCAAACACTTTTTAGGACAATAACTTGCATATTAGCCTTTATAATTAACACTTTAGATTTCGAACGTTCGAGTCCATTGTATTTAATAGGGTTCTAAAGTTCACACGAACATTTTGTCTGTTCGCAGGTTCTGGTGCGAACCGAACAGGGGGATGTTCGGCTCATCCCTGGTAGTGATGAGCCGAACACCCCCGAGTTCGGTTCGCACCAGAACCCGCGAACGGACCGAAAGTTCGTACGAACATTAGAACCCTATTAAATACAATGGATGCGAACGTTCGAATTCTAAAGTGCTAATTATAACGACTTGTATGCATGTTATTGTCCTAAAAATGGTTTGGGAACCCGGGTTCTGCACCAGGGGACATGTATCAATGCAAAAAGAAGTTTTAAAAACGGTCGTTTTTCGGGAGCAGTCATTTTAATGATGCATAAAGTGAAAAAAAAAAAGTCAAATATTCCTTTAAATATCGTACCTGGGGGGTGTCTAAAGTATGCCTGTGAAGTGCCACGTGTTTCCCGTGTTTAGAACTGTCCCTGCACAAAATGACACTTCTAAAGAAAAAAAAAGCCATTTAAAACTGCTTGCGGCTTTAATGTAATGTCTGGTCCCGGTAATATGGATGAAAATCTTTAAGAAAAATGGCATAGCTACCCCATGACCCCCCCCCCCTACCCCAGCCCATTACCAGCCCCTTTGGGTCTTGTATGGATATTAAGGGGAACCCCACACATAAAATAAAAAAGGCCCTATATACTCTGAACAGCCGTATACAGGCGGTGCATACAAGACAGGGACTGTAGGTTTGTTCTTATGTAGAATCTGTTTGTAATTTTGAACAGGTACATTGTTTAAGTGTAGCTCCAGCCCAAAAATCTATTTTTAAACTTTTTGGAAAACATAGGTAAGGGTTATCACCCCTGTAACATTTGTTTTGCTGTCTGTGCCCCTGTTCAGAACATTTCACCTCACTTTCCGTCCCAATGACAACTGTTTTTGAAATGTGGTGTTTTTCTTGAAACAAGGATTGGTGATAAAGCATCAGTACAGAGGAGACACCTTTCTCCCATATTAATTCTTACAGGAGAGAATTTTCCTTCCTAGGGGTAGATTTCCTCTCACTTCCTGTTGTCTTCTTGCGTTTGCAAGTAGGAGTCGTTTGTAAGTTGGATGTTTGAAAGTAGGGACCTGCCGTATATACTCTGCAGAAATAGGCCCCTTAGTTGTTGGTGTTGGCACAACACTGTAAGCACTCACAGTTACTCTTGGTTGGTGCTGGAACGCCCTGCTGTCAACTATTATATCAGGAATTGTAATTACATATAATTGTTGAACAGTGGTAGTAAAAATTGGGCCTTTGATGGTGGTGCTGGTGCCACAACACTGTAAGCCCTGACAGTTACTCTTGGTGGGTGCAGCAATGGGCCCTGCTGTGAATTATTAGATCAAGAATTGTAATTGCATGCCCCTGTTGAACAGGGGCTGAAAAATTGGGCCTTTCGTGGTGGTGGTGGTGGTGGTGGTGTTGCCACAACACTGTAATCCCTCAGAGTTACTCTTGGTGGGTGCAGGAATGGGCCCTGCTGTGAATTATTAGATCAAGAATTGTAATTACATGCCCCTGTTGAACAGGGGCTGAAAAATTGGGCCTTAGGCACTGGTGGCACAACACTGCAACCCCTCACAGATACTGTACTTGGAGCACAGCAATGAGCCCTGTTGCAAAGTATTGCTTCAAAAATTGTAATTACACGCCCCTGTTAAACAGGGGCTGAAAAATTGGGCCTTAGGCACTGGTGGCACAACACTGCAACCCCTCACAGATACTGTACTTGGAGCACAGCAATGAGCCCTGTTGCAAAGTATTGCTTCAAAAATTGTAATTACACGCCCCTGTTAAACAGGGGCTGAAAAATTGGGCGTTAGGCACTGGTGGCGGCACCCATAAACAAAAATGATCTTCCAAGCTATCATCATCAATCGTATCATTGAGGACTCGGAGGAGGAGGATAGCCAGTCAACATAACAGCACAGGCACTCAGCATCAGCATCAGTCTTGAAGGGATGTGACATGTTAAAATCAATTAGTCTGTTATATCAGCATCAGGTGTGTGGTAGCTGGTGATGATCCAAGACTGGTTCATCTTGATGAAAGTCAGTCGATCAACCGAGTCGGTGGACAGGCGCACCCTGTGATCCGTGACAAATCCTCCAGCAGCACTGAATGTGCGTTCCGAAAGAACACTGGATGCAGGACAGGCCAGTAGCTCAATTGCATACTGTGCAAGCTCTGGCCAGTGATCCATCCTCAAGACCCAGTAAGCCAGAGGATTTTCGGTGGGGAAGGTGTCCAAGTCTGACCTTGCCCCTAGATATTCCTGCACCATGTTTATCAGACGCTGGCGATGGTTGCTGGAACCGATCATACTTTGGGGCTGCGGACTAAAGAATTGTCTGAACGCATCGGTCAGACGGCCACCTTCCCCACCGCTCCTTCTTTGACTGGCCGAAGCCTCAGCAACTCGTTGTCCAGGACCAGGAGTTTGTAACCTCCCAGTCTCTGGGAACGCGTTGCACAGACCTTTCTGCAAGGCCTCCCGGAGTTGTCTCATCCTCTGCTCCCTCTGCGACGGTAACATAAGGTCCGCAACCTTACCCTTGTACCGTGGATCAAGGAGAGTGGCCAGCCAGTAATGGTCCCTCTCCTTGATCCGAAGAATACGAGGATCCTTCCGCAGACTTTGCAGGATCAGGGAGGCCATGCAGCGTAGGTTAGCTGAGGCATTCGGTCCGGAGTCCTCTGGGTCACTAAGGACGACATGATCCACAGCCACCTCCTCCCAGCCACGTACAAGTCCACTGGTTTCTTGGGACTGTAAATCATCCCTAAAAGACTGCTGCTGATGATGCTGAGTGCCAGCCTCCACCTCCATGCTGACACAATCCTCCTCCTCCTCCTCCTCTTCCTGTGCGATGGGTGGGACAGAAGGAACACTGTCTGGGTAAAGGGGGCCTTGAGAGGCAAGGAAGTCCTCCTCTTCCTGCCTCTGTTCTGCCTCAAGTGCCCTGTCCATTATTCCACGCAGCGTGTGCTCCAACAGGTGGACAAGAGGTACAGTGTCACTGATGCATGCACTGTCACTGCTCACAATCCTCGTGGCCTCCTCAAATGGTGCCAGGACAGTGCATGCATCCCTGATCATGCCCCACTGGCGTGGAGAAAAAAAACCAAGCTCCCCTGACCCTGTCCTGGTGCCGTAGTCGCACAGGTACTCATTGATGGCCCTCTGCTGCGTGTGCAGCCGCTGCAGCATGGCCAACGTTGAGTTCCACCTGGTGGGCATGTCACATATAAGGCGGTTCTTGGGCAGGTTCAACTCCTTTTGCAGCTCAGCCAGGCGAGCACTGGCATTATAAGATCTGCGGAAATGCACACAGACTTTCCTGGCCTGCCTCAGGACATCCTGTAAGCCCGGGTACCTGCCCAAGAACCGCTGCACCACCAGGTTACGGACGTGAGCCACACAGGGCACATGGGTCAGTTGTCCCTGTCGGAGGGCGGAGAGGAGGTTGGTGCCATTGTCGCAAACCACCATTCCTGGCTTAAGCTGGCATGGCGTCAACCACCTCTCGGCCTGGCCCTGCAGAGCAGACAGGACCTCTGCCCCAGTGTGGCTTCTGTCCCCCAAACACACCAGCGCAAGCACGGCATGGCATCTTTTTGCCTGCGTACTTGCGTAGCCCCTTGAACGGCTACGGAGCACCGCTGGTTCAGAGGACAAAGCACAGGAAGAGGCCATGGAGGAAGAAGAAGAGGAGGGGGTGGAGGAGAGAGGTGTGTCACAACCAGTAGTAGCATTTTGGAGGCGTGGCGGTGGAACAACCTCCAACACTACTGCACCTTGTCCTGCATCCTTCCCAGCTGCCAAAAGAGTGACCCAATGGGCCGTGAAAGAAAGGTAACGTCCCTGTCCATGCCTGCTGGACCATGAGTCAGCGGTAATATGCACCTTACCGCTGAACGCCCTGTCCAGCGAGGCCAAGACATTGCCTTCCACATGCCGGTAGAGAGCCGGAATAGCCTTCCGTGAGAAAAAGTGGCGTTTGGGAACCTGCCACTGAGGAACCGCACATTGCACAAACTCACGGAAGGGGGCCGAGTCTACCAACTGAAAAGGCAGCAGTTGAAGCGCTAGCAATTTAGCTAAGCTAGCATTCAACCGCTGGGCATGTGGATGGCTGGGAGTGAACTTCTTTCGACGGTCCAGCAGCTGGGGCAGGGAAATTTGCCTGCTAGAATCGGACGTCGGTGTACTGCTAGCAGAGTGGCCGCAAGTACTTGGCTGTGACACACCTAATTCTACACCTTCATTCCTCTCAGTGCATGTTTCAGAGAGGACTGAAGTTATAGTGGGGTTGGAGATCCCAGCTGATGCGGTGCAAGGAGAGGTCCGCTTTGTTCTTTGGTGTGGGTCTTTGAGGTAGGCTTGCCAACGAGCTGCATGGCAGGTCAACATATGTCTGGTCAGGCATGTGGTACCCAAGCGGCTGATGTTTTGGCCACGCGATATACGCTTGAGACATATGTTGCAAACAGCAGCTGTGCGATCTGATGCACTAGCCTCAAAAAAGGCCCACACCAAAGAACTTTTTGAATGACGGGCAGAGGCAGCGCCCTGCACAGGCGGAGCTCTGCGGTGTGATTCCGTCGGTGTACTGCCCTTACGCTGGCCACCAAAGGGCATCCTGCCTCGTTGGATATGTGCCTCCTCCTCATCCTCCTCCTCCTCCTCTCTCCTATTAGGCACCCACGTGGAGTCAGTGACCTCATCATCCCCTCCCTCCTCATCACTGGAGCCAATCTGGCAGTATGCTGCAGCTGCTGGAACATGACTGCCAGATTGGTGTCCTTCTTGAGCATCCCCTCTGTCTGCTCTCACGCTACTGCCTTCCTCTAGCTGGGTTTCATCATCAGACCCTTCGAAACGCTGGGCATCCTCCTGGAGCATGTACCCAACACTGTGCTCAAACAGTTCGGGGGACTCCTCAGGAGGAGGACATGGTGGGTCTAGGGAAGGAGTGACTGATGATGAGTCTGACATTGATACCAGGGAAGAGGACGCTTTGGCAGCTGCTTTGCCAGTACCCTGAGCCTGGGTGAGAGAGGATGAGGAGGAGGAGGAGGGCTTGGTCATCCACTCTACCAAGTCTTCGGCATGATGTGGCTCAACATGTCCAGCTGCCGAAAAGAAGGACAAGCGTGTCCCATGGCCATGTGCTGATGAAAATGCACCGCGTCCACGACCAGCACTGTTGCCCCCAGACACAGAGCCTGCTTGCCCTCTTTTATTGCCTCCTGACTGTCTGCCTCTCCTTGTTTGCCTTCCAGACATTCTAATGGATGGCCTGCAGGGAGATGGGAAAAAAGCAATAAGGGCTACCTTCAGGTGTCCTTCTCTGTCCCTTTACTTAAGGATTTCTAAATATGGTTGAGGATGATTGCTTTCGCACAGAATAGCACAATGACAATTTCCCTGACTGTCCAAAAAACAAGGATTTCAAAGATGGTTGATGAGGAATGCTTTAGCACAGTATAGCACAATGAGAATTTCCCTCACTGTCCTTCCCTGTCCCTACAAACAAGGTTTAGCACAGTAAAACACACTGACACTCTCCCTACCTATAGTTTTCTGTCCCTATAAAAAAAGTTTTTTTAAAGATGGTTGATGAGGAATGCTTTAGCACAGTATAGCACAATGAGAATTTCCCTCACTGTCCTTCCCTGTCCCTACAAACAAGGTTTAGCACAGTAAAACACACTGACACTCTCCCTACCTATAGTTTTCTGTCCCTATAAAAAATGTTTTTTTAAAGATGGTTGATGATGAATGCTTTAGCACAGTATAGCACAATGAGAATTTCCCTCACTGTCCTTCCCTGTCCCTACAAACAAGGTTTAGCACAGTAAAACACACTGACACTCTCCCTACCTATAGTTTTCTGTCCCTATAAAATATGTTTTTTTAAAGATGGTTGATGAGGAATGCTTTAGCACAGTATAGCACAATGAGAAATTCCCTCACTGTCCTTCCCTGTCCCTACAAACAAGGTTTAGCACAGTAAAACACACTGACACTCTCCCTACCTATAGTTTTCTGTCCCTATAAAAAATGTTTTTTTAAAGATGGTTGATGATGAATGCTTTAGCACAGTATAGCACAATGAGAATTTCCCTCACTGTCCTTCCCTGTCCCTACAAACAAGGTTTAGCACAGTAAAACACACTGACACTCTCCCTACCTATAGTTTTCTGTCCCTATAAAAAATGTTTTTTTAAAGATGGTTGATGAGGAATGCTTTAGCACAGTATAGCACAATGAGAATTTCCCTCACTGTCCTTCCCTGTCCCTACAAACAAGGTTTAGCACAGTAAAACACACTGACACTCTCCCTACCTATAGTTTTCTGTCCCTATAAAAAATGTTTTTTTAAAGATGGTTGATGATGAATGCTTTAGCACAGTATAGCACAATGAGAATTTCCCTCACTGTCCTTCCCTGTCCCTACAAACAAGGTTTAGCACAGTAAAACACACTGACACTCTCCCTACCTATAGTTTTCTGTCCCTATAAAAATTTTTTTTTTTAAAGATGGTTGATGAGGAATGCTTTAGCACAGTATAGCACAATGAGAATTTCCCTCACTGTCCTTCCCTGTCCCTACAAACAAGGTTTAGCACAGTAAAACACACTGACACTCTCCCTACCTATAGTTTTCTGTCCCTATAAAAATGTTTTTTTAAAGATGGTTGATGATGAATGCTTTAGCACAGTATAGCACAATGAGAATTTCCCTCACTGTACTTCCCTGTCCCTACAAACAAGGATTAGCACAGTAAAACACACTGACACTCTCCCTACCTATAGTTTTCTGTCCCTATAATTTTTTTTTTTTTAAAGATGGTTGATGAGGAATGCTTTAGCACAGTATAGCACCATGAGAATTTCCCTCACTGTCCTTCCCTGTCCCTACAAACAAGGTTTAGCACAGTAAAACACACTGACACTCTCCCTACCTATAGTTTTCTGTCCCTATAAAAAATGTTTTTTTAAAGATGGTTGATGATGAATGCTTTAGCACAGTATAGCACAATGAGAATTTCCCTCACTGTCCTTCCCTGTCCCTACAAACAAGGTTTAGCACAGTAAAACACACTGACACTCTCCCTACCTATAGTTTTCTGTCCCTATAAAAAATGTTTTTTTAAAGATGGTTGATGATGAATGCTTTAGCACAGTATAGCACAATGAGAATTTCCCTCACTGTCCTTCCCTGTCCCTACAAACAAGGTTTAGCACAGTAAAACACACTGACACTCTCCCTACCTATAGTTTTCTGTCCCTATAAAAAAAATTTTTTTTAAAGATGGTTGATGAGGAATGCTTTAGCACAGTATAGCACAATGAGAATTTCCCTCACTGTCCTTCCCTGTCCCTACAAACAAGGTTTAGCACAGTAAAACACACTGACACTCTCCCTACCTATAGTTTTCTGTCCCTATAAAAATGTTTTTTTAAAGATGGTTGATGATGAATGCTTTAGCACAGTATAGCACAATGAGAATTTCCCTCACTGTACTTCCCTGTCCCTACAAACAAGGTTTAGCACAGTAAAACACACTGACACTCTCCCTACCTATAGTTTTCTGTCCCTATAATTTTTTTTTTTTTAAAGATGGTTGATGAGGAATGCTTTAGCACAGTATAGCACCATGAGAATTTCCCTCACTGTCCTTCCCTGTCCCTACAAACAAGGTTTAGCACAGTAAAACACACTGACACTCTCCCTACCTATAGTTTTCTGTCCCTATAAAAAATGTTTTTTTAAAGATGGTTGATGATGAATGCTTTAGCACAGTATAGCACAATGAGAATTTCCCTCACTGTCCTTCCCTGTCCCTACAAACAAGGTTTAGCACAGTAAAACACACTGACACTCTCCCTACCTATAGTTTTCTGTCCCTATAAAAAATGTTTTTTTAAAGATGGTTGATGATGAATGCTTTAGCACAGTATAGCACAATGAGAATTTCCCTCACTGTCCTTCCCTGTCCCTACAAACAAGGTTTAGCACAGTAAAACACACTGACACTCTCCCTACCTATAGTTTTCTGTCCCTATAAAAAATGTTTTTTTAAAGATGGTTGATGATAAATGCTTTAGCACAGTATAGCACAATGAGAATTTCCCTCACTGTCCTTCCCTGTCCCTACAAACAAGGTTTAGCACAGTAAAACAGACTGACACTCTCCCTACCTATCCTTCTCTTTCCCTAAACTAAAGGAATCCAGGTTAAGCAAGAAAAAAAAATGTCACTGTCCCTGCCTATGCTTCTCTTTCCCTGCTCCGGAACACACTACACTAGGCCGCCGTGCTGGCGGCCTTTTATAGTGTGGGGCGTGTACTAAACACCCTCAGCAATAATTGGCCACAGGCATCCTGCCTGTGGCCAATCATTGCTCTCCTCGCTGCCGGCGCTGTGATTGGCCAAGCATGCGGGGTCACAGTGCATGCTTGGCCAATCACAGCGCCTGGATGACACTGCGATGGCGTAGTGCATTGTGGGGCGCGAATTAGGCGCGAACGGCCCAAATCGTTCGTTGTTCGGCGAACGATCGAACAGCCGATGTTCGAGTCGAACGTATGTTCGACTCGAACACCGAGCTCATCCCTAGTTGGTGGGGTTCAGCATTCATTTCCAGACATGTTCCGGATCCACATGTCGAGTTATCACAGGCTTTCATGAGTTGGCTGCTCTAGGATGCATACGGTTACTTCCATTTCAGTCTTTTTGCAAGCTCATCCTACTGTCTTGTTTTTGCCCCCTTTTAGGCATACCGACCATGTTTTCTGCATGGGAGATGTAAACTGTCGGCAGGATAAGAGGATCCTGGACCACCAAGGGCCATTGAGGAGGAATACATGTGCCTCCCTATATATCCGCAGCAACCTTTCCCGCTGACCTCCAATTTTTATGTTTTTTTCATTTCTAAGATTTTTTTTGATTTTTTCAAAAATAAAGAAGAATAATCCGATTTCTTAGTCACGACCTCCAATTTTTGACCATAACTTTTGATTTAGCGGCAGTCTCCCATGTGTCTAGGCTCCTTCCCACGCCAAGCTGGCCAAGAATAAAATAAAGCTTGGGAGATGCAAATTCATCGGGACGCGGAGTCCCAACTAACGGGAAAGTTGTCCGTGTAAAGCATTAACGAACTCAAGTCCTTCTTGCTTCTTTGTAATCGAATTGAAGGGTGACTAGCAGATTTAGCAGGTTAGTTAGCACAATCCCTGCTGCCTGAGCTAGGGTTGCTCCCTATGCGCACAACGACCGTGCTTTCAGTATAGGTACAGTGTCTGCTGCTTCTCGCCGGGTGGTCCGTATTCACGTTGTCGAGGAGTTAGGTTGGTAGGGTTCAGCATTCATTTCCGGACATATTCCGGATCCACATGTCGAGTTATCACAGGCTTTCTTGCGTTGGCTCCTCTAGGTTGCATACGGTTACTTCCATTTCAGTCATTTTGCAAGCTCATCCTACTGTCTTGTTTTTGCCCCCTTTTAAGCATACCAACCATGTTTTCTGCATGGGAGATGTAAACTGTCGGCAGGATAAGAGGATCCTGGACCACCAATGGCCATTGAGGAGGAATACATGTACCTCCCTGTATATCTGCAGCAACCTTTCCCACTGACCTCCAATTTTTATGTTTTTTTAATTTCTAAGATTTTTTTGATTTTTTCAAAAATAAAGAAGAATAATCCAATTTCTTAGTCACGACCTCCAATTTTTGACCATAACTTTTGATTTAGCGGCAGTCTCCCATGTGTCTAGGCGTCCTCCTGGAACTCCTTCCCGCGCCAAGCTGGCCAAGAATAAAATAAAGCTTGGGAGATGCAAATTCATCGGGACGCGGAGTCCCATCTAACGGGAGAGTTGGCCGTGTGAAGCATTAACGAACTCAAGTCCTTCTTGCTTCTTTGTAATTGAATTGAAGGGTGACTAGCAGGTTTAGCAGGTTAGTTAGCACGTTCCCTGCTGCCTGAGCTAGGGTTGCTCCTTATGCGCACAACGGCCGTGCTTTCAGTATAGGTACAGTGTCTGCTGCTTCTCGCCGGGGGGTCCGTATTCACGTTGTCGAGTAGTTAGGTTGGTAGGGTTCAGCATTCATTTCCGGACATATTCCGGATCCACATGTCGAGTTATCACAGGCTTTCTTGCGTTGGCTCCTCTAGGTTGCATACGGTTACTTCCATTTCAGTCTTTTTGCAAGCTCATCCTACTGTCTTGTTTTTGCCCTCTTTTAGGCATACCGACCATGTTTTCTGCATGGGAGATGTAAACTGTCGGCAGGATAAGAGGATCCTGGACCACCAATGGCCATTGAGGAGGAATACATGTACCTCCCTATATATCCGCAGCAACCTTTCCCGCTAACCTCCAATTTTTATGTTTTTTTCATTTCTACGATTGTTTCAAAAATAAAGAAGAATAATCCAATTTCTTAGTCACGACCTCCAATGTTTGACCATTACTGTTGATTTAGCGGCAGTCTCCCAGTGTCTAGACTGCCTCCAGGAACTCCTTCCCGCGCCAAGCTGGCCAAGAATAAAATAAAGCTTGGGCGATGCAAATTCATCGGGACGCGGAGTCCCATCTAACAGGAGAATTGTCCGTGTGAAGCATTAACGAACTCAAGTCCTTTTTGCTTCTTTGTAATCGAAATGAAGGGTGACTAGCAGGTTTAGCCGGTTAGTTAGCACATTCCCTGCTGCCTGAGCTAGGGTCGCTCCTTATGCACACACAGCCGTGCTTTTAGTATAGGTGCAGTGTCTGCTGCTTCTCGCCGGGGGGGTCCGTATTCACGTTGTCGAGGAGTTAGGTTGGTGGGGTTCAGCATTCATTTCTGGGCATGTTCCAGATCCACATGTCGAGTTATCACAGGCTTTCTTGCGTTGGCTGCTCTAGGTTGCATACGGTTACTTCCATTTCAGTCTTTTTGCAAGCTCATCCTACTGTCTTGTTTTTGCCCCCTTTTAAGCATACCGACCATGTTTTCTGCATGGGAGATGTAAACTGTCGGCAGGATAAGAGGATCCTGGACCACCAATGGCCATTGAGGAGGAATACATGTGCCTCCCTATATATCCGCAGCAACCTTTCCCGCTGACCTCCAATTTTTATGTTTTTTTAATTTCTAAGATTTTTTTAGATTTTTTCAAAAATAAAGAAGAATAATCCGATTTCTTAGTCACGACCTCCAATTTTTGACCATAACTTTTGATTTAGCGGCAGTCTCCCATGTGTCTAGGCGTCCTCCTGGAACTCCTTCCCGCGCCAAGCTGGCCAAGAATAAAATAAAGCTTGGGAGATGCAAATTCATCAGGACGCGGAGTCCCATCTAACGGGAGAGTGAAGCATTAACGAACTCAAGTCCTTCTTGCTTCTTTGTAATTGAATTGAAGGGTGACTAGCAGGTTTAGAAGGTTAGTTAGCACGTTCCCTGCTGCCTGAGCTAGGGTTGCTCCTTATGCGCACAACGGCCGTGCTTTCAGTATAGGTACAGTGTCTGCTGCTTCTCGCCGGGGGGTCCGTATTTATGTTGTCGAGGAGTTAGGTTGGTGGGGTTCAGCATTCATTTCCGGACATGTTCCGGATCCACATGTCGAGTTATCACAGGCTTTCTTGCGTTGGCTGCTCTAGGTTGCATACGGTTACTTCCATTTCAGTCTTTTTGCAAGCTCATCCTACTGTCTTATTTTTGCCCTCTTTTAGGCATACCGACCATGTTTTCTGCATGGGAGATGTAAACTGTTGGCAGGATAAGAGGATCCTGGACCACCAATGGCCATTGAGGAGGAATACATGTACCTCCCTATATATCCGCAGCAACCTTTCCTGCTAACCTCCAATTTTTATGTTTTTTTCATTTATACGATTGTTTCAAAAATAAAGAAGAATAATCCAATTTCTTAGTCACGACCTCCAATTTTTGACCATTACTGTTGATTTAGCGACAGTCTCCCACGTGTCTAGACTGCCTCCTGGAACTCCTTCCCGCGCCAAGCTGGCCAAGAATAAAATAAAGCTTGGGCGATGCAAATTCATCGGGACGCGGTGTCCCATCTAACAGGAGAATTGTCCGTGTGAAGCATTAACGAACTCAAGTCCTTTTTGCTTCTTTTTAATCGAAATGAAGGGTGACTATCAGGTTTAGCAGGTTAGTTAGCACATTCCCTGCTGCCTGAGCTAGGGTCGCTCCTTATGCACACACAGCCGTGCTTTTAGTATAGGTGCAGTGTCTGCTGCTTCTCGCCGGGGGGTCCGTATTCACGTTGTCGAGGAGTTAGGTTGGTGGGGTTCAGCATTCATTTCCGGACATGTTCCAGATCCACATGTCGAGTTATCACAGGCTTTCTTGCGTTAGCTGCTCTAGGTTGCATACGGTTACTTCCATTTCAGTCTTTTTGCAAGCTCATCCTACTGTCTTGTTTTTGCCCTCTTTTAGGCATACCGACCATGTTTTCTGCATGGGAGATGTAAACTGTCGGCAGGATAAGAGGATCCTGGACCACCAATGGCCATTGAGGAGGAATACATGTACCTCCCTATATATCCGCAGCAACCTTTCCCGCTAACCTCCAATTTTTATGTTTTTTTCATTTCTACGATTGTTTCAAAAATAAAGAAGAATAATCCAATTTCTTAGTCACGACCTCCAATTTTTGACCGTTACTGTTGATTTAGCGGCAGTCTCCCACGTGTCTAGACTGCCTCCTGGAACTCCTTCCCGCGCCAAGCTGGCCAAGAATAAAATAAAGCTTGGGCGATGCAAATTCATCGGGACGCGGTGTCCCATCTAACAGGAGAATTGTCCGTGTGAAGCATTAACGAACTCAAGTCCTTTTTGCTTCTTTGTAATCGAAATGAAGGGTGACTAGCAGGTTTAGCAGGTTAGTTAGCACATTCCCTGCTGCCTGAGCTAGGGTCGCTCCTTATGCACACACAGCCGTGCTTTTAGTATAGGTGCAGTGTCTGCTGCTTCTCGCCGGGGGGTCCGTATTCACGTTGTCGAGGAGTTAGGTTGGTGGGGTTCAGCATTCATTTCCGGACATGTTCCGGATCCACATGTCGAGTTATCACAGGCTTTCTTGCGTTGGCTGCTCTAGGTTGCATACGGTTACTTCCATTTCAGTCTTTTTGCAAGCTCATCCTACTGTCTTGTTTTTGCCCTCTTTTAGGCATACCGACCATGTTTTCTGCATGGGAGATGTAAACTGTCGGCAGGATAAGAGGATCCTGGACCACCAATGGCCATTGAGGAGTGTAGCGGCCCCCTCCCCCCGTCCTCTTTAGCTAGGGGTATGTCACGCGACAGAGTGAGGTGTGCTACGGCCCATGTCCTCCCCATAACTGTGGGTGAGGTGAAGGCCAATATCTGATGTTTCCTCGGGCCGGTGTGTCTTGGGCATGTACCGAGTCTGTTGTGCAGAAACCACCAAACCGAACTTTTGCTCCCATTAACAGAGTCCATACACCGATCACAGTCCAACTGTTGGTTTTATTTCGTATCTCCACATACAGGCAATGCGATGGCAGGATACGGTGGGACGAGCAGGTCGAGGCACTATACTGATCTGGGTCCCTACACCCCCTGTGCTATGACCAAGGGTTGCAGGAGTCTTAATTCGAATACCTCTGCTGCGTTGCAGCCCCTATCAGGGGAAGATGTCCTCCAAGAGAGTTACCGGAAGCCCATCCGTCACCGGGTTGACGCTACACCGGAATCTTCGGACGGGTGACCTCCCCAGCCTCCTCACCTCAGATGTGGGTCCCCTCGCAAGGGGCACCCTGGAATCACTTCACCCATGCGGGACCCAGTCGGAGTCACTGGGTCCCAGGCCTCCTCAATAGTACCTCATCCCAGGCTGAAGGTGCCTGGGATGGAATCCCAGCTTCATTCCGGCCAGGCCTAGGGGCGCCTAGGCCGGAACCTTGAACCGCCCGCACCCAGGCCGAAGGTGCCTGGGTGCGTGACGAGATGATCCCCCGAAGACCTCGTGGCGAGGGCGTCTCCCCCTTTTATCTCCTTCCATTAACACCACGGCGGGTTCCCCGCCCCAGCCGTACCATCTCCAGGAAGGGACAAAAAAGGGTAGCACTGTGGTGATGATTCTACCTGAAGCCTGTAGGTACTCCGCCACCCACAGGCAAAGGAGAATATTACATCCCCCAATCCTCCACGAATAACAAAAAGGGGTCTAAACCCTGACATAATCACACACCTGGGTCACACTACCCCCAGGTGTATCCCACTAAATCTGAAGACCCCGCTACACACTCCCCCTTGTGATTTGACGCTGGTCCCCAGCGTCAGGTGCACACCCATGTCTCCCAAGGAGGGATGACATGGAGCAAGCCCCAGAGACTGTCACTAAATTTGTGAATACTAGGTGTGCCACGACCTGCTCGAAAGGGAAAGGGGAAATATAAAACGATAAACTTTTGCATAAAACATCTGTTCTGTACACATGTACAATCCCTCCCATCACTGTCTAAAAACCACCCCACTCTCAGTAGTCTTGACCGATGAATCTCCTGCAGAAGGGAAACAAAAACAACATCCTAACAATCTATGTCAACTTGGCATGAATGGGTCTGTCAGCCGAGAGACCCATTCACTCCAATAAGCAAAGTGATGCATGTGTAAAATTTCAAACAGTCCTTGCACAACACTGCCACCTGGTGACAGCGCCGCGGTCATGACACTTGCCGAGATCTTCATTCTTCCTGCTTTTCCTACACTGACTTTACCCCCAGAGTCTCTGCCTTTGGCACATGAAGAAGAGGGAGAAAAACAACAGCTCCCAAGTCTCCAGTGAGTGAAAGAAAAGCCCAAATCAATACAAAAGTAGGGCGCAGTTCTGAGCGTCTGGGAATGTTCCTTCCAGAAAGTTCAACAGCAAACAAAATCAAAAAAAGTAAAACCTTGGATCCGGCAAAAACAGGGGCTTCAGGTGCTTGTCAAACACTTCCACCGAATATTCGACATCCTCTCCTTCTTTCCTGCAGATGAGCACCTTATCGGCTTGAATATGGCGCCCCAGTCTCCAATCAGCTCTACAGTCTCTAAACTTTTTAGATACAGGCGGCGAACACGACAGGTATCACCGGGCATGAGGCACTTTGAGCTTTTCCCATACAAACTCGTCGTACCACCTTTGTCGCAAAACTTCGACTTCATACAATAAGTCCCGAGGCAAGTAGGGGTACTCCCACCCATATTCACGGGCGACTCTTTGGGAGAAAAGTCTCTGCAATCTGGCTAGAGGTGGCATCACATCTCGTTCGCCTTCTCCTGGCTGTACGATGGCCTCCGGGTGCCGAGGTACCTTCACCATCTCGAGTTGCTTTGCCTTTGGTGCCCGCAACGAAGCACGCTGCGTCCCCACTATCGGAGCGGGTGATGTGGTTGAAAGTGGAAGGTCGGTCGGAGGACTAGATTTCCTCGGGAACTCCGGGGCCTGCGCCCGGAGCGTACTGTCTTCTATGGACATGGGTGAATCCTGTGGTTTACACAGCACAGGTAGTGGGCGTCTGTCCCAGCCCTTCCGGTGAAACAGTTAGTCTATTTCTCCGTCATCACCACAGTCTGACAACGACTCTAGGTCGGAGGTGTCATACATCTCGGCGGGAAGGTAGTCTCTAGTAGACGGAAGGCTACCCTCCCTTGCGGGCTCCACCGGCTGTGGACTCCCGACACCTCCAACCAACACCACAGTCCCAGCCCCTAGCTCACCTGGACTTTCTGAAGAACTGGGATGTCCAGGACTCTCTTCTCTACCGGCGCCATCTAGGCCAGGCAAGCGGCGGGGTGAAGCTCGACCACGACCATAGGATGCCTGTACCAGGCCGACTTTCCTCTTCGGAGGTGGCAGCAGGGAATCTGTGGTGACCGAAGCAGTGCCCTCGGATTTCTCTCTTTCCGTCTCTGGTTGGACAGTCACGTCACCCTGGTCAGCGCGTACGGGGACCTCCGCAAAGGCCTGGATCTCTCCCTCCGGAGTGGCGGTTCCTGTGATGCAGTTGAGGCGAAGGGCCCGGGGCCTTACTGTGGATGATTCGACCTCAAAAAGAAACTCTTTGCACGCTTCACATCGCCCGAACGGCTTTAGTTGGACCACCAGTCCCGAGCATCCGGGACAGATCACACTGAGGGCCTCCGTGTCTCTGCATGAATACAGAGCCAACTGTCCTCGTGGGCCTGAGCCTTATCCCCGTGTCTGTCAGGGGAGCAGAAAATGCAGTCATCTTCATAGGGTAAGATACCGGCATCCACGGAGAGCTTGAATTCATTCCGACCACTTGCTGTTCCATCACGCGCTGACCACGCGCCGGAGTCTCCACGTGTATCTCCACACGTGGCCAGACTCCTCCCACGACGTGCACGTTTTCGCGGGCTTCCGCCAGCCTCTGCCCACAAATCTCGCAGTCATGGGGTGCCTCGTGGCGCAGTGCATTAACAGTCCCCACATGTAGTACTTCACACGGCTGGACCTCTCCCTTTCTACGCTCCTCTGCGTGGGCCTTTCCCGACTTAGGGTCATGTCCACAACTCCGAGCAGGGATGCACTTTGGCCAATCACATGGCCGACCTGCTCGGAACTCTTCCGGGCAGCAAAGTTCAAACACAGACGTTCTCAGTTCCATCGTTGAGACACACACGATCCCGGATGAGCCCCCACGTGTAGCGGCCCCCTCACCCCGTCCTCTTTAGCTAGGGGTATGTCACGCGACAGAGTGAGGTGCGCTACGGCCCATGTCCTCCCCATAACTGTGGGTGAGGTGAAGGCCAATATCTGATGTTTCCTCGGGCCGGTGTGTCTTGGGCATGTACCGAGTCTGTTGTGCAAAAACCACCAAACCGAACTTTTGCTCCCATTAACAGAGTCCATACACCGATCACAGTCCAACTGTTGGTTTTATTTCGTATCTCCACATACAGGCAATGCGATGGCAGGATACGGTGGGACGAGCAGGTCGAGGCACTATACTGATCTGGGTCCCTACACCCCCTGTGCTATGACCAAGGGTTGCAGGAGTCTTAATTCGAATACCTCCGCTGCGTTGCAGCCCCTATCAGGGGAAGATGTCCTCCAAGAGAGTTACCGGAAGCCCATCCGTCACCGGGTTGACGCTACACCGGAATCTTCGGACGGGTGACCTCCCCAGCCTCCTCACCTCAGATGCGGGTCCCCTCGCAAGGGGCACCCTGGAATCACTTCACCCTTGCGGGACCCAGTCGGAGTCACTGGGTCCCAGGCCTCCTCAATAGTACCTCATCCCAGGCTGAAGGTGCCTGGAATGGAATCCCAGCTTCATTCCGGCCAGGCCTAGGGGCGCCTAGGCCGGAACCTTGAACCGACCGCACCCAGGCCGAAGGTGCCTGGGTGCGTGACGAGATGATTCCCCGAAGACCTCGTGGCGAGAGCGTCTCCCCCTTTTATCTCCTCCCATTAACACCACGGCGGGTTCCCCGCCCCAGCCGTACCATCTCCAGGAAGGGACAAAAAAGGGTAGCACTGTGGTGATGATTCTACCTGAAGCCTGTAGGTACTCCGCCACCCACAGGCAAAGGAGAATATTACATCCCCCAATCCTCCACGAATAACAAAAAGGGGTCTAAACCCTGACATAATCACACACCTGGGTCACACTACCCCCAGGTGTATCCCACTAAATCTGAAGACTCCGCTACAGGAGGAATACATGTACCTCCCTATATATCCGCAGCAACCTTTCCCGCTAACCTCCAATTTTTATGTTTTTTTCATATCTACGATTGTTTCAAAAATAAAGAAGAATAATCCAATTTCCTAGTCACGACCTCCAATTTTTGACCATTACTGTTGATTTAGCGGCAGTCTCCCACGTGTCTAGACTGCCTCCTGGAACTCCTTCCCGCGCCAAGCTGGCCAAGAATAAAATAAAGCTTGGGCGATGCAAATTCATCGGGACGCGGAGTCCCATCTAACAGGAGAATTGTCTGTGTGAAGCATTAACGAACTCAAGTCATTTTTGCTTCTTTGTAATCGAAATGAAGGGTGACTAGCAGGTTTAGCAGGTTAGTTAGCACATTCCCTGCTGCCTGAGCTAGGGTCGCTCCTTATGCGCACAACGGCCGTGATTTCAGTATAGGTACAGTGTCTGCTGCTTCTCGCCGGGTGGTCCGTATTCACGTTGTCGAGGAGTTAGGTTGGTGGGGTTCAGCATTCATTTCCGGACATGTTCCGGATCCACATGTCGAGTTATCACAGGCTTTCTTGCGTTGGCTGCTCTAGGTTGCATACGGTTACTTCCATTTCAGTCTTTTTGCAAGCTCATGCATACCGACCATGTTTTCTGCATGGGACATGTAAACTGTCGGCAGGATAAGAGGATCCTGGACCACCAACGGCCATTGAGGAGGAATACATGTACCTCCCTATATATCCGCAGCAACCTTTCTCGCTGACCTCCAATTTTTTTTTTTTTTTTTCATTTCTAAGATTTGTTTTGATTTTTTTCAAAAATAAAGAAGAATAATTCAATTTCTTAGTCACGACCTCCAATTTTTGACCGTTACTGTTGATTTAGTGGCAGTCTCCCACGTGTCTAGGCGGCCTCCTGGAACTGCTTCCCGCGCCAAGCTGGCCAAGAATAAAATAAAGCTTGGGAGATGCAAATTCATCGGGACGCGGAGTCCCATCTAACGGGAAAGTTGTCCGTGTGAAGCATTAACGAACTCAAGTCCTTCTTGCTTCTTTGTAATCGAATTGAAGGGTGACTAGCAGATTTAGCAGGTTAGTTAGCATGTTCCCTGCTGCCTGAGCTAGGGTTGCTCCTTATGCGCACAACGGCCGTGATTTCAGTATAGGTACAGTGTCTGCTGCTTCTCGCCGGGTGGTCCGTATTCACGTTGTCGAGGAGTTAGGTTGGTGGGGTTCAGCATTCATTTCCGGACATATTTCGGATCCACATGTCGAGTTATCACAGGCTTTCTTGCGTGGCTACTCTAGGTTGCATACGGTTACTTCCATTTCAGTCTTTTTGCAAGCTCATCCTACTGTCTTGTTTTTGCCCCCTTTTAAGCATACCGACCATGTTTTCTGCATGGGAGACGTAAACTGTCGGCAGGATAAGAGGATCCTGGACCACCAATGGCCATTGAGGAGGAATACATGTACCTCCCTATATATCCGCAGCAACCTTTCCCGCTGACCTCCAATTTTTATGTTTTTTTCATTTCTAAGATTTTTTTTGATTTTTTCAAAAATAAAGAAGAATAATCCAATTTCTTAGTCACGACCTCCAATTGTTGACCGTTACTGTTGATTTAGTGGCAGTCTCCCATGTGTCTAGGCGGCCTCCTGGAACTCCTTCCTGCGTCAAGCTGGCCAAGAATAAAATAAAGCTTGGGAGATGCAAATTCATCGGGACGCGGAGTCCCATCTAACGGGAGAGTTGTCCATGTGAAGCATTAACGAACTCAAGTCCTTCTTGCTTCTTTGTAATCGAATTGAAGGGTGACTAGCAGATTTAGCATGTTAGTTAGCACGTTCCCTCCTGCCTGAGCTAGGGTTGCTCCTTATGCGCACAACGGCCGTGCTTTCAGTATAGGTACAGTGTCTGCTGCTTCTCGCCGGGGGGTCCGTATTCACGTTGTCGAGGAGGTAGGTTGGTGGGGTTCAGCATTCATTTCCAGACATGTTCCGGATCCACATGTTGTGTTATCACAGGCTTTCATGAGTTGGCTGCTCTAGGATGCATATGGTTACTTACATTTCAGTCTTTTTGCAAGCTCATCCTACTGTCTTGTTTTTGCCCCCTTTTAGGCATACCGACCATGTTTTCTGCATGGGACATGTAAACTGTCGGCAGGATAAGAGGATCCTGGACCACCAAGGGCCATTGAGGAGGAATACATGTGCCTCCCTATATATCCGCAGCAACCTTTCCTGCTGACCTCCAATTTTTATGTTTTTTTCATTTCCAAGATTTTTTTAGATTTTTTCAAAAATAAAGAAGAATAATCAGATTTCTTAGTCACGACCTCCAATTTTTGACCATAACTTTTGATGTAGCGGCAGTCTTCCACGTGTCTAGGCGTCCTCCTGGAACTCCTTCCCGCGCCAAGCTGGCCAAGAATAAAATAAAGCTTGGGAGATGCAAATTCATCGGGACGCGGAGTCCCATCTAACGAGAAAGTTGGCCGTGAGAAGCATTAACGAACTCAAGTCCTTCTTGCTTCTTTGTAATTGAATTGAAGGGTGACTAGCAGGTTTAGCAGGTTAGTTAGCACGTTCCCTGCTGCCTGAGCTAGGGTTGCTCCTTATGCGCACAACGGCTGTGCTTTCAGTATAGGTACAGTGTCTGCTGCTTCTCGCCGGGGGGTCCGTATTCACGTTGTCGAGGAGTTAGGTTGATAGGGTTCAGCATTCATTTCCGGACATATTCCGGATCCACATGTCGAGTTATTTGAAGGCTTTCTTGCGTTGGCTCCTCTAGGTTGCATACGGTTACTTCCATTTCAGTCTTTTTGCAAGCTCATCCTACTGTCTTGTTTTTGCCCCCTTTTAAGCATACCGACCATGTTTTCTGCATGGGAGATGTAAACTGTCGGCAGGATAAGAGGATCCTGGACCACCAATGGCCATTGAGGAGGAATACATGTACCTCCCTATATATCCGCAGCAACCTTTCCCGCTGACCTCCAATTTTTACGTTTTTTTGATTTCTAATATTTATTTATTTTTTTTTTTAAATAAAGAAGAATAATCCAATTTCTTAGTCACGACCTCCAATTTTTGACCATAACTTTTGATTTAGCGGCAGTCTCCCACGTGTCTAGGCGTCCTCCTGGAACTCCTTCCCGCGCCAAGCTGGCCAAGAATAAAATAAAGCTTGGGAGATGCAAATTCATCGGGACGCGGAGTCCCATCTAACGAGAGAGTTGGCCGTGTGATGCATTAACGAACTCAAGTCCTGCTTGCTTCTTTGTAATCGAATTGAAGGGTGACTAGCAGGTTTAGCAGGTTAGTTAGCACGTTCCCTGCTGCCTGAGCTAGGGTTGCTCCTTATGTGCACACCGGCCGTGCTTTTAGTATAGCTGCAGTGTCTGCTGCTTCTCGCCGGGGGGTCCGTATTCACGTTGTTGAGGAGTTAGGTTGGTGGGGTTCAGCATTCATTTCCGGACATGTTCCGGATCCACATGTCGAGTTATCACAGGCTTTCTTGCGTTGGCTGCTCTAGGTTGCATACGGTTACTTCCATTTCAGTCTTTTTGCAAGCTCATCCTACTGTCTTGTTTTTGCCCTCTTTTAGGCATACCGACCATGTTTTCTGCATGGGAGATGTAAACTGTTGGCAGGATAAGAGGATCCTGGACCACTAATGGCCATTGAGGAGGAATACATGTACCTCCCTATATATCCGCAGCAACCTTTCCCGCTAACCTCCAATTTTTATGTTTTTTTCATTTCTACGATTTTTTCAAAAATAAAGAAGAATAATCCAATTTCTTAGTCACGACTTCCAATTTTTGACCGTTACTGTTGATTTAGCGGCAGTCTCCCACGTGTCTAGACTGCCTCCTGGAACTCCTTCCCGCGCCAAGCTGGCCAAGAATAAAATAAAGCTTGGGCGATGCAAATTCATCGGGACGCGGAGTCCCATCTAACAGGAGAGTTGTCCGTGTGAAGCATTAACAAACTCAAGTCCTTTTTGCTTCTTTGTAATCGAAATGAAGGGTGACTAGCAGGTTTAGCAGGTTAGTTAGCACATTCCCTGCTGCCTGAGCTAGGGTCGCTCCTTATGCACACACAGCCGTGCTTTTAGTATAGGTGCAGTGTCTGCTGCTTCTCGCCGGGGTTCCGTATTCACGTTGTCGAGGAGTTAGGTTGGTGGGGTTCAGCATTCATTTCCGGACATATTCCGGATCCACATGTCGATTTATCACAGGCTTTCTTGCGTTTGCTGCTCTAGGTTGCATACGGTTACTTCCATTTCAGTCTTTTTGCAAGCTCATCCTACTGTCTTGTTTTTGCCCTCTTTTAGGCATACCGACCATGTTTTCTGCATGGGAGATGTAAACTGTCGGCAGGATAAGAGGATCCTGGACCACCAATGGCCATTGAGGAGGAATACATGTACCTCCCTATATATCCGCAGCAACCTTTCCCGCTAACCTCCAATTTTTATGTTTTTTTCATTTCTACGATTGTTTCAAAAATAAAGAAGAATAATCCAATTTCTTAGTCACGACCTCCAATTTTTGACCGTTACTGTTGATTTAGCGGCAGTCTCCCACATGTCTAGACTGCCTCCTGGAACTCCTTCCCGCCCCAAGCTGCCCAAGAATAAAATAAAGCTTGGGCGATGCAAATTCATCGGGACGCGGAGTCCCATCTAACAGGAGAGTTGTCCGTGTGAAGCATTAATGAACTCAAGTCCTTTTTGCTTCTTTGTAATCGAAATGAAGGGTGACTAGCAGGTTTAGCAGGTTAGTTAGCACATTCCCTGCTGCCTGAGCTAGGGTTGCTCCTTATGTGCACACCGGCCGTGCTTTTAGTATAGCTGCAGTGTCTGCTGCTTCTCGCCGGGGGGTCCGTATTCACGTTGTCGAGGAGTTATGTTGGTGCGGTTCAGCATTCATTTCCAGACATGTTCCGGAGCCACATGTCGAGTTATCACAGGCTTTCTTGCGTTGGCTGCTCTAGGTTGCATACGGTTACTTCCATTTCAGTCTTTTTGCAAGCTCATCCTACTGTCTTGTTTTTGCCCTCTTTTAGGCATACTGACCATGTTTTCTGCATGGGAGATGTAAACTGTCGGCAGGATAAGAGGATCCTGGACCACCAATGGCCATTGAGGAAGAATACATGTACCTCCCTATATATCCGCAGCAACCTTTCCCGCTAACCTCCAATTTTTATGTTTTTTTCATTTCTACGATTTTTTCAAAAATAAAGAAGAATAATCCAATTTCTTAGTCACGACCTCCAATTTTTGACCGTTACTGTTGATTTAGCGGCAGTCTCCCACGTGTCTAGGCGGCCTCCTGGAACTCCTTCCCGCGCCAAGCTGGCCAAGAATAAAATAAAGCTTGGGCGATGCAAATTCATCGGAACGCGGAGTCCCATCTGACGGGAGAGTTGGCCGTGTGAAGCATTAACGAACTCAAGTCCTTTTTGCTTCTTTGTAATCGAAATGAAGGGTGACTAGCAGGTTTAGCAGGTTAGTTAGCACGTTCCCTGCTGCCTGAGCTAGAGTTGCTCCTTATGCACACACAGCCGTGCTTTCAGTATATGTGCAGTGTCTGCTGCTTCTCGCCGGGGTTCCGTATTCATGTTGTCGAGGAGTTAGGTTGGTGGGGTTCAGCATTCATTTCCGGACATATTCCGGATCCACATGTCGAGTTATCACAGGCTTTCTTGCGTTGGCTGCTCTAGGTTGCATACGGTTACTTCCATTTCAGTCTTTTTGCAAGCTCATCCTACTGTCTTGTTTTTGCCCCCTTTTATGCATACCGACCATGTTTTCTGCATGGGACATGTAAACTGTCGGAAGGATAAGAGGATCCTGGACCACCAATGGCCATTGAGGAGGAATACATGTACCTCCCTATATATCCGCAGCAACCTTTCCCTCTGACCTCCAATTTTGATGTTTTTTTCATTTCTAAGATTTTTTTTGATTTTTTCAAAAATAAATAAGAATAATCCAATTTCTTAGTCACGACCTCCAATTTTTGACCGTTATTGTTGATTTTGCGGCAGTCTCCCACGTGTCTAGGCGGCCTCCTGGAACTCCTTCCCGCGCCAAGCTGGCCAAGAATAAAATAAAGCTTGGGAGATGCAAATTCATCGGGACGCGGAGTCCCATCTGACGGGAGAGTTGGCCGTGTGAAGCATTAACGAACTCAAGTCCTTTTTGCTTCTTTATAATCGAAATGAAGGGTGACTAGCAGGTTTAGCAGGTTAGTTAGCACGTTCCCTGCTGCCTGAGCTAGAGTTGCTCCTTATGCACACACAGCCGTGCTTTCAGTATATGTGCAGTGTCTGCTGCTTCTCGCCGGGGTTCCGTATTCATGTTGTCGAGGAGTTAGGTTGGTGGGGTTCAGCATTCATTTCCGGACATATTCCGGATCCACATGTCGAGTTATCACAGGCTTTCTTGCGTTGGCTGCTCTAGGTTGCATACGGTTACTTCCATTTCAGTCTTTTTGCAAGCTCATCCTACTGTCTTGTTTTTGCCCTCTTTTAGGCATACCGACCATGTTTTCTGCATGGGAGATGTAAACTGTCGGCAGGATAAGAGGATCCTGGACCACCAATGGCCATTGAGGAGGAATACATGTACCTCCCTATATATCCGCAGCAACCTTTCCCGCTAACCTCCAATTTTTATGTTTTTTTCATTTCTACGATTGTTTCAAAAATAAAGAAGAATAATCCAATTTCTTAGTCACGACCTCCAATTTTTGACCGTTACTGTTGATTTAGCGGCAGTCTCCCACGTGTCTAAACTGCCTCCTGGAACTCCTTCCCGCGCCAAGCTGGCCAAGAATAAAATAAAGCTTGGGAGATGCAAATTCATCGGGACGCGGAGTCCCATCTAACGAGAGAGTTGGCCGTGTGATGCATTAATGAACTCAAGTCCTGCTTGCTTCTTTGTAATCGAATTGAAGGGTGACTAGCAGGTTTAGCAGGTTAGTTAGCACGTTCCCTGCTGCCTGAGCTAGGGTTGCTCCTTATGTGCACACCGGCCGTGCTTTTAGTATAGCTGCAGTGTCTGCTGCTTCTCGCCGGGGGGTCCGTATTCACGTTGTCGAGGAGTTATGTTGGTGCGGTTCAGCATTCATTTCCAGACATGTTCCGGAGCCACATGTCGAGTTATCACAGGCTTTCTTGTGTTGGCTGCTCTAGGTTGCATACGGTTACTTCCATTTCAGTCTTTTTGCAAGCTCATCCTACTGTCTTGTTTTTGCCCTCTTTTAGGCATACCGACCATGTTTTCTGCATGGGACATGTAAACTGTCGGAAGGATAAGAGGATCCTGGACCACCAATGGCCATTGAGGAGGAATACATGTACCTCCCTATATATCCGCAGCAACCTTTCCCTCTGACCTCCAATTTTGATGTTTTTTTCATTTCTAAGATTTTTTTAGATTTTTTCAAAAATAAATAAGAATAATCCAATTTCTTAGTCACGACCTCCAATTTTTGACCGTTATTGTTGATTTTGCGGCAGTCTCCCATGTGTCTAGGCGGCCTCCTGGAACTCCTTCCCGCGCCAAGCTGGCCAAGAATAAAATAAAGCTTGGGAGATGCAAATTCATCGGGACGCGGAGTCCCATCTGACGGGAGAGTTGGCCGTGTGAAGCATTAACGAACTCAAGTCCTTTTTGCTTCTTTGTAATCGAAATGAAGGGTGACTAGCAGGTTTAGCAGGTTAGTTAGCACGTTCCCTGCTGCCTGAGCTAGAGTTGCTCCTTATGCACACACAGCCGTGCTTTCGGTATATGTGCAGTGTCTGCTGCTTCTCGCCGGGGTTCCGTATTCATGTTGTCGAGGAGTTAGGTTGGTGGGGTTCAGTATTCATTTCCGGACATATTCCGGATCCACATGTCGAGTTATCACAGGCTTTCTTTCGTTGGCTGCTCTAGGTTGCATACGGTTACTTCCATTTCAGTCTTTTTGCAAGCTCATCCTACTGTCTTGTTTTTGCCCTCTTTTAGGCATACCGACCATGTTTTCTGCATGGGAGATGTAAACTGTCGGTAGGATAAGAGGATCCTGGACCACCAATGGCCATTGAGGAGGAATACATGTACCTCCCTATATATCCGCAGCAACCTTTCCCGCTAACCTCCAATTTTTATGTTTTTTCATTTCTACGATTGTTTCAAAAAAAAAGAAGAATAATACAATTTCTTAGTCACGACCTCCAATTTTTGACCATTACTGTTGATTTAGCGGCAGTCTCCCACGTGTCTAGACTACCTCCTGGAACTCCTTCCCGCGCCAAGCTGGCCAAGAATAAAATAAAGCTTGGGCGATGCAAATTCATCGGGGCGCGGAGTCCCATTTAACAGGAGAATTGTCCGTGTGAAGCATTAACAAACTCAAGTCCTTTTTGCTTCTTTGTAATCTAAATGAAGGGTGACTATCAGGTTTAGCAGGTTAGTTAGCACATTCCCTGCTGCCTGAGCTAGGGTCGCTCCTTATGCACACACAGCTGTGCTTTTAGTATAGGTGCAGTGTCTGCTGCTTCTCGCCAGGGGGTCCGTATTCACGTTGTCGAGGAGTTAGGTTGGTGGGGTTCAGCATTCATTTCCGGACATGTTCCAGATCCACATGTCGAGTTATCACAGGCTTTCTTGCGTTGGCTGCTCTAGGTTGCATACGGTTACTTCCATTTCAGTCTTTTTGCAAGCTCATCCTACTGTCTTGTTTTTGCCCTCTTTTAGGCATACTGACCATGTTTTCTGCATGGGAGATGTAAACTGTCGGCAGGATAAGAGGATCCTGGACCACCAATGGCCATTGAGGAAGAATACATGTACCTCCCTATATATCCGCAGCAACCTTTCCCGCTAACCTCCAATTTTTATGTTTTTTTCATTTCTACGATTTTTTCAAAAATAAAGAAGAATAATCCAATTTCTTAGTCACGACCTCCAATTTTTGACCGTTACTGTTGATTTAGCGGCAGTCTCCCACGTGTCTAGGCGGCCTCCTGGAACTCCTTCCCGCGCCAAGCTGGCCAAGAATAAAATAAAGCTTGGGCGATGCAAATTCATCGGGACGCGGAGTCCCATCTGACGGGAGAGTTGGCCGTGTGAAGCATTAACGAACTCAAGTCCTTTTTGCTTCTTTGTAATCGAAATGAAGGGTGACTAGCAGGTTTAGCAGGTTAGTTAGCACGTTCCCTGCTGCCTGAGCTAGAGTTGCTCCTTATGCACACACAGCCGTGCTTTCAGTATATGTGCAGTGTCTGCTGCTTCTCGCCGGGGTTCCGTATTCATGTTGTCGAGGAGTTAGGTTGGTGGGGTTCAGCATTCATTTCCGGACATATTCCGGATCCACATGTCGAGTTATCACAGGCTTTCTTGCGTTGGCTGCTCTAGGTTGCATACGGTTACTTCCATTTCAGTCTTTTTGCAAGCTCATCCTACTGTCTTGTTTTTGCCCTCTTTTAGGCATACCGACCATGTTTTCTGCATGGGAGATGTAAACTGTCGGCAGGATAAGAGGATCCTGGACCACCAATGGCCATTGAGGAGGAATACATGTACCTCCCTATATATCCGCAGCAACCTTTCCCGCTAACCTCCAATTTTTATGTTTTTTTCATTTCTACGATTGTTTCAAAAATAAAGAAGAATAATTCAATTTCTTAGTCACGACCTCCAATTTTTGACCGTTACTGTTGATTTAGCGGCAGTCTCCCACGTGTCTAGACTGCCTCCTGGAACTCCTTCCCGCCCCAAGCTGCCCAAGAATAAAATAAAGCTTGGGCGATGCAAATTCATCGGGACGCGGAGTCCCATCTAACAGGAGAGTTGTCCGTGTGAAGCATTAATGAACTCAAGTCCTTTTTGCTTCTTTGTAATCGAAATGAAGGGTGACTAGCAGGTTTAGCAGGTTAGTTAGCACATTCCCTGCTGCCTGAGCTAGGGTCGCTCCTTATGCACACACAGCCGTGCTTTTAGTATAGGTGCAGTGTCTGCTGCTTCTCGCCGGGGTTCCGTATTCATGTTGTCGAGGAGTTAGGTTGGTGGGGTTCAGCATTCATTTCCGGACATATTCCGGATCCACATGTCGAGTTATCACAGGCTTTCTTGCGTTGGCTGCTCTAGGTTGCATACGGTTACTTCCATTTCAGTCTTTTTGCAAGCTCATCCTACTGTCTTGTTTTTGCCCTCTTTTAGGCATACCGACCATGTTTTCTGCATGGGAGATGTAAACTGTCGGCAGGATAAGAGGATCCTGGACCACCAATGGCCATTGAGGAGGAATACATGTACCTCCCTATATATCCGCAGCAACCTTTCCCGCTAACCTCCAATTTTTATGTTTTTTTCATTTCTACGATTGTTTCAAAAATAAAGAAGAATAATTCAATTTCTTAGTCACGACCTCCAATTTTTGACCGTTACTGTTGATTTAGCGGCAGTCTCCCACGTGTCTAGACTGCCTCCTGGAACTCCTTCCCGCCCCAAGCTGCCCAAGAATAAAATAAAGCTTGGGCGATGCAAATTCATCGGGACGCGGAGTCCCATCTAACAGGAGAGTTGTCCGTGTGAAGCATTAATGAACTCAAGTCCTTTTTGCTTCTTTGTAATCGAAATGAAGGGTGACTAGCAGGTTTAGCAGGTTAGTTAGCACATTCCCTGCTGCCTGAGCTAGGGTCGCTCCTTATGCACACACAGCCGTGCTTTTAGTATAGGTGCAGTGTCTGCTGCTTCTCGCCGGGGGTCCGTATTCACGTTGTCGAGGAGTTAGGTTGGTGGGGTTCAGCATTCATTTCCGGACATATTCCGGATCCACATGTTGAGTTATCACAGGCTTTCTTGCGTTGGCTGCTCTAGGTTGCATACGGTTACTTCCATTTCAGTCTTTTTGCAAGCTCATCCTACTGTCTTGTTTTTGCCCCCTTTTATGCATACCGACCATGTTTTCTGCATGGGACATGTAAACTGTCGGAAGGATAAGAGGATCCTGGACCACCAATGGCCATTGAGGAGGAATACATGTACCTCCCTATATATCCGCAGCAACCTTTTCCTCTGACCTCCAATTTTGATGTTTTTTTCATTTCTACGATTGTTTCAAAAATAAAGAAGAATAATCCAATTTCTTAGTCACGACCTCCAATTTTTGACCATTACTGTTGATTTAGCGGCAGTCTTCCACGTGTCTAGACTGCCTCCTGGAACTCCTTCCCGCGCCAAGCTGGCCAAGAATAAAATAAAGCTTGGGCGATGCAAATTCATCGGGGCGAGGAGTCCCATCTAACAGGAGAATTGTCCGTGTGAAGCATTAACGAACTCAAGTCCTTTTTGCTTCTTTGTAATCGAAATGAAGGGAGACTATCAGGTTTAGCAGGTTAGTTAGCACATTCCCTGCTGCCTGAGCTAGGGTCGCTCCTTATGCACACACAGCTGTGCTTTTAGTATAGGTGCAGTGTCTGCTGCTTCTCGCCAGGGGGTCCGTATTCACGTTGTCGAGGAGTTAGGTTGGTGGGGTTCAGCATTCATTTCCGGACATGTTCCAGATCCACATGTCGAGTTATCACAGGCTTTCTTGCGTTGGCTGCTCTAGGTTGCATACGGTTACTTCCATTTCAGTCTTTTTGCAAGCTCATCCTACTGTCTTGTTTTTGCCCTCTTTTAGGCATACCGACCATGTTTTCTGCATGGGAGATGTAAACTGTCGGCAGGATAAGAGGATCCTGGACCACCAATGGCCATTGAGGAGGAATACATGTACCTCCCTATATATCCGCAGCAACCTTTCCCGCTAACCTCCAATTTTTATGTTTTTTTCATTTCTACGATTGTTTCAAAAATAAAGAAGAATAATCCAATTTCTTAGTCATGACCTCCAATTTTTGACCGTTACTGTTGATTTAGCGGCAGTCTCCCACGTGTCTAGACTGCCTCCTGGAACTCCTTCCCGCGCCAAGCTGGCCAAGAATAAAATAAAGCTTGGGCGATGCAAATTCATCGGGACGCAGAGTCCCATCTAACAGGAGAGTTGTCTGTGTGAAGTATTAATGAACTCAAGTCCTTTTTGCTTCTTTGTAATCGAAATGAAGGGTGACTAGCAGGTTTAGCAGGTTAGTTAGCACATTCCCTGCTGCCTGAGCTAGGGTCGCTCCTTATGCACACACAGCCGTGCTTTTAGTATAGGTGCAGTGTCTGCTGCTTCTTGCCGGGGGGTCCGTATTCACGTTGTCGAGGAGTTAGGTTGGTGGGGTTCAGCATTCATTTCCGGACATGTTCCGGATCCACATGTCGAGTTATCACAGGCTTTCTTGCGTTGGCTGCTCTAGGTTGCATACGGTTACTTCCATTTCAGTCTTTTTGCAAGCTCATGCATACCGACCATGTTTTCTGCATTGGACATGTAAACTGTCGGCAGGATAAGAGGATCCTGGACCACCAACGGCCATTGAGGAGCAATACATGTGCCTCCCTATATATCCGCAGCAACCTTTCCTGCTGACCTCCAATTTTTATGTTTTTTTCATTTCTAAGATTTTTTTTGATTTTTTCAAAAATATAGAAGAATAATCAGATTTCTTAGTCACGACCTCCAATTTTTGACCATAACTTTTGATGTAGCGGCAGTCTTCCACGTGTCTAGGCGTCCTACTGGAACTCCTTCCCGCGCCAAGCTGGCCAAGAATAAAATAAAGCTTGGGAGATGCAAATTCATCGGGACGCGGAGTCCCATCTAACGAGAAAGTTGGCCGTGTGAAGCATTAACAAACTCAAGTCCTTCTTGCTTCTTTGTAATTGAATTGAAGGGTGACTAGCAGGTTTAGCAGGTTAGTTAGCACGTTCCCTGCTGCCTGAGCTAGGGTTGCTCCTTATGCGCACAACGGCCGTGCTTTCAGTATAGGTACAGTGTCTGCTGCTTCTCGCCGGGGGGTCCGTATTCACGTTGTCGAGGAGTTAGGTTGATAGGGTTCAGCATTCATTTCCGGACATATTCCGGATCCACATGTCGAGTTATTTGAAGGCTTTCTTGCGTTGGCTCCTCTAGGTTGCATACGGTTACTTCCATTTCAGTCTTTTTGCAAGCTCATCCTACTGTCTTGTTTTTGCCCCCTTTTAAGCATACCGACCATGTTGTCTGCATGGGAGATGTAAACTGTCGGCAGGATAAGAGGATCCTGGACCACCAATGGCCATTGAGGAGGAATACATGTACCTCCCTATATATCCGCAGCAACCTTTCCCGCTGACCTCCAATTTTTATGTTTTTTTGATTTCTAATATTTTTTTTGATTTTTTCAAAAATAAAGAAGAATAATCCAATTTCTTAGTCACGACCTCCAATTTTTGACCATAACTTTTGATTTAGCGGCAGTCTCCCACATGTCTAGGCGTCCTCCTGGAACTCCTTCCCGCGCCTAGCTGGCCAAGAATAAAATAAAGCTTGGGAGATGCAAATTCATCGGGACGCGGAGTCCCATCTAACGGGAGAGTTGGCCGTGTGATGCATTACCGAACTCAAGTCCTGCTTGCTTCTTTGTAATCGAATTGAAGGGTGACTAGCAGGTTTAGCAGGTTAGTTAGCACGTTCCCTGCTGCCTGAGCTAGGGTTGCTCCTTATGTGCACACCGGCCGTGCTTTCAGTATAGCTGCAGTGTCTGCTGCTTCTCGCCGGGGGGTCCGTATTCACGTTGTCGAGGAGTTAGGTTGGTGGGGTTCAGCATTAATTTCCGGACATGTTCCGGATCCACATGTCGAGTTATCACAGGCTTTCTTGCGTTGGCTGCTCTAGGTTGCATAAGGTTACTTCCATTTCAGTCTTTTTGCAAGCTCATCCTACTGTCTTGTTTTTGCCCTCTTTTAGGCATACCGACCATGTTTTCTGCATGGGAGATGTAAACTGTTGGCAGGATAAGAGGATCCTGGACCACTAATGGCCATTGAGGAGGAATACATGTACCTCCCTATATATCCGCAGCAACCTTTCCCGCTAACCTCCAATTTTTATGTTTTTTTCATTTCTACGATTTTTTCAAAAATAAAGAAGAATAATCCAATTTCTTAGTCACGACTTCCAATTTTTGACCGTTACTGTTAATTTAGCGGCAGTCTCCCACGTGTCTAGACTGCCTCTTGGAACTCCTTCCCGCGCCAAGCTGGCCAAGAATAAAATAAAGCTTGGGCGATGCAAATTCATCGGGACGCGGAGTCCCATCTAACAGGAGAGTTGTCCGTGTGAAGCATTAATGAACTCAAGTCCTTTTTGCTTCTTTGTAATCGAAATGAAGGGTGACTAGCAGGTTTAGCAGGTTAGTTAGCACATTCCCTGCTGCCTGAGCTAGGGTCGCTCCTTATGCACACACAGCCGTGCTTTTAGTATAGGTGCAGTGTCTGCTGCTTCTCGCCGGGGTTCCGTATTCATGTTGTCGAGGAGTTAGGTTGGTGGGGTTCAGCATTCATTTCCGGACATATTCCGGATCCACATGTCGAGTTATCACAGGCTTTCTTGCGTTGGCTGCTCTAGGTTGCATACGGTTACTTCCATTTCAGTCTTTTTGCAAGCTCATCCTACTGTCTTGTTTTTGCCCTCTTTTAGGCATACCGACCATGTTTTCTGCATGGGAGATGTAAACTGTCGGCAGGATAAGAGGATCCTGGACCACCAATGGCCATTGAGGAGGAATACATGTACCTCCCTATATATCCGCAGCAACCTTTCCCGCTAACCTCCAATTTTTATGTTTTTTTCATTTCTACGATTGTTTCAAAAATAAAGAAGAATAATTCAATTTCTTAGTCACGACCTCCAATTTTTGACCGTTACTGTTGATTTAGCGGCAGTCTCCCACGTGTCTAGACTGCCTCCTGGAACTCCTTCCCGCCCCAAGCTGCCCAAGAATAAAATAAAGCTTGGGCGATGCAAATTCATCGGGACGCGGAGTCCCATCTAACAGGAGAGTTGTCCGTGTGAAGCATTAATGAACTCAAGTCCTTTTTGCTTCTTTGTAATCGAAATGAAGGGTGACTAGCAGGTTTAGCAGGTTAGTTAGCACATTCCCTGCTGCCTGAGCTAGGGTCGCTCCTTATGCACACACAGCCGTGCTTTTAGTATAGGTGCAGTGTCTGCTGCTTCTCGCCGGGGGTCCGTATTCACGTTGTCGAGGAGTTAGGTTGGTGGGGTTCAGCATTCATTTCCGGACATATTCCGGATCCACATGTTGAGTTATCACAGGCTTTCTTGCGTTGGCTGCTCTAGGTTGCATACGGTTACTTCCATTTCAGTCTTTTTGCAAGCTCATCCTACTGTCTTGTTTTTGCCCCCTTTTATGCATACCGACCATGTTTTCTGCATGGGACATGTAAACTGTCGGAAGGATAAGAGGATCCTGGACCACCAATGGCCATTGAGGAGGAATACATGTACCTCCCTATATATCCGCAGCAACCTTTTCCTCTGACCTCCAATTTTGATGTTTTTTTCATTTCTACGATTGTTTCAAAAATAAAGAAGAATAATCCAATTTCTTAGTCACGACCTCCAATTTTTGACCATTACTGTTGATTTAGCGGCAGTCTTCCACGTGTCTAGACTGCCTCCTGGAACTCCTTCCCGCGCCAAGCTGGCCAAGAATAAAATAAAGCTTGGGCGATGCAAATTCATCGGGGCGAGGAGTCCCATCTAACAGGAGAATTGTCCGTGTGAAGCATTAACGAACTCAAGTCCTTTTTGCTTCTTTGTAATCGAAATGAAGGGAGACTATCAGGTTTAGCAGGTTAGTTAGCACATTCCCTGCTGCCTGAGCTAGGGTCGCTCCTTATGCACACACAGCTGTGCTTTTAGTATAGGTGCAGTGTCTGCTGCTTCTCGCCAGGGGGTCCGTATTCACGTTGTCGAGGAGTTAGGTTGGTGGGGTTCAGCATTCATTTCCGGACATGTTCCAGATCCACATGTCGAGTTATCACAGGCTTTCTTGCGTTGGCTGCTCTAGGTTGCATACGGTTACTTCCATTTCAGTCTTTTTGCAAGCTCATCCTACTGTCTTGTTTTTGCCCTCTTTTAGGCATACCGACCATGTTTTCTGCATGGGAGATGTAAACTGTCGGCAGGATAAGAGGATCCTGGACCACCAATGGCCATTGAGGAGGAATACATGTACCTCCCTATATATCCGCAGCAACCTTTCCCGCTAACCTCCAATTTTTATGTTTTTTTCATTTCTACGATTGTTTCAAAAATAAAGAAGAATAATCCAATTTCTTAGTCATGACCTCCAATTTTTGACCGTTACTGTTGATTTAGCGGCAGTCTCCCACGTGTCTAGACTGCCTCCTGGAACTCCTTCCCGCGCCAAGCTGGCCAAGAATAAAATAAAGCTTGGGCGATGCAAATTCATCGGGACGCAGAGTCCCATCTAACAGGAGAGTTGTCTGTGTGAAGTATTAATGAACTCAAGTCCTTTTTGCTTCTTTGTAATCGAAATGAAGGGTGACTAGCAGGTTTAGCAGGTTAGTTAGCACATTCCCTGCTGCCTGAGCTAGGGTCGCTCCTTATGCACACACAGCCGTGCTTTTAGTATAGGTGCAGTGTCTGCTGCTTCTTGCCGGGGGGTCCGTATTCACGTTGTCGAGGAGTTAGGTTGGTGGGGTTCAGCATTCATTTCCGGACATGTTCCGGATCCACATGTCGAGTTATCACAGGCTTTCTTGCGTTGGCTGCTCTAGGTTGCATACGGTTACTTCCATTTCAGTCTTTTTGCAAGCTCATGCATACCGACCATGTTTTCTGCATTGGACATGTAAACTGTCGGCAGGATAAGAGGATCCTGGACCACCAACGGCCATTGAGGAGCAATACATGTGCCTCCCTATATATCCGCAGCAACCTTTCCTGCTGACCTCCAATTTTTATGTTTTTTTCATTTCTAAGATTTTTTTTGATTTTTTCAAAAATATAGAAGAATAATCAGATTTCTTAGTCACGACCTCCAATTTTTGACCATAACTTTTGATGTAGCGGCAGTCTTCCACGTGTCTAGGCGTCCTACTGGAACTCCTTCCCGCGCCAAGCTGGCCAAGAATAAAATAAAGCTTGGGAGATGCAAATTCATCGGGACGCGGAGTCCCATCTAACGAGAAAGTTGGCCGTGTGAAGCATTAACAAACTCAAGTCCTTCTTGCTTCTTTGTAATTGAATTGAAGGGTGACTAGCAGGTTTAGCAGGTTAGTTAGCACGTTCCCTGCTGCCTGAGCTAGGGTTGCTCCTTATGCGCACAACGGCCGTGCTTTCAGTATAGGTACAGTGTCTGCTGCTTCTCGCCGGGGGGTCCGTATTCACGTTGTCGAGGAGTTAGGTTGATAGGGTTCAGCATTCATTTCCGGACATATTCCGGATCCACATGTCGAGTTATTTGAAGGCTTTCTTGCGTTGGCTCCTCTAGGTTGCATACGGTTACTTCCATTTCAGTCTTTTTGCAAGCTCATCCTACTGTCTTGTTTTTGCCCCCTTTTAAGCATACCGACCATGTTGTCTGCATGGGAGATGTAAACTGTCGGCAGGATAAGAGGATCCTGGACCACCAATGGCCATTGAGGAGGAATACATGTACCTCCCTATATATCCGCAGCAACCTTTCCCGCTGACCTCCAATTTTTATGTTTTTTTGATTTCTAATATTTTTTTTGATTTTTTCAAAAATAAAGAAGAATAATCCAATTTCTTAGTCACGACCTCCAATTTTTGACCATAACTTTTGATTTAGCGGCAGTCTCCCACATGTCTAGGCGTCCTCCTGGAACTCCTTCCCGCGCCTAGCTGGCCAAGAATAAAATAAAGCTTGGGAGATGCAAATTCATCGGGACGCGGAGTCCCATCTAACGGGAGAGTTGGCCGTGTGATGCATTACCGAACTCAAGTCCTGCTTGCTTCTTTGTAATCGAATTGAAGGGTGACTAGCAGGTTTAGCAGGTTAGTTAGCACGTTCCCTGCTGCCTGAGCTAGGGTTGCTCCTTATGTGCACACCGGCCGTGCTTTCAGTATAGCTGCAGTGTCTGCTGCTTCTCGCCGGGGGGTCCGTATTCACGTTGTCGAGGAGTTAGGTTGGTGGGGTTCAGCATTAATTTCCGGACATGTTCCGGATCCACATGTCGAGTTATCACAGGCTTTCTTGCGTTGGCTGCTCTAGGTTGCATAAGGTTACTTCCATTTCAGTCTTTTTGCAAGCTCATCCTACTGTCTTGTTTTTGCCCTCTTTTAGGCATACCGACCATGTTTTCTGCATGGGAGATGTAAACTGTTGGCAGGATAAGAGGATCCTGGACCACTAATGGCCATTGAGGAGGAATACATGTACCTCCCTATATATCCGCAGCAACCTTTCCCGCTAACCTCCAATTTTTATGTTTTTTTCATTTCTACGATTTTTTCAAAAATAAAGAAGAATAATCCAATTTCTTAGTCACGACTTCCAATTTTTGACCGTTACTGTTAATTTAGCGGCAGTCTCCCACGTGTCTAGACTGCCTCTTGGAACTCCTTCCCGCGCCAAGCTGGCCAAGAATAAAATAAAGCTTGGGCGATGCAAATTCATCGGGACGCGGAGTCCCATCTAACAGGAGAGTTGTCCGTGTGAAGCATTAACGAACTCAAGTCCTTTTTGCTTCTTTGTAATCGAAATGAAGGGTGACTAGCAGGTTTAGCAGGTTAGTTAGCACATTCCCTGCTGCCTGAGCTAGGGTCGCTCCTTATGCAAACACAGCCGTGCTTTTAGTATAGGTGCAGTGTCTGCTGCTTCTCGCCGGGGGGTCCGTATTCACGTTGTCGAGGAGTTATGTTGGTGCAGTTCAGCATTCATTTCCGGACATGTTCCGGAGCCACATGTCGAGTTATCACAGGCTTTCTTGCGTTGGCTGCTCTAGGTTGCATACGGTTACTTCCATTTCAGTCTTTTTGCAAGCTCATCCTACTGTCTTGTTTTTGCCCTCTTTTAGGCATACTGACCATGTTTTCTGCATGGGAGATGTAAACTGTCGGCAGGATAAGAGGATCCTGGACCACCAATGGCCATTGAGGAAGAATACATGTACCTCCCTATATATCCGCAGCAACCTTTCCCGCTAACCTCCAATTTTTATGTTTTTTTCATTTCTACGATTTTTTCAAAAATAAAGAAGAATAATCCAATTTCTTAGTCACGACCTCCAATTTTTGACCGTTACTGTTGATTTAGCGGCAGTCTCCCACGTGTCTAGGCGGCCTCCTGGAACTCCTTCCCGCGCCAAGCTGGCCAAGAATAAAATAAAGCTTGGGCGATGCAAATTCATCGGGACGCGGACTCCCATCTGACGGGAGAGTTGGCCGTGTGAAGCATTAACGAACTCAAGTCCTTTTTGCTTCTTTGTAATCGAAATGAAGGGTGACTAGCAGGTTTAGCAGGTTAGTTAGCACGTTCCCTGCTGCCTGAGCTAGAGTTGCTCCTTATGCACACACAGCCGTGCTTTCAGTATATGTGCAGTGTCTGCTGCTTCTCGCCGGGGTTCCGTATTCATGTTGTCGAGGAGTTAGGTTGGTGGGGTTCAGCATTCATTTCCGGACATATTCCGGATCCACATGTCGAGTTATCACAGGCTTTCTTTCGTTGGCTGCTCTAGGTTGCATACGGTTACTTCCATTTCAGTCTTTTTGCAAGCTCATCCTACTGTCTTGTTTTTGCCCTCTTTTAGGCATACCGACCATGTTTTCTGCATGGGAGATGTAAACTGTCGGTAGGATAAGAGGATCCTGGACCACCAATGGCCATTGAGGAGGAATACATGTACCTCCCTATATATCCGCAGCAACCTTTCCCGCTAACCTCCAATTTTTATGTTTTTTCATTTCTACGATTGTTTAAAAAAAAAAGAAGAATAATACAATTTCTTAGTCACGACCTCCAATTTTTGACCATTACTGTTGATTTAGCGGCAGTCTCCCACGTGTCTAGACTACCTCCTGGAACTCCTTCCCGCGCCAAGCTGGCCAAGAATAAAATAAAGCTTGGGCGATGCAAATTCATCGGGGCGCGGAGTCCCATTTAACAGGAGAATTGTCCGTGTGAAGCATTAACAAACTCAAGTCCTTTTTGCTTCTTTGTAATCTAAATGAAGGGTGACTATAAGGTTTAGCAGGTTAGTTAGCACATTCCCTGCTGCCTGAGCTAGGGTCGCTCCTTATGCACACACAGCTGTGCTTTTAGTATAGGTGCAGTGTCTGCTGCTTCTCGCCAGGGGGTCCGTATTCACGTTGTCGAGGAGTTAGGTTGGTGGGGTTCAGCATTCATTTCCGGACATGTTCCAGATCCACATGTCGAGTTATCACAGGCTTTCTTGCGTTGGCTGCTCTAGGTTGCATACGGTTACTTCCATTTCAGTCTTTTTGCAAGCTCATCCTACTGTCTTGTTTTTGCCCTCTTTTAGGCATACTGACCATGTTTTCTGCATGGGAGATGTAAACTGTCGGCAGGATAAGAGGATCCTGGACCACCAATGGCCATTGAGGAAGAATACATGTACCTCCCTATATATCCGCAGCAACCTTTCCCGCTAACCTCCAATTTGTATGTTTTTTTCATTTCTACGATTTTTTCAAAAATAAAGAAGAATAATCCAATTTCTTAGTCACGACCTCCAATTTTTGACCGTTACTGTTGATTTAGCGGCAGTCTCCCACGTGTCTAGACTGCCTCCTGGAACTCCTTCCCGCCCCAAGCTGCCCAAGAATAAAATAAAGCTTGGGCGATGCAAATTCATCGGGACGCGGAGTCCCATCTAACGAGAGAGTTGGCCGTGTGATGCATTAATGAACTCAAGTCCTGCTTGCTTCTTTGTAATCGAATTGAAGGGTGACTAGCAGGTTTAGCAGGTTAGTTAGCACGTTCCCTGCTGCCTGAGCTAGGGTTGCTCCTTATGTGCACACCGGCCGTGCTTTTAGTATAGCTGCAGTGTCTGCTGCTTCTCGCCGGGGGGTCCGTATTCACGTTGTCGAGGAGTTATGTTGGTGCGGTTCAGCATTCATTTCCAGACATGTTCCGGAGCCACATGTCGAGTTATCACAGGCTTTCTTGTGTTGGCTGCTCTAGGTTGCATACGGTTACTTCCATTTCAGTCTTTTTGCAAGCTCATCCTACTGTCTTGTTTTTGCCCCCTTTTATGCATACCGACCATGTTTTCTGCATGGGACATGTAAACTGTCGGAAGGATAAGAGGATCCTGGACCACCAATGGCCATTGAGGAGGAATACATGTACCTCCCTATATATCCGCAGCAACCTTTCCCTCTGACCTCCAATTTTGATGTTTTTTTCATTTCTAAGATTTTTTTTGATTTTTTCAAAAATAAATAAGAATAATCCAATTTCTTAGTCACGACCTCCAATTTTTGACCGTTACTGTTGATTTTGCGGCAGTCTCCCACGTGTCTAGGCGGCCTCCTGGAACTCCTTCCCGCGCCAAGCTGGCCAAGAATAAAATAAAGCTTGGGCGATGCAAATTCATCGGGACGCGGAGTCCCATCTGACGGGAGAGTTGGCCGTGTGAAGCATTAACGAACTCAAGTCCTTTTTGCTTCTTTGTAATCGAAATGAAGGGTGACTAGCAGGTTTAGCAGGTTAGTTAGCACGTTCCCTGCTGCCTGAGCTAGAGTTGCTCCTTATGCACACACAGCCGTGCTTTCAGTATATGTGCAGTGTCTGCTGCTTCTCGCCGGGGTTCCGTATTCATGTTGTCGAGGAGTTAGGTTGGTGGGGTTCAGCATTCATTTCCGGACATATTCCGGATCCACATGTCGAGTTATCACAGGCTTTCTTGCGTTGGCTGCTCTAGGTTGCATACGGTTACTTCCATTTCAGTCTTTTTGCAAGCTCATCCTACTGTCTTGTTTTTGCCCTCTTTTAGGCATACCGACCATGTTTTCTGCATGGGAGATGTAAACTGTCGGCAGGATAAGAGGATCCTGGACCACCAATGGCCATTGAGGAGGAATACATGTACCTCCCTATATATCCGCAGCAACCTTTCCCGCTAACCTCCAATTTTTATGTTTTTTTCATTTCTACGATTGTTTCAAAAATAAAGAAGAATAATCCAATTTCTTAGTCACGACCTCCAATTTTTGACCGTTACTGTTGATTTAGCGGCAGTCTCCCACGTGTCTAGACTGCCTCCTGGAACTCCTTCCCGCCCCAAGCTGCCCAAGAATAAAATAAAGCTTGGGCGATGCAAATTCATCGGGACGCGGAGTCCCATCTAACAGGAGAGTTGTCCGTGTGAAGCATTAATGAACTCAAGTCCTTTTTGCTTCTTTGTAATCGAAATGAAGGGTGACTAGCAGGTTTAGCAGGTTAGTTAGCACATTCCCTGCTGCCTGAGCTAGGGTCGCTCCTTATGCACACACAGCCGTGCTTTTAGTATAGGTGCAGTGTCTGCTGCTTCTCGCCGGGGGTCCGTATTCACGTTGTCGAGGAGTTAGGTTGGTGGGGTTCAGCATTCATTTCCGGACATATTCCGGATCCACATGTCGAGTTATCACAGGCTTTCTTGCGTTGGCTGCTCTAGGTTGCATACGGTTACTTCCATTTCAGTCTTTTTGCAAGCTCATCCTACTGTCTTGTTTTTGCCCCCTTTTATGCATACCGACCATGTTTTCTGCATGGGACATGTAAACTGTCGGAAGGATAAGAGGATCCTGGACCACCAATGGCCATTGAGGAGGAATACATGTACCTCCCTATATATCCGCAGCAACCTTTTCCTCTGACCTCCAATTTTGATGTTTTTTTCATTTCTACGATTGTTTCAAAAATAAAGAAGAATAATCCAATTTCTTAGTCACGACCTCCAATTTTTGACCATTACTGTTGATTTAGCGGCAGTCTTCCACGTGTCTAGACTGCCTCCTGGAACTCCTTCCCGCGCCAAGCTGGCCAAGAATAAAATAAAGCTTGGGCGATGCAAATTCATCGGGGCGCGGAGTCCCATCTAACAGGAGAATTGTCCGTGTGAAGCATTAACCAACTCAAGTCCTTTTTGCTTCTTTGTAATCGAAATGAAGGGAGACTATCAGGTTTAGCAGGTTAGTTAGCACATTCCCTGCTGCCTGAGCTAGGGTCGCTCCTTATGCACACACAGCCGTGCTTTTAGTATAGGTGCAGTGTCTGCTGCTTCTTGCCGGGGGGTCCGTATTCACGTTGTCGAGGAGTTAGGTTGGTGGGGTTCAGCATTCATTTCCGGACATGTTCCGGATCCACATGTCGAGTTATCACAGGCTTTCTTGCGTTGGCTGCTCTAGGTTGCATACGGTTACTTCCATTTCAGTCTTTTTGCAAGCTCATGCATACCGACCATGTTTTCTGCATTGGACATGTAAACTGTCGGCAGGATAAGAGGATCCTGGACCACCAACGGCCATTGAGGAGCAATACATGTGCCTCCCTATATATCCGCAGCAACCTTTCCTGCTGACCTCCAATTTTTATGTTTTTTTCATTTCTAAGATTTTTTTTGATTTTTTCAAAAATATAGAAGAATAATCAGATTTCTTAGTCACGACCTCCAATTTTTGACCATAACTTTTGATGTAGCGGCAGTCTTCCACGTGTCTAGGCGTCCTCCTGGAACTCCTTCCCGCGCCAAGCTGGCCAAGAATAAAATAAAGCTTGGGAGATGCAAATTCATCGGGACGCGGAGTCCCATCTAACGAGAAAGTTGGCCGTGTGAAGCATTAACAAACTCAAGTCCTTCTTGCTTCTTTGTAATTGAATTGAAGGGTGACTAGCAGGTTTAGCAGGTTAGTTAGCACGTTCCCTGCTGCCTGAGCTAGGGTTGCTCCTTATGCGCACAACGGCCGTGCTTTCAGTATAGGTACAGTGTCTGCTGCTTCTCGCCGGGGGGTCCGTATTCACGTTGTCGAGGAGTTAGGTTGATAGGGTTCAGCATTCATTTCCGGACATATTCCGGATCCACATGTCGAGTTATTTGAAGGCTTTCTTGCGTTGGCTCCTCTAGGTTGCATACGGTTACTTCCATTTCAGTCTTTTTGCAAGCTCATCCTACTGTCTTGTTTTTGCCCCCTTTTAAGCATACCGACCATGTTGTCTGCATGGGAGATGTAAACTGTCGGCAGGATAAGAGGATCCTGGACCACCAATGGCCATTGAGGAGGAATACATGTACCTCCCTATATATCCGCAGCAACCTTTCCCGCTGACCTCCAATTTTTATGTTTTTTTGATTTCTAATATTTTTTTTGATTTTTTCAAAAATAAAGAAGAATAATCCAATTTCTTAGTCACGACCTCCAATTTTTGACCATAACTTTTGATTTAGCGGCAGTCTCCCACATGTCTAGGCGTCCTCCTGGAACTCCTTCCCGCGCCTAGCTGGCCAAGAATAAAATAAAGCTTGGGAGATGCAAATTCATCGGGACGCGGAGTCCCATCTAACGGGAGAGTTGGCCGTGTGATGCATTACCGAACTCAAGTCCTGCTTGCTTCTTTGTAATCGAATTGAAGGGTGACTAGCAGGTTTAGCAGGTTAGTTAGCACGTTCCCTGCTGCCTGAGCTAGGGTTGCTCCTTATGTGCACACCGGCCGTGCTTTCAGTATAGCTGCAGTGTCTGCTGCTTCTCGCCGGGGGGTCCGTATTCACGTTGTCGAGGAGTTAGGTTGGTGGGGTTCAGCATTAATTTCCGGACATGTTCCGGATCCACATGTCGAGTTATCACAGGCTTTCTTGCGTTGGCTGCTCTAGGTTGCATAAGGTTACTTCCATTTCAGTCTTTTTGCAAGCTCATCCTACTGTCTTGTTTTTGCCCTCTTTTAGGCATACCGACCATGTTTTCTGCATGGGAGATGTAAACTGTTGGCAGGATAAGAGGATCCTGGACCACTAATGGCCATTGAGGAGGAATACATGTACCTCCCTATATATCAGCAGCAACCTTTCCCGCTAACCTCCAATTTTTATGTTTTTTTCATTTCTACGATTTTTTCAAAAATAAAGAAGAATAATCCAATTTCTTAGTCACGACTTCCAATTTTTGACCGTTACTGTTAATTTAGCGGCAGTCTCCCACGTGTCTAGACTGCCTCCTGGAACTCCTTCCCGCGCCAAGCTGGCCAAGAATAAAATAAAGCTTGGGCGATGCAAATTCATCGGGACGCGGAGTCCCATCTAACAGGAGAGTTGTCCGTGTGAAGCATTAACGAACTCAAGTCCTTTTTGCTTCTTTGTAATCGAAATGAAGGGTGACTAGCAGGTTTAGCAGGTTAGTTAGCACATTCCCTTCTGCCTGAGCTAGGGTCGCTCCTTATGCACACACAGCCGTGCTTTTAGTATAGATGCAGTGTCTGCTGCTTCTCGCCGGGGGGTCCGTATTCACGTTGTCGAGGAGTTATGTTGGTGCGGTTCAGCATTCATTTCCGGACATGTTCCGGAGCCACATGTCGAGTTATCACAGGCTTTCTTGCGTTGGCTGCTCTAGGTTGCATACGGTTACTTCCATTTCAGTCTTTTTGCAAGCTCATCCTACTGTCTTGTTTTTGCCCCCTTTTATGCATACCGACCATGTTTTCTGCATGGGACATGTAAACTGTCGGAAGGATAAGAGGATCCTGGACCACCAATGGCCATTGAGGAGGAATACATGTACCTCCCTATATATCCGCAGCAACCTTTCCCTCTGACCTCCAATTTTTATGTTTTTTTCATTTCTAAGATTTTTTTTGATTTTTTCAAAAATAAATAAGAATAATCCAATTTCTTAGTCACGACCTCCAATTTTTGACCGTTACTGTTGATTTTGCGGCAGTCTCCCACGTGTCTAGGCGGCCTCCTGGAACTCCTTCCCGTGCCAAGCTGGCGAAGAATAAAATAAAGCTTGGGAGATGCAAATTCATCGGGACGCGGAGTCCCATCTGACGGGAGAGTTGGCCGTGTGAAGCATTAACGAACTCAAGTCCTTTTTGCTTCTTTGTAATCGAAATGAAGGGTGACTAGCAGGTTTAGCAGGTTAGTTAGCACGTTCCCTGCTGCCTGAGCTAGAGTTGCTCCTTATGCACACACAGCCGTGCTTTCAGTATATGTGCAGTGTCTGCTGCTTCTCGCCGGGGGTCCGTATTCACGTTGTCGAGGAGTTAGGTTGGTGGGGTTCAGCATTCATTTCCGGACATATTCCGGATCCACATGTCGAGTTATCACAGGCTTTCTTGCGTTGGCTGCTCTAGGTTGCATACGGTTACTTCCATTTCAGTCTTTTTGCAAGCTCATCCTACTGTCTTGTTTTTGCCCTCTTTTAGGCATACCGACCATGTTTTCTGCATGGGAGATGTAAACTGTCGGCAGGATAAGAGGATCCTGGACCACCAATGGCCATTGAGGAGGAATACATGTACCTCCCTATATATCCGCAGCAACCTTTCCCGCTAACCTCCAATTTTTATGTTTTTTTCATTTCTACGATTGTTTCAAAAATAAAGAAGAATAATCCAATTTCTTAGTCACGACCTCCAATTTTTGACCGTTACTGTTGATTTAGCGGCAGTCTCCCACGTGTCTAGACTGCCTCCTGGAACTCCTTCCCGCGCTAAGCTGGCCAAGAATAAAATAAAGCTTGGGCGATGCAAATTCATCGGGACGCGGAGTCCCATCTAACAGGAGAGTTGTCCGTGTGAAGCATTAATGAACTCAAGTCCTTTTTGCTTCTTTGTAATCGAAATGAAGGGTGACTAGCAGGTTTAGCAGGTTAGTTAGCACATTCCCTGCTGCCTGAGCTAGGGTCGCCCCTTATGCACACACAGCCGTGCTTTTAGTATAGGTGCAGTGTCTGCTGCTTCTCGCCGGGGGTCCGTATTCACGTTGTCGAGGAGTTAGGTTGGTGGGGTTCAGCATTCATTTCCGGACATGTTCCGGATCCACATGTCGAGTTATCACAGGCTTTCTTGCGTTGGCTGTTCTAGGTTGCATACGGTTACTTCCAGTTCAGTCTTTTTGCAAGTTCATCCTACTGTCTTGTTTTTGCCCCCTTTTATGCATACCGACCATGTTTTCTGCATGGGAGATGTAAACTGTCGACAGGATAAGAGGATCCTGGACCACCAAGGGCCATTAAGGAGGAATACTTGTGCCTCCCTATATATCCGCAGCAACCTTTCCCGCTGACCTCCAATTTTTATGTTTTTTTCATTTCTAAGACTTTTTTAGATTTTTTCAAAAATAAAGAAGAATAATCCAATTTCTTAGTCACGACCTCCAATTTTTGACCATAACGTTTGATTTAGCGGCAGTCTCACACATGTCTAGGCGTCCTCCTGGAACTCCTTCCCGCGCCAAGCTGGCCAAGAATAAAATAAAGCTTGGGAGATGCAAATTCATCGGGACGCGGAGTCCCATCTAACAGGAGAGTTGTCCGTGTGAAGCATTAACAAACTCAAGTCCTTTTTGCTTCTTTGTAATCGAAATTAAGGGTGACTAGCAGGTTTAGCAGGTTAGTTAGCACGTTCCCTGCTGCCTGAGCTAGGGTTGCTCCTTATGTGCACACCGGCCGTGCTTTCAGTATAGGTGCAGTGTCTGCTGCTTCTCGCCGAGGGGGTCCGTATTCACGTTGTCGAGGAGTTAGGTTGGTGGGGTTCAGCATTCATTTCCGGACATGTTCCGGATCCACATGTCGAGTTATCACAGGCTTTCTTGCGTTGGCTGCTCTAGGTTGCATACGGTTACTTCCATTTCAGTCTTTTTGCAAGCTCATCCTACTGTCTTGTTTTTGCCCCCTTTTATGCATACCGACCATGTTTTCTGCATGGGACATGTAAACTGTCGGCAGGATAAGAGGATCCTGGACCACCAACGGCCATTGAGACCTCATTCCATAACATTTGGAAGTGTGAGTACAGTGAATTGTCTGGAGACGAGAAGAGAGCATATCGGCTACACAGTTAGAATCACTCCCTAGAACACACTTAACCCCTTCCTTGTGTTATTCTTGCACCACCGCGGACAACAAAAATAAGTTGTCTCTCACTTGAGAATGGTTTGGTAGCAGTGTTTTTTCAAATGTGTCGGCTGATCCACCAATATCAGAGGCTTTAAGCTACTATCTAGTGGTCCCATCTGATGGTGCACACTCGAGCATAAAAAAACTGCAAAAGACTGTACACTGTGGAAAATGATTTGGAAAATGGGACTCTCCATCTTCCCTGCCAACTTGATCAATCAAGATGGCAAGGAAGATGCTTTATTTCCTGGCCAGCTTGGCGTGGGAATATAGGTAAAAAAAGGGAACAGATGCCTTCCAGCCCAGGTAAATTTGGAGCCCAAGTACGGGCGAACCATAGGTGCCGGCCGGCCCAGAACTCAGTTTAATGGTGCAGGCTCGAGAGGAACTGCAGTCTGCTCAAATAATTATGTACTTCAGAAAATGTAGGAAAGAAAAAAAATGTTATCCAAAAATGAGGGGTCTTTCCTTTAAGACCAAGGTGTAAAACTCCGCTTTAATTGATGGAAAGATAAAAAAAAGGACTAAATGCATAAAACATTAAGGTAAAAAAAACATGAGTGTTTACAACTAGGGATGAGCCGAACACCCTTCGGTTCGCACCAGAACCTGCGAACGGACAGAAAATTTAGAACTCTATTAAATACAATGGACTCGAACGTTCGAAATCAAAAGTGCTAATTATAACGGCTAATATGCAAGTTATTGTCCTAAAAAGGGGTTTTTAGGACAATAACTTGCATATTAGCCGTTAGCCTGCCCCAGGGGACATGTATCAATGCAAAAAAAAGTTTTAAAAACAGCCGTTTTTTCGGGAGCAGTGATTTTAATGATGCTTAACCACTTCAATACCATGCACTTATGCACCTTCCCGCCCAGACCAATTTTCAGCTTTCAGTACTCTCACACTTTGAATGACAATTACTTAGTCATGCTACACTGTATCCAAACAAAATTTTTATCATTTTCTTCTCACAAATAGAGCTTTCTTTTGGTGGTATTTAATCGCCACTGGGTTTTTTATTTTTTGCGATATAAGCAAAAAAACAGCAATTAAAAAAAAAAAAAAAAACACTTTTTTTTAGTTTCTATTGTAAAATTTTGCAAATAAGTAATTTTTCTTTATAAATTTGTGCCAAAATGTATACTGCTACATATCTTTGGTAAAATGAACCCAAATTAGTGTATATTATTTGGTCTTTGTGAAAGTTATAGAGTCTACAAACTATGGTGGCAATCACTGAAAATTTATCACATCTGATCACGCCTGATGTACTGAAGGGATATCTCATTTCTTGAGACACTAACAAGCGAGGAAAGTACAAATACCCCAAAATTACCCCTTTTTGGAAAGTAGACAGTCCAAGGTATTTACTAAGAGGCGTGGTGAGTTTTTTGAAGTTGTATTTTTTTCCCACAATTCTTGGGAAAATTAAATTATTTTTTTTTTTTTTTTACACAAACTGGTCATATTAACAGTTTTTTTCTCTCACACAGCATATGCATAATTGCAACTACACCCCAAAATACATTCTGCTACTCCTCCTGAGTGTAGCGATACCACATTTGTGAGACTTTTACACAGCCTGGCCACATACAGAGGCCCAACATTGAAGTAGCACTTTCAGGCGTTCTACAAGCATAAATCGCACATATCCTTTCTCAACCACCTATTAAACTTTTGAAGGCCCTGGAGCACCAGGACAATGGAATTTTCCACAAAATGACCCCATTTTGGAAAGCACACACCCCAACGTATAATCTATGAAGCATTATGAGTCTTTTGAACGGTTCATTTTTTTCCAGAAGGTTTTGGAAAATGTGGAGAAAAAATGAAGATGCATTTTTTTTACACAAAGTTGTCCATTTATAAGATATTTCTAACGCATAGCATATACATAGCAAAAATGGCACCCCAAAATGCATTCTGCTACTCCTCCTGAGTATATCGATACCACATGTGTGAGACTTTTACACAGCCTGGCCATATACAGAGGCCCAACATTGAAGTAGCACTTTCAGGCGTTCTACAAGCATAAATCGCACATATCCTTTCTCAACCACCTATTACAATTTTGAAGGCCCTGGAGCACCAGGACAATAGAATTTTCCACAAAATGATCCCATTTTGGAAAGCACACACCCCAACGTATAATCTATGAAGCATTATGAGTCTTTTGAACGGTTCATTTTTTTCCAGAAGGTTTTGGAAAATGTGGAGAAAAAATGAAAATGCATTTTTTTTACACAAAGTTGTCCATTTATAAGATATTTCTAACGCATAGCATATACATAGCAAAAATAACACCCCAAAATGCATTCTGCTACTCCTCCTGAGTATAGCGATACCACATGTGTGAGACTTTTACACAGCCTGGCCATATACAGAGGCCCAACATTGAAGTAGCACTTTCAGGCGTTCTACAAGCATAAATCGCACATATCCTTTCTCAACCACCTATTACAATTTTGAAGGCCCTGGAGCACCAGGACAATAGAATTTTCCACAAAATGACCCCATTTTTGAAAGCACACACCCCAACGTATAATCTATGAGGCATTATGAGTCTTTTGAACGGTTCATTTTTTTTCCAGAAGGTTTTGGAAAATGTGGAGAAAAAATTAAAATGCATTTTTTTTACACAAAGTTGTCAATTTATAAGATATTTCTAACACATAATATGTACATAGCAAAAATTACACCCCAAAATGCATTCTGCTACTCCTCCTGAGTATGGCGATACCACATGTTTGAGACTTTTACACAGCCTGGCCACATACAGAGGCCCAACATCCAAGTAGCACCTCCAGGCATTCTAGCAGCATTAATTGCACATATCATTTTCTGACTACCGATCACATTTTTGAAGGCCCTTCATATATCTAACAAAATCTGTAAGGGGGGGTCAGTGTATGTGTCCTGTAAGGGGGGTCAGTGTATGTGTCCTGTAAGGGGGGTCAGTGTATGTGTCAGGTAAGGGGGGGTCAGTGTATGTGTCCTGTAAGGGGGGTCAGTGTATGTGTCAGGTAAGGGGGGGTCAGTGTATGTGTCAGGTAAGGGGGGTCAGTGTATGTGTCCTGTAAGGGGGGTCAGTGTATGTGTCCTGTAAGGGGGGGTCAGTGTATGTGTCATGTAAGGGTAAGGTGACCAGATTTTTAAAATGAAATCCGGGGACATATTTTTTTTTTTTTACTAGTAAAGGCGGCAATTGGCAACTCTCTGCCCACTGCCGTCGCCACCCGCCTCACAGCCTGTCAAGTCTTAGGCCTCGTACACACGGCCGAGAATCTCGTCAAGAAAAAACAAGTCGTTTTTCTTGACGAGATTCTTGGACAAGAAACTTGTCCCGGCCGAGTGTACACACGATCCATTCAAAGAACCCGCGGTTCTTTGAATGGAGCGAACGCGGTGACGTCATCGACTACGACGAGCGTGCGCTCATCACATTCGATGCCGTCGCCGCCATCTTGCTACACCCTACCTATGCATACCCTACCTACCGCGCATGCGTCAAAGTCATTTCGAGCATGCGCGGGTTTCCACGGCGAAAGGTAAGTGTACACACACACACACACTTTTCTCGTCGAGAAACATGCTGACAAGAATCTCGACGAGAAAATAGAGAGAAGGTTCTCTATTTTTCTCATCGAGATTCTTGTCGGTTTTCTTGACGAGAAACCTGATAGCCGCGTACACACGACCGATTTACTTGGCAAGAAAGCTCTGCCAGCAAGTTTCTTGCTGGTTCTTGCCGAGAAACTTGGTCGTGTGTACGAGGCTTTACTCTCCGGGCCCCGGCTACTACTGGGTGGGGAGCGGAGGAAGATCACTCCGCCAGGGAAGGCAAGAAGATAAGCTGGCAGGCAGCTGAGCCAAGGCAGAGGAGCGGAGCTAAATGGGCATGCGCCCGAAACTGAAGAAATATTCCCTCCACTCCGACCAGCACATGATCATCAGAAAGGGGCACAGATAATGAAAAAAAATACACCCCCCTAAGCTAGTAGGAGCGGCAGGTGTGTGTAATTCATATTTTCTTTTAATTCTGCACTGACTGTCTTTGAAATTGCCCTAGCCCATGTTCAAATCCAATCCGGGGACAAAACCGGGGACAGACTTGGTCCGGGGACAGTGTCCTCAATCTGGGGACTGTCCCCTGAAACCGGGGATGTCTGGTCACCCTATGTAAGGGGGGGTCAGTGTATGTGTCCTGTAAGGGGGGGGTCAGTGTATGTGTCCTGTAAGGGGGGGTCAGTGTATGTGTCCTGTAAGGGGGGGTCAGTGTATGTGTCCTGTAAGGGGGTCAGTGTATGTATCCTGTAAGGGGGGGTCAGTGTATGTGTCCTGTAAGGGGGGTCAGTGTATGTGTCCTGTAAGGGGGGTCAGTGTATGTATCCTGTAAGGGGGGTCAGTGTATGTGTCCTGTAAGGGGGGGTCAGTGTATGTATCCTGTAAGGGGGGTCAGTGTATGTATCCTGTAAGGGGGGGTCAGTGTATGTATCCTGTAAGGGGGGGGTCAGTGTATGTGTCCTGTAAGGGGGGGTCAGTGTATGTGTCAGGTAAGGGGGGGGTCAGTGTTTGTGTCATGTAAGGGGGGGTCAGTGTATGTGTCATATAAGGGGGGGTCAGTGTATGTGTCCTGTAAGGGGGGGTCAGTTTATGTGTCCTGTAAGGGGGGGTCAGTGTATGTGTCCTGTAAGGGGGGGTCAGTGTATGTGTCCAGTAAGGGGGGGTCAGTGTATTTGTCCTGTAAGGGGGGGTCAGTGTATGTGTCAGGTAAGTAAGGGGGGGTCAGTGTATGTGTCAGGTAAGTAAGGGGGTCAGTGTATGTGTCAGGTAAGTAAGGGGGGGTCAGTGTATGTGTCGGTAAGTAAGGGGGGTCAGTGTATGTGTCAGGTAAGGGGGGTCAGTGTATTTTTCAGGTAAGGGGGGGGGGTCAGTGTAATTGTCAGGTGGGTTAGTGTAGGGGTCAGATAGGTCACATGTGTTGCAAGGGCAGGTTAAAGTGGAGTCAGGGGCGCAGCCGGGGGGGGGCGGCAAAATTAGGTTTCGCCTAGGGTGCCAAAGATCCTTGCACCAGCCCTGTGTGAAACAGGTGAAACGCAACTTTTTTGTGCCAATAATGGGACTTTCTGGTTCATAAGTAGGGCTGTAGCATCTGGTCGTTTAAATCCACCCCCCCATGTACAAATTGTAGTCGTGGACACATTCAGGCTTTACAATGGAGCCGCGTCTTCTTGGGATCTCCACCATGGTGTCATTGTGGATCGTAGAGAGGATGTGGACATCTTTCTTGTCCCTCCACTTCATGGCCAACACCTCCTCGTTCCTCATGGATGCCGATTCTCCAGGTCGCAATTTTTTTGTCAATAAATTTTGTGGGAATCCCTTCCATTTTTTTTTAAGGTACCGCAGGCCGGGGTTTGTTTACTGTAAAGGTGGCGAAAAAGGGGTAGGCTGGTATAATAATTATCAACATATAAATGGTAACCTTTTCCGAACAGGGTGTATGCCAACTCCCAGACAATTTTCCCACTGGTTCCAATATATGTGGGGCAATCACGGGGCTGGAGCTGGGAGTCTTTGCCTTCGTAGATCCTGAATTTGCAGACGTATCCAGTGGCTCGATCACATAATTTATTTAATTTTAACCCATACCTGGCTCTCTTGCTTGGTATGTACTGCTTGAACTGCAGTCGGCCGGTGAAATGTACGAGGGACTCGTCCACACAAATTTTTTGGTCTGGGATGAAAACTTCTTCAAATCGCTGGGAAAAGGCATTGATTAGGGGGCGTATCTTGTACAATTTGTCGTAGTTGGGATGATCTCGGGGAGGGCACTGTGAATTGTCATTGAAGTGGAGAAAGCGCATAATCATGTCGTATCTTTTCCTGGACATGACAGCGGAATATATGGGCATGTGTTGGATGGGGCTTTTGGACCAATATGAATGGACTTCGTTCTTTTTTGTAAGCCCCATATTGAACATAAGGCCCAAAAATAATTTAAATTCCTCCAATGTTAGACGCCGCCACTGGAACATGCGGGCGTAGGAAGAATCGGGGTTGGCAGCAATAAATTGGGATGCATACAGATTCGTTTGATCCACTATATTCTGCAGCAAATCTTGTGGGAAAAATAAACAAAAATAATCAAATTTAGAAAAATTTGTAGTGTCGGGCTGCACACCTGGCTGTGCGGTGAAAGGGGGGATGATAGCGGATCCTGAGTGTCATGGATATGCAGTAGTGTTTGTCTGTCAGCTTACCTTCCTTCCCATGTGTTCATCTTAGAGGCCTGAGCCCTTTCACCTGGCTTCCTTTATAATCTCCTCCAAGCCAGACTCCACCCCAGGCCCTATCACAGAACACTATATTAACCTGTGCACTGCAAGCCTGCTTTGCTGATCAACGTGTTTGTTAGGCATTGTGTGTTTGGGTTCCTGCCTGCCGTGTGCTACGTCTGTCTCTCTGTTACATATTTGGCTTGTCCCCGACTATCCCTGTCTGCTCGTGACCCTTGACCTTCGGCTCGTTCTTTCGTTATCCTTGTCTGCTTGTGGCCCCTGACCTTCAGCTTGTTATTCGGTTCTCTCATATCTTGTGCTGCTGCTTCCCCTCTTTTCCCCTTATCCTACGGGGCGTGAGCTAGGAAACTCCAGGGGCCGCGACCTGGTCCCAGCCTGCAGCATAACATCCTCACCACTAGAGGCCCTGGAGAAGACCTGCTGGGTCTTAGACTCCGCGCCCTGGGGAATCTTGGCTCTAGCTTCCGTTAGGATCCCGGTTGTGCTCCTCTGGTCCCGCTTTCCACAACCACCCAGTTTCCTATCCGCAGCAGTCAGCCATAGGGTTCACTACCTTGCGGTGCACTCCTGTCCCCCTACGGTGTGCATCTGTCACCTGGCCACAGGTGACCTTGACAGTTTGATCAGCCATGAACCCGGCTGACATCCCGTTACCCGTGGATGATCCGTTGCAGGGCATAGTTTGCAGACTTGAAACCCAGGAATCGAATCAGACTCAGGTGATGCGATTCCTCCAGGATCTGGCTTCTCGCTTTGAGCAGCTTCAGGCCTCCTTGGGAACCCTGAATCCGCAACCTCAAATACAACCAGCGGCTGCACCTATTGCACCAGTCGCAGCCACACACTCACTACAACTGCCAGCTCCGTCCCGTTTCTCTGGGGACTCCAAGGCTTGCAGGGGGTTCCTTAGCTAATGCACAATTCATTTTGAGCTCCAGCCCCAAAACTTCCTGTCTGATCGGGCTAAGGTAGCCTATATCATTTCCCTCCTCTCTGGTGAAGCTTTAGCCTGGGCAGCCCCTCTGTGGGAACTGAATGATCCAGTGGTTTCTAGCCTGTCTGGCTTCTTGAAACTTTTTCGGAATATCTTCGAAGAACCGGCTCGTGTCTCTTCAGCGGCCAGCGCCCTTTTACGTCTCCGCCAAGAGTCTGCTTCTGTGGAACAGTATGCCCTTCATTTCCGCATACTGTCGGCTGAGTTGAGCTGGAACAATGAGGCCTTAGTCGCAACCTTTTTGCATGGCCTGTCTGATAGAGTGAAGGATGAATTAGCAGGAAGAACCATCCCCACTGATCTGGCCGGCGTTATCTCCTTGTGTAACCAGATCGATATTCGCTTTCAGGAGAGGACCTTAGAAAAGCAACGCCAGCACTCCTTGGTTCTTAGTCAGCCTGAGCTCCCCTCTCTTCGACCCGTAGAGCATCTCCTACCAGCTGAGGAACCCATGCAGCTGGGTCGGACCAGGCTATCCCCCGAGGAACGTGCTAGGCGCAGAACTCTTGGTCTGTGTCTTTACTGTGGGGGCAAAGGTCATTTTCGTGACACTTGCTCTCTTTGTCCAGAAAAACGTTCGGGTCCACTTCATCTCCAAAGTGGAGTATTGGACCCAGAAATATCACCTTCCCCTTCTCGTCTTCTGCTTTCTGTGTTCCTTCATGTTGGTGCTTCTTTTCATTCGGTCTCAGCATATCTGGATTCCGGAGCCGCTGGTAATTTTATGGACTGGGAAATCGCATCGTCCATGAGACTTACTCTTTTGCCCCTCACCACACCATTGGTGGTCTTGGCGATTGATGGTACTGTTCTCCCAGGGGGACCTATCCGCTTCCAGACCCTCCCTGTTAAGATGTCGGTAGGGACACTCCACCAGGAGTGGATATCCTTCCTTATCTTACCCAAGGCCTCAACGCCTATAATTTTGGGTCTCCCATGGTTACAGCTCCATTCTCCTCATGTGGACTGGACTACTGGACAGATCCTGGCTTGGGGTCCCTCCTGTTCCTCGTCCTGCCTACCCAAGGTTGCCCCCTGTGAATCTGAGCCGGTCATTCATTCCAGGTTGCATAACCATTTACATTTCTCTGTCCCTAACCACCCTTGGACGCACAGCCAGGCTAGCTTGTCTACAAGTCCTGCAGTCGCTACGTCTTGCGATGCGATTCAGGTAGTCGCTACACCTGACTCAGCTATTCACTCTGCCTCTGTACTAGTTATGCCAGTCCAGCCCATGCCCAGTGAGCCTCCTACTTTTTCTTGTTCAGGACATTCTGCTTGTCTTTCAGCTATTCAGCTTGACTCCTGTGACATGTCACCCTCTAACCAACCTGACTTCAGGGTTCCACTGACATCTGCCCAGTTTGATGGTCCTGTGCAAGATGACCAGTTCCCCTTTAAGGGTCTAGGGGACCCTCCTCAGATTTCTGTTGATCCTCTCATGCCCTTGCTTATTCCTAGAGAGCCTTTGGTCCTCAATAGATCTTCTTGTCATCTCCCTACCTCGTTTTCAGTCTCTGAGGATAATCTTAAGTACGAGGTTAGACAAGTTCTGGATTCTCGGCTCTGCAGAGGCATTCTTCAGTACCTTGTGCATTGGAGAGGTTTTGGTCCTGAGGAGGAGTCTTGGATCGCTGCATCTGATGTAGCTGCACCTCATCTGTTGAGAAGGTTTCATCAGAGATTTCCCTTTAAGCCTGGGCCCAGGCGGGGGAGGGCCCATAAGAGGGAGGGTACTGTCATGGATATGCAGTAGTGTTTGTCTGTCAGCTTACCTTCCTTCCCATGTGTTCATCTTAGAGGCCTAAACCCTTTCACCTGGCTTCCTTTATAATCTCCTCCCAGCCAGACTCCACCCCAGGCCCTATCACAGAACACTATATTAACCTGTGCACTTCAAGCCTGCTTTGCTGATCAACGTGTTTGTTAGGCATTGTGTGTTTGGGTTCCTGCCTGCCGTGTGCTACGTCTGTCTCTCTGTTACATATTTGGCTTGTCCCCGACTATCCCTGTCTGCTCGTGACCCTTGACCTTCGGCTCGTTCTTTCGTTATCCTTGTCTGCTTGTGGCCCCTGACCTTCAGCTTGTTATTCGGTTCTCTCATATCTTGTGCTGCTGCTTCCCCTCTTTTCCCCTTATCCTACGGGGCGTGAGCTAGGAAACTCCAGGGGCCGCGACCTGGTCCCAGCCTGCAGCATATCATCCTCACCACTAGAGGCCCTGGAGAAGACCTGCTGGGTCTTAGACTCCGCGCCCTGGGGAATCTTGGCTCTAGCTTCCGTTAGGATCCCGGTTGTGCTCCTCTGGTCCCGCTTTCCACAACCACCCAGTTTCCTATCCGCAGCAGTCAGCCATAGGGTTCACTACCTTGCGGTGCACTCCTGTCCCCCTACGGTGTGCATCTGTCACCTGGCCACAGGTGACCTTGACACTGAGTTGGCAGGCAACCATAAGGGGTTTGCCAGGGCATCGGGAAGGTAGGATTGGGGCTGGATTCTTCGGGTTGGGTGTGCATTTCCATTGCTTGTACTGGGCTCCTCTTCCTGGGGTATGGCGCTGCTGGTGGTGGGCAGTTCTCCTGATCTTGGTGCTGATCTTGGTGCCGATCGCATTCTTTTGGGAGGGACGGTTTCCTCCGGGGACTCGGACTCTGAGCCACTATCCTCCACTGGCTCGTATTCCGAACCAGAATCGGATAATGGGAGCTCCCCGCTGCTCTCATCATCCGACATGGCAAGAATGGCATATGCCTCCTCAGGTGTGTAAACCCTTTGGGACATTATGGCAGTGCTTATTGGTGGGCCTGTGTAATGGTACTGCTGGTGGTAGTGGTGGCGGTCTGTGTGGTAGTACCGATGGAGGTATTAGTGGTGGGCCTGTGTGGTGGTACCGATGGCGGTATGGGTGGTGGTGGTACCAATGGCGGTACAGGTGGTGGTGGTACCGATGGCGGTACGGGTGGTGGCGGCGGTACCGATGGCGGTACAGGTGGCGGTACGGGTGGTGGTGGTAGCGATGGTGGTATGGGTGGTGGTGGTACCGATGGCGGTACAGGTGGTGGTGGTACCGATGGCGGTACAGGTGGTGGTGGTACCAATGGCGGTACGGGTGGTGATGGTACCGATGGCGGTACAGGTGGTGGTACAGGTGGTGGTGGCACTACCGACGGTGGTACGGGTGGTGGTACCGATGGCGGCACTAGTGGTGATACTGGTAGCGGGCCTGTGTGGCAGTATAGATGCTGGGCCTGGTGGCGGTACTGGTGGTGGTACTGGTACCGATGGCGGTACTGGTAGCCTGTGTGGCGGTGCCAATGGCGGTACCGATGGAGGTGGGCCTGTGACAGATGATTGACAGATGGGCTGATTGATTGACAGATGGGCTGATTGATTGATTGACAGATGGGTTGATTGATTGACAGATGGGGTGATTGATTGACAGGTGGGGTGATTGATTGATAGATCGGCTGATTGATTGACAGATGGGCTGATTGATTGACAGATGGGCTGATTGATTGACAGATGGGCTGATTGACAGATGGGCTGATTGACAGATGGGCTGATTGGCTGGGCTGATTGATGTGCTGGGCTGTGTGACAGGTCCTCTTTATGGGGGGGGGGCGTGTTGTGCACTGTAAACTTATGTAGACAAACTACACTGAGCTAACTTACTGATCTCTTCTCTCTCCTCACAGATCGGTGTGTGAGGAGAGAGCAGGGATCAGGTAGTAACTCCTGTGGAGTTTGTTTACATTTGTGACCGGCTGTGATTGGACACAGCCGGTCACGTGGTAAACAGCCAATTCATTGGCTGTTTACTCTGATCGGGGACGCGCTGTGTCCAAGGGACACTCGCCTTCCCCGATCCCCGCTCTGCAAGCCTGTGGCGGCGCGCACGGAGCGCGCCGCCGAGTTTGTTTTGACAGGTGATCGGCTGTGACTTTGACACAGCCGATCACATGGTAAACAGCCAATGAAATTGGCTGTTTACCGTGATCGGGGAAGCGCTGTGTCCGAGGGACACATGCCGTCCCCGATCACTGCGCTGCGCGCCCCCGCAAGGCATTATCCTGCAGGACGTCATATGACGTCCAGTATCGATATTGCAACCACTTCCCGGACGTCAATTCACTATTGACTGGGCGGGAAGTGGTTAAAGTAAAAAAAAAAATTGTGAAATATTCCTTTAAATATCGTACCTGGGGGGTGTCTAAAGTATGCCTGTGAAGTGGCACGTGTTTCCCGTGTTTAGAACTGTCCCTGTACAAAAAGTGAAAAAGCTTGCGGCTCGCGGCTTTAATGTAATTTCTGGTCCCGGCAATATGGATGAAAATTATTGAAAAAAATGGCATGGGTAACACCCCCCCCCCCCCCCCCCCAGCCCACTACCAGCAACTTTGGGGGTCTTGCATGGATATTAAGGGGAACCCTGCATCCAAATAAAAAAGGTCCTATATACTCTGAACAGCAGTATACAGGCGGTGCAAACAAGACAGGGACTGTAGGTTTGTTCTTAAGTAGAATTTGTTTGTAATTTGGAACAGGTACATTTTTTAAGTGTAGCTCCAACCAAAAAATCTATTTTTAAGCTTTTTGAAAAACGTAGGGAAGGGTTATCACAGAGTAACATGTGTTTTGCTATCTGTGCTCCTGTTCAGAACATTTCACCTCACTTTCCGTCCCAATGACAAATGTTTTTTGAAAATTTGGGTTTTTTATTGAAACAAGGATTGGTGATAAAGCATCAGTGGAGAGGAGACACCTTTTTCCCATATTAACTCTTACAGGAGAGAATTTCCCTATCCTAGGGGTAGATCTCCTCTCACTTCCTGTTGTCTCCTTCTGTATGCAAGTAGGAGTCGTTTGTAAGTTGGATGTTTGAAAGTAGGGGCCTGCCGTGTACTCTGCAGAAATTTGCCCCTTAGGTGTTGGTGTTGCCACAACACTGTGAGCCCTCACAGTTACTCTTGGTGCTGGAACGCCCTGCTGTGAACTATTATATCAAGAATTGTAATTTGCATGACCCTGTTGAACAGGGGCAGAAAAATTGGGCCTTTGGTGGTGGTGTTGCCACAACACTGTAAGCCCTCACAGTTACTCTTGGTGGGCGCAGGAATGGGCCCTGCTGTGAATTATTAGATCAAGAATTGTAATTACATGCCCCTGTTGAACTGGGGCAGAAAAATTGTGCCTTAGGCCATGGTGCCACAACACTGCAACCCCTCACAGATACTGTAGTTGGAGCGCAGCAATGAGCCCTGCTGCAAAGCATTGCATCAAAAATTGTAAGGAGGGTGGCCGGTTTCAGCACTTGCCTGCCTGTGATGGAGGATTCCTCTGTGGCCTGGTCTCGTGGCTGGGGATGTCCCGATCGTTTGTGGACTCGAACTGGGGTCCCAGCGCTCTCCCGGCTTGTCTGCCTGGCATGTACCAGACCTCTGTGTTGTCCCCTGTTGTTCCCTATTACTTGTGGGGAGTCTGGAAGCTGGATTCCGTGGCTATCTGTGCTGTGTGGCCGGTGGTGTGCGGAGCTCCAGGCTTCAGCTGCCATCTTTGGAGTCTCCGCGCCTCTATTTTATTTTTTTTACTTATTTATTTTACTTTATTTTATTGATTTTTACACAGTTTATTTTATTTTTTTTATAAAAAAAAAAAAAATGGGTCATTTTTATTCCTATTACAAGGAATGTAAACATCCCTTGTAATAGAAAAAAGCATGACAGGTCCTCCTAAATATGAGATCTGGGGTCAAAAAGTCCTCAAATCTCATATTTGGACTTAAATGCAATAAAAAAAAAAAACGTCATTAGAAAAAATGACGAAAAAGAAATGGCCCTTTAAAATCTATGGGCGGAAGTGACGTTTTGACGTCGCTTCCGCCCTGCTATGGTATGGAGACGGGTGGGGGCCATCTTGCCACTGACACCAATGATGGAGCACTATTCCTCCCCGTTGATACCAATGATGGGGCACTATTTCTCCCACTGACACCAAAGATGGGCTGTACCCCACCGCCATCAGGGGGTACAGCCGGTACACAAGTAAGGTGCCGGGCGTCAAGGGGATTTTCTGGGGGGCGTGGCCAAGACAGGCATGTGAGAGGACGCATCTCCCACAGCTCCTAGCAGTGATCCGGTACTGATCCTCCCCCGGCCGCCTAATCGGTCCGACGGTAACCTATGCTCGCAGCCTGCGATCCGGGGACCACTGAGGTACCACCACCGGCTCTCTGTACCAGGGGGATGACCCGCAAAGGACAGGCGGAAATCGCGGGGCCGGAGCTCCAAGATGGCGCCGCTGCATCTGCAGTGAAGGGGACGCCGCGCGGCCAGGACAAGCTAGGCCCCAAGGCAAGTAAGCCGCCCAAAACCCCCAAAGAACCCCCTAAGGACATGCTGTATTATGCCCAGAAGATGTCTGGGGCTATGGGGACCGAGATGCCCGCCCGATCAGGGGACCCCACACATATGATGCCTGATATACAAGCAGACGCTGTCCCAGACCAGTGGGGAGAGGAGGAGGGGGGCCAGGCAGGCTCTGTGATGCAGGACACTTCAGCCCCAGACTCACAGGATGCAGTGCAACCCACTCTGGCTGATATCCTTAGGGCTGTGAACAAATGCACAGCCTCTGTTGATACTTTAAAGGAGCAGTTTGGCTTGCTGAGGCAAGACATGCAGAAGATCCGTGAACGTACCACGGCTGTGGAGAGCAGAGGTGGACCAAATGCAGCCCATAGCCCAGGACACAAGAGCAGCCCTGCAGATGGCTAGAGATGCATACGATCGTGCTGAAGATTTGGAGAACCGCCTCAGAAGGAACAACGTTCGTATAGTGGGTCTCCCGGAGAGGGTGGAGGGCAGGGATCCTACTACATATGTGGAGAATTGGTTGATTGAACTTTTTGGCAAAAATTCATTTTCACCATTTTTTGCGGTGGAGCGCGCGCACAGAGTGCCCTCTCGCCCGCCTCAACAGGGGGGTCCTCCCAGATCCATCCTTGCGAAACTACTGCATTACCGGGACAGGGAGGCGGTGCTACGCCAAGCTCGGGAGCGAGCAAATGTACAGTACAATGGCACCAGAGTGTCCTTCTATCCGGACTTTTCGGCAGAGGTCCAGAGACGCAGGGCCAAATTTAATGATGTGAAACGCCGCCTGCGACTCCTGCAAATTCCATACGCTATGCTTTATCCTGCAAAGCTCCGCATAGTGGTGCGGGGCCAGGCACAATTCTTTGAGTCTGCCAAGGAGGCCCTAACCTGGCTGGATCGGAACGAGCAATCACTTCAGCGACGAGAGCAGGAGGAGGGAGAATAAGGTCTAAATTCTGATTATGCCTGATGGCACGAATTGTATGCTGCTCAAAGACACCTTGCGTTTAATTTACCCAGGGGGGATCCCCTATTATTGTTTGTGGCTACTGTTTTATGGCTGGGGGACATTATATGGCTATAAAATGCAAGGAGAGTGATTTACACCACGTTGTCCAATAAGCGGATGTTACAATTGACTGAACTATGGCGACGTTCGGTCGTGAAAGGAGTTGCTGCTGCCCTGTTGGTGGATTATGTAGCTCCAGGACCCGTTAGGTCCACTGTTCCTACTAACTTTTCCTTTTTCAGCAGTTACAACTTCAAAGAGGTGCATTGCAGCAGACGTGAATTAATACTCCTAGAGCGCCGTGCAGCGGGGTTCAGGAATGGTACGAGAGGGGTGATGTCACCCCTGCCCCGGGGACTATATTGTTGTTTCTACCCACGATTATCCGACCATTTATCTTTAATCGCGAATGCTCATGGCTAAGGTTTCTATTGTTTCTTGGAATGTGAGGGGTATGCACTCCCCCTTGAAACGTACAATGCTTAATATGTGTTTGAAGAAATTCCTTCCTGGGGTAATCTGTTTCCAAGAGACTCACTTAACGGCAGAGACAGTATGCTGTTTACGGTATGCATGGGTGGGGAGAGCTTATCACTCTACACACACCTCCTTTTCTAGGGGGGTGAGTGTACTGGTGCATGCAGCCTTGGATTTCCAAGAGTTTGACAGTGTCATAGACCAGGAGGGGCGATATGTATTTCTTCACTGCAAGTTTGGTACATTGATATGTGTGCTGGCATGCATATATATCCCACCACCGTTCACGGCGGCGCTGCTCCGGCTCCTCCTTGCGTTTTTGGATGGTAGGCTGGATGTGCCGCTGCTAGTGATCGGTGACTTCAACTGCTGTTCGGACCAGGTGGCGGATAGACACCCGAGCCCTAGGCCCTCTGCCCTTGCCAGGAGTACTCCCCTGGCGCGGTTGTTGCAAGAGGTGGGCTGGGTGGATATCTGGCGACATCGCAATCCGGGCGACAGACAATTTACCTGTTTTTCAAAGTCCCATGGTTGCCTGTCTAGGATAGATCTGGGGGTGGGGAACCTGAGCATACTCCCGTTTGTAGCTGACATTACACATAGACCCCGTAGTGTATCAGACCATTCTGCTCTAGTGGTACAGTTGCTGGTGGCTCCACCGGCAAAATTAACTAGGGCGCCCTGGAAGTTTAATGCATTTTGGTTGAAATTGTTTCGTTCCCATGAGGAGATAATGGGTGATATACGGAGGTTCTTTGATGACAGGGATGGAGTAGAATTTAATGTGCTGCACTGGGATGCCTTTAAGGCGCATCTCCGGGGCCTCCTGATAGGAGAAAAGAATAAGGTTAAAAGAGCCTCCTCTGAGCTCCTGATAGAAGTGGAGGCTAGGGTTCAGGAATTAGAGAGGGTATATGTGACGGATCCCTCTGATCTGGCCAGAGAAGCATGGGTGGCCGCTCAATCGGCCTATCAACAGCTACTTTCCTCCTCGGCTGAGAAGAAAAGGTTCTTTACGAAACAGGCGTTCTTTGAGGAGGGTGAGAAGACCGGCCGACTTTTGGCACGAATTGCAAACTCCGATCAACGCTCGCCTGCTATAGGAGCCATTAGGTCCAAGACGGGGAGTGTAGTCTCCCAACCAGAGTTGATTATGGAGGAATTGGCGGGTTTCTATGAGACCCTGTACAGTCCTGGAGCGCCATACGCCCAGGAGGATCTGGAGTTATACCTGGCCCGATTGGTCTTCCCTGCGCTGTCCGAGGGTCAGCGGGCACAGTTGGAGGCGCCGCTTACTGTCGGGGAGCTCCGGGGGGCTGTGGGTGCATTCCCTAATTGTAAGTCCCCGGGGGAGGATGGGTTGCCCATGGAGGTGTATAAGCAATACTCAGAGGAAATACTGCCCCAACTACTGAGAGTCTTTAACAATGCCAGAGAGAGAGGAACCCTTCCACCCTCAATGTCTAAGGCAAACATAGTACTACTGCTCAAACCGGGTAAGGATCCTGTAGACCCAGGGGCGTACCGCCCCATCTCCTTGCTGCAAAGCGACATCAAGATATTAGCCAAGGTACTGGCCATTTGGCTGAATGGGGTGATTACTTCAATTGTGCATGGGGACCAGGCTGGTTTCATGCCAAATAAATCTACAGCGGTTAATTTGCGGAGGTTGTTCCTGAATGTACAAGCAAGGGCAGATAACATGGGAGGCAGGGCACTCCTGTCCCTGGACGCCACAAAAGCGTTTGACAGCATAGATTGGAATTATCTTTGGTCGGTGCTGCGGAGGTTCGGGTTTGGTCCAATTTATATATCCTGGGTGAAGTTGCTATATAGTCAGCCGCAGGCCGCCATAAGGACCTTTGGTTCATTGTCTGGGAGCTTTGCATTGAGGAGGGGGACTCGGCAGGGGTGCCCCCTGTCGCCCCTCCTCTTTGCTTTGGCTATTGAGCCACTGGCCATGGATATTCGGGCAAATTCTGGCATTACTGGTTTCTGCTATGATGACATGCAGGAAAAAGTCATTGTCATGGATATGCAGTAGTGTTTGTCTGTCAGCTTACCTTCCTTCCCATGTGTTCATCTTAGAGGCCAGAACCCTTTCACCTGGCTTCCTTTATAATCTCCTCCCAGCCTGACTCCACCCCAGGCCCTATCACAGAACACTATATTAACCTGTGCACTGCAAGCCTGCTTGGCTGATCAACGTGTTTGTTAGGCATTGTGTGTTTGGGTTCCTGCCTGCCGTGTGCTACGTCTGTCTCTCTGTTACGTTATTGGCTTGTCCCCGACTATCCCTGTCTGCTCGTGACCCTTGACCTTCGGCTCGTTCTTTCGTTATCCTTGTCTGCTTGTGGCCCCTGACCTTCAGCTTGTTATTCGGTTCTCTCATATCTTGTGCTGCTGCTTCCCCTCTTTTCCCCTTATCCTACGGGGCGTGAGCTAGGAAACTCCAGGGGCCGCGACCTGGTCCCAGCCTGCAGCATAACATCCTCACCACTAGAGGCCCTGGAGAAGACCTGCTGGGTCTTAGACTCCGCGCCCTGGGGAATCTTGGCTCTAGCTTCTGTTAGGATCCTGGTTGTGCTCCTCTGGTCCCGCTTTCCACAACCACCCAGTTTCCTATCCGCAGAAGCCAGCCATAGGGTTCACTACCTCGCGGTGCACTCCTGTCCCCCTACGGTGTGCATCTGTCACCTGGCCACAGGTGACCTTGACAGTTTGATCAGCCATGGACCCGGCTGACATCCCGATCCCCGCGGATGATCCATTGCGTAGCATAGTCCACAGACTTGAAACCCAGGAATCGAATCAGACTCAGGTGATGCGATTCCTCCAGGATCTGGCTTCTCGATTCAAGCAGCTTCAGGCCTCCTTGGGAACCCCGAATCCGCAACCTCAAGTACAACCAGCGGTGGTACCTATCGCACCAGTCGCAGCCACACACTCACTAACACTGCCAGCTCCGTTCCGTTTCTCTGGGGACTCCAAGGCCTGCAGAGGGTTCCTTAGCCAATGCACGATTCATTTTGAGCTTCAGCCTCAAAACTTTCTGTCTGATAGGGCAAAGGTAGCCTATATCATTTCCCTCCTCTCCGGTGAAGCTTTAGCCTGGGCAGCCCCTCTGTGGGAACTGAATGATCCAGTGGTTTCTAGCCTGTCTGGCTTCTAGAAACTTTTTCGGAATATCTTTGAAGAACCGGCTCGTGTCTCTTCAGCGGCCAGCGCCCTTCTACGTCTCCGCCAAGAGTCTGCTTCAGTGGGACAGTACGCCCTTAATTTCCGCATACTGTCGGCTGAGTTGAGCTGGAACAATGAGGCCTTAGTCGCAACCTTTTTGCATGGCCTGTCTGATAGAGTGAAGGATGAATTAGCAGGAAGAACCATCCCCACTGATCTGGACGGAGTTATCTCCTTGTGTAACCAGATCGATATTCGCTTTCAGAAAAGGACCCTAGAAAAGCGGCGCCAGCACTCCTTGGTCCTTAGTCAGCCTGAGCTCCCCTCTCCTCGACCTGTGGAGCATCTCCTGCCAGCTGAGGAACCCATGCAGCTGGGCAGGACCAGGCTATCCCCAGAGGAACGTGCTAGGTGCAGAACTCTAGGCCTGTGTCTCTACTGTGGGGGCAAAGGTCATTTTCGTGACACTTGCTCTCTTTGTCCAGAAAAACGTTTGGGTCCACTTCATCTGGAAAGTGGAGTATTGGACCCAGAAATATCACCTTCCCCTTCTCGTCTTCTGCTTTCTGTGTTCCTTCATGTTGGTGCTTCTTCTCATTCGGTCTCAGCATATCTGGATTCCGGAGCCGCTGGTAATTTCATGGACTGGGAAATCGCGTCGTCCATGAGACTTACTCTTTTGCCCCTCACCACGCCATTGGTGGTCTTGGCGATTGATGGTACTGTTCTCCCAGGGGGACCTATCCGCTTCCAGACCCTCCCTGTTAGGATGTCGGTAGGGACACTCCACCAGGAGTGGATATCCTTCCTTATCTTACCCAAGGCCTCAACGCCTATAATTTTGGGTCTCCCATGGTTACAGCTCCATTCTCCTCATGTGGACTGGACTACTGGACAGATCCTGGCTTGGGGTTCCTCCTGTTTCTCGTCCTGCCTTCCCAAGGTTGCCCCCTGTGAACCTGAGCCGGTCATTCATTCCAGGTCGCATAACCATTTACATTTCTCTGTCCCTAACCACCCTTGGACGCACAGCCAGGCTAGCTTGTCTACAAGTCCTGCAGTCGCTACGTCTTGCGATGCGATTCAGGTAGTCGCTACACCTGACTCTATTCACTTGGCCTCTGTACTAGTTATGCCAGTCCAGCCCATGCCCAGTGAGCCGCCTACTTTTTCTTGTTCAGGACATTCTGCTTGTCTTTCAGCTATTCAGCTTGACTCCTGTGACATGTCACCCTCTAACCAACCTGACTTCAGGGTTCCACTGACATCTGCCCAGTTTGATGGTCCTGTGCTAGATGACCAGTTCATCTTTAAGGGTCTAGGGGACCCTCCTCAGATTTCTGTTGATCCTCTCATGCCCTTGCTTATTCCTAGAGAGCCTTTGGTCCTCAATAGATCTTCTTGTCATCTCCCTACCTCGGTTCTGGTCTCTGAGGATAATCTAAAGTACGAGGTTAGACAAGTTCTGGATTCTCGGCTCTGCAGAGGTATTCTTCAGTACCTTGTGCATTGGAGAGGTTTTGGTCCTGAGGAGGCGTCTTGGATCGCTGCATCTGATGTCGTTGCACCTCATCTGTTGAGGAGGTTTCATCTGAGATTTCCCTTTAAGCCTGGGCCCAGGCGGGGGAGGGCCCATAAGAGGGAGGGTACTGTCATGGATATGCAGTAGTGTTTGTCTGTCAGCTTACCTTCCTTCCCATGTGTTCATCTTAGAGGCCAGAACCCTTTCACCTGGCTTCCTTTATAATCTCCTCCCAGCCTGACTCCACCCCAGGCCCTATCACAGAACACTATATTAACCTGTGCACTGCAAGCCTGCTTGGCTGATCAACGTGTTTGTTAGGCATTGTGTGTTTGGGTTCCTGCCTGCCGTGTGCTACGTCTGTCTCTCTGTTACGTTATTGGCTTGTCCCCAACTATCCCTGTCTGCTCGTGACCCTTGACCTTCGGCTCGTTCTTTCGTTATCCTTGTCTGCTTGTGGCCCCTGACCTTCAGCTTGTTATTCGGTTCTCTCATATCTTGTGCTGCTGCTTCCCCTCTTTTCCCCTTATCCTACGGGGCGTGAGCTAGGAAACTCCAGGGGCCGCGACCTGGTCCCAGCCTGCAGCATAACATCCTCACCACTAGAGGCCCTGGAGAAGACCTGCTGGGTCTTAGACTCCGCGCCCTGGGGAATCTTGGCTCTAGCTTCCATTAGGATCCTGGTTGTGCTCCTCTGGTCCCGCTTTCCACAACCACCCAGTTTCCTATCCGCAGAAGCCAGCCATAGGGTTCACTACCTCGCGGTGCACTCCTGTCCCCCTACGGTGTGCATCTGTCACCTGGCCACAGGTGACCTTGACAGTCATGCTATATGCCGATGACACTTTGCTTCTTCTGGGGGACACGGATTCCTCCCTTAGGGAAGCTATGTCGACCATATCCAAATTTGGAGGGTTTTCCGGTTTGCATATAAACTGGTCAAAATCGGCGTTGCTCCTGTTGGATGGGGACGACACACAGGTGATTAACTCTTCCTGCCCCATTCCCATTACCACTGCTTTTAAGTACTTGGGGGTTCAGATCACAGCCAGGCCACGGGATTTTATCCATCTTAATATCTCCCCCCTGTTACTAAGGTTTAGGGATAAAGTCAAAACCTGGAAGGCTCTTCTCCTATCTGTGGCTGGCAGGGTGAATCTTATAAAGATGATACTCATGCCACAGCTACTGTATTTCCTTCATAATACTCCTATGGTTATCCCCCTCAAGACATTCCGTACGGTCAATAGTATCTTTCGAAGCCTCATATGGAGGGATAGGCTCCCTAGGATCAGGTTGGAGCATTTGCAGTGGCCCAAAGATTGCGGGGGCTTGGCGTTACCAAACCCTTGGCTGTATTATTTAGCTTCCCAGCTACAGCACCTTATAGGCATGTTTCCATTAGAGGCAGAGAGGGCGCCCACCTTGCAAACCTCGGCTCATAAACTGCTGCTGTTTACTGTGTGCAGAGATCCGGTTCCTGTGGCGTTGGAGGCTCAGGCCTTCGCTAAACCACATAAAAAGTTTCCAACTTATAGCTTAATTCAGAAGGTATGGAACAAGGTTAAATACTTCCAGAATGTAGATGGCTATACAGAATATAGCCCTATATGGCAAAATGATACGTATACTGAATTGGCCAAATTGCAGTCTGGGGCCAGATGGAAGCAGTATGGGATTACGCATTTTAGGCACATATTCTGTAATGGAGTATTGCGCCCTTTTAGTGACCTAAGGGAATCTTACGGTCTCCCGCAATCAATGTACTTTTGTTATTTACAATTGCTCCATGCGGTGGCGGCACAGGGTCGCTCCTCGGAGTGGCACTTGTCGCCAACCCCGGTGTTTAGGCTTCTTGGGGATGCTGGGTCGTCAAAGGGCTTTATCTCACAATGCTATGCCATACTGTTACAGTCCATGATGAGGCAGCATCCTCTGAAGATAAGGGAGAAGTGGGAGGCAGATGTTGGCCAGCTGGATGGTGAGCAGTGGGAGGAAATTTTCCAGGCTGTGGGTAGGTGTTCACTGAATGTATCCCATAGGCTTACCCAGTTGTACATATTGTTACGCACTTATTTCACACCTCACAGATTACATTTGATGAATCCACAGCTTGACCCCATATGTACACGATGCAAAAGGGACCACGGAGATCTAGTCCATATGTTGTGGAGATGTCCCAAACTCCACATGTACTGGGCGGGGGTGGTGTCTACCATTAATTCAGTGTTTGGCGTGTCTCTTCCACAGGACCCGAGAGCTTGTCTCTTGGGTGCTTTGGAGGAATACGAATGGGACGAGGACTGTAGAGAAGCCGTTCATAGGACTCTGTTTCAGGCGAGGAAGCTCATCATGATACACTGGAAAGAGGAGGATCCGCCGACCTTGAAGGAATGGATTAATAATATTGGGATAGTGTTGAGGATGGACAAGATGACTTATCAGCATAGGGGTAGTGCTCAAAAATTCGAGAAGCTATGGGCAAAATGGCTAGATGTACCGGGCTTGGCCCCGGTGGATCTGGTGGCTGATAGATTGCTAGGCATCAATATAGGTTGAGAGATGTTTTAACATTTGGGAGTGTGGGTATGTTGATTTGAGGACCGGCTGGCTCCTAGTTCGGATTTGTTTTGAAATGTATGTTTGTAATGACTTCTTACCCCGCTATGTTGAGGGGTGTCTGTATGCTCTGTACCTCTGCAAATTAATAATAAAACTTTGTTGGATAAAAAAAAAAAGGTGTCGGGCGTCCGAGGGGGCCAGACTATGGTCACAACCCGGGCCATCACATGGCCACAACCCGGGTCATCTTTAACACATGGCAACTGCCGTCAGAGTGGACCATCTGCCAGGATACAGAGGGGGCGGAGAGCGTGAGAGGTGGGCGGATCCCACGTGTGTGCGGGTTGGGGCCCACTATAAGGCAGGCTTCGCTCCGGTACTACGGTTTATGCCGGCCAGTTGGTGCCAGCGGAGGGCCCCATGGAGGAGGAGGAAGTCAGGTTGGAGAAGCCCTCCTCATCTCCTTTGTGTGTGCATGTCGGGGACCCACTGTCAGGCAGGCTCTGCCCTGGTAGTAGAGTGAGTGCCAGGCACTCTTTCTTGCAGCTGCCTCCAGAGAGCCGTAGTGGAGATAGGACACAGGCTCAGATACCCCTCCTGGTACTGCTGGACAGGTGAGAGCTGGGAGGACTGGTGCTTCCCTAGGTGTGTGTGACACTGCCTCCCACCTGTCCCACTGCCTCCCATCTGTGATGCTGCCCCCTCAACTGCCTCTTCACCTGTCCAAATGCCCCCCACCCACGTTTCCTGCTGGCCCCCACCTGTCCTGCTGCCCATTCACCTGTTCTAAGGTCCCGCCCCCACCTTCCCTGTTGCCCCCATCTGTCCTGCTGCCCCTTCACCTGTTCTAATGCCCCGCCCCCACCTTTCCTGCTGCCCACCACCTGTGACGCTGCCCCTCTTCCATGAAACGTTTCCCTCCTGTCCTGCTGCCCCCCACCTATCCCACTGACCTCCTCCCATAACACTTCCCCCTCCAGTTCAGCTGCCTCCGCCTGTCCCGCTGCCCCCTTTTATCCAGCTGCCCCCCTCCTGTCATACTGCCCCCCTCCTGTCACACTGTTCTTCTCCTGTGTCACTCCACTCTCCTGTCTCCCTGCCCCACTCCTGTCTCCCTCCCCCTGCTAACACACTGCCCTCCACCTGTCCCACTGCTCCCCTCCTGCCCCACTTCCCCCCTTCTGTCCCACTTCCCCCTCTCCTGTGGTAGAAAGAGATGGGACTGGATGAGGAGGAGGAGGGCATGGAATGGATGAGATACGACTAGGGGAGGAAAGGGATGGAGGAGATTAGACAGGAGGAGAAGGACATGGGATAGAAGAGATGGACTGGTGAAGGAGGAGGATGTGGGATGAAGGAGATGGAACTGGAGTAGGAGTACATGGCATGGAGAAGATGGGACTGTAGAAGGATGAGGACGCAGAATGGAAGAGATGAGACTGGAGGAGGAGGAGGATGAGGGATGAAGGAGATGGGACTTAAATAGGAGTACATGGGATGGAGGAGATGGGATTGCTGGAGGACATGGGATGGAGAAGGAGGAGGACATGGGATGGGCCTTTGTGGGATGGCCAGTGGGCAGATTTGGTGGGACAGTTATTGAGCAGGCACTGGAGACTGTTGGTGGTCAGGTCCCGGGGGGGGAGGGGGGCAGGCCCAAAGCTGTGTAAGGGGCCCCAAAATGTCTGATGGCTTCCCTGGATGGGGCACCATTCCTCCCACTGACACCAATGATGGCACACTAATCATGAAACCAATTATTTCCAATGACACCAATGATGTGACCCTCAATAATGGGCCACTATTCCTCCCACTGATACCAATGATGAAACACAATTTCTCCCACTGATACCAAAAATGGGGTACTATTCCTATAAATGAAACCAATGATGGGGCGTTATTCTTCCCACTGATACCAATGATGGGGCACTATTCCTCCCACTGACACAAATGATGGGGCACTATTCCTCCCACTGACACGAATGAGGGGGCACTATTCCTCCCACTGACACGAATGATGGGGCACTATTCCTCCCACTAAAATACAAACAATATTCGCGCTGCTAGCACATGTAAGCAGCTACAATACCTGTGGAAAAAGTAACAACAAAGAATATACAAAAATGTAGCGCTATGCGTAATAACAATATAAGACACCCAAATGCTCAAGGTGACTAGATCACAATGGATCTAATAATGAGTCCCGATATATGAAAATACAAAACACAAAAAAGAAAAGTCTTTGATGACAAGACCGTGAATTAAATTGAAACTGTCCCGTTCAAAAATGGTGAATGTTCAAAGTATTGAGTGACTTGTGACGTGACCACCACCGCATGAAAGGGAGGCTTACCGGATGGAGTAGACCCTGTACACATACGTGTAGAGGGTCAAACAGGCTTAGTATGTATATATCCGTACATATGAAATCCCAGCTAGCACTGCACACATATGTATCCGAGATCCAAACTCAAGGATGACACCAGATATCCAAGCCCAATAGATGGATGAAAATGGCTCACATTTCTCCCTGGGAGACTCCACTGCTGCCACTGAGTGTTTTGCAAAGCGCTATGTTCATGGATTGAATGTAAGTGTACTTACCTACGTTTATTAAATATCCTTTACGTTATTACGCTATGTGCCCTCTCCTTCTTTCTTCTACATGATTTCCATGTGAGCCATTTTCATCCATCTATTGGGCTTGGATATCTGGTGTCATCCTTGAGTTTGGATATCGGATACATATGTGTGCAGTACTAGCTGGGATTTCATATGTACGGATATATACATACTAAGCCTGTTTGACCCTCTACACGTATGTGTACAGGGTCTACTCCATCCGGTAAGCCTCCCTTTCATGCGGTGGTGGTCACGTCACAAGTCACTCAATACTTTGAACATTCACCATTTTTGAACGGGACAGTTTCAATTTTATTCACGGTCTTGTCATCAAAGACTTTTCTTTTTTGTGTTTTGTATTTTCATATATCGGGACTCATTATTAGATCCATTGTGATCTAGTCACCTTGAGCACTTGGGTGTCTTATATTGTTATTATGCATAGTGCTACATTTTTGTACAATATTCCTCCCACTGACACACATGATGGGGCACTATTCCTAAAAACTGACACCAATGATGGGATGCTATTCCCACTGACAATACCAATAGGGGCAAAATACCTGACACCAACACCAATGATAGGACTCTATTCCTTCTACTAACACCAATGATGAGTCACCATTCCTCCCACTGACACATAATTCCTGCCCCTGAAACCAATAATGGGACACTACTCTTCCACTAACACAAACAATTCGCTGTTTATACCAGCAATTCTCTGTTTACCCCCACCACACCCATCCCATACAGTCTGAAGAATAATAAACTGGACCTTTGTGTAGAAAGTTGGGAGACCCCTGCCCTAGAGAGAAATCTATCACTATAAATGACCAAGATTTGCTATCAAGATTTTACCCACCATAGACTATAATGGGATTTGACACAAAGTAATGATGATTGAACTGAACTTTGGGGGTATCAAATGTTGATAGATTCTCTCTTTGGTAAAATATATATATATATATATATATATATATATATATAATATTATTATTATTTATTTGTTTCTGTATACAGTATATTTTCTGAGTAAGCAATATAGCTGTGTAGTAAAATGTGACAATAAACTTACTTAGAGTATTTGAATGACAATATATGTATCATGATGAAAAAATTATACATAACCACCAGAATAAACTACTTACTAGTCTGCTGTGTGCAGTGGCCACAAACTTACAGTTGTCATAATGAGCAAAGAATGATACATAGTACATGAAATATGACATGTTCTCATCAGCTGACACCTTTGTATCTTTAACAATCTCCCCCATCACATCCCACAAGGATCTCATGTCACCGGCTAGTGTTTTTGTCCCAGGTTCCTTCTACTCAGCTATAGATGAGCAGAGTTCTGTATTAGAGGGAAACCACAAATGAACGCTGGTTCAATCTTCTCTCGGAGTTGCCCCTTGCGGCCCTCTAGAGGCTGGCTAAGTTTGGGGTCCTTGACATTTATGGTTCGGAAACAATGCTGGGCAAAGCTGGCCGAATTTCTCCATAGACGCTAATGTTAAACAATGGTGGGTGTCCGGTGATTTTGGAGCCCTGGTATTGGTGAACCTTTGTGGTCAGAGGGCCCAAACTTCTACCATAGGTGGTCCTGGGTCCCTTCTACATTACCTCTGCGTTTGGTGTCTCTGACCCTTATGGTTCAGGAACAGTGCGGGCCAAGCTGGCCAAATTTTCCCCATAGATTTCAATGTTAAACCCCGGGGCTAGAGTCGCTGGACAGCTTGGGGGGGTAGGTGGGTAAAACCCTGCCCATGCTTAAGTGTTCTGTTACAACCCCAACCATGCTTAAGGGTTTCTAGTCAGCTTTGCGAGTCTTGGCGAGGGGTATCAAACCGTTTATGGATCCTTAAAAATTGGGAAAGTGTCATAAATGCTCCCAAATTCTATCAGGGGTCGGTCATCTGGGTCCCAAGTGCTGGTAAAAATTTGGGGTGGCTGCGACCTTTGGTTTAGGAGTTGTAGTCCAAAAATCCAGAGTCGGGGCAAGCTGGCCAAATTTTCCCCATAGATTTCAATGTTAAACCCCGGGGCTAGAGTCGCTGGACAGCTTGGGGAGGTAGTTGGGTAAAACCCTGCCCATGCTTAAGTGTTCTGTTACAACCCCACCCATGTTTAAGGGTTGCTGGTCAGCTTTGCGAGTCTTGTCGAGGGGTATCAAACAGTTTATGGAGCCTTAAAAATTGGGAAAGTGTCATAAATGCCCCCAAATTCTATCAGGGGTCGGCCATCCGGGTCCCAAGTGCTGGTACAAATTTGGGGTGGCTGCGACCTTTGGCTTGGGAGTTGTAGTCCAAATCCAAATTTTCCCCATAGCTTTCAATGTTAAGCAGCTCTCCTAGAAGGGCCAACTTTGGAACCCCGGTAACGGCAAACAATAAAGGTTAAAGGGCTAAAAACCTCTACAGTAGGTGGTCCTGGATCCCCTAAACATGACCTCCAAGTTTCAGGTGTTGTGGAGATTTTTATGAAGATGTATTTAATATGTACTGTCATAGTGTCACCCAGTGTTAGTCCTAAAGAGCTGGCTGGGGCAGTCTGAGGCTGGTTGAATCCTGTCTGGTAGGGGAAAACGTCTTGAGGTTGGAGTGTGATGTTTGCAGGGTGCCGATATGTCCACCGACAGGAGCCCTCTGTGCCTTAGCACGGACGATCGTTGAGGAGGGGATATGCTCGCTCTGCAACGACATCATTGGTTATAAGCAGATGCGTGCTCTTGTCTCTGCTGTGTCTGATCAACATTGATTGGGATTCGGAGAGCGCATCTGCAGATAGCCTCCCTCTCCCATTCAATAATAGTATAATCTGAATATGCGTTATTCTATGGAATAGCGCAGAATAAGGATTCTTATCAGCGGTAATATGAGAGCTTATGATTGTTTCATAGTCAGGGAGAACGTCCATGTTTTAAAGCAAGACGGCTTCGTTTGCTGGGAGCATGCGCGCTTTCCCTGCCCGGACACACCCATAAGACGTTAGCCATCATGCGTTATTGTATTCACTGTATGTATTATTGTATTGAATCCTTTAAGCTATATTTCATGTACTGCATTCCCTGTTGGAAGGGATGTCCTTGTATTATTTTCCCTGTGTGAAGGTCACATGCTGTGACCTCACTTCCTGTTGGTAAGTTCTTTAGTGAGGATCACATGCTGTGACATCACTTCCTGTTAGGATTTTAATCCTGTGGGGATTTTAATAAAAGAGAGACACACAGCTCCCAGAGGCACTCTGCTTGGGGATGACTTGATGATAAGACCTGTGATGATGGTGTTTTCCTTGAATGAATGATGGAATGAACGGTGAGTGGAACTTAGCTATAGATAGCATTATTGCAAAAAATATGAATCTGAAGTGTGCTTAGGTAAGCACAGGAAATATAGGCTGTGTGCTCTGTACACAACAGCCTATAATTCCACAATAGTTAATGGCAGGCCAGGACCTTTGGGAATAGATGGAGTCCCTTTGGACATCGGATCGAAATGGGGGGGAGAGTGGATCTACGTTCCGATGTGTGGGGGCTCTACTCTGTAAAAGAACACATTTTTTGTCTTTTTGAAATAATGCTGTTTGCAGTACGAGAGATGTGTGTGTGTGATTTTGTTGGGAGAGAGATCGTATGCCTGTGAATCCGATCATGTGGACCTGTGTCCGTGAATCCGATCGTATGTGTGTGATTTTGTCATGGATCGTATGCCTATGAATTTGATTGTGTGTGCCTGTGTGGGTATGCCTGCATGTGCCTGGGTGTTTGTGTGGGTAAGCTGCTTGCTGTAAGAGTGTTTGGCTGCATTGAGCCATAAGCCATGTGCTTTAGTGGGGGAGGGGCAGGCATCATGGCTATCACTGCCAACATGTTTGAAAGTTGTGTATATCTGACTTTCCAATTTTCAGAACAAAGTTGTGTGTAGTGTTTGAGCCTGTGTGAATGCTGATGGAAACTGTATATTGTGTATGAAATGAAGGTATAGCTGTGATTATTTAGTGCAGCCTGCACTGAGAAGTTTGTAAATGGATGATTGTTTGTGAGCCATGTGCTTGAATGGGGGAAGGGCTTGCCCACTGCTTTGTGTTGCTGGGGCTATGCCCTGAGGGAAGGAAACTCTGAGCAGCCATGTAGGACAACATTGTACTGTATGTGTGTGGTGAATATCTCAGAGTATATTAACTTAGAGAAATTAATATGTTTTTAATATTGTTTATGTAACGAACATTTATTAAATGTGCTGTTTAGTGGCCAAAGGGTCTTAAAATGTTTAAGTGTACATGTGGTGTCTCAGGTGTGTGGCTTTGTGGAGATGGCATGAGCCTTGTAGAGTGTAGCTGACTCAAGACACATTTTTCAGTGGATTTTGATGATCATTTAGAAAAGTTTCAATGGTGTAGTCTGTCTTTGTGGAGAAAAACATTTTTGATTTTCTTTTAAATTGATGCTGGTTTTGGCGGAGAAAAAAAATACATGCGTTAATGGCGCCATTTCTGGCTTTTGTTGCTGGCCTTGCGGTTTGTCTGCCATTTTGAGGCGCAGTTTCTCCTTGGCCTGTGGGCATCATATAAGGGAAGGTGCAGCCACCTTTCTTTTGGGTGCTTTACCATGTGGCATTCGTCGGCTATTTCGCTGGTGGAATTTCTCAGCCTTTGGGGCAGATTTTGATGTTTGGTGCGAATGTAGTGCGGTCTTTTCTGCGTTGGAATCTGGTGGAGACCATTTTTATTTTCCTTTGTGTGTGGGAACCCATGTGGTGTTCATTGTGATGTCCCATGCTGGTTTTGGCGGGAAAAATTGCATGCGTTAATGGTCATCATCCACTATTGTTGTTGTTGTCCATGAGGTGTGCGGTGGTCATCCACCATTTTGTTGTCCTGGCTTGTCGGCCATCTTGAGACGTTTACAGTTTGAGATAGGAAGTTCCAGTTTAGCAAACACGGCCCCTGAATATGCTGTATTGGCATTTGTTGATATGCGCAGTTTTGTCCTGTTTTATACGTTTGCAGTTTGACCTGTGCACTGCTGGGGAGAGTAGTGAGACACGGGGAGGACATGCAAACTCCATGCAGGTGGTGTTAGGATGGGGATTTCTCTGTTTTCATTTAAAGTGAATGTAAGCTATTGCATGGTCAGCTGACTTTGCAGTATATGTGCGGCGGTTTTTGTATTGGATTTCGTTTTTAAGTAAAAACTCCACTTTACACTGAATTTTGATAGATTGTAAGACTAACAGAGCTTTTGTACAATGATGTGTTTTTATGTTTAAATATTTAGGAGTTTCCCAGAAGGCAATTCATATGTTTTGAAGCTTGTATTGTATAGCCTGTAGAGGAAGAGTGGGGGTTTGGTCGAAACTCCTAGAGCCATCTTTTTGCAGGAGTTTTGTATTTGAGTCGTGTAGCGGCCTCACCCCATCTCCTTTGTCTAGGGGTATGTCATACGACAGGGTGAGATGCGCTACGACCCATGTCCTCCCCATAGCTGTGGGTGAGGTGAAGGCCAGTATCAGTATCTTCCTCGGGCCAATGTGTTTTAGTTATGAAACTCAGTCCTGCTATGCTGACACCTCCCTTTGCTCCCATTAACCAGAGTCCACACACCGATCACAGTCCAACTCTTGTTTTATTGCAAGCTCCACAATAAACAGTGCTTCAGTAGCCAACTGGTTGGAACGTTATAACAGCCTGATACGGTGGGATGAGCAGGTCGAGGCACTATCCTGATTTCAATCTAAACCACTGTGGTTTCACCAGCGGTTATCGTAGCCTTGATTAGTACAGAACATAGAACTTGTGAGTCTCTACCAGCAACTCAAGAGAACGTATTTAGGAGTACCTTCGCTGCGCTGTGGCCCCTATCAGGGGAAGATGTCCCTCTAAGGGAGTTACCGGAGGCCCATCCGTCACCGGGTTGATGCTGCTCCGGACTCTCCGGACGGGTGACCTCCCCGGCCTCCTCACCTCAGATGTGGGTCCCGTCCACCTCGGGGACCCTCGAATCACTTCGCCCTTGCGGGACCCAGTCAAAGTCACTGGGCCCCAGGCCTACGATTTAGTATCTCACCCCAGGCTGAAGGTGCCTGGGATGGACTCCAACTCCATTCCGGTCAGGCCTAGGGCGCCTGGGCCGGAACTCCGAACTGCCCGCACCCAGGCCTAAGGTGCCTGGGTGCGTGCAGAGAAGATCCTTGAAGACCTCGTGGTGAGGGCGTCTCCCCCTTTTATCTCCTCCCATCGACACCACGGCAGGTTCCCCGCCCTCGCCGTACCATCTCTGGAAAGGGACAAAAAGGGTAGCACTGTGGCAGTGATTCTACCTTGAGCCTGCGGGTACCACGCCACCCACAGGCCAAGGAGAATAATACACCACCCAATCCTCCACGAATACAAAGGGGTCCAAAACCTCTCATAATTTACACACCTGTGTCACACTACTACCCAGGTGTACCCCAACTAAATTTAAAGACCCCGCTACATACTCCCCCCTGTGATTTGACGCTGGTCCCCAGCGTCTGGTGCAAACCCATGTCTCCCATGGAGTGGTGACATAAGCCTGACCCCAGAGGCTATCCCTAAAAATTTAGATCCTGCTTGTGCCAAGACCTGCTCAAGGGAAAGGGAAATATAACACAATAAAACTTTTCCATAAAACCATCTGAACATATACATATATACAATCCCTCTCTTCACTGTCTAAGAACCACCCCATACTCAGTAGTCTTGACGGACGAATCTCCTGCAGAAGGGAAACAAAAGAAAACATAACATCCTAACATTTTGTATTGACTTGAAACGAATGAGTCTATCAGCCGAGAAACCCATTCGCTTCAATGAGCAAAGTAATGCAAGTGTAGAATCACAACAGCCGTTGCGCAACACTGCCACCTGGTGACAGTGCCGCGGTAATGACACTTGGTGAAGTCTTCATTCTTCCTCCGTCCCTACACTGATTCTACCCCCAAAGTCTCTGTCTTTGATTTCTGGAAGAAAAGAGAACAAACAAAAAAAAACTGCTCTCATTCCTCCAAAGAGTAGAAAAACAAACCCAAATAAAAAACCAGGGTACAGTTAAAATGTTCCGGCAAGGACATTTCCAGAAGCTGCAGGGAAAAACAAGTGAGTCTCTTCTCACAGATAGAACTTCGGGTCAGGCAAGAATAAAGGCTTTAGGTGCTTATCGAAAACCTCAATCGAATAGTTAACGTCCTCTTTATCCTTCCGGCAGATAAGCACCTTGTCAGCATAAATGTGGCGCCCCAACATCCAGTCTGCTCTGCAGTCTTTGAACTTTTTCGACACTGGTGGCGAACAGGACAGATGTCGCCGGGCATGAGGCACTTTGAGTTTTTCCCAAACAAATTTGTCGTACCATCTCTGTCGCAGGACTTCAACTTCATAAAGTAAGTCCCGAGGCAAGTAGGGATATTCCCATCGGTACTCACGGGCGACTCTCTGGGATAAAAGTCGTTGCAATCTGGCCAAAGGAGGCATGACATCCCGCTCACCTTCTCCTGGCTGGATGATGGCCTCCGGGTGCCGAGGTACTTTCACTACCTCAGATGGCTTTGCTCTCGGTGCTCGCAATGAAGCGCGCTGAATCCCCGCTACCAAAACGGGTGATGTTGTGGAATGTGGAAAGTTGGTCGGAGGACTAGACTTCCTCGTAAGCTCCGGGGCCTGCACCCGGGGTGTGCTATCTCCTATAGACATAGGGGAATCCTGCGGTTCACGTAGCATGGGTAACGGGCGTTTATCCCAGCCCTTCCGGTGAAACAGTTCATCTATTTCCCCGTCATCTCCGCAGTCTGACAGCGATTCTAGGTCGGAGGTGTCATACATCTCGGCGGGAAGGTAGTCTCTAGTAGACGTGGAACTACCCTCCCTTGCGGGCTCCACTGACTGTGGACTCCCGACACCTCCAACCACAACCACAGTCCCAGCCCCTGGCTCACCTGGACCTTCTGAAGCACTGGGATGTCCAGGACTCTTCCAACCGGATCCATCCAGGCCCGGCAAGCGACGGGGTGAAGCTCTTCCACGACCATAGGAGGCCTGCACCAGGCCGACTTTCCTCTTCGGAGGTGGGAGCAGGGAATCTGTGGTGACCGAAGCGGCATCCTCGGATTTTTCTCTCTCAGTCTCTGGTTGGGCAGTCACGTCACCCTGGTCAGTGCGTACGGGGACCTCCGCAAAGGCCTGGATCTCCCCTTCCGGAGTAGCGGTACCTGTGAGGCTGTTGAGGCGGAGGGCCCGGGGCCTTACTGTGGATGGTTCCACCTCGAACAGGAATTCTTTACACGCCTCACAACGCCCGAATGGCTTCAGGTGGACCACCAGTCCCGAGCATCCGGGACAGATCACGCCGAGGGCCTCCGTGTGTCTGCATGTGTACAGAGCCAACTGTCCTTGGGGCCTGAGTCTTATCCCCGTGTCTGTAAGGGGAGCAGCAAAAGCAGTCATCTTCGTGGGGTAGGGAACCGGAATCCACGGGGAGCTTGAGGCCATCCCGACTATCTGCTGCTCCATCACGCACTGACCACGCGCCGGAGTCTCCACGTGTATCTCCTCACATGGCCAGACTCCTCCCACAACTTGCACGTTTTCGCGGGCTTTCTCCAGTCTCAGCCCACGAATTGCGCAGTCACGGGGTGCCTCATGGCGCAGTGCAGCAAAAGTCCCTACATGTAGTACTTCACACGGCTGGACTCCCCCCTCTTCCCGCTCTTTCTGCATGGGCCTTTCCCGTCTTGGGGTCATGTCCACGACTTCGAGCACAGGGACGCACTTTGGCCAATCACATGGCCAACCCGCTCGGAACTCCTCCGGGCAGCAAAGTCCAGACACAGCCATTCCAAATTTCAAAGTCAATACACATTTCATCCCGGACTCGCGAGCCCCCATGTGTAGCGGCCTCACCCCATCTCCTTTGTCTAGGGGTATGTCACACGACAGGGTGAGATGCGTTACTGCCCATGTCCTCCCCATAGCTGTGGGTGAGGTGAAGGCCAGTATCAGTATCTTCCTCGGGCCAATGTGTTTTAGTTATGAAACTCAGTCCTGCTATGCTGACACCTCCCTTTGCTCCCATTAACCAGAGTCCACACACCGATCACAGTCCAACTCTTGTTTTATTGCAAGCTCCACAATAAACAGTGCTTCAGTAGCCAACTGGTTGGAACGTTATAACAGCCTGATACGGTGGGATGAGCAGGTCGAGGCACTATCCTGATTTCAATCTAAACCACTGTGGTTTCACCAGCGGTTATCATAGCCTTGATTAGTACAGAACATAGAACTTGTGAGTCTCTACCAGCAACTCAAGCGAACGTATTTAGGAGTACCTTCGCTGCGCTGTGGCCCCTATCAGGGGAAGATGTCCCTCTAAGGGAGTTACCGGAGGCCCATCCGTCACCGGGTTGATGCTGCTCCGGACTCTCCGGACGGGTGACCTCCCCGGCCTCCTCACCTCAGATGTGGGTCCCGTCCACCTCGGGGACCCTCGGATCACTTCGCCCTTGCGGGACCCAGTCGAAGCCACTGGGCCCCAGGCCTACGATTTAGTACCTCACCCCAGGCTGAAGGTGCCTGGGATGGACTCCAACTCCATTCCGGTCAGGCCTAGGGCGCCTGGGCCGGAACTCCGAACCGCCCGCACCCAGGCCTAAGGTGAGTGGGTGCGTGAAGAGAAGATCCTCGAAGACCTCGTGGTGAGGGCGTCTCCCCCTTTTATCTCCTCCCATCGACACCACGGCAGGTTCCCCGCCCTCGCCGTACCATCTCCGGAAAGGGACAAAAAGGGTAGCACTGTGGCAGTGATTCTACCTTGAGCCTGCGGGTACCCCGCCACCTACAGGCCAAGGAGAATAATACACCACCCAATCCTCCACGAATACAAAGGGGTCCAAAACCTCTCATAATTTACACACCTGGGTCACACTACTACCTAGGTGTACCCCAACTAAATTTAAAGACCCCGCTACAGTCTCAACTTGTGGTTTTGCTTGCAGGGGATGTTTGGGTCAGGACCCTCCCATTTGCAAAGGGGGGTTTTATTCCATCATTTTCTTGACAAGGTTTTAAATTGTTGAAATATATAATGTTTAGCCATGGATTTTTTGGAGTCTTGATAGACAAGGCGATTGGGGCAAGGCTCCCCCTCCCCCTCCCTCTTCCTGAACAATGGATATGTAAATAAACCAGTTTGTTTTTTTTGAGAGCAGAGCATGTAGAATGAGGTTTTTTTCAGCATTTTATATATCAGCAGAAAGTTGGTGGGAGGAGCTTGGGGTTGTCTGAAAGGTTGGCCAATGAGATTTGTGTTTGGAAGGAAAATGGAAAGCATTTTTGCATTTAAAAGTGTTTTATATTTTGTTCCAGTTTTGTGAATTTTTGTAATGTAATGCAGTTTGGGTAGAGAGCAGAACAGGGGGGCATCACCATTGTTTTATCATCTAGATACAGAGAGAAGTCACATTGTTCTGCAGGTGGTAAACTGGCGTAAGTGTTCTGTGTGGTTCAGTCTGGCGACACAGTGTATGGGTGTATAGCGGAAAATGCTTGTGTATGCGAGCACTGTGAGGGGTAGAAGCCTAATTCGGGGGGTTGATCTGTGGTTGTTGCTGTAGTTCCAAAAGTGTTGGGACAACAAGCCATAGAATTGACGCCTCGGTTAGGGTTTCTAGTTGGAGGACTTGACCATATAGTGGTTGTAGTTCTTCAATCCACCGTATAAGAAGACACCGGGCGGTGCTCTCCGAAATGGGTGCAACGGTCTGTGCAAAGGGAAGGAATGGAGGCTTCCCACAGTCAGATGGTCACACAGTGCACGAAGCCTAGTTTTGGGGCAAAGGCCTTTGAACCCCAAAAAGATTAACATAGGTGGTCCAAGGATACTATTTTGGGTATCCCTCTGGAGTGGATGTAGTTGAGCTGCGGCTTCAGAAATCTGTAATGATGAGTGTTGATGGAGGTGTAGTACACTCTTTTGTGATTCTCAGAGCAGGAACGGTGGTTAAATTCTCATGCCCGTGTAGCGGACAGGGTCGCCCGACCCCCACCACACTCCCAATCCCCTCTATTAAAGTTCTCGCTCGCAATGTCTCTGGTCTAGGGGTGTGATAGGAAACGGAGTGCGGCCGCTACGCCAGGCCTCCACCACAGATGTATAAGTGATGGGCACTGAGCTCCGGACCGCCAACCGAGTACCTCACCCCAGGCTAAAGGTGCCTGAGGTGGAACACGACCTCCGGTGGTCCTCTAGGCCCAGTCCGCCTAGAGGACAAACACGAACTCCGTCCGCAGGCTGAAGGTGCCAGGGACAACGAACCCCATGACAAAATGGCCGGCCCCCTTTATACCTTCCCCCGGCATACGCAGCGGGTTCCCCGCCCCACCACACGGCTGCCGAGAAAAGACAAAAAAGGATTCGACCCAGCAATGATTCGTCCGTCGGCCCAAAGTGACAGCGCCACCCGGTGGACCGCCGGAGATACACCACTGGTGTCACCGCAAAAATTCAAAATTACTGGCGGGAAAGTAAACACCCGCTACATACTCCCCTCTGGCTTTTGACACTGGTCCCCAGTGTCTGGAGCAAACCATATCCTCCACGGCTGACATGATTCGGGCCAGAAACCGTTAACAAATTGAAAAACCAACAAACTTTTGGAAACACTATCCTACTGTGAAGTTGTGTCTGAGCCCCTGTAACAGAAAGAGGAGCAAAAGACAACATCAAACATTTCAAGGTTGCATTTTAACATTTACTTTTTCCCTCCCCATCCTGACTAAAGACATCCCCAGAGTCTAAAATCTTGCTGGGATGTTCTCCTGCAGAGGGAAAAAAAACCAAAAGAAACCAACACATAAAATCCTGACACATGTATTCGTGTGTGTGAGGAAAATAAATTTCTCCTAAAAGAAATCCCTCTTTCTCCAAAGAGTGGGTGCGTGAAAAGTGTTTGTAACGTTGCGCAACACTGCCACCTGGTGACAGCATCACGGTAACTGCACCCGTTGAACATCTTCTCTTTTCTTTTTTTTCCTAACACTATCTACCCCAGAGTCTGTGATCTCTTTGCGGGAAGAAACAAACAGGAACAGTTCTTTTCTCTTTTCTGGGCACACTAAAACACAATTTCCCCAGAAAGTTCAGCACCTAGAGGTAGAAACGTGGGTGCGGCAGAGTTAGTGGCTTTAGGTGCTGATCTACAGTCTCTAGATGATATTCCACATCTTCGCATTCTTTGAGTTTTATCACCACTTTATCTGCGTGGATGTGTCTTCCCACCATCCATTCTGCCTTGCAGTCTTTGAAACGCTGTGAAGCCTTTGGAGAACACGCTAGGTATCTGCGAGCGTGCGGGACTTTGAGATGGGTCCAAACAAAATCATTGTAACAACGCTCCCTGCACACCTCCACCTCATACAGCAGGTCCTTCGGCAAGTAGGGATACTCCCATCCATATTCCGCTGCAACCTTCTGACCAAACAGCCTCTGCAGTCTCGCCAAAGGAGGCATGGTTGATTTGTCCCCTTCACCAGACAGAACGACCGCATCTGGATAGCGAGGTGCCTTGGCCACCTCTAATCTAGGCATTGGAGGCCTCAACAACAGTCTTTTTACCCAAGCATCACATGCAGATGGTGCAGGGGACACGGGAACAGTTTGAGAGATAGATTCTCCTTCAGGCGCTGATGCCTCCACCCTTGGTGCGCTCTCACCCACGGACATAGGCGAATTCCGAAACCCACGGAATGCAGCAAGCGGCGCCTTGTCCCAGCCCTTCTCGGCAAACAGATCGTCAATTTGGACATCATCTCCCATATCAGAGAGAGATTCTAAGTCAGAAGTGTCACACTCCTCCGCGAGTATGTAGCCCTGTGTGGAAACAGAACATCCACACTCCGGAGACTTGCTAGGCCATGCCTTCCTGACACATCCTCCCTCACACCAAGTCTTCTCAGCCAGCTTACCTTGGCCTTTCTTGGGATGTCCGGAACCCTCGTCTACGGATCCATCCGGGCCTGGCGTGGGCATGCGAGACGGTCCACCACCACCGCTGGTCGGGGCTACCACGCTGGTTCTCTTCCTCGGTGGTGGACGCTGTGAGACTGTGGTGACCGAGTCAGCATCCTCGTATTTCTCCCGTTGGTGTTTCACGACCTCCTCCGCGGTCGGTGCAGTGTACGCAGGGGCGACTCTTACTGCCGTGATTCCTGCCTTCTGTGGGGCGATGCCTGAAACCCGGCCTGGATAGATGGTTTTCGGCCTCTCCACCACCGGATCCACCTCGAACATGAATTCCCCGCAGGCGTCACATCGTCCGAAGGGCTTTAACAGACATACCAGTCCCGAGCATCCGTGACAAATCATGCCCAAAGCCTCCACGTCCATGCAGGAATATAGGGCGAATCGACCCCTTGGCTTTAGTCGGATCCCCGTATCCGTTATGGGAGCAGCAGCAGTCAATGTTGTAGTTGCCAGGTGAACCAGGATCCACGAGGCGTTTCCAAACATGGCGACCTGTTGCTGTTCCATCGTACACTGCAGAGTTTTCGCGCCAACGTCCCACGTGTAGTCCGTCACACGTATTGGACTCCTCCCCTTTTGCTCCAATTCGCGGGCTTTTCCACTTGGTTGGTTTGAGACACACCCACGAACTAAGCGGTGGGGGTTGTGTCTGTTGGCGCAGTGCAATTAAAAACCCCCACGTGTAGTCCGTCACACGGCTGGGTTTTCCCCCTTTCACCACTCTGCCTGCGCGGGCCTTTCCTCTTCCGAGGTCATGTCCACGACTTTCGAGTAGGGCTGCATTTTGGCCTATATACCATATTTATCGGCGTATAACACGCGCCGGCGTATAACACGCACCCCAAGTTTAGGAGGAAATTTTAGGGAAAAAAACTTTTAGGAGGGAAGTTTAAGGAAAAATAACTTACATTTAAATGCAGCCTTGTCAGTGTTCATTGCAGCCTTGTCACAGTGCAGCCTTGTCAGTGTCCATTGCAGCCTTGTCACAGTGCAGCCTTGTCAGTGTCCATTGCAGCCTTGTCACAGTGCAGCCTTGTCAGTGTCCATTGCAGCCTTGCCCCAGAGTCCATTTCAGCCTTGCCCCAGAGTCGCCGTGCAGCCTTGCCCCAGTGTCGCCGTGCAGCCTTGCCCCAGTGTCGCCGTGCAGCCTTGCCCCAGTGTCGCCGTGCAGCCTTGCCCCAGTGTCGCCGTGCATCATTTTAAAATTGGCGCCGAGACTGTGCGGACGCCGCCGAGAACGCCGGGGACGCAGGGGACGCAGGGACTGGGCGGAGCCGCCGCCGAGATACACATAGCCGAGTGTACTCGGCTATACTCGGCTTTTCTCGGCTCCGCTCACAGCACAGTCACGCCGAGTCCCGCCCTATGATGGACATAACACAGGTCCAATGGCGGGACTGGGCGTGACTGTGAGCGGAGCCGAGAAAAGCCGAGTATAGCCGAGTACATTCGGCTATGTGTATCTCGCTCCGCTTCGCTCACAGTCAGCGGAGACAGCTCAGGGATGTGGGTATCGGCGTATAACACGCACCCACGATTTTCCCCTGATTTTCAGGGGAAAAAAGTGCGTGTTATACGCCGATAAATACGGTACTTGACTGTTTCCGGCAGATACGTTCTTCCAAGTGATACACAATACATATTCCGGACCCGAGCCCCCACGTGTAGCGGACAGGGTCGCCCGACCCCCACCACACTCCCAATCCCCTCTATTAAAGTTCTCGCTCGCAATGTCTCTGGTCTAGGGGTGTGATAGGAAAGGGAGTGCGGCCGCTACGCCAGGCCTCCACCATTGATGTATAAGTGGTATTAGCAGAATTTTTTTTTTACCTTCGGGCCTGCATTGTGTATCGGGTCCTCCCGCCAGGAGTCATCTGCCAGGAAACAAGCCTCACACCGTTGCAAGTCCAACACTCCTTTATTTGAACATAGCATGGACTTACTTGCTTTACAAAACAGAACAGGAGGTGTGAATGTGTATATAGGCCCAGACACAAGTTCTTTCCTCCACTCTCCTCCAAAGAGTGGGCAATGGTCTCCACACAAGGGAATTCACCTTCCGGACGGTCTCCGCCAAGAGGCTCACCCGTCACTGGCAGTATGCTGCACCGGGTCTTCAGATGAGGAGCTCTTCCCGGTCCATTACGTCCACCTCGGATTCAGGCGTCCATCTCCGGAGCACCCTAGGATCCTTCCCTCGCGGAACTCAGTGTTGGGCACTGAGCCCTGGACCGCCAACCGAGTACCTCACCCCAGGCTAAAGGTGCCTGAGGTGGAACACGACCTCCGGTGGTCCTCTAGGCCCAGTCCGCCTAGAGGACAAACACGAACTCCGTCCGCAGGCTGAAGGTGCCAGGGACAACGAACACCGTGACAAAATAGCCGGCCCCCTTTATACCTTCCCCCGGCATGCGCAGCGGGTTCCCCACCCCACCACACGGCTGCCGAGAAAAGACAAAAAAGGATTCGACCCAGCAATGATTCGTCCGTCGGCCCAAAGTGACAGCGCCACCCGGTGGACCGCCGGAGATACACCACTGGTGTCACCGCAAAAATTCAAAATTACTGGCGGGAAAGTAAACACCCGCTACACCCGTTTGTTTGAACTTTGTATGGCTGGTCCATGCAAGGTTCTCGAGCTGCTCTCATGTTTGTCCCATTGTATTTTTTTCTATTGCTGAAAGAGTGAAGGGAGAATTCTGGCTGTTTTTGTTTTTTTCATTTTTGGTTTTGGAAACTATGAAGTATCTCTTCCACGTTTGTATCTGAATGTTTGTATGTAGTAACGTGAATATGTTTGAACTTACCGCGGCGATCCTCCGATGCGTCGCGGCTGTTGTATTTTTGTAGGAACGGGAAAAGTAAGGGTTACAGAGGGTTTTGTTTGAATCGGTTTTGAAAGAATGTCATTGACAATTTACCAATGTACAGGAATGTCATTATTGTTTACCATTCTTTGCAGGGTAAATATGAAGGATACAGTAATGATTTTGCTTATAAGTATTTTTCAGGTCCAAGGAGTTTGTACACAGAGAACAGGTGTATGTAGACAGCGGTACATATGGATAAATACGAGTCTAAGGAGGTAAAAGTATCATAGGCTATTTCATTGTTTCTTTTTTCCTGCACCACACATTTCTTCCTTCAGTCTGTAATGAGGAAGAAAAGGGGGGGAATGATAAATGTAAGAATGACAGTTTTTTTTTTTGTCAAACAAATAATGTTAACTCCTGTAATTCTAACCAAGTTTGTTGCAAGACTGTCTTTCTTTGATAGAATTTGAATCGGCAAGCAGCAGTCTGGTGAAGTAGGTTCCCATCCCAGATGCTAAGAACCTTTTGTCAATGGTCCCAGGTATTGTAAGCCAGGCACAGGTTATGCAGTGACCACAGTCCCGATGTCTGGGTTATTGCCATATGATGGTTGTTTGGAGGTCAATCAAAACCAGAGTCGTACTTTCCTCATTAGCTGTCACTTATATTCTCCGCTGATGGGGGAGGTGCGATCGCTATGACATGAACTTCAAAATGTCCACCACAGGGTTCACGAGTCCCTCCTGGACCCTGACTCAATAATCAGTTTACATTCTTTCCAACCAGGTGACTGGGTCATTGTAAAGAAGCTTGAGGGATGAGACCACGCCAGCCACTGAAAGAAGCAGCTCAACCACACCAAAGAATGAGGAGTATCTTTGTTTATTTATATTTTTGTTGTTTAGTACATTTTAGCAAGGGTAACGGTGAAAAGCATGCCAAGTTATTATGTAAAGTGTATTTCCTGACTAGCTCAGAAAGCGAACAGGACCGATGGTCTGTTCTGAGTCTTCACCGAGTTTTAGTCCCCAGCGATGACAGCGGTACATGCCATTTATGATGTTATTATGGGTATGAGGAGTTTTGACAAACTAGTGAAGACTCCAAACAGACACTTGTCAATGGAATCTAACGATGCATTTTTAGAGGGTAAAATTGGTTAGTTTTAATAGCTCTGCCTCTTGTCAGTTTGGGTATCTAGGTAGCCCACAAGTGTGTTTGAACTTTAGTTTGGTGCTTCTGTGGATCTGCAGCTTATAAAGGTAATTCCCCCAAAGAAAGAGGTTCATGCGTGATGGTGAAGCTGTCCCAGCATCTTATCTCATGGCCGATCGCGAGGATCTGATGGTGCAAGAAATTAAGAATGGCAGGGACAGCTAGAAGGGATTTGTTCACCAACCCCGACCAGGTCTGGGCATGGTGTCCTGCATGTACAAGGTGGGGGGGGCTCGAGCTTGGGATACGATTGAACAATTCTCATCCATTAAGGATAGTGAAGGTTGGGAGTCCTTTTTAAGGGTCTGGGAATCTTTGGGGATCTAATTTTTATTTTTACAGCAGATCGTGGTTAAAGGAAGTGGGAATATATATACTCATGTCGTTTTTATTTCTATTCTTTCTATATCGTGACGAGATGCTCCTGTTGCCTGATTTGACGCGTGACCAGAGTTTCCTTGATAAGACGCCCCGAAGCCGGACCCGCGTACAAGACACAGAGATTCACAGACCGATTGGCGATTACTACAGCTCACCATGTCGTGTCCTCCTTTATAAGTCATGCCCCTGAAGAGTAGAGTCTACATGTCAAGCCGTGTTTTCCTTTTTATGGACTAAGGACTGATTCATTTACAGGTGTAAGAAGCAGATCAAGTTTCATCGATGGACACATGGAGTGCATATGACAAAAAAGGGAGGACTGTTGTGGAGATTTTTATGAAGATGTATTTAATATGTATTGTCATAGTGTCACCCAGTGTTAGTACTTCTGCAGCCCGCTCCTAAAGAGCTGGCTGGGGCAGTCTGAGGCTGGTTGAATCCCGTCTGGTAGGGGAAAACGTCTTGAGGTTGGAGTGTAATGTTTGCAGGGTGCGGATATGTCCACTGACGGGGGCCCTCTGTGCCTTAGCACGGACGATCGTTGAGGAGGGGATATGCTCGCTCTGCAACGACATCATTGGTTATAGGCAGATGCGTGCTCTTGTCTCTGCTGTGTCTGATCAACATTGATTGGGATTCGTAGCGCGCGTCTGCAGATAGCCTCCCTCCCCCATTCAATAATAGTATAATCTGAATATGCGTTATTCTATGGAATAGCGCAGAATAAGGATTCGTATCAGCGGTAATATGAGAGCTTATGATCGTTTCATAGTCAGGGAGAACGTCCATGTTTTAAAGCAAGACGGCTTCGTTTGCTGGGAGCATGCGCGCTTTCCCTTCCCGGACACACCCATAAGACGTTAGCCATCATATTCACTGTATGTATTATTGTATTGAATCCTTTAAGCTATATTTCATGTACTGCATTCCCTGTTGGAAGGGATGTCCTTGTATTATTTTCCCTGTGTGAAGGTCACATGCTGTGACCTCACTTCCTGTTGGGATTTTAATCCTGTGGGGATTTTAATAAAAGAGAGACACACAGCTCCCAGAGGCACTCTGCTTTGGGATGACTTGATGATAAGACCTGTGATGATGGTGTTTTCCTTGAATGAATGATGGAATGAACGGTGAGTGGAACTTAGCTATAGATAGCATTATTGCAAAAAGATGAATCTGAAGTGTGCTTAGGTAAGCACAGGAAATATAGGCTGTGTGCTCTGTACACAACAGCCTATAATTCCACAACACAGGTCACTGGAAAGCTTGGCGAGATAACAGTGGGTCATCAAGCTGGCCGGGTATTTGCCCCCGTACAGCCGAACCACAAATGAACGCTGGTTCAATCTTCTCTAGGAGTTGCCCCTTGGAGCCTTCTAGAGGCAGGCTAAGTTTGGGGTCCCTGACATTTATGGTTCGGGAACAGTGCTGGGCAAAGCTGGCCGAATTTCTCCATAGACGCTAATGTTAAACCATGGTGGATTTCCGGTGAATTTGGAGCCCCAAAATTGGTGAACCTTTGTGGTCAGAGGATCCAAACTTCTACCATAGGTGGTCCTGGGTCCCTTCTACATTACCCCCACGTTTGGTGTCTCTGACCCTTACGGTTCAGGAACAGTGTGGGCCAAGCTGGCCAAATTTTCCCCATAGATTTCAATGTTAAACCCCGGGGCTAGAGTCGCTGGACAGCTTGGGGAGGTAGGTGGGTAAAACCCTGCCCATGCTTAAGTGTTCTGTTAAAACCCCTACCATGCTTAAGGGTTGCTGGTCAGCTTTGCAAGTCTTGGCGAGGGGTATCAAACAGTTTATGGAGCCTTAAAATTTGGGAAAGTGTCATAATTGCCCCCAAATTCTATCAGATGTCGGTCATTCGGGTCCCAAGTGCTGGTAAAAATTTGGGGTGGCTGCGACCTTTGATTTGGGAGTTGTAGTTCAAAAATCCAGGCTCTGGCCAAGCTGGCCAAATTTTCCCCATAGATTTCAATGTTAACCACTTCAATACCAGGCACTTATACACCTTCCTGCCCAAGCCAATTTTGAGCTTTTAGCGCTGTCGCAATTTGAATCACAATTGCGCGGTCATGCTACACTGTACCCAAACAAATTTTTTATCATTTTGTTCCCACAAATAGAGCTTTCTTTCGGTGGTATTTGATTGCCTCTGCGATTTTTATTTTTTGCACAACAAATAAAAAAATAGCGAAAATTTTGAAAAAAAATACGTTTTTCTTTGTTTCTCCTAATTTTTTTTGTAAATAAGTACCTTTTCTACTTCAATGACGGGCACTGATAAGGTGGCACTGACAGGCACTGAGAAGGCAACACTGATGGGCACCGATGAGGTGGCACCAATGAGGTGGCACTGACGAGGTGGCACTGATGGGCACTGATGATGGGCACTGATAGGCCGCACTGGTATGCGGCACTGATGGGCACGCATAGGCGGCACTGATGGGCATGCATAGGCGGCACTGATGGGCACTTATAGGCGGCACTGATGGGCACTTATGGGTGGCACTGATAGGTGGCACGGATGGGCACGAATAGGTGGGCACTTATGGGCACAGATGAGCACGGATGGGCACTGATAGGTGGCACTGATGGACACTAGTAGGTGGCACTGATGACACTGGTGGCTGGCATTGCTGGGCATCACACTGTGGTCATGCCATGATGGTGCCAGTCAGTGCCCATTTGTGGGCACTGATTGGCATATGTTTTTTATGTATTTGTACATGTGGATGGCCATGGGGGACTTACCTGGCCATCCACATGCTTGGGGCTTCCCTGGTGGTCCTGGGCGTTATCCTGGTGGTCTATGGTGGGTATCCGAGGGGGGGCTGCGCTGATAAACAATCAGTGTGAACCCCCCCTGTCAGGAGAGCCGCCGATCGGCTTTCCTCTACTCGCGTCTGTCAGACGCGAGTGAGGAAGAGCCGATCAACGGCTCTTCCTGTTTACATCGTGATCAGCTGTGATTGGACACGGCAGATCACGTGGTAAAAAGCCTCCGCCGGAGGCTCTTTACCGAGAATAGTGCAGCGGTGTGTCAGACTGACACACCGCTCCACCGATCGCCGCAATGCGCGCCCCCCCCGGGCGCGCGGCGGCTGTTATCCTGCAGGACGTCAATAGACGTCCAGTGTGGATAACAGAACCACTTCCCGGACATCAATCTCCTATTGACTGGGCGGGAAGTGGTTAAACCCCGTGGGCTAGAGTCGCTGGACAGCTTGGGGAGGTAGATGGGTAAAACCCTGCCCATGCTTAAGTGTTCTGTTACAACCCCACCCATGCTTAAGGGTTGCTGGTCAGCTTTGCGTGTCTTGGCGAGGGGTATCAAACAGTTTATGGAGCCTTAAAAATTGGGAAAGTGTCATAAATGCCCCCAAATTCTATCAGGGATCGCCCATTCGGGTCCCAAGTGCTGGTAAAAATTTGGGGTGGCTGCGACCTTTGGTTTGGGAGTTGTAGTCCAAATCCAGGGTCGGGCCAAGCTGGCCAAATTTTCTCCATTGATTTCAGTGTTAAAACCTGGGGCTAGAGTCGCTGGACAGCTTGGGTAGGTAGATGGGTAAACCCTGCCCATGCTTAAGTGTTCTGTTACAACCCCACCCATGCTTAAGGGTTGCTGGTCAGCTTTGCAAGTCCTGGTGAGGGGTATCAAACACTTTATGGAGCCTTAAAAATTGGGAAAGAGTCATAAATGCCCCCAAATTCTACCAGGGTTCGGCAATCCGGGTCCCAAGTGCTGGTACAAATTTGGGGTGGCTGCGAACTTTGGTTTGGGAGTTGTAGTCCAAATCAAGGGTCGGGCCAAGCTGGCCAAATTTTCCCCACAGATTTCAATGTTAAGCAGCTCTCCTAGAGGGGGCAACTTTGGAACCCCGGTAACGGCAAACAATAAAGGTTAAAGGGCCCAAACCTCTACAGTAGGTGGCCCTGGATCCCTCAACAGGACCTCCAAGTTTCAAGTCCCTGGAAAGCTTGGTGAGATAACAGTGGGTCACCAAGATGGCTGGGTATTTACCCTGTACAGCCGAACCACAAATGAACGCCAGTTCAATCTTCTTCCGGAGTTGCCCCTTGTGACCCTCTAGAGGCTGGCTAAGTTTGGGGTGCCTGACATTTATGGTTCGGGAACAGTACTGGGCAA